>CM047805.1:156948751-158189576 GCA_026214975.1 Gentiana macrophylla
GAATTTAAATTATGGCCGCTTCTTCGCCTTTGAATGCATATTTGCTTTGCTTCTTGCAATGATTTTTCCAAGTGTTTTTTGAGTTTGTATCTTTATTTTTCCCCGAAATATTCCCATCTTCAAGTCTCAGAGTTTGGGTCCGCTTAGCCGGTATATGTGGGCATACGCCCCTGGCCCTCTTGTTTTTAAGTAGATTGAGAGCGCTGAGTATCGAGCTCGCTAAAAATAATCAATCATAAAACTCGGACCTATTGTTGTCGGATCTTCACCGAATTAAAAATTCAAATGTGGGACTCTGTTTCAAGCAAGATTGAGGGCGAGCTTGGTTAAAATAGTGTTGAGTCTCGCGCAATCATACGCATGTTTGAGAATTCACTCGGCCCCCTTGTTATGGGACAATATTGAGATCGCGAGTAACTTGTCCTGAGAGATTGTAAATAGAGAGCTCGTTGTCGGAGAGCCTGCAATAAGGGAGCTCATTGACGGAGAGTTTATAATAAGAGAGCTCGTGGTCTCGGGCGGCCTCACATCCGGGCGGCCTCATATCCAGATATCCCATTTCCGCCGGCCTTGTACCTGGGAGGACTCGCTCGGGTCGGCCCCATATACGCCGGGCCTTATACTAAAGCGGATTTGTTCCTGGTCGGCCCCATATATGTCGGCCTTATATCGGGCGCGAGCTCATTCTGTAGAGAGATCACCGGAGAGCTCAGACCGGGTGAGCTCATTCCGTGGGTACGGACATGTCGGGATTCTAGGTCGCCCCTGGTCGCACTCACGGTCGCCGATCACGAGCCCGAGGTGAGCTAAGGCCGACCTCCTTCTTTCTTTAGGTTAAGAAGTATAATGGTCGCTTCTTCTCTTTCGCGTGCTGTGATAGAACTATTCTTTGTGTTTTTTGTGGATTTTGAGTAGTTGTTGATGACGAGATCAAGTGACAATAAAATACTTAACCACCATAAACCAATACTAGCAAAGAGGACTAGTCCATCAGAGTATAGCTATAGCTTAATCAAGGTCGATCCTACAAGGAACCAATTTGTGGTCATTTTATAAATAATTAATTAGGCATGTCAAACACATAAAACGGTCTATGACCAACAAAGGACAAGAAAAGATAAATTGACACGACTCGACACAACACAACATAATTAACCTCCTCAATTATTATGTTATCGCTTGATTCAGTAGATTCTATATAAATAAACTAGACTCACTAACTATTAACCCGATTCAGTATTTCTTTTATATTGGCCACGGAGTCATCCCCTAAACTAGATCAAGCTCCGGTAGGCCATCTAGATCACTATGCTACATTACGTGACTTCGCTTTCAGGCATCCATCTCATATAACTTGCACGCTTACAAAACTGTGGATGCCGATATTAACCGTATTCCTCACCTAGGCAACATTCCCGTGGTTAGCGATTTCCTAAGCGATCGATCGCCTCCATCCCATTAACACTAACTTTTAGGTATCATGTTAATCTACGATTTACGATAATTAGGCGCGCAAGAATTCCTAATATAACATTGCATCTAGATCTCCCCGAAAGTCCCGGAAGATCAATTCATGAGCCGACCTGGGAGTATTATATTGGTATTTCCTAACAACACGCTTTAATTAAAACAGACGAGCAACGAAATGTGAGCCATACCTACTAAGATAAGAAATTTAAATGGACAATCACACCATAAAGACGTGGCTAGACTCGACTCAAGTAACAACTAAATCTTAGCTGCTTCATAATGCAATGTATAAAATAGAAGTTCATAAAGCAATTATATATATCTACTAAACACGATTGTTGATCAAAATAAAGTCATACATAGATCACGAGACATAAGGCGTAAGGCATGGATCCTTATGTAGACGAGGAATCCCCACCGCCTCACGCCTTAATCCTAGATCTACATCATTTAACTAAGAAATAACAATCTCAAACGATAAATAATAATTGGGGAATTAATTATAAAACTAAGAGAAAATAAATACAAGAACTTACATTATTGCAAGTAACTCCTGTATAAAAACCACTCTGAGAAAAACTGAGAACTTTATTATGAATTGTGTAAGGTGTCAAAGGTGTGTTTTTACTAATGAACTAGTACAAATATATATAAGAGTAAAAATTGCATGATGGATAAGCCTCGAACTGATCCAAATAGGTTTCCAAAATCCAAATGAAGTCTCAAAATGCGTTAGGATAACTCCAAACTAATCCGATGGGCGTAGGGATCTCGCCCTCAAATAGTCAAGTTTTTTGCCACAATGAGTCCTCCAAAATTGATGGGCTTGTCGGCTCTTGTATTCAGACTCTCTTTTCGAGCCGCTTGATATTTATCCTTAATTTAATCCGATTCCACTTCGAATTGTCTTGATATTTATCTTCTTCTTTGGTAGAAAATCTCCAATTTATCTTTATCTACAAAATAAACATTTATTGCACAAAGAAATTGTATTTAATTAATAAAAACGGATAAATACTAATTTATATTTTATAAATCACGTAACATTAAATAATCAATATATACATGTGATTTAACATAAAATATATATTATTAGCTCGATTTAAGGATAATGTTGATGACTTTTACGGGTATATTTTGACCGCCATCGCTTGTATCTCCCGAGTGTTGGTAAGTGGGGAAATAAACTTGTTGAAGCGGTTGAGGAGGTAGACCTTCTCATGATGAGCAAAGATGTTTTTCAAACGCATATCCTCAACGTAATCCATATGTGCCCGGAGGGATATTGCATAGACTATGTTGTTGTCATGTCCTTCTATCATGTGTCGCCCCTCGATCCTGGTTTAGATAGGAAAACCCCGCAGCGTTCTTTCCACGGCTTTGTCTCGATCAGCCGCTCGTATCTCGCTGGCTCGAGTTCTCTCCTTTATGTAAGTCCGCATGTCGGGTGTGATGTCATGTCCGAATCATCCTCTGGCGGATGCACTTTATGTTTGCTTCCTCACGATGCGCGCGCCCTTTCACCCAGCAGGTGTTAGCTCCACGGTAGGACCCGATTGCCTCCTCTTAACGGAGTAGCATGTGTCATGTTTTTCGAGCCTCGCCATGTTGACTAAGATATTTCAGAGATATTTTGTTGATATTTCGCCGGAAATATCTTTCAAACTCAAAATCCAAGACTAGCTCAAAAAGCGATTCCAGGTGGTTTCAACTAGCAATCGGTTTCCTTATTACTTGAAGAGTTGAATTGACCAAGAGTTTATACCTACCTGGGAATTATGAGGGGCTCAGGTAGAGCTATGAACACGCCGATGAAGGTGTTTTTCAACTTTGAGGTGGCTTGAACTAGATACAAGCCAAAATCTGCAGAAATCGAACTTGCTCTTTAAGAATATGCTGCTTGCTTGACAAAAACAATGGTTTGAGGGCCATACAACCCATAAACTAAAGCTTTTGTTGATCAGAAATTTGGAGATTAAAAAAATATCTATGTATTTTTTACACTATTTAAAATTTTTATATACCAATATGTATTAATCGATCCGCTAATTTTTTAAAATTAACCCTTGACCCATGAATCTTTAAAATTAATGCCGATAAACTTATAATACGATGTGTCGCTTTCGATTCCCGAACCCGTGTCCTAGAATTTCTATAGCCAGCCCCTGGTCGTTACAATGTTATCTATGCAGTGTAAGGTCTGAAAGACAATTATATAATTGTTTTAGGATAGAATTAATAATTCATCTTATTATATGCATATATGCTTATAATTAAGATACTATCAAAACCCAAAGTACTCGCTTATGTAATCACATAACTCGCTGTATGGCTATACACAAGAGGATTGAGTTAGTGAGATGTACTTAAAATTAACTTAGTCCGTAGCATTTATTAACTGAGTACGGGTCTCAATATTAATTTGCTAATAATGCGCCTAACACTTTAGTGTGACAATTCTATCCGGACTGCCGGTAATATTGTACCTAGTAGTGGCATTTATATACGGTGATAATCATATGGGTCGACCGATTTGATTTGAGTTCCGATATAATTCCGTGATCGAGAAGTCTTATCGAATCACAAGATGATCATATATGGATTAATCTCAATCCCGAGGTGATCACGCATAACCGCTTAGACTATGGTGAGTTTGATGTGTTAGTATGATCACTTGGCAAAGATGTGGTCCAACACTCGCTGGCTCTATTCTCGACGAGTGAGTAGTCCAGGCTATCACAGATATGGAATCCATTCCTTCCTTCGGGAAGTAGATGTACGCCTCTTTATTTGTTAATCCTAAACCGATCGATGGCGCTAGCCATATTATATTAGTTATGAACTAATTGATCACTAAGCGGGTTAATGGTAAATAAGGATAAGATGTTTTCGAAGGCGGTCTACAGAGACATCCCGAATCAAACGAATGTTTCATGAGGATTTATCCGTATGTAACGATTATATCAATGGACACTTTCGACTCATAGTTGAGTGTAAGTTATCTATATTCGCAGAGTTCGGGCCTGGTTTATGGTGGTGTAATCCCGGAATTAATAGATTGAATATTATTGTTCGGTCCGACGGATAATATTATTCAATTTATTATAGCTAATCGAATACGTGGTCCATGGTCCCCGACGTGGCTCATAATATAAAGATACGCTTTCGTCGTCGCTTTACTCAATTATAATTAAATAGTTGAATTGACTATTTAATTGATATGTGGATTAATTGCTTAGTTGGACTAGATAATTAAATACATGGAAAAGAAATTTTTCGTGACTCGCTAAAGTGATAAAATTTTGGTGACCTAATATTTTATTAGGGTATTTAAATTATTGTGTAATTATTTATTGAAAAAGTTAGTTTTGATAAATAATAAGACATGTGATTAAATTATTTATTTGTTAAATAATTTAAGGAAAATAAAATCCCTTATATATCATTATTAATTTGGAAATATTCTAGATTTATCTTTTAAGGAAAATGATTATTTTGATTGATTTTCAGATTAATTATTTAATCCTTTCGGAGGCCAATGTTTATTCTCCTATATAAAAGAGAGCTTCCTGCCTTTGAGAATATATCACATACACGATTTTTGTGGGAGTATTATAGCTTAGAATTTTCGGCTATAATACTAAGTGGTTTGAGTTTTAGAAAACTTCGGTTTTCTAAGGTATCATATCGGGAGGTCCGGGCGGCGCGTGAAACACCATCCACCTGGTGTTGCTTGAGACACACACGCTGGAAGACTATGGCTTCTCATCTAGCTTGGATTTTGATTGACCTTTGTTCTTGGAGTAATTGCACCATAAAGGTTGGTAATCTAAACCCCTCAGAGTTTAGATCTATTATTTTATATGCTTTGTTTGTTTAGATCTAGATCTTGAAATTTTCACCGCTGAATCGGGTAGATCTTTGATCCATCCGCGATATTATATCCTACAAGTGGTATCATAGATAAATGATCTATCAATCAAAGTATTTAAATTTTAGATTCAGAGTTTAAAAAAGATGCTTAGATTGTTTTTTGTTTTTCGCTTGCTTTTCTATATGCATCGTAAATTTATTAATGTATATTGCCTTGTGATTGTCGTGGAAGAAGAGATTGACGTTTTGGATTGTTTACTGTTAGATCTATGTAAACTCATATAAATTCGCTTATACGAAGATAAGAAATTTTGTAATTTTGGCTTCCTGTAAGTAGATCTGCTTTGTTTCGCTCGTTTTTTATTTATTCCTGGAGATTGAGCCGTTGAAACGATAATCCTTCCGGTCGAATGAAGACTAAAAGTTGAAGAACACTCCTCAAAATTTCGTGGACGATCGGAGTCCATCTCGATGTCCAATCTTTACAATAAAGTTGTTGTCAGAGTCAGAAAAGCACCGCAGCCTCCACCGCCGCTCGTCGAATTTTAGAAGAGATTGGACCTTTTGAAACGAAGATCCAACCGCTCAGACAAGTAGTAGGAGGAGTGAAGAACAGGTCCATAAAGTTTCGCGGACAATCATATACATATGCCTTCTCCAATTTCATAAATCCATGTTGTCCTAATGTTTATTGCCGAGCATAAAACATTTATGATAGCAAAAATCGGCTTTTTTAGCTTATCATCAAAAAATATATAAAACTGAAGATGGCAGTGATATGTTTTGACAAGGATAAGTGAATTATCTCTCGTTCATATACGTACACATATAAGTTAGTTTAAACGTTTACCATTTGATTTCAAATTTTATTTATGACATAAAAGCATTTTTTTTTTCAGATTCTTGGGACGGAGAGTTGATATGTAATTATATAAATTTTTTTAGAATATCTGGATTACATAAGTAGTCATCGTACAACGCATCAAATTAAACGTTTCAACTACCATTTGTTTTTTACTTTTAGGTGGAAGTCTTCCTCGATGAAGGATGTGAAATGACAAGTGCTGGACCAGGTTGATAACTTGGAACAAAATGTCCAGCTCCTTTGATCGTCACCAATGTTATATTTTCGTATTCAACAGCATAGCCACCAACCTTAAAAAGGAAAATTATACAAATATAAGATTTAAAATAAAAAGCCAAAAGTGTCAAAATCAAAAAAAAAAAAAAAAAAAACTAGAGTTTAAGCTAGTTTAGGGAAGAAAAGACGGTCTCCTACCTCTCCTTTGTAATTCCATGGGTACCATGGAGTCTTAATAGATTTTCCAAGCTCTTTATTGATGGCATACCTAGTTGATGTTACCGGCACAACGGCATCTGTGTCGCCACTGCAATAAATTTAGTATTACTCCAACTTATCATTTCAGAATATAAAGTAGTAAATGCATTTTTTTTTTTTTTTTTTGCTTACAGTAAATGATCATTAAAATTATTTTTCGATTACTAAAGCTCAACGAGCTTGCAAGTTAACTGATCATTAAAATTATTATTTTTGGGTCGAAATTAACTTGGCTTACTTTCATATAGATAATCTAAAATTCAAACTCTGACTATCAAATGGAATCAAATTCCTTTCAGATAATGTATGACATTCCTATGGATATATACTTTCATGTGATTTTCAGATTCAGATTTTCAGAAAACACTATTCGTGAAATTCTTCCGTGATGTGTTCTAACAATTTTGTAGAGTTGTGCTATAAATTCTAAAATTTTGTGTGAAATAATGGCAAAAAAATCAAAAGAAGAATGATAATTCCACAATAAACGCAAGACAACACATTTTTTGACTATCGATTATGATGACAGATCTATCGATTGATGACATACTTTGTTATTGTCATTTTGTTTTGGAACAAACATACTCCTTATGATTATTTTAAGATGCTATTATTTCGATCACATTCGATCTACTCGTTGTCCCATCACGCCAGACGTGATTCACACAATTTGCACAGATCAACCATTTGAAAGAGATATACGGGCAACATATGACTTCCCAAGACTGCCGATCCCCGATTCGACTTTCGCAAGGTCGATGTTGTCTCCGTGATATTCGACTTTCACGATATCCATTCTAATATATAATGCATATGTATACCTGTAGATCGGGCCCACAGATAAATAATAAAACCTCATATTTTATTGTGACTACACCTCACCTGTACATCCAAACTCTTAGCCCACTTGCCATTAGCTCTTGAATGACATTCAAAACTGTGTCAGGTGTGTCCGTCCACGTTAAGCTGTTACTGCAATCCCAAAATTTTACAATATTATATATGATGACATGCAAATATGAGGCAGAAAGTCTAGATTTGGCCATATATAACTAACTTGCTGAACAGATACTATACATAATAATTAAAGTTGCAATTAAAATATAATAAAAAATTTATGGTAGAAATGATATCTGACATACGTGCAAGCAGACCAATATCCTGGCAAGCTCCCTGTGAGATTCACATGTAAAGATTTTTGCACTTGGGGTGTGTTTAGGTACGTGTACACGTATTCTCCAGAGCATGGATCGAATTCCAAACCCTGTTTGGAAACTAGTACATTTCAATTTATTCGATCACAGATTTAATAGAACAATAGAATTTTTTTTTTTCTTTTTTCTTGAGGGGGATAGAACAATAGAAATTGACTGAAGATTTTAGTCTTCAAAAGACAAAAACTGAAGATTTTCACTAAGAAATAAATCACCGGATTGATGCATTTGGAGTCCTTAGTCAACCTATGACGTGTTTTGTTAGCCATAATTATTTCTTATATATAGAATAGATAGACCAACACTTGAGGTGATATGCTGAATATGCATTGTGTTTAAGAATTTGCGTATTAGTAATTCAACAAAACGAAAAATAGATACAACAATGAACATATATAGTAAATGTTGTGTTCGTCGTCCTCTAAAATGAGGTAATTTTGATTGTCGAAAATAAAAAAAAAAAAAAATTCTACCTTGTAGGAGGTAGGAGAGCATGATGGATAGTAAATGTTGTATCTGGCGATACCGCCACCTAAATAAACATCAAGAAGATACTTGTCACAGTGTGGCTGAATCGCTTATGTTGATGATGAAAAGTTACAGTTTGAAACTATTCCTTGATGAATTTCATCCGATATGAGAGCATGTGACCAAATATAATCGTAGTATCCCTTGTTTTGTGTTTCATAATCAACTAAAGCATTACCAATCTGGAAGGCCAAAATAAATCATTAGTCATAGAGAGTTGCTTAATTAATTGCATCGAATTAATGACAACTTACCGCTATTCCTTTCAGATTAATAAAGGTTTGATTTGTAATTTTATTTTTCTCGAACGATGAGCTGAAGTGAAGTTGAGGTACATAATGCCCAAAGCATAACTTTCATCCTGTTAGATAAAAGTCTCTGGTTTTGTATTCGAAATCTCTGAGCCAATTGACAAGAAATGTAAGCATCTGTTGCTGTTCTTTTGTCTCCTACTTTGTAATCTGATGTCGATTTGTATATGAAAACCCAACCCCAGCCGGAGACTCTAGAAAATAACATTTGCAACTGCATTTCCATTGACAAATTAGTAATTAATTAAAGTTGTTCCTTGTTATTAAATCGAATAGCATAGAATTTTTGAGTTTGTGTGCTTAATTAATTACCATTATTCCAAGCGTATGTGTTATACCAAAGTGTTGCTCGTCTCTATTGACCCGGAATGGTCCGAGTTCTGTCATTGCTCCATTCCCAAATGACGAACATCCAGGTCCTGTATCATATATGTATACACCGTTGAAATTGAAGCGTTTAAAATATTAATTATATATATATATATATATATATGATGCCTTTCTGTGTGATAAAAAAAGGTTAACTATAGTTAGTTACATATAGATTAAGTTACCTCCATTAAGCCACAAGACAAGCGGAGTAGTAGCAGCGGAGGAAGAATTTACGGACTCGACAAAGTAATAGAACAGAGCTCGACCTGCATTGGGGTCAACAGTGACATAACCCGAGTACTGATCGAAATTGAGACCAGTGGGTTGTCCTGGCAATGACGAAATCTTGTCACTTTCTTTCAATCCAGCATGAGAGCCGACATAAACAGGTTTGTCGACTATTGATTCATCTTCTGCTTCTCTCTGATCAGCTGCGACATTATTATTATTATTTTTCACTGCAGGTTTTTTCATCAGTTGATCGCGAATGAAGTTGCGCATTATTGAATATTTGGATTTACGGGTATTCCCGCCGTAGCATTGAGCTACTGATGCTATGCTTAGAAGGACTATGGATAAAAGAATTAAAGGTTTCATTTTGGAAGACTGTGAATTATATATGATTCAACAGGCTTTTGGGAGAAGGGACTTGGGTGATCTCATACAGGAGGAAAGACATGCATCTGTATAGCTTTGAAAATGCCCATGCTCTCCTTATTTAAAAATAAAATAAAAAAATCTTGGTGTGCAGTGTGCTTGATTTTGTCTGATGAACACATATACCCCTATCACATAATAAACGCTTTTTAATATTAAATTAATATATAAACAATAAAACGCATGACAGAGGGATGCTTGGAAAAAGTGGCAAAGAATGATGATGACGGTGAATCTAAATCGACACTTTTTACGACAATTCATTTTTAAAAACGAAGACTTTTACGGCATTTAACGTAATAATTGTTATGAGGCTTTATTTTCTGTTAGTAAATTAGTTTATTAGCTTAGTCAGAGGGCAATGTTTTGTTAAGACGTGGAGTCTGGTGGTCATTGATGGTCAATGTTGTTATGATGCATTATTTTCGTTAGTTAAATAATCTGATTAATTTTAATGTAATCAATGCTTTGTTAGAGGTGGGCCCTGGTGGTCCTGGCGGTCAAAACATCGATCGCGACTAAACTAATCAACCCATCAACTAACAGTAAAATAAAGCCTCATAACAACTCAATGTAACAATTCCATTTGTATTACACTCAATCGATTTTTAAAATCGATTACATGCTTAACGAAGAAATGATAACCAAAAAAAGAGATAAATAGAGTATTAGTTATTCAAATTAATAGATAAAATGACATTTAGGTATATTACTTGTGAAAATTATTAGTGTACCACACCAAACTCACACTGCTCTCCATCACCACATAAATTTGATATTTTTAAAGTCGTCTATTGAAAGATCAAATAGTTCCTTCAAACAAAAGAAAGATCGAATAGTATGATACTACACTTATATAGCGACACAACAAATTTTGCATTGTTTCTTTCAGTTTCCCACGGGAAAGGTTGATCGTGATTGACCACTTTCGCGGGATAAACCGGAAATGCTAATCTTCTTATTTTATATATTATATTTATTAAATGCTATGAGGTGAGCCTTCTTAAGAGTTACATGCGACACCCTCCTACCGACATGCCAGATTATATATATATATATATATATATATACTACCTCCGTCCCATAATGAAATATTTACATTTTTAAAAATCTGCCCCATAAAAAGCAGACTTTATATTACCAATACTTCATTTAATGCTTATTTTCCAAAGATATCATTTAGTCAAACATTTATTTAAGATAATACATTTCACATCCCAAAACAAACATTTATTATTTGTTGTGTAAGTGATGTCAACGTAAGATAAAACACAACACATTAATTACATTTCTTAATACGCATGAAAACTAAAAGCATTTACACTTAATTTGGGACGGATGTAGTATATATCTATTAAATGCTAAGTAGGTGAGCCCTCAAGATAGCCACGTGGCACCAACCTTAGTCGACACGTATACTTTTTTCTCCTTTATCAAACGCTGCACTGCTAGTAGCCATGCAGCAAAAGGGGAAAAAGATCGATTTGATTTGAAGTTCTACCGCTGTTGTATACGATGGAAGACGGGTCAAGTTTACCTATAAAATACATCAACACGTGTACTTTTGTTTTTCTTTATCAAACGCAACACTGCTAGTAGTTTGTGCAGTAAAAGGAAGACCGACGGATTTGAAGTTTCTATCACAGAACAGACGATGGACTCATGAGTCAAGTTTAGCTATAAAATACATCAACACGTGTACTTTTTTTTCCTTTATCAAACGATACCGTTAGTAGTTTGTGCAGTAAAAGGAAAAAAAGGAAAGACCGATTTGATTTGAAGTTCTACCTGCAGAATGCATTTATGGAAGATGGACCAAGTTTAGCTATAATATACATTAACACGTGTACTTTTTTTTCCTTTATCAAACGCGCACTGCTAGTAGCTTTGCAAGTAAAAGGAAAAAAACCGACGGATTTGAAGTTCTACCGCAGAGTTGTATTTACAAGATTGACCAAGTTTAGCTTATAAAATACATCATCACGTGTACTTTTTTTTCTTTGTCAAACGCACCGCTAGTAGTTTGTGCAAGTAAAAGAAAAAAAAAGGAAAGACCGATTTGATTTGAAGTTCTACAACAGAAATGTATTTAATGGAAGATGGACCAAGTTTAGCTATAAGATACATCAACACATATACTTTTTTATCAAACGTGGTACATGTTAGTAGTTTGTGCAGTAAAATTGGAAGAAAAAAAAGACCGCGGATTTTAAATTCAACTCAGAAGGTATTTAATGAAAGATGGGTCCGTTTTAATTTATAAAATACATCAACACGTGTATTTTTTTTTTTCTTTATCAAACGTACTCTATATGTAGTTTGTGCAGTAAAAGTGAAGAAAAAAGAGGAAAGACCGATTTGATTTGAAGTTTTAACAGAAACAGAAAAGAAGATGGACTAAGTTTAATTTATAAAATACATCTACACGTGTATTTTTTTTTTTATCAAACGCTGCACTGCTAGTAGTTTGTGCAGTAGGAAAATAGAAAGACCAACGGATTTCAAGTTCTATGCAGAACAGATAAATGGAAGATGTGGTCATGTTTAACTATAAAATACAACAAAGAAAAAATATTGCCAAACAAATATCCCGCGCAAGATGTGCCTATATGCGCCACGCGACACCACATTAAATATTTTGATTATTTTGAATAACATAACGTCGGTGAAACCGACGCCGCTTTGAAGACGAGCCACTAAAATTGATGTTGGAATACCAAATTACTTTGTATATTTTTCGCATCGCTTGATACATATTTTGTTTTACCAAACGAATGAACACGAGTTCATCGATATATAAAATGATAAACACATTTTCAAGATATTAACGATCCGAAGCTAAGGCGCCCCCGAGATTTGACTCAGTAGCTTATGGTCCGCTTATTGTTTTTCTATAATGTTTCATCACGTAAAGTTGACGCTAAAGAGATCGACTTTACGATATCGTTTCTCCGATACATCATCTTGTGGTTTATTTTCAGAAAGGAAACTCCCGATAGTACGGAAGAGGTTGATTCACAATCTTCACTTTCTAAGAAAAACTACTGCAGCCGAACGCGAGCATGCTTCGCGCTTTGTTTTCACTGAATTTCATATGCGCTTTAAACTTACACGATTTATTTCACGCTGACGATCTATTTTTCACGTTATCGCTGATAACGATTTATGCCGCCCGCCGCTGGCTCGCAGACGACTCACGCTCACTAGTGTTACTACAATGTGACATTAATAATAATGATGAAATCATAACAATCAATGTCAAATGATTTAGGCATAAAATGTACTAAAAAATGACACAATCACATGGCCCACTCACCTGTTTTGCTCAAGTTCCATCTCCAACCAACGGGGAAATTCATCCCTATTGACTCAATTATGTTTGCACAGAAAATACGCTAATAAATCTGCACTCATACGCTTTAACTCAATTCAAATCGCATGATTCTCAGATTCATCCACACTGCATATAATTTCACAACAGAGAATCATGCAAGAATCATCCCAACCAACGAACCCACCTACACCTTGTTTTATGGCCTATATTAAATGCCCTTATCATCATAGGTATTATATTGTTATCAATACTGTAAAAATGTATTATAACACTTAAATTAAATATTTTATTATATATATTTTGTTCTTTGCTTTAATTAGTCTAAATTTTAATATTCCGGCCTACTTAGCAGCTAGAATTGGGCCGAATTTCATTCAACTTTTGTAACTGCATGGAAGCTCAATCCGCCTCCCACTTGTATCGGCCAGCCAATAAAATGAATTTTTGTTTGAAAAATATTTGTGCCACAACAAAATATATATATATATATATATATATATATATATATATATATACAACAAACGCCACCACATATTTTTAAGCAATTGATTTTTATAGGACTCCTATGATTCAATAGATCTCATATCATCATAATTAATATTCTCAAAGTATGTTATGTAAAATGTTGTGGGGAACGCAACACCCATTTTTACCATCTTACTACTATCCGCAAGCGGCAAAAGAAGCGCATAACATGCCTTAAGAACAGTAGAGGGGAATGGACACATGATGAGAATGCATTGAAACAGATGGTTCAACAATATTACATTCAATTGTACACTGCTGATCTTGATACTCATACATGTGAATGCCAATTTAATTTCCCTCCCCTTGACCAGTCCGAATTGAATTTATTGAACAAGGATGTGAGCGAGCTTGAAATCAAAGATGCCTTATTCCAAATGGGATCCTATAAAGCTGCAGGTCCAGACGGTCTCCCTCCTCTATTTTACAAAAAATGTTGGGCAATTGTTGGCACTTCTATCATCCGGTTTATTAAGGGTGCATTTCAAATGTGTACTTTTCTCGATCTTATGAACGTAAATCGTGATTACTCTTTACCAAAGGTTGATCACCGAATATCCTTCTCAATTTCGCCCCATAGCTCTCACAAATGTCATTATCAAATTGGTCACGGGCGTCTTGGCTAATCGCTTATGCGCGACTCATTGGTAACTCCACGGGCCCTCCCAAAATGCATTCATACCTGGAAGCGGGTAGCACGGAAATATTATTATCGCGCAAAGAGGCAATTCACACTTTCGTAAACAACCGCAAAAAGTGGTACATGATGATTAAAATCGACCGAGAAGGCTTACGACAGAGTCAAGTGGCGCTTTATTGAAAAAT
Source organism: Gentiana macrophylla (assembly GCA_026214975.1). Lineage (NCBI taxonomy): Eukaryota > Viridiplantae > Streptophyta > Magnoliopsida > Gentianales > Gentianaceae > Gentiana > Gentiana macrophylla. The sequence goes on from CM047805.1 coordinate 156,963,200, forward strand.
ATTGGCACGAATTGATTTACTCCCATTTGACAAGCCTTGCCATGCAATCGTATTTCTTCCACTCGCCTCGGTTCTATGGAATTGGGAACGACTTGACTCTTTTTTACCGCCTCGGGCCTACGGCAAGGGACCCCTAGCGCTCTATTTATTTGTTCTCTCAGATAGAGATTTTGAGCCATAAAATCAATGAAGCGCTTACTCTGGATATGGAAACCTATCAGCTCAATCGGGTGGCCAACCAATCTCACATATCTTTTTTATGGATGATTTATTGCTATTCGGCGAGGCATCGTGAAACAGCTCAAGCTTATTAAGACTATCCTTGATGATTTTTGCGTGTGTTCGGGCCAAAAGTCATTGCTCAAAAATCTACATTCCACACTTCCAAGAAAGTAAGTCGGCAACAACGGAATTTAATCGCTAATAGCCTCCATATGAAACATACGGATAATCTGGCCTTTATCCTGGGGTTCCCATTCTCCATACGCCGATGCACCATATCTACCTATAGCTATATTGTGAATAAAACGCGGAGGAAATCGCCTTGGAAGATGAATTCACTCTCCAAAGCAGGTAGAGCCATCCTCATCAAATCTTCCTCGCCCACAATTTCACACTACACCATGCAAACGGCGAGATTACCCAAAGCGTATCATTGATGAAATCGATCGACCGGCAGAGCTTTTTGGGGAGAGGAAAATGGTTATCGAGGCTCCACTCCATCTCGTGGCAAAACTATGCACACCAAAGAAGACGGGAGGCATTGATTCCGGATCTATCTAAAATGAACACGGCTCTATTTGGAAACTCGCTTGAGTTTTCTCCGCATTCGCAAGCACTACGGGTCAAGGTCCTCGTGGACAAATATGGCGATTCTTGTGGAGAAACCAAAACTAAATCCTCTAAGATATGGCGTGATATTAGTACCGCTTGGAGAACACTCAAGGATTTGCGTAAATGGACAATGACACTATACAAATGGGGCCCTCAAGTAACGGTAATTACACGCTTCTCTCGCCATCGTTAATGGTGATTTTATACGCTTTATAAGGATATGTTTTATATCAATTTTCCTATATATGGATGTTTTTCATAGAAATCGAGCTTTATATTGAAATATTGAGCAAGTGGTGTTTTCAATAGTTAAATTGCAAAACGAACTAATTATGTGCTTAAATTGTGATTTTATATTATTTTGGAGTTATGTTACGCTTTGGTATGTTTTTTTATTATTGTAGTACACACGAGATATGGATTGTAAGAGGATTTAAAGATGAATTAATCAAGATTTATATGATGGAGAGGAGATAAAGATGGAAGGAAAGGATAAAGATAGAAGAAAATCAAGATCAAGCTGAACGAACGCCCAAGTTCAGCTCAGTCGGATCGGCGGCCTGCATATTGTATCCGCGTCCGGAGGTGCGATTTTGATACGTAGAGTTTGACGCCGAGTGAATCGGGCGCCCTGAGCAGCCCAAGGCACTTGGACGGGCGCCCATAAACTTGACGGGCGCCCACGGCCGACTTTAAGCAAAGCAATCGCTTTACTTTTCTATAAATAGCAGCCGCGATTTCAACCCTAAAACATACATTATTGAGACCTATTGATACACAATCATTGGGAGAAAACCCTTAGCGGCCCTAGCCTCTTGGGAGGTCAGTTGCGATTTTGCTTGTTTCTTTTCCGCTTTCTATTCCGCTTTGTCGTTTCTATGCTCAACGCCAATGAACATGATCAAACGATTTGAGTCTTTTCCATCGTGTTTTTCTATTTCCAACTGAGTTTATGTTGTGATTTTAATTCAAAGTTGTATCTTTCCATGATTATTTGTTATGCAATCAATATCGAAAGATGAATTGTTGTTGATGTTTACCGTGATGACGAGAGTCGGTGTAAACCTTAGATCACCATAGAAAGATGAGATTTTTAACCTTGACATAACGAGAGTTGATAGGTTGAATATCTAGGTTGCTAGATTGAGAGATCTTACACCTTGTTTTGTTAGCGCCAATCTTATATATCGAGAGACGAGAGATTGATAAAGAATTATCTACTTAGAGTAGAATTCATACTTATGCAGAGAGGTGAACCACATCTTTAATTAGATCATCATGAGATAAACTAGAGAGGAAATAGAGGGTTGCGGGAACGGTGGATTATTGTTTGTTCATTGTTTAATCACCATGATCATCTTCTTGTTTAATGCTTATTTTATAGTTCATAGTTTAGATTTCGCCGCTTTTTTATCCTTCCTGGCTTTGGACCGACAAATCCTCCGCCCAGCTTTATTTTATCGCTTTTAGTTTCGCTTTTAGTAAGAATAACCTTAGGAAAATTAATGAACCAGATACCCCGATTCCCTCGTGATCGACTCCGATATTAATCGATGTACTACGATCCCTACACTCGGGAATACCGGATTTATAAATTTTATTACTTGTTGTTTTGTTAGATAAAACCGTGACAAGTTTTTGGCGCCGCTGCCGGGAATCAAAAGTGTTGTCTAGTTCATTATTAATTTTTCTAAAGTTGTTCGCTTTTGTTTTTCGTAGGTAGTTTGTGTTATCTAGTGATTATTAATTTTCATAGTTTTGTGTTTAAAGTTCCAATTAGGGTTTTATTTAGTTTTTGTGTTTTGCTGGACATGTTTTCGTGCTTTCGCTTTGAACGTAAACGGGCGCCTCGAGCTATTGGACGCCCGTCCGCCCAAATCTGATCGCCTATGTTTGTGTTTTTGTTTGCAGCGCATTTAAAGCCGCCCAAAGAACTTGGACGCCCGCCCCCGTTTTTTCTCCGGCGTATATCCGCCCAAAGAATTTGACGCCCGCCTGGCCCGCCGTCTACCGCTTTTTTATTTATTTTTGTTTTAGGTAGATATCGTGGGTTTCGGTTTCGTTTTTGTGTAGGTTTCGTAGTAGGTTTTTCGAGGTTGAATTATCTCGACTCCACGCTTTTCACGGTCAAATTTTTGGATTAAAGGGATCGCTTTTAGCACTCGTTAGTATTTTGTCGTGAACTTTCGCTCGAGTGTCCGCTTTGAGCGCAGACCCCACCCGAAAGCTCGCCCGACGCCGACGACGTGGCAAAACCGCCGGAGGCCGCTCAACACCGCTTTGAGGTCAAAATCCACTGTTTTCCTTCCATTTTGGGCTCGTAAGATTTCAACACGCTTTTTCTCCCTTTATCGCTTTCTTGTTTTTTGTTTTAAATTTTCGTAGTAGGTTTTCGCTTAGGTTTTCCGTGATCTTTTCGCTTATGTTTCTTTATTTCTTTCAATAAAAGTACCGTTAAATAAATTGAGGTTTTTTATTTTGCCGTGTTTCAATAACCATCAAGTTAAGAAATGCAAAACCTTTTTTACTCAATTTATGAAACGCGGAATTTAGGTTTCATAGTTTTGTTTTCGCTTAATAAACACTGTGGTTTCGCTTTAATGATATGGTATTAGGTTATGATTTTAGGTTGCCGCTGCTTTCGTATAGTCGAGTCTCCTCGTTGCTTTTCGCTAAGTCGACGGGCGCCCATAGTAAGTGAACGCCCGTCCGCCCCAAAACGCCTCAACGCCGTTATGTTTTTAGAGAGTCGACGAGCGCTTGTCTTTTTCCCCAACGCCCGCCTCGCTTTATGTGGTTTTGGACGGGCGTCGCGATGCCCTCAACGTCCGTCCGCTCGAATATGCTTTTGAACGTCCGCCTGGATTGACCGAATGTCCGCCCAAAGGTGTCGCCTTCTAAAGGAATTGACTTGATTTTTAATGCTTTATTTGACGTGGATCCTTTCATACGAGCTTCGTGGGTTAGTTATTTTTACGTAGATGTTCAACTTGCATGTTTACATCTTTCCATCTACTTAATCCATGTTAAATAATTGGTTAATCTTTATATACATGCTACATTAATTAACAGTGGATGTTTTATTGTGAGCCTCTCAGGTCGCTGTGTATATGCGTAGATGTCCTCGTTTTTTCACCGTTATGGTTTTCTTTCCATCTATTGCAATCCATGTTGAGTAATTCACCTAGCTAGACGTGATTCTAATATGACTTACGATGTTCCCGTTGTCGCTCTATCAGTGGTGTTAGATTCATCCATGCATGTTATAGTTATCGCCGGTTCTCGTGATGCTATAATCGTTTTATTGTTATTTAGTAGCTAATGTCGGCTCGTGATGCTACATATCGTCGTGATGAATCTCGTGAGCTTTGAGACCTATGTGCTTTCTTGTTATTCTTGTAACTCATACGGGTAGCTACCGCCGGTTTTTCCGATGCTACCATGTCTTCTTACGCGAGTTATATCTGCTTAAGATAGCTAATCGTTGGTTTTCCATAATGCTATCACCTTTGATGAGTCTTAAGGCGCCGCTTCACACGCATGTAATGAATAGTAATGTCGCTTATCGTAAACCGTCATTATTTGGCAGACGCTTATTATATACATGTCGTGGTTGCAAATGAGTGGGCTAGTTTTCTTTCTTTATTTTCTTTTATTTTTGCATATCATTTAGTTGCATGTCATCTAGTTGCATTGTTTTTCTATTTTTCTTTTTATTTTTTTCTTGAGGGTAGTTATCGCGGCTTGTCGTGACGCTACCACTTTATCATGTAGATTGCATTGTCATATCTTTTTCATATAAGGCACCTAGCCTCGCTATTTTGTAATGTTCCATGTATAATTTCCATCTTTATATGGGCTTAATTTGAAAAATCTCTATGACTTCTTTTCCATGTATAATCCTCTATCATTATTAGTTGAGTTTGATGTTTCGCTTGCACATGTGGTCTATATTATTCTACAAGCTTCGTGGGCTTTATGTTTGACGCTAGATGTCCCGTGTTTTAATCAGTGTGGTGATTTTTCCATCTCGAGCAATTATACCATGTGCTTATCTTTCCCTATGTTCCCCGAGATACTTCCTTGTTTTTCAAGTGTGCGTGATATTGTCGATGGCGCCATGCGCTTATTTACCGACTTCCTCGAGCGCTTTCGATTGGATCTCCGCCACTTCTGCACTGCTCCTTTTCAAACTACAATCGGCTAAGTTCTTTATCTAAACTTTAATTCTGCACAACATGAGGACATGTTGTAATTTAAGTGTGGGGGAGGGGAATGGTTTCATGTATCTACATTCATTTGCCATACTATTATATTTCTATGAGAAAGTTCTAAATTTTAAAATTTTCGTTTGTTTTGTCCCAAGTGAGCAAAGGCATATCTTTATTTGAGTTTTTATATCATTGGTGCATTATTTTGCATATTTAGTAAATTTAGATGTCTCACCCAACACTATTTTTCACGTGCTATAGTAAATGATGAGCTATATTTTTAGAGCTATGCCCATTTGATTGTAGAGATTTTGATGATTATCGATGATTCTTTGCTTACATACTAATTTTGAAAATTTTAATAGTTTGTGTTTAATTAAGGTATGACATAATCGTGAATATCCAAGGTTTGAATGTGATAGAGGGATATAATTTAAGGTTTGAATACCACTCTAAGATGAATAATATGAATAAGATATATATATATGTATAAGTGTCGGAAGTAGTCATTCGATGATTTGAGTGCGGTAGTATGCTATCAATTAAAATGTCCTATACCACTATGAGGTTCAATAGCTCCCGATCGCTCGATGATAGTAGTCCAAATAGTGGTGTTATCACTAAACGCCCTATTGTCGGGAATGAGGGCATATGCTATACGTGTGTAATTAAGTTAATCTTAAAGAAAAATTTAGTGAATGGTAATGTGAAAAGATGGGTGAGAACCGTAGTTATCTTCTCGACTATCCTCAAGATAAAATCGAAAGATATGTTGTGTGGATTCTCCTCCGAGTATGTCGGAAAGATCCTAAGCGCATTTTATCATTCTTTTCGAATATGTATGTTTTGTGAGGTGCATGTTATAATCGCTTTTTTATATTTCTATTCTAAATGGGATGTTGGCTAGTTTTGCTTGAATCAATTTCAAGTGTGGATTTAGTGGAAATTTGTTATGGCTATGCACACACACTTGGGTGAACTCTAAACTATTGAATAAGCTTTATGGTTGCATGAATGTTTATATGTCTCGAGTCTTGATTTTGTTTTGTCTTGCCTGGACGAGCAAGGTTTAAGTGCGGGAGTTGTTGGCGGTGATTTTATACGCTTTATAAGGATATGTTTTATATCAATTTTTCCCATATGTGGATGTTTTTCATAGAAATCGAGCTTTATATTGAAATATTGAGCAAGTGGTGTTTTCAATAGTTAAATTGCAAAACGAATTTAATTATGTGCTTAAATTGTGATTTTATATTATTTTGGAGTTATGTTACGCTTTGGTATGTTTTTTTATTATTGTAGATACACGAGATATGGATTGTAAGAGGATTTAAAGATGAATTAATCAAGATTTATATGATGGAGAGGAGATAAAGATGGAAGGAAAGGATAAAGATAGAAGAAAATCAAGATCAAGCTGCTGAACGAACGCCCAAGTTCAGCTCAGTCGGATCAAGGCCTGTAATATTGGATCAAGCGTCCGGAGGTGCGATTTTGATACGTAGAGTTTGGACGCCGAGTGAATCTGGTGTCCTGAGCCCAAGGCACTTGGACGGGCGCCCATAAACTTGGACGGGCGCCCACGGCCGACTTAAGCAAAGCAGCCGCTTTACTTTTCTATAAATAGCAAACGCGATTTCAACCCTAAAACATACATTATTGAGACCTATTGATACACAATCATTGTGAGAAAACCCTAGGCGCCCTAGCCCCTTGGGGGAGGTCAAGTTGCGATTTTGCTTGTTTCTTTTCCGCTTTATTCCGCTTTGTTGTTCTATGCTCAACGCTAGTAATGAACATGATCAAACGATTTGAGTCTTTTCCATCGTGTTTTTCTATTTCCAACTGAAGTTTATGTTGTGATTTTAATTCAAAGTTGTATCTTTCCATGATTATTTGTTATGCAATCAATATCGAAAGATGAATTGTTGTTGATGTTTACCGATGATGACGAGTCGGTGTAAACCTTAGATCACCATAGAAAGATGAGATTTTTAACCTTGACATAACGAGAGTTGATAGGTTGAATATCTAGGTTGCTAGATTGAGAGATCTTACACCTTGTTTTGTTAGCGCCAATCTTATATATCGAGACGAGAGATTGATAAAGCTAATTATCTACTAGAGAGTAGAATTCATACTTACGAGAGGTGAACCACATCTTTAATTAGATCATCAATGAGATAAACTAGAGAGGAAATGTAGGTTGCGGGAACGGTGGATTATTGTTTGTTCGTTGTTTAATCACCATGATCATCTTCTTATTTAATGCTTATTTTATAGTTCATAGTTTAGATTTTTGCCGCTTTTATCCTTCCTGGCTTTTGACCGACAATCCTATGTCCGGCTTTATTTTATCGCTTTTAGTTTCGCTTTTAGTAGTAACAACCTTAGGAAAATTAATGAACTAGATACCCGATTCCCTCGGATCGACCGTATTAATCGATGTACTACGATCCCTACACTGGGAATACCGGATTTATAAATTTTATTACTTGTTGTTTTGTTAGATAAAATCCGTGACACTTTTTTAAGCCCAAAGGCGACACATCTATTGTGGCTAATGATGACGATATCCGGGACCTAGTATGGCGACTTAAAGGCCCCTACGTGGCAATTTTCTCCTTGGCGCCTTTGTCACGATGCCTTGATGGTTCGTAACACTCTCTCGCAAGCACCACGTTGTTTCTCTCCCACGTGCCCCTATGTCACCATGACATTGAGTCCAGCCTTCATGCACTTCGCATGGATCAGACGCGGGCCCGCCAGTTGTTGGTCCAGATTGTCCCCAAGACTCCTCAGAGAACTTTTTTGATGATGCTTTTCATCACGTGAATGACTACGATTGAACCTTACTCCGCACATTCCCACCCCTTTGGGAAAGGCAATGGCATTATCTATTCCGAGAAGCTATTGACGGATATGGCATTGGAGGAATAAGAGGATCCATGGTGATGGGCTAGTGCATCCGCCTCCAACCCAAGTCTTTTATCTAATGCAATTAAACGCGCTGTAAATCTTGATCAAATTTCTACAGATTGACGATAGTCTTCAAATTTTATTTTAACGTCAGAGAAGCCCATCTACTTCGGTTTGTTATCAATAAAGTTCTTTTTAAAATTAAAAAAAAATGTTGTGGTACCATCACTACACTTTTGTTTTACCCGAAAAAGAAGATTACAGTATATACTATCTTACACTAAAATACCATTAAAAGAATTATAATAAAATAAAATACATCTAACAACCGGTTAGCCTACTTACGTTCCACAAATCTTAGTCCTTTGCTTTGTCCATGACCATTAAATACAATTTTCAAAGGCCTTAACGATTACAGAAAATTTTGATTGGGGGTCCAGTTAAAAAAAAATGGAAGAGAAGTTAAAGAGGGGTGGACAACTATATTTTGTCTCGAGTAAAAGCCAGCTAGCTGAGTTAATTAATTAACGAGCTATTTCAGGCTGCAGAGGATAGATCGACCCAAATGGAATAGGGCGGGACTGGTATCCATTGATGTCCAAAACAATATTAGCTTTGTTGCAGAAAAATATAAAACACAATTAACGCTCATACACGATCTTCGAATTTGTTCAGTCACCTTCACTTAGAAATTTTTCTGATGCATTGAGCTCCACTCATTTAACTTCCCACCGAGCTTTTGCTACCATTTGGTCGTGGACCACATACCGTACATACTCCTAACCATACTTAAACTCAAATATTAAGTTAAGCACAAGATGGCGCTTATATATGCCTATGCATATTTTACATATACGCATTCGAATGTAAATTTCCGGTTCTATTTTGTAGCATATATAATGATGAACCAAAGAGTATATATACACTACCTCAAGTTTTTGAACAAGTTCTTTAGCGGTTGGGGCAGAAACAATAATGTGACGCTGAGAGGGGTTGATGAAGCCATCTTCCACCGCTTTTCAATGAAGGTCAATAGATTATTATAGTATCCCTCCACGCTTAGTAACCCCACCTATTACCACATACATATCGGAAAATATCATTAAAATTTGCCAAATTTCGTGAGTATTGAATAAATACAACACCACAAGAGTGAAGAGTCCGCTTCAAGTGTTTTGAAGGCGCTCAAGTGTAATGGGCTATCGATGCAAATCGCCGACATCGCCGATGTAGTTTGTCGATAGTGTAGCATCGCAGATCGCCGAGGAGTGCACCATAAGGTTCTATGAACGGTTAAAGGCGCTTATAACCGATTTTTCGCTGTAAATCGCTTTAGTAGTAACTAGGAAGAACATTAGGCTATATATATGTATCTAGTCGACTCATTGTAAACTCAATCTCTTAAGAATCATTAATGAAATTACATTCTCCATTCCTCCTTACGCAAGTTATGTTTTCTTTCTTCAATTTATGTGTTCTTAGTTTTCTTTTCCTAAAGTTCTTAAGTTCAAGAACTTATTCATGGTATCGAGTGCGCTTTGTGCTTTCTTTGCGTGAAACTCAAGTTGTTTGATCGTTGTTGTTGTATTCTGGGTCTTGAGTCGTTTTTTGTCGCTCGCTTGGTTCCGTGATCTCAACATCGCTTTTCTCGGGTTTTGTTGTTTTATTGCGAGTTATGGAGGCACAGAATCAAGGCATTCTTCCTGGTAATCCTCTATATCTTCATCCTAATGAGAATCCAACGCTGGTGTTGGTTCAGCCTTCGTTGTCTAACAAGAATTACCATACAATTCCATGAAGATGGCATTAATCACCAAGAATAAGATTGGTTTTGTTGATGGTACTGTCACTAGACCACCTGTGGATTCCCCTGAGTTTCAAATTTGGTTGCAATGTAATACGTTTGTCAAAACTTGGATACTGAATTCTGTCATGCCCATTGCACGAAGTGTAATGTACAAAGAAACAGCAAGAGAAATATGGTAGGATTTGTAGTCTAGGTTTTTCAGGTTAGATGTGTTTCGATTTGGGGATTTACAAGATCAGGTTTATGCCCTTAAACAAGGAGACTCTAATGTTACAACTTACTTTACAAGACTGAAAACTTTGTGGGATGAGATAGTCAAGCATGAGGCCGATCCTATGTGTTCTTGTAATCCTAGATGCCATTGTGATGTTATCAAGACTTTGTTGGTTATAACGAGACTCGATAAAGTGGTGAAATTCTTGAGGGCCTAAATTCGCATTTCTCACAAGTCCCTAAACAAGCACGCTTGATGGTGCATGTGCCGATTTGCATTCTGCTTTTGCCATGGCAATCGGGTTAGAGGATCAAAGAGAATCAAAATATTTCCGTGGCCACTGTGTCTCAGATAACAGGCATTCAAAGGCTAATCCTTCTATTTCTTGGTAATAAAAATCAACAACAAACCACCGCCAATGTAATTTTAATAGACATACATGTACCGCAAACTTCAAGAAAACTAATGGAATACTCTGTGGTGGAAAAAGGTACAATGCACTTTTTGTGGATACACAGACACACAAAGGGACAAGTGTTACAAGAAATATGGTTTTCCACCGTGATGGAAACCTAAAAGTAGAGTCAACGCGGGCGTAAATCGCTTTCGATGATCAAAGTCCTCTCACCGTTGGTTCATCAATCATTCCTGTGATGGTGATACTTTTACTTTGAATAGAACTCAATATCGCAGCCTAACGAGGCTTTTGGAAGCGTACAAAGTCGTAATCCTTTGAACATATGGCCAATCAAGTTACCGTTTCTATCAAGAAACTTTGTACCAAAGAAATGATACATCAAGTCCGCTTATCTTTCTACATGTTGGATTATAGACTTTGGGGCTATCACCATATTGTCCGTAATGTACATTGTTTACAATCTTATGACATGTCTCTAATATGTTGGTAGTTTATCAAACGGGCAAGTAGTGTCAAAGTCACTCATGTAGTACGCTTTAAATCAATGATGACTAGTGCTTACATATGTTTTATGCATTTCTACCGTTAACTTCAATCTCATATCTTTATCGGACTTATCGCTAATCCACATTTATCTATTATCTTTGATGAAAATTCTTGTCTCGACACAGACAAGAGACTTGGGACACGTAACGGATCACCAGAAAGTCTAAGCGGTGTATATGTTTTGATCAATGATTCACAGAGGTTGACAAAACTCGCCGTTAATAATGTTTCTATAAAGGAGTGATCGCCTAGCATTACAAATGAACAAGTTTGGCATTACAGACTTGGCCATTTGTCCAATAAAAGATCGATGGATTTGAGTTGTATTGATTCATCCTCAGTATACATGATAGTACTTTGTGTCATGTATTTCAATCGCTAAACAAAAGAGGAATCCATTTCCTTGAGCCAAACATCTCAGAAAATCTATTTTTGATCTAGCTCATTTTGACATATCGGGACCTTGGTCACTCTTATTTTTTGATCAGTAGTTGATGACTTTCTACATTTACATGGTTGTATCTCATAAAGAACAAATCTGAAGTTAGACATATTGTTCAGTCTTTTGTCCAATATGCTCTAGTACAGTTTAACAAACATGTTAAGATTGTTAGGTCAGATAATGGTATGGAGTTTGACATGCCAGAATATTATGCACAAAAAGGGATAATTCATCAAACATCCTGTGTGGATACACCACAACAGAATGGTATTGTGGAAAGAAAGCACCAACACATTTTAAATATTGCTAGGGCTGTAAAATTACAATCTAATTTACCCTTTGACTTATTAGGGTTATTGTGTATTGCATGCTACTTTCCTAATCAATCTTACTCATTCACCTGTGATTGATCTTAAAACACCTTATTTTCTTCTATATGATAAACAATTTGATTATTCTGAGCTGAGAGTTTTTGGATCACTTGTTTATGCTTGCACACCAGCACACAACAGGACCAAGTTTGAACCTAGGGCCAGACAGTGTATATACCTTGGGGTTCCTAAACACACCAAGGGCTATATACTATTGGATAAGCAAACTAGGGACATATTTGTGTCCATTGATGTGAAGTTCTATGAAGCATTGTTTTCATTACATATTAGAAATGCATATATACATCAGCAGGATGTCCCTCTACATGTTCCCCATTAAGTCGCCACTGATTTAGGCACCACCCCGGTATATCAAAGAATACGTAAACTCACGAGAATACAAACAACACAGCTTGCACCTGTAGATCCACCGGGCTTGTACATGAAACGAGGAGATCCAATGACAGAGACATACACCGCTTATTCACAAAAATATGTCATCCTTCCAAGAGGCCATCACCACACACACCGTTAATAATGTGGCTTCATGTCATAACCTGGTCAAGAACTACAAGAAGTTTGGTGTGCGGTAAAACATATGCAAGAGCCTAAAACCTATAATCAAAGCTATTAGGCATGATCGCTGGTTAAGAAATGCAAAAGAGTTGGATGCTTTACAAGCAACAAAGACATGGGAGATTGTAACCCTACCACTGTGAAAGCACCATTGGCTCCAAATGGGTGTACAAGATTAAATACTACATCGTTGGTTCTATAGAAAGATATAAGGATAGGCTAGTAGTAAAAAGGTTACACACAAACCTATGGTATTGACTATCGTGAGACTTTCTCACTGCTTCCAAGGTCACAACCATCGGACCTTATTGGCTCTTGCAAAGATCTAAACAAAGGGTATATACACCAAATGGATGTCAATAATGCCTCTTTGCATGGTGAGTTAAATGAAGAAGTCTATATGGATTTACTACTTGGTTTCAAAACAGAAAAACCTAACCAAGTGTGTAGGCTAACAAAGTCCTTATACGGCTTGAAACAAGCAAGCAGACAGTGAAATTATAAGTTGACAGACACATTGACACAGAAGGGCTTCACTCAATCACCTTATGACCATACTCTCTTTACCAAAGGTACAGGGCCATATTTCATAGCTCTTCTTGTCTATGTAGATGATATAATAGCTACTAGTTCATCTATGACTCCAATTGATGAGGTTAAGCAAGTGCTGCACAAAAGATTTCAGATCAAGGACATTGGAGACTTGAGGTATTTTTTAGGCATGGAAGTTGAGAGATCGAACAAAAGTATCTACATCAATCAAAGAAAGTACATTCTAAATCTACTAGAGGAGTATGGATTTCTAGAAGCAAAACCAGTTAATACACCAATGCATTCTAAACAAAATCGACAAGCAGGAGACTCAGATATTTCCAGATAACACAATCTACGTAACCATAAGAGTAAGTTAATATATCGCCTTTCACAAGACTGATATAATCTATGCAAAGACAAAGAATCGAGTCATTCTTATCCAATCCAACAAGAAACCACATGCAAGTCGTGATACAGATTCTCGATATCTTAAAAGTAATCCTGGTCAAGGCATATTATTTGAAGTCAACAATGAACTTCAATTAAAAGGTTAAACAGACTCAGATTGGGCAGGTTGTTTAGAACACTCAAGGAAGTCCATTTCAGGATATATTATGTTTCTTGGCACAACACCAGTCTCACGGAAATCCAAAAAATAAAGTACCATTGCCAAAAGTTCATCTAAGGCGTAATATAGGCAATGTCAAATACCACTTGTGAACTCCAATGGCTAGTCTACATAATGAAGGACCTACAGATTCATGTACCCTTACCTATCCCGTTGTTCTGTGATAATGCTAATGCAATTCATATAGCCAAGAACCCTATCTTCCATGAAAGGACAACACATATTGAATTAGATTGTCATATCACAAGGGCCAAAGTTCAAGCAGGATTTCTCAAGCTGATGCCTATCAGAACTACAAATCAACTTGCAGACATCCTAACAAAGCCCTTAGATGCTCCTATGTTCCACTATTTCCTTTCCAAACTTGGGACATACTCGCCTTCACTCCATCAAAGACAAAGAACATCAACACCACAAGAGTGAAGAGTATGTTAAGTGCAAGCTTCAAATCCTTTTTTCATTTAAAGGGGTATTGAATAAATACAACACCACAAGAGTGAAGAGTCCGCTCAAGTGTTCACATGCTCAAGTGTAATGAGGATGATGATGCAACTGGCCGCCGCCGACATCGTTCTTTGATGTAGTCTGGCCGATAAGCGTAGCATCGCAGATCACGAGGAGTGCACCATAAGGCTCTATGAACGGTTAAAGGCAGTTATAACCGTATTTTCTGTTGTAACCGCCTTAGTAGAAACTAGGAAGAGCATTAGGCTATATATATAGATCTAGCTGACTCATTGTAAACTCAATCTCTTAAGAATCATTAATAAAATTACATTCTCTATTCCTCCTTACGCAAGTTATGTTTCTCTTTTCTTCAATTTCTGTGTTCTTAGTTTTCTTTTCCTAAAGTTCTTAAGTTCAAGAACTTCTTTAAGGACAGAAAAAATAAAGGGTATTGTTGCATTAAAGATATATATGTAGGGCAATTCTAACCTTCAGATAACCTGTTTTAATATGGAATCCCTGCAACACAATTTTTCAGACATATATATATATATATATATATATATATATATATATATATATATATATTATATTGGGTTATCAAAAAACCTAAAAGTAATACAGAAAAAGGAAGGGAACAGGCAGTGACATTACAGGCTTGTCGTGAATCCTCAGCTGGGACCATGTAATGACTTCTAATAACTCTTCCAATGTTCCATAACCACCTTTATTTCAACAAACCACAAAGATAAAGCTCATGAAGGAGACAAAAAATATATATATATATATATATATATATACACGGATTTAATTTAAAGAAATATTATTTAATTGTATATATAAATAGAGATATAAATCATATATATAGGACATATACAATTATACATACCTGGTAGGGCAATAAAACAGTCAGATAGACGGGCCATCTCAGCTTTCCTTTGATGCATGCTGGCTACTGGCCGTTCTTCCCCTACTGTTTCTCCAGTTATCTGACAATTAATTACCCCACAATAACAATACAAAAACCCCAGTTTCAATCATTTTTCAAAATTTCAATTTACACTACAAGCCTCTCTTTTGAATATATAAGGAATATAATTAACTTGGACTAATTACTAATTAGTACGTACTATATATTACCTCCTTTCTCATCAGTGGTCTTGGAATGATTCTTTCATATATTCAGCCATAAAACCGTAATAAAATCAAGAAATTAATGTTAGTCCTCTATTTAATCTGACTACATACGAAATGATAATAAAACGTAATATCAAAAGTTCATAAAATATTAATCTACATTAAGGATAGAAGAGGATAGGTAGGGGATGTGATGTAATTATTGTACGTACCCTAAAACATGTCTTCCACCACGATGGACCTCCTGAGAAACTAATCCCATCAAGCCAACGCTGCCTCCACCATAAACTAAATCCAATCTTCTTGAAACCTTTTAATTATACATGAAATGGAAAACCCAAAAGAAGTAAACTTTGAGTTTTATTTTTCATAACAAATTAACCCAAAATGACAAATTAATTAAGCTGCAGGAATGAAGATTGAAGAAGAAAGATTGCAGCTTTTTCTTTTAATAAATTTAATTAATTATAGGTGTACACGTACAAGCTCTTGTGCCAGTTCAAGAGCAGCATCTCTATAGCAATTCCTTTTTCCAGTGCTACTTCCACAGAATACACAGACCCTTTTGAATCTTGATGTTTTCGCTGCATTTCCTCCATATTAATTTTGCATCTGGAAATCTGGTAAATGGATACTAAAAATATGGTTGTTTTTTACTTTTATTTTTTATATGTTATGTTTGGTCTGTCTCCATACCAAAAAAGAACACGGAACAACATCCTTTTGTGGGCCTGGCGTAGAGGGGACTGATCGACTGGACAAACGGTGGATTTCCTTCCGCCACGTGGAGTGAATTCAGTAGTCATTTTTGGATGGTTTATCCGCACGGTACTGATACACGGGTTGAACAATAAATCCGGAAACCAAACCAACCTACGAACTGCACCGATCCAAACCTAAATACGAATCATGATTTTTTGTTGGTTTTAGATCAGAAACCAAACCGCTAAAAACAATTTGGCTTTTCAAAAAAACCTGACTAAACCGGATATATATATATATATATATATATTTTTGTATGTGTATATATGTATACGCTCTATGAACGTTCGACACTATTAATTAAGATGACTTTTATATGCACCACACACAATCCACTGCGCACCACAAGAGACCGACTTTTCATCACTACATTATGAGAACCGATCATCACAATGAATCGACTTTTCTTCGGTGCATCGCGGAGAACCCATTTTATCAAAGTCATTCTAACAATGCATGTGATTTAAAAGTCATTCTACCGTGGTTCACGAGTAGACAGGTGTGATGCAAATAAGAAATTTTTAGTTATCATATCTCGCCCATTATCTATCAAGATTTCCAACCAAGACTCACACACGTAAGTTGACGCCCCGCCTAATAGTGACGCATGACAAGATTTAAATAAAACAGTTTATATTGTTTTATATGGTCATCCTAATTGGAAATATGATAATATAATGTTGTGTGTATGTATATACACCGCACACACGCACAGAGACCAAAAACCGGAAAAAACCGTAACCAAGTCAATCCAAACCGGACCGGATTAAATGGTTTTACCTCGTTATGATTCGGTTTTGATTTGTAAATTTTGAAAGTGTAAGAAATTGTTTGGTTTTAAAAACGGTAAAAAACCGGAAAACCGGACCATGTACACCCCTAGATACACCTACTTTCTTTTTAAAACATCTGTGTTTTATAGAATGTTGTGTATTTTGAAGTATTTACACTAAAAAAAAAAAACATGAGTATTTTTAAGTTAAAACATGTGTATCCGCACCGTATGGATACACACCCAAAAATTTTCCGTCCTTGCATGCTTGTTCTATATGTTCCAATTTTAATTTCTTTTGAATATCATCATCAATACATAGATTGTGACTAAACAATGGAATTGAATGTAATTAGAGTTGTAAACTATATTGCACGGTCACGGACACGCCGCACGACACGACACGAATACGGCGATACGGCTAATTCCAAAATTTAAAAACACGACACGCCGCCGACACGTTATATATATAATGTAGATAAAATTCAATTTATCATAAAAAAATATTCGTAAACATCTGAAAAAACTAAACAAAATAAGATAGGTATTACATAAACTCTATGAATATATCTAGAATAGATATTCGACATTTATACGATGCCAAAAGAAATTGTGATTGACCTTCAAAATAATAAAAAATTGTAAAAATGATTGTTTATCAACAAAAAAACATATAAACTTGATACGGCGTATTATTTATTTAATTATTATAGAAATGAAAATCGTGTATTTTAACGTTTCCATTAAAGAAAACTTAAATAAAGGAAAAAAAATTGGTTTCAGGAGTGTCGACGGTGTGTTGGAAACGTGTTGGTTATTTAAATTTTAAATAATATTAATTTATCAGCCACACGGTGTCGGAGCGTGGCGTGTCGTGTCGTGTTTGGGTCGGACACGGCGCACGGCGACCAGATTGAAGTTGTAATATTCCGATTTTCGGGAAATGGCAGACGTGTCATTTTGCGAAAATGAAATATTGGGTTCGCTTTTATTATTCGAGTTTAAGTATTTTGATAAATATATGTATATTTTCGAGATTTATATATATATATATATATATATTAAGGAAAAGAAAATATGATTAGTAAGGGTAATTAAGGAAATAAGGATTTAGGTTAATTATTGGGCTTTCTCCTATTTAAGGAAAATAAACCCAATCAGTTTCCCTAACCTTTTGAATCGATTTTCTACCTCCTAAACTCCTCTTCGCATGTGAAGAGCAAGAATTGTAATGAGAGTTTTTCCATCGGTTCTAAGTCGGATTTCAATCGTTTCCAGATCGTAGTAGAGCAACGGAGTCGTCGTGAAGAGATTGTCGCTTCAATATCGTAAAGTTGGAGCTTTCTTAAGGTATGATTAAACCCTAGTTTTGTTCTTGTTCGGGTTTGATGGACTCAAACTCATCAATTCGTAGTTTTGTACGTTTAGAAGCGTGTGATTGAATCTAATCTAAGTTTGGATTTATCATACATGTTTCTGCAGAAAAGGGATCAGTTTTGCTGTTTTTTTTTTTTTTTTTTGAGTTTGGAGTTGGAATTAGCTTGCTAAAAGGTAAGAAGCTCTTCCTACAATCTAATTATGGTTTGGAGTAGCTAGATCATGATTTTGAAGTGTTTTCATACCGAGGTTTTATCTAGATGTTGTTTATAGACTAAGGGATGTTAGGATCTGAGAAAATTATGTTTTCTAGATTGTTTTATGTCGTAATTCGTGTAGAACATGTTTGGAATCGAATAGAGATCGTAAAGAGGGGAAAACTATATGTTTAGGATTTTTCTGCGCTGAATGCATACGCATTCACTGGAATGCGCACGCATTCCTCGCTATGTAACTGCCGTGATAGTTTCATGCAGAATACGCGCACGCATTCGGCGGAATGCGCACGTATTGTTGGTTCAGAGTTGATCAGGATGCTCCCAGCATGAACAATGCGAACGCATTGGTTGGGCAGTGTCTGGCAGCTTAAGTTATGGTCAGGGAATGCGTACGCATTGACAACAATGCGCACGCATTGTTTGAATAGAGAGTTATATTAGGCTTTTAAGCAGGGAATGCGTACGCATTCCATAAGGATGCGCACGCATTGCCCCAGTTTTTGATAAATATTGTTTAAGCTGTGTTTTGGAACTTTAAATGTTATAACATGATCAAACAACATTAACTAAACATGAACAAGCCTCGATTGAGTTTCTGATGCATTTGGTTCCGGCACCGGACGTATTTTAAAGTGGAGTTGAAGTTCGGGACCGTCGGAAGGGCATGAAAAGGGCTTGTGCTTTGATGAGCTAGAGTTCATCAATGTCGTGTAATTGATAGGTGTGATGTCTAGTCGCTCTAAGTGAGGGAGTGGAGTTGATAAGGTGAGTTTTATTCTGAAAACACTTAGGTGGCTAGTTAATTCACAATAATAATTACATAAGTGTAGTAAAAGCTAAAACGTCACTTATTCTCGGTTAGGCACTGATTCATATCGGCGTGTGATACGTTCATAAAAGGTGGACAACGCTACTGGCTCAAAAGGCTGAAGGGTAGTGGAGGAAATCCATCGAACGTATATGCATACCGGGGAGACCCCGGGACTATCGGTGTTAATCACCGTAGTTGACAAGTATATCTCGTGATGGAATTTTCATCATGCATTGTGTCTTTGAGTAATGATGTAACCAAGATAAGCTAAGCTAGATTCGTATAGTCATGAAGTGTCGATGGGCATGAAGTGAACCCTAGATTGAGTCGGTCTCATTAAGATAATCTTTTAATTATAAACCTTAATTAAATTGTAGCTTCTACTTCTTATTTTGTACAATGTACTTACCTCAAATGCATGTTTATTTATGTGTTTGGGGGAGAGAAGACGAACAGGTAAATGAAGATTTTGAGGAGGACTTTAATGACGACGTTTAAGGACGCCGAATTTGAAGAGTTTCATTTTTTTATGTTTTATTTATTTCTTAGACATGGAAGTTGTTGAGAACCTTGTAATTTACTTTTAGTTTGAGGATTCGTACTTTTGGATTTTCGTTGGTTTCCTTTCCAATGTACTAATGTTACATTTCTACCTTTAGATATGGAGTTTCTATTCTTAGATTATAATAAATTTCTACCCGAGTCTTTTGCTTCCGTTTTGCTTAACTCGATACGACGTAGTAGAGGTTTACGTATAAAGTGAATTTTATTTTATTTTATACGTGCCGAACGTTCTTTTTCCGGATAATGACTCGGTGTCCGGGAACGGGGCGTTACAGAAGTGTCGGTGCATCATAGGTTGTAAATGTGTTAAATAAATTATGTTCTTGTAAGGGTATTGTAGTCTTTGTAGAAATTGCCACCCGCCCTTTTATTCTCATTATTGTAATACCTTTAAAGCGGTTGAAGGCAAGGGTGCAATTGTATGACAAAACATTTTTCGTTAAATATTATTCTCCAAAAGTTACATCTTGGTATCGTGAGCCAAGTTTTATGTCGGCGTAAACACAAGATGAGCACCGGAGCTCCGACCACGGCGATTCCGCCGCCTCGCCAGTAACATCGATCGCAAATGGATCTAGCATGCCACCAACAAACGGAGAAGGAAAGTAAAGTCGGCTTCCCGGAGCATCTACAATCCTTTCGGATCTTACACCGGTTTCCACCTCAAAGTCTTCCGCGGCGTTATCAAGACACCTTGACTTGGAACAAAGTGGTTTCTCCCATTTACTCACCTTCAAACGGCAATAATTCTCTGACTTCAGGTATCCCCTTTGGTACCTCAATTTATTCGAGCTTACCGCCTACTCCTGTGATTGGAAATCTGGGTACCTTGAGTCCTACTCCCATATCTCCATTACCGTTTGCCAGTAATTTGAATCAAGTCTGCAGTGTGAAACTCGATAGATCTAATTACCTTTGTGGAAATCAACAGGTCGCCTATTATTCGTGGTCACCGACCGGAGGGTCATATTCTTGAAGATGGTACACAAGGACGATTAGGTCGTCTCTTTCTCTGTTTCACCGCCCCCATATCAACGACCTCGCATACCGTGAGGAGTGGAGTCTGTCTGATCGCCTTTTAATTGGATGGTTAATGAGTTCTATGACGCTTGAAGCTTTGCAAGAGGTAGTAGTAGGTCGTAATTTCGCTAGAGAAATTTGGGCTACCTTAGAAAGTTTGTTCAACAATACCGAGTCTCGAATGCTCGAATATAAAAGTGCTATGACCAGGGCCACCAAAGGATCCAAAGCTATGGCAGATTATCCGCACAGATGAAGTCTTATGCAGCACAATTTGAATGTCTTTGGTTACCCTCAGATCTAAATCAGAGTGATTCTTGCCACCTTGGGAGGACTTGAAAGAGAATATGAGGTTGTCATAGTTAACCTAATGAATAGGGGTAGGCACTATGACTTGGCAAGAAGTCCAGTCCCAGCTTTTGATTCATGAAAGGCTTCTGGCAAGATTCAACAATCCTAGTAATGTTATCCTTGGAGGTCCATCTGCTCAGTTTGCTAGCAATTACAACAACAGGTCCAATACTACTGGTCCTAGACCCTACAACCCTCAAGGCTCAAACAATAGAGGCAGAGGAGGTAGAAGCAACAGGGGCACAGGAGGTGGTAGGAACAGTGGAAATGCAGGCAATAGACCAGTTTGTCAACTATGTGGTAAGACAGCCATATTGTAACAAAGATGTTGGCATAGATTTGAAG
The DNA here is from genome assembly GCA_026214975.1 of Gentiana macrophylla. NCBI lineage: Eukaryota > Viridiplantae > Streptophyta > Magnoliopsida > Gentianales > Gentianaceae > Gentiana > Gentiana macrophylla. The sequence continues at coordinate 156,984,504 of CM047805.1, forward strand.
AAGATTTTGTGCCACCTAGCAATGCAGAAGTAGTCCAAAACAACCTGCTGCTCATGTGGCTAGTCCTCAATCTGCTGTGGATCCTGCCTGGTACATGGATAGTGGGGCCACCAACCATGTCACCACTGACATCAACAATTTGCACCTTACTGGAGATTACATTGGCTCAGACACTCTTGCAGTTGGGAATGGTGAGCTCTTACCTATCTGTCATTCTGGCACTTGTGTTCTTCCCACACAAAACAGTGTACCTATCCACCTAAAAAATTCCTTACTTGTTCCTAGTATGACCAAAAACCTTATTAGTGTTTCTCAGTTAACTAATGATTACCCTGTTGTTATTGAATTTGACAATAAGTGTTGTTATGTTAAGGACAAGGACACAAGGAAACTGCTGCAAGTAGGAGTTCTTAGACATGGCTTATACCAGATTCCTGTCATCAAGGATTCCAAGTGTCAGACCTCCCTTCACTCCAAGACCCTCTCTGATTCAAGTAAAAATGCTTGTAATGTTTTTGTTTGCTCTTCAACTAGTTTAAGTAAGGATTTGAACATTTGGCACAAGAGACTTGGCCATCCTTCCCAACTTATTTTGAAATCTGTTCTGAATTCTTGCAATGTTTTTCCCCATAATGCTACTGTGTCTTTTTGTGAAGCTTGCCAATTTGGCAAAATGCATGCTCTTCCTTATGAAAAATCTTCCTTTCATGCTAAGTCTCTGTTTGATGTTGTTTATACTGATTTGTGGGGACTCGCTCCTCTGAACTACCAACCGCTGGTATCAATATTATATACACTTTGTTGATGACCACCTGTATACTGGATATACCCTTTAAAACATAAATCTGAAGCTCTTTCCACCTTTGTTACCTTCAAAAACCTTGTAGAAAATCAGTTTAAGACCACTGTCAAGTGTCTTCAGTCAGATTGGGGAGGAGAGTATAGAAATTTTGAACCTTATCTAAAAGCTAATGGCATTGAGTTTAGACATCCTTGTCCTCATGCTCATGGCCAAAATGGCAGAGCTGAGAGAAAACATAGGCACATTGTAGAAATGGGCCTTACTCTTCTTGCCCAAGCTTCCATGCCTCTCAAATTCTGGTGGGATAGCTTTGAACAAGCCACTCATATAATTAATGATCTTCCTACTCCTGTTCTTGGTCATCTTGCACCCTCACAGATCCTCCTCAAAACTCAACCTGATTATTCTATCTATAAAATCTTTGGTTGCAGTTGTTATCCTAACTTGAGACCCTACTCCAACCATAAGTTTAGTTTCCACTCTACTAAGTGTGTGAACCTAGGGTTGAGTACCAAACATAAGGGATATAAATGCTTGGACCCTAGTGGCAGGATTTACATAAGCAGAGATGTTGTCTTCAATGAGTGTGAATTTCCCTTTAAAGAAGGTTTCACACAAGGCCCTAATATAAGTGTTGCTGTTGACCCTACTCTAACTCTGTGTCTACCAATTCCTCACACTCAACCTGAGCTACCATCTACTACTTCTAATCATCCTATCTTTCACTCTGTCTCTGCTGAACCTCATCCTCCAGACTCACCAGCTTCCTCTTCCAATTCTGGAGCTCTACAGGATGTTCAGAACACACCTGATTCTACACCTAATCCTACTCCTCTTGTCTCTCCCTACTCCACACCTTCCAGAACTTCTAATGTTGTTCAACCTGAACCAGATTCTGGTTCCTCCTCTACTTCCTCTCCTTCTGATGTCCTTAGTCCTGAGCCTCCCTCCATAGGCCATCATATGCAAACCAGATCCAAAAGTGGGATCTATAAACCAAAAGTCTACTCCTCCACTATTACTCAGTCCAACCTTTCTGCTCACCTTTCTGAACCAGTTAGAGTGTCTGAAGCTATGGAATGTCCAGCATGGAAAAGAGCTATGATAGAAGAATTTAAAGCTTTACAACAAAATCATACTTGGGATCTGGTACCACCTGTTTCAGGGCAGAATGTTGTGGGAAACAGATGGGTGTTCAAACTGAAACTGAAGACTGATGGCACAGTGTTGAAGCATAAAGCAAGACTTGTTGCCAAAGGTTTCCATCAAACTTATGGGGTTGATTACACAGACACCTTCAGTCCTGTGGCAAAGGCTTCAACCATCAGAGTTGTTCTGTCTATTGCTGTGAATCACAAGTGGTCAATCAGGCAAGTTGATATAAATAATGCATTTCTGAATGGTCCTATTAGTGAAGACATATTCATGGTGCAACCAGAAGGATTTGTGAATCCTGATAAACCTCAGTATGTATGCAAACTGAATAAAGCATTGTATGGCTTGAAACAGGCTCCTAGAGCATGGTTTGCAGCTCTCAGGTCTCAAATGGTAGATTGGGGCTTTGTGCAGTCAAGAGCAGACAATTCTCTGTTTATTCTTCAAACCAAAAGACATATGGTGTATGTTCACATATATGTGGATGACATTCTGGTCACTGGGAGCTCAGATAATCTGATTCAGCAGTTTATTACCCTCTTAGACTCCAAATTCACCTTGAAAGACTTAGGACCTGTGTCTCACTTCCTTGGAATGCAAGCTTATAGAGATGATACTGGATTGGTGCTGTCACAAGAACACTATGCTGGTCAACTCTTGAAAAGGTTGAATATGGAAAACATAAAACCAAGTACTACTCCCATGACAGCAGGAGTGCATTTAAATCCTGATCAAGGTGAACTCTTAAAAAATCCCTTGATATACAGAAGTGCCATTGGAGGTCTTCAATTCCTGACCTTTACAAGGCCTGACCTGACCTGACCTTTGCAGTCAATTACTTGAGTCAATTCATGCAATCTCCAACAGTTGAGCATTGGATTGCCTTAAAAAAAGTCCTCAGATATGTTAAAGGAACCCTGAAATATTCCTTGTTTATACCTGCTGGAAATAATCTAGATGTGCAGGGCTTTTGTGATGCAGACTGGGCATGTTTTCCTTCTGATAGAAAATCTGTCTCAGGATACTGTGTCTTTCTTGGCTCCTCCTTAATTTCTTGGTGCTCAAAAAAACAGGCTGTGGTTTCTAGATCAAGCACAGAGTCTGTGATAGAATAATGAGAGGAGAAAGCTTGTGTTGTTATTCAATGAGTAAACGATTACAATATATAAGCCTCATAAGGCTTGTTTAGGAAGCTAATAATAAAGATAAATACATAATATAAAATAAGACAAGATAAATATAACTATATCTCTAATAGGCCCCCTCAAGCTCATGGGAGCGCAGTGGACATGAAGCTTGAAACTTGGAGGCGTTGATGGCGGTCGAAGGCGTCTTCAAGGAGAGAGTAACCGGGAGGAAGGAGTGGTGGGTGGAGGAAAAATCCTGGGACGCAAGTGCGGGATATACCCTAAATAAAACCGATGAGCAACCTGTGCTAATAGAAATAGAAGTGTTGGGATATACCCGAGCAGAAATTTAAAAAGTGGAGGGATATACCCTAGCAGAAATTTAATGTTGGGATATACCCGAGCAGAAATTTAAAAAGTGGAGGGATATACCCTAACAGAAATTTAAAAGTGTTGATATATACCCGAGCAGAAATTTAAAAGTGGAGGGATAAACCCTAAAATACGTTCCCAAAATTTACTCCTACCCCAAATCTTTACCACCATGACCAAAATTAGAGAACCCAATAGTCCATTAGTCCATGGGAAGAATTTTGTCGCTTCAAATTCGAAAATTGGAACACTCTTTGTGAAGGCTTTCACTACCGCTTTTTTTTTTTTTTTTTTTTTTTTTTTTTTTTTTTCATCCATCGAACCTCGCTCTTCATCCAACATCTTGTAATAAAATAAAATAATACCCAAAATAATAATACCCAAATTTTGGAGCCACTCTATGGTTGCAGATTGGCGGCGGGATGAGCGGTGGAAGGATGTCGCCAGAGAAGAAAAGGAGACTAAGGCGGCAAAGAATGATCATGGGCGGTGACGGCGGTTTTTTTTGGCGGCGGCGCGAGGCTCTTTCCGACCGCTGGCCGCGCTGGATTGAAGGTTGTCGCCACGATCGGCCGCAAATCGAGAGAGAGTGTGGGCGGATCTGCACGACCGAGGTGTGGACTCGCTGCGAATTTGAGCGGCGGCGATGCGAGTGGGGGCTGATGATGTTGCGAGCGTGGCGGCCGGAGCCTGGAGTCGACCATGGAATCGAATCGCCGTAAAAACGGAAGCTGGGGAGGGTCGCAAAATGAAGGTAGGTAGCGGAGAGGGCTACGTGGCTTTGAGCAGCGGTAGCCATGGATGCCGGCGATGGTGCCGATGGCGGCGAACGGCGGTGGCGGCTAGGGTTTTAAAAAAAAAACTATATAAAAAAATCTTGATATCAACGTGAAAAGAAAAAAAAAAAATTTGGAGGGGTGAGGGTTTGATCAGTTACAAACCCCCACCCGACATTCTTTTTCGTAAGGTTTGCTCAGGATCGAAAGGACGTTAGTCTAGAGCTCTGATACCATGATAGAATAATGAGAGGAGAAAGCTTGTGTTGTTATTCAATGAGTAAACGATTACAATATATAAGCCTCATAAGGCTTGTTTAGGAAGCTAATAATAAAGATAAATACATAATATAAAATAAGACAAGATAAATATAACTATATCTCTAATAGTCTGAATACAGATCTCTGGCCAATTTAGCTGCAGAAATTGCTTGGGTGAAGCAGCTGTTAAAAGAAATGCAGGTTAAGAACTCCAACCTTCCTGTTATCTGGTGTGATAGTTTGGGAGCTGCATCCTTGGCACAGAATCCTGTGTACCATGCTAGAACTAAACACATTGAGGTTGATGTCCACTTTGTTAGAGACAAAGTGATCAACAAGGAGCTGAAAGTGAACTATATCCCTTCTGAGGCACAGCTGGCAGACTTTTTCACAAAGGCCTTACTTGTTCATCAGTTCAGTGGTTTTAGAAGCAAACTAAATGTTTTATCTACCACATCTAGTTTGAGAGGGGGTGTTAAATAAATTATGTTCTTGTAAGGGTATTGTAGTCTTTGTAGAAATTGCCACCCGTCCTTTTATTCTGTTATTGTAATACCCTTAAAGGGTTGAAGGCAGTGCACAGAATTGTATGACAAAACATTTTCTGTTAAATATTATTCTCCAAAAGTTCTGTCTAAATGAGTCGAGCCAAACCAAACTGAATCGAGTATAAGATATTCTTCGTATTTATTTACAATAGAATTACTGATATTTTAGCCCAAACGAATACACCAAAGCTGAAGTAAAGTTCCTCTTATCAACATTGTCAAAGGAATTTGTTTGTTTGTATGTGGGCCACCAATTTGCAGAATTTAGATGAGATCTTTCGTGTTGGATCCTTGAGATTAATGGTCTTCAAAAACAAAAAAAAAAAATCTTGAGATTAATGTGTTCTTTTAGTTTTCTGACGGGGGAGATTAGTGTATCTAAGAGCAACCGTAATAGTCCAATGCCATGATTCTGACAGCAGCTCCTCACGTGGAGATAAATAATTGGATAAAAATTATGAGTGGATTTTATATAGTTGATTTGTTTAATTAGCAGCGTAATGGTGCTAAAAAAAACACTGTCACTCCTCCTCCACATCACTGCGCCGCGCCTCCACCGGAAAACGTATCCGAATTGTAAGTAAAAGTTGAAATTGCAAGCAATCAAGTAGCATGTGACAAAATAAACAAATGAAACTGAAAATTTGACCTCTTTGTCAAGTTAAAAGCCTAGAATCTTTGATTTTTACAGTGCCAATGAAACGTTTATTATGTACTTCCGTTAAATCCCAAAATATGTTTCATTTTGAGTTGTTTTATGCAGATTAAAATAAAAGGTTAAATGACATAAATTTTAAAGAGAAATGGCTAAAATATCATTTAACTATCATTAATTAAATGATTATAAAGTATCGAAAAGTGGTTGAATTGTTAATAAATTAGGGATAAGATAGAGAAAAGAGTAATAAATGTTTCATTGGTAATATAGAATGACTTATATTTTGAGACAAACAAAAAGAGGTAGAGTGACTTATATTTTGGACGGATGGAGTATTTTTTAGTAAGGGTAGAATTGTGATTATACGTAGAGGCTGAAGTCCTAATTGTAATTATATAATGTACCATTGTGATTGATGAATGAGAAGCGAAAAATATTTTCCCCACGAAATTTCTCATCCACAATGGTACATTATATAGAACAACTAAGGCTTCAGCCTCTACGTATATTCACAATTCTACCCTTACTAAAAAATACATCATAATCGTAATAAGATGGTATTCATATGACGTACATAGTGAAAGTGAAAACCACGACCACCTCATAATAATCTACACTCTCTCTCTCTCTCTCTCTCTATATATATATATATATATATATATATATATATATATATATATATATATATATATATAAATATAAATTGAAAGTTTAAAACTACTTAACCACTCCATAATAATTTATTGGGTCCGCTTACCTGGAGAAGAAGTGTCATTATAGTGACTAGGTTGTAGTATAAGTAATCAATTGGTTGCATTCTCGCTAATGTAAGTTTCACAGTAATCTTTTATCAATGGTGAAAATTTAGTATGAGAATATGCTCGAGTGAAGCCATGAATTGAGGTTTGGTGAATTAGTGGACTATATTTGTATGTGTAATGGTGTCTTAAACTGTGCATGTTGAGTCTGGTCAGCTTAGTGTGATACTCAGCTGAGTCTGTAGAGAACTGGTCGTCAAGAGAGCATGAAAGTCAGCCGCCGAGTTCGTGTTCACCAAGAAAGTCAGCAGAGTTGATCAGTCTGTTGAGTTTGCTAAGTTGGTTCTCAGCGTTACTTGGGGAACACGGTTGCTTGGTTTTCCGTTTTGGTAAAAATTACTTCTGGAGTATCTCAGTCATTTACTGGGTTGGCTTTTAAGGTTGTTAGGGTTGGATTCTCAAGGCTTATAAACTAGGATGCACGGATACGGATACACGGATACGGGTTACGCGGATACGAGATTTTCATAAAATATAGGATACGGATACGGGGGTGTATTTATAAATAATAAAAATATAAGGACCAAACTGTAAATAATTAAAATGCAAGGACCAAATTTATATAGTTATTGTGATTCTTAAAAACCCAAAAGTTCATATTGGGATTAACAAAAAAATGAAAGGAAAAACTACTATTCTTGGGACGGTGAAGTTTTGGGCTTTCAAATGGCATAATGGCACACACATTTTCACGTCTTTATGAAAAAGAAAAAAAATACCAAATTTACTCACACATGATCCAAAGTCGATACGGCGTATCCTATCGTAATTGGCGATCCTAAATGCCGTATCCGAAGTTTTCGAAACTACAAATCATTCTCGATACGTATCATTGACGTATCCGCGGCGTATCGGATACGTGACACGGCTGATGTAACGCCCCATTCCCGGACACCGAGTCCTTATCCGGAAAGAGTGCTCGGCACAAATATTATCAAATAAATTCAATAATATATGTAAGCCTTACGTCCTACATCAGAACTAAAACGACGCGGAAGATAAAACGACTCGGAAAACAAAAGATCGAACACACGGTTTTCAATGCTACGAAAACTAAATCCAATAAAGAAAACTAAATCATCCAACATTCAAATCCAAAAGAACTCAAACGGTACTATTCCAAAAGAAAGACAACATTGTTTGAACTTGAATAAACAACTTTATTGAAAGAAACCAAAACTAAAGAAACTGAGCCTTCGAGAGCTCCATCTCATACGTCATCGTCGAAGAACTCATCAACATTAGAAACCTGTTCATCTTCTTTGGGGAAAGAGAAAGACAGACATAAAGTAACGGGGTAAGTACATAAGTACTTAGTAACGCGTAGAAGATCGTATAACGTCGGTCTCATAAAGAAATAAAAGCAACGCCGTCTTTTATTAATTCATTCTATTATTAGCCCTAGCTAACTATCATATTATGTTCATAGCATAACATGAGGTTCCAAAGTTATCTAGCTTAGCTCAAGTTTGTTACATCATGAATAACAAGGGCACTACGCCTAGTAATAGGATGTACTAGGACAACTGGGTGTAACCTACTTAAAGACACGCTCTAGTAGCCCCGGGAATATCTGAGTCCCGATAGTGTGATGACCGGCAGAGTGCACCAGACGCTTTATCTAGCCAATCGATTGACCGGCGTGGAGTGCGATCTACTTTGTCTAGTCGAGAACACATCGCGATATTGTACTATGCCTTACCAAGCATTGCATGATGTTTAATATTATTAATCTAACACATACGTTTGATTAGATGTTTAACTAGCCACCTAAGTTGATTCACATAAAAGGCTCACCTATCAGTCTACTCCATCTTCTTAAGACCACTAGACTCTAACAAAACCTAGCACATACACAGACATCGATAAACCCTAGCTTATCGAAGCATAAGGCAAATCCGAAGCTTTCGACGGTCCTACACTTCATCTTTCTAGGGAATCCATATGGTGCCGGAACTAAACGCATCAAAAGCTTGTTCAAGGCTTTGTCATATAAGGTTAAGTAGTAAGGACATGTTTATAATGCCTGAAACCAAGCTGACACGATAAAACAGTAAAGAAACGAAATAGACAAGTCAAGCGCGACGCTCGACACCCTATAAACGACGCTTGCCTTGAACGAACGCTTACTACTCCCCAAACGCCCGCTCGTGAAAAAGCCACATCTCAGATCAAATGTCAAACCTCAAACGCTCGTCCATAAACCCCAAACGCTCGTTTGAATTGTAACGATATGAACGCCCGCTTGCCTGGTTTTTCCTAAGTCCGAATCGTTAAAATACGATTTCCAACCCAATTCCTCCCAAACTCCAACTTAAACAGATCATAAACAACGAAAATAAACATACAAATTGCTCTATAACTTTACAACACCTTAATCATACGATAAGAACACCATGTTACCTTAAATTGTGAGCTACTACGATCCACGCTACCAAAACCTTGAAAAGGTTAAACTTTAGAACTCCGAACCTACAAAAATTCGAACCAAAACTGATCACTACGAAAATTAACTCAGAAAAAACTCAACCTTAACAATAGTGATTAAACCCTAATCACGAAGAATGATGGGGAAAAACTTACGTTAACGGATTTAGGGATTGTTGGTATCAAAAGCTTCCTTGCCTTGAGATGATCGCTTTTCCCTTGAAGAGTCTATGGAAACGATCAACGGATTAGCCTAGATATTCGAAAGTCTCTCATCTTCTTTTTTTTCAAAACTTGCGCCACTCTGATGAGTTTTACATAGAACTATAATTAAGTTAATTTAGGATTAGTTTTCCTTTAATAATCTCATTTAATTAATTAAATCCTTATCACCCCCCCTTTTCTTTAATTCCACACATAATATTCAGATTTTTCGTGAAAAGACAATGATGCCTTTTGAAAAATCGATATTACAAATTTAAAAGTCACGTATTCATGCATCATAGCTTATAAATATCATCTGTAATGCATATAAGTTGTAACTTTATGACAATAATAAAATAATCGTCGTTTGTCCGTCAGGATAGTGGAATATGGAATGGATGCTCGGGAGTGACCATATCATTACCGAAGTAATAAGTTGACATAGTGTATCAATTGAATTTTCCCTATTTTTATCCATCAAAACTCTAGGCATTTAAGAGATCTGGCGGGCCCTAAAAAAATTGAACATGTAATATGAATTAGTCTAAAGCTCTACAATTGGCCGATTATCGGAATTCTATCATTATTTTTATTATATCCAATAATTCATCAATAATATACCGTATTCAAAAAGGACCCTTTTGAAAAGAAACAAAAACATCCTTTAAAAAAGAAAAGCATCTTATAATATATACTAGTGAACGTGAGCTGTGCAAGGCACAGCGATCCCAACATAAATCGTTACCAACGATAATATTAAAGAATAGATTCTCAACATGAAATAAATCGTGTAAGCTTAAACCGTAACAAATTAAAGACACAAAACAAAGAGAGCAACAGAAACATATTACATTCTCTGCAAGAGGTAGCTATTTCTTAGAGACGTGAAGATTGTGAATCTCTTCTCTTCCAGCCCTATCAAGAGTTTCCACCTACAAAATAAACCACAATATGATGTATCGGAGAACAATGTTATAAAGTCGATCCCTTTAGCTTCGACTTTACGTAATGAAACATTATAGAAAAACAATAAGCGGACCATAACTATACGGTCAAATCTCCTGGGACACCTTAGCTTCCAGATCATTAATATACTTGAAAATGTGTTTCATTCATTTTCTATACGACATTTCTTTTTCATATTATTAATAATTGATCTCGTGTTCATTCATTTGGTGGAAAAAAAAAACACGTGTCAAACGGTCTGAAAAATATAAAAAGTGATTTGGTATTCCAACGTCAATTTTAGTGACGCTCGTACTGCAAACGGCCGTCGGTTCCACCGACGTTATGTTGTTCAAAATAATATAAGCATTTAATGTGGTGTCCACGTGGCCACATGTGGGCACACTGATCAGCTAAAACTGGGTGTCCAATCTTACCGGCAGTGTACCGGGTCAAATTGTAGTCTAGTCTAGTGAATCAAAGTCGTCTCCTCAGGGAACACGATATAATTATTCAAAGTGTGGTTAAACACCAATTAGCTAATATTATCTTGATCTAAGTCGCAGATTTATCATAAAAGTAATAGTTTCTGTACTAGTAAAATTAATAATTAAAATAAAGGTATTAGCCAAAACAATTTCATTGAACTGCAGTCTCTTTTAGTTTTAAGTATGTGATTAATTCGGCCTATTAAGGGTATTCAATTGTGTGAAACGGTGCACTCATATTCTAACAATTTCCCCTCATACGAGTGTTCGAAATTGTTCTATGCCTCCTCCTTGGTTTAAGAACCCTAAACCTAATGATTTGACATGATAAGCTCGAGCACAAATAATCTTTCCCGGATAAGAAAGAGAGGTTCCGTCAGACGACGCTTTACCTTCCGGTTTTTCTACCTCGTTCTCACACCTAAAATCTCCGTTCGGTATCAATTAAGTGTGTGTGCCAATATTGGTTAATTACTCCAACATAAGCTATCAATCAATTTAAGTCGAAAAAGATTCAACATAATCGAATTTAAAATATACAATACATAACCATCATCCGGTTAACTAAAAAGATCAAAAATAGTTCAATTACATATCTTGGCTAGTTACAAATTTAGCCACTCATTATTACAAATACTAAAATATTTAATTTAGCATTTATAGTAATCAGATTAACAAAACAAAATAAAACTAGAATATTATGTTACCGATTACAACCGATAAGTTTGCAACGGCAAGCTTGTTCCCATCTCCGTGAGCATCCATGGAGTTTGAACCAAAAGCTTAATCTTTTCCCAATCAAACCTTCCATAAGCTTGAGCTAACTTCTAAGAATTTAAGTTGTGATGAACTAGCTAATAATGGAATTTAATTTTGGCTCTAAGAGCCTAAGTGATATATTGCCGGCAAGATGAGCCAATGGAGAGGATGACTCCCCCTCTTGCTTCCTTCTGATATATATATATATATATATATATATATATATATATATATATATATATATATGCCTCTTTTTTTGTCTCTGTTGGTGAATAGTAATGAATAGTGCTGAAGTGGGTCCCTTTGCCAAATCTTACCAAATATCGCCAAATCTCTATATATTCCGGCGTAGACCGGAATTCTTCCGGTCTGCGTCGGGTCTTGTCAACTTTTAATTTTTATGTATCATGTAACGGAATTTTTAATATAATTATTCTGATAATTATATTTCCGTATCCATCTAGCTTTATGTCACGACCCCAAGGCTTTATCAAGTGGTATCTGTAATAGAACAAAAATAAGAAAAACCACGGGTAATTCTGATAATAAAAATAGGCTGATAAGCCTATAAATATGTCAAAATAGTGGGATTTTATTATATCTACTATTTACAAACATAAAACGTACCATCACAATATTTACTATAATTGATATGAAAATATCACTAAAACCGACTTCATCGCTGAAACAAGGTTCAACAAAGGAATCCAGGAGCAAGCGAATGCAAAACATGACCACGACAAAATAACCACAGCGGACGAGCCCCAGCGGCCAAGTCACTGTTGGCAACTCTATGTCGATGGCGCCGCCAACCTTAAAGGTTGCGGCGTAGGATTATTCTACTTGAGCCGCCAGCGCCTCGTAAGAAATTGAGAAGGCCCTAAGATTTGACTTTACTGCATCGAATAACCAGGCAGAATATGAGGCGGTCATCGCAGGACTAGAGCTCGCCAAGGCCATGAAAGTCGAAAATGTGCAGGTTTTCTGCGATTCACAGTTGATGGTCAATCAAGTAACTAGGTTGTTCGGCATCCATTGCGAAATTCTGCAGAAATATATTAATCTCGTCAAAAAAACTCGAGAGCAGCTTCAAATACTGCAAGTTCACCAACATCCCTCGAGAGGACAACCACCGAGCAGATTACTTATCCAAGCTAACCAACGACGATGAAATTAACAATCCGTCAATCTTGGTAGAGTATCTATCAGAGCCCGCTATCAACAGGGCTGAGATAATGGACTTCCGAGCCACTAAACCCTGTTGGATTGACATCATGAGGGCATATATCGACTCTGGAAAACTCCTCGATAATCCAAACGAGGCTAAAGCCCTGGTTAGAAGAGCCGCTAGATACACCATCTTAGACAACATTCTGTATCGGAGATCATTCTCTAAACCTTTGCTATGATGCGTACGACCTGAGGAGATTGAGGGAATCCTCGCAGAGCTACACGAGGGGATGTGCGGTGGCCACCCGGCTAGCCGCACCCTCGCCCAGAAAGTCTTATTGGCCGGATACTACCGGCCAAAACTTGCAGAGGAAGCCAAAGCATACGCTAAGTCATGCGACGTATGTCAAAAATTTGCGGATATTCCCAGACTGCCATCAGTCGAGCAAAGAATCGTCGTCGCCGCCTGGCCATTCGACATGTGGGCCATCAATCTCATCGGGCCGTTAAAGAGGGGTCGCTCCGGATGCGAATCCATGGACGGTAGAGCACGTGAGTTGATAAACCTTTTCCACTCACGGTTGCTGCGAGACAGTTGAGACGCAGAGCCTAGTACGCGAGGCCGTTGAGCATCTGGGAAGAGCTCGCGGATTTCCCGACCTAAGCAAACCTGTCTACTTGCCTCATCCCCAAGGTTCCAGGCAACCTCATAATGAGCAGAGGGATCGATAGCAGGTATGCGAAGAGCCTCATTGATAGCCTCCGGGGTAAAAACGACCGAGACACCACGAAGGGTCACAGAGCTAACAACTCCTTCAGAGGCAACTTCAGATGAGACGGAATAAAATTCCTTTACGATAGTGAGGTTGAAGGGTGTCGAAGGTGGTAGGACAAAATCTAACCACCTAGAAAACCGTACCCGGAGCAAGGAGCCATCACCCTCAACCTTGCCCTCATTCAAGCCCCTCTCCCTCACAAGCTTAACCACATCAAAGTAACGCCAGAAATGATCTTTGGCGGTAAGAGAGGCGGTAAGAAAGAAAGGGGAAACATCATGTACTGGATGGGATTCAAACACCCAGACTGAGCTACCCTATCCAGGTTGAGAAGACATGGCTCTCAAAACAAAGATTTATGCAAAAGAGGAATAGAATGAGGTCAAGCTTGCTCCCTCCTTTTATAGCAGAAGCAAATGAAAGGAACGGCCACGATCAACGTGATCCTACGGCCAGCATTCACGCGGTTTACCCAAGATTTGAAATTCAAAAGGGCACATTTATCGCTTCAGTCATCAGTGCGAGATTCTAGGCGCTACTAACGCCCGACAGTTATTAGCGCGTGATTTTAGGCCACGCATGCACTGCTGATCAAGATAGTGCCAGTGAGATGTCAAATCAATTCAAAGCCCATATTTCCCGGCAACACGGCAGTCAAGAAAGGTTAGTTCAGTCCAATCAACTAAGCTTTTAAGTTTCTGGAGAACCCCTACTCTGCCATAAACTTAGGGGGCCGCATCCAGAAAATTTCAAAAATCAACAAACTGAGCAAAATGTGGCCCGGGGGGCCGCATAAAGCCTTGCAAAACCCGACCATAAGATTATTTGCCATAAGATTATTTGCCACAAGTCCGCAGCGACCAAGAATCATACAAGAAGCAACGGAAACATTGTTTCGCTCAAATCCCTACCGGCCTCGCCCAAAACAATGGAGGATAGGGAAATTTTAAACGCTCCATACGCGAGGCAATAAAGCGAGTACAAACTAGGTCGCAGTCGTCCTTGTTCCAAATAAAAGGGGCCGCAACAGGAATCTTCGATCAATTTCCAGCTTATCTGTTTCAATTATTTTCGCGAGCTAGCTAAACCTCGCCAAAATAAAAGGGGCCGCACATACAAGGTCCACAAGATACATGAAATGAGTCTAAAGAAATAAACAAGTGCAATACATAAATCATGGGGCCAAAAACGGCCACAAATTAAGTTTAACAAGCCAAACGCGGCCACAAGATCAATGCGGAAAGTAAAAACTAAAGTTATTACAATCATCAAGAAAGACGTCGGAATGGTTCAAAAACAACAAAAGTTGAATTATTACAAGATTGCAGAAAATGTAAGTGTTTCCAAACAAAAGCACAATCAATTAAGTATAGCCGGGAGGAGTGTCGATATACTCGTCGCTAGGTTGATAGTTCGCAGCAGCAGGAGGATTCTTCAAAATAGCAAAATTGACAGGATTAACTGGAGGAGGATCCCACACTGGGTCGCCACGCTCTATCTGATTAGTTTGAATGGCGCGATGTGGTTCGCCGCATAAGGAATATCCGGATGAATGGCTAGCAGGTCGGGAGTTCGCTGGGACATGTTAACCCACCGGAGCATTTCCTCAAAGGTAATGCTCTCTCTACCATGATAAGCCCAAAGGTAGCGAGCGAGGTTGTTGAAACCTTGGTCGAAGCTCGCCTCCTGATAATCACAAAACTCTTCAGAGCGCTTAAAGGCATTCACAGCCGCCGGACCAGCCTCCTCAGTTGCCTTATTTACAGTAGCGAGCTGTTCTTTTAGACTCGCAACCTCCTCATGTGCGGCTGACAACCCCTCAGCAGAATTACGGGCTTCCTCCTTCAGAGCCGACACTTTCTTCTTCAGCACCACATCCAGCTTGGCGCTCTCCGCCATGGCTTTCCTCATCCGCTCAACCTCGCCCAAAGCCTCCGAGCTCTTATTTTCAGAGGTGACCCTGGCCTTTTCCGAGGCCCCAAGAGCCTTCGTCACCTTCTTAAGTTCCGCCTTGCGCTTCTCAGCGGCCGCAATGGCCTTATTTATGGGAGTCCCAAGCTGAAAAAGGGCTGAAAAGTAAAGTTTGAAAAAAAAATGAAAAAATACAAGACTAATAAAAACTCACCATTGAAGCAGCAATTCCAAATTGACCTGAGAGATCTTAAAGTACGGCGACTTCATCGCCGGCGGGGGGGGGGGGTCATCTTGAACCACGACGCGAGCAGTGATACCCCTTCCGATCTCCATTTGAACCCCAGGCGGCGAGTCCCTTGCAAGGCGACCCAAATGAATGACATCAGCAACGGCCGCCCTGATCTGGCTCGCCTTAGTCATATCAAGGCCTTGGGTGAAATTGGCATCCAACCACACGGCCTCTTTCCCCTTATAACCATGAGGCAATATCCCTGTCGGCAGTGGCTCCATCCCCTCGGAGGCCTCTTCAACAATAACCTCTGGCCGCTCAGAGCCTTTGTTAGTAGCTCGCTTGTCCGATCGATCAGAGCCCTTGCCAGCTCCGCCTGCATTTTTGGTCTTCTCGGCTCTGGATCGCTTTTGGCCCTGAGGCTCTTTAGCGGGTTCATCAGCCTGCGATCTTTTTTGGTCCCCACCGGCCTTACTTGAGCTCGCATCTACTGGCGCCGCCACTGGCCGGGTAGGGTCATATGTCTCATCAACAATAGAGGCATCCACAAAGGCGGGGTATCTTCTCGTAACCTGTTTTAGTGGTCGTCTCATTGGTTTTAGCCTCGCTCATCGGGCCGAGCCTCTCGTCTCTTTGAGC
This sequence comes from Gentiana macrophylla, assembly GCA_026214975.1. Classification (NCBI taxonomy): domain Eukaryota; kingdom Viridiplantae; phylum Streptophyta; class Magnoliopsida; order Gentianales; family Gentianaceae; genus Gentiana; species Gentiana macrophylla. The sequence goes on from CM047805.1 coordinate 157,000,572, forward strand.
TCTGCGTTTGGTAGCGTCCATACCTGTAAAAGAGTTCGTTAAAAACGGATCCAAAAGAAAGAGTAAAACGACAACTTATGAAATGAGCAAATAAAAAGCAAGTTACAAGGAGGTCTTCTACTAGGGTCGCCTCCGCATACAGGGCACTCAGAGGGAAAACATTTTCCTAAGTGACAATCTCCTATCCAATCAGGGTCGCACTCTTCCGGGGCCATGGCGACTAAAGCTTCCCCTTTACCTGGGCCCGCTATACCAGCCATGTGCGCCAGGGGAAGAGCCAAATCAAGAAGGTCGATCCAAGCTACGTTTCTCAAAGAGGGTTCAACCCCGTCAGATTGTATAAGCGTCATGAGCCATTTGACGAAGCGACGTTTAGGAACCATGGGATCGCCAATAGAAATGGTGGACTTTCCTTTGCATCAGGCAAATTTTTAGGAACGGCCAGCCAACTTTGGATTCCACCTTAAGAATCCTCTCTTGCCATCTATGGATTTTATTGGGCAACAAAAACAGCAGGCAGGGCGTCTTGGTCCTCAATGATATTTGCTCCGGAAGGCCCGCTGTACGTAACAAATGGGAATCGCCCCAAGAAAGTGAGGGTGGGTTCTATCTTCATTGTCCGACACATCACAATAAAGGCCATAATCTGAATGACGGCCCCAATAGCAAAATCAGAAGGCAGAGCTCCTATCAGCTCATAAATCTTAACAAAGAACGTGTCGAATGGAGGCCTGAGCCCCACAAAGAAGTGATCGAAATGCAAAATCAGTGTATCATCCGGACGGCATGCACAAACGTAATCCTCGCGATCTCCGGGTTTAAACTTATCCTCCTCCTTCGAGTAGTCGAGCAAAGAAAACCTATACACACTTGTATCAATTTTAAATCGGCGGCGAAGAATTTTGTTAAGATCATCACTGTCGCGAAGACTCACCCACTCCTCCTCCAGCGCCTTCTCATATACGGTCAAAAGAGTAAACTCCCTTAATGCTTCCGGATTATTGGGTGTTGGTTTCTTCGCTGACGCCGCGCCGCCATGATCATCGCTTTGGGATCCTCTTCCTTTTCACCGTTTCTTGGGAGTTCCCAAACAGTTTTGTGAGGCAAGGGGCATTCTCATCCTCGCCGAATTTATAAGGTCGTGAAGAGCGGCATCCTCAATATACGCGCCTGGTCGTGCTTCGGCGGAGTCGCTAGTGGTCGGGTTCGGGCCGCCTCGATCATCAAGATCGACATCTCTCTTTCACCGGCCTCGCTTAGTACTTGCCCCTCGTGCTCGGGGCCATTTCTTTGCGACTTTTCTTACGTCGCGGGGTAGGGTCCGGGAACATAACATCCAAGACAAATGGATCATCGCCTACATGGGCAGAGGCCCCCTCTGTGGTTATCTCGTCTAGCAGGTCGTCCCTGGCGGACACATCAGGGCTAGATGGGTCGTCATTCTCTATATCCTGTGCGTAATCATAGGCCTCCTGATCCTTGTCGGAGTCGCCTCCCAAAGAATACTCTCCGTCGGACATCCTGCAAAAACAAGAGGAAAAGGTGGAGCTTTCAGACCTGGGATAATGGGAATTAAGCCAGGAAGGTGATCGCACCCATCTCGACGTCTTCCCCTCTGTTTTTACAGGAGAAATGGAAAGCAAATTGCAAGAATAGGGAAATGCAAATTCAAAAGAGCAAACATGGCGAAAAAGATAGAAGTTTATGGGCTAAACCGCCAACCTCCCCCCTTTCCTCTCCCACAAAAAACACGCCCAAAACACAAACGCAAACTTAAGAGGCCCACTTCCACCCCCAAAACATCTTAGACAAGAGCACATTGCCACAAACGGATCAAATTCACCAAAACAAATTGAAATATGGAAGGAGAAACAAAGAAAGAGGCTAAAGGAAGAATGATTTACCTGTTTCTGTGAAGAATTACAACCGGTAGCCGGACGAACACGTCGGAATCCTCAAACTCTACACCAGAATTTCTAAATCCTCGCCGGAAACCTCCAACATGCCTCAACCACCACCGAATCCTCCCTAAGAACCTTCGCCGGAAAATCCTTGCACTCCCAGAAAAAGAAAGAAAATTTAGAGGAAAAAGTTGAGGGAAATAAAAGAGTGAAAAGTGAGGAGGTATGAAGGGTGCAAGCCTTATATAGGCAAAGGAAGTTCGATCGTGTGGCATGGAATCAATCCATCCAACGGTTGAGATTTGAGCGGTCAATTCGAATTCCGAAATTCGAAAACCGCAATCATGATGGAGGTTAATCAATGCCCACGTGCCTACTCGGGCGGTTACCAAATGCGTCAATACCCACGTAGTGGCGGTTATCGAGGGAACCAACGTCAGCCATGATCTGACTGTTGAACTGCCTCAATAATCCTTGGACAAACAGACAGCCTCGCCCACGATGAGGTCACAAATACAGGCCCAAAGTTGCTTAAAGGCCGCTTGTTTTAAAAGCACGGTCCTTAGAGAACAAGACGCATCAGACGATGAGGTCGCAAATACAGGCCCAAAGTTGCTTCGAGGCCGCTTGTTCACGGTCCTTAGCGAACAAGTCGCATCAGACGATGAGGTCGCAAATACAGGCCCAAAGTTGCTTCGAGGCCGCTTGCTTTAAAACTCGCTTGTTTTAAAAGCACGGTCCTTAGCGAACAAGTCGCATCAGACGACGAGGTCGCAAATACAGGCCCAAAGTTGCTTCGAGGCCACTTGTTTTAAAAGCACGGTTCTTAACGAACAAGTCGCATCAGACGACGAGGTCACAAAAGCACCATACATCCTTGAGATCATTCTACTCCATGCTCGACATCTTCACGAAAAATGATCAAGGCATGGAGTAGGGGGCCATTGATGCGTACAAATAATATCGCCACCGTTTAGTCCCGGAAATAGCCTCTCTGGCTCATCGTACCGGCGGAAGGTCCGCGACTACATCGTTGGCAACACCAATGATACCAAGTCAAGGTCGCTGTCATCAAACCCCACCTAGAGCGTCACCATGACTAGGGGCAAAAGGCCCATAAAAGGCCGTGCAAGACTTGAGAGGAAACTGGGGGCAAGGGCAAGACAAACGGGGCTGGCGGTCTATGCGACCCCAAGAGGTCGCCGCCGAGATATTTCATCCACTTGCATTCCAGATATTTATTAGTTTACTTGACTGTTAAGCAAGAGCAGTGACTAAGCTGCTTAGTGACTTCTGTCTTTTACTTAGCTCTTAAGTTTTCTCTTCCTATAAAAGGAAGGCTTGTGTAACCTAAACAAGATATAGACATTCTAATACAAAAGCAGGCCAAAGCTCTGCAAAAACACCACCTCTCTCACTTTCCTCTTATCGCCGCCGCACATCTCCGGCTAACTTACATTTAATCACCTACAAATCAGCCAGATATCCATTAAATCCACACCGTTGTGCCACCGTGATGATTTCGACATCATCAGCTAGTTACATAGTTTTGATGGTGAATTGCTCTTATTACTACATCTAATGGTTGATATATCACTGTAAATAACTGAGAAACGGAAAACAAACAACCTTTTCGGAGGGGGGTTTGGAGGGGGGTTCGGAGGTTGTTCGGAGGAGGTCGTTCGGAGGTCGTTCGGACACAGAAACATATCGTAGAGGAGATAGGGTAGGATATATATGTGATCTAGGGGAAGAAAAAAACCCAAGAAATTGAAGGGGGGTTTGGAGGTCGTTCGGAGGATGTCGTTTAGAGGAGGTCGTTCGTAGGCAGTTGATGAGGTCGTTTGAAGGTCATTCGGACACACAAACATATCGTAGAGAGATAGGTAGGATATATATATATATATATATATATATATATATATATATATATATGTGATCTAGGGGAAAAATAAAATAAAAAAAAATCCCTCCCATCCTCAGAAATCCTATGTCTAGTGCTGCAATTTGGGTTATCGCTTAATAAGCATGTATGTAGGGGAGATGTGGTTGATGAGGCCGTCCGGACATGTTTTCAAAGGGAGCTGGGCATTGCGCTAGGCTTCTTTCGGGCACGTCCTTGGCCTTCTTTTCTGATTCATCGGGCTCATATTGAGTCGGAGGGGGGTCGGAGGAGGCGTTTGAGGAGGTTGGTCAGAAACATATCGTAGACAAACATATGTTACCTTGTTCGGAAACATATCGTAGACATACAAATATATCGTTCGGAAACATATCGGAGGTCGTTCGGACACGCAAAAAATCGGAGGGTCGTTCGGAGGATGTCTTTCGGATATCATAGACACACATACATATCGTTCGGAAACATAAACAAATTGTTCGGAAACATATCGTACGCACAAACATATCGTAGAGAAACATATTAGAGGTCGTTCGGACACACAAAAAATCGGAGGGTCGTTCGGAGAAAAAGACTCTCCCCTCCTCAGAAATCCTATGTCTAATGCTGCAATTTGGGTTCTCGCTTAATAAGCATATATGTGGGGAGGTGGTTGATGAGCATATATGTGGGGGGAGGTGGTTGATGAGACCGTCCGGACATGTTTTCAAGGCGAGCTGGGTATTGCTCTAGGCTTCTTTCGGGCACGTCCTTGGCCTTCTTTTCTTATTCATCGGGCTCATATTGAGTCGGAGGGGGGGTCGGAGAGGGGGTCGGAGGAGGTCGTTCAGAGGCGTTTGAGGAGGTCGGTCAGAAACATATCGTAGACAAACATATGTTACCTTGTTCGGAAACATATCGGAGGTCCTTCGGACACGCAAAAATCGGAGGGTCGTTCGAAGGATGTCTTTCAATATCGTAGACACACAAACACATCGTTCGGAAACATAAACAAATTGTTCGGAAACATATCGTACACACAAACATTTCGTAGACAAACATATTAGAGGTCGTTCGGACACACAAAAAATCGGAGGGTCGTTCGGAGGATGTCTTTTGGAGAAAAAACTCTCCCCTTCTCATAAATCCTATGTCTATTGCTGCAATTTGGGTTCTCGCTTAATAAGCATATATGTGGGGGGAGGTGGTTGATGAGGCCTTCCGGACATGTTTTCAAGGCGAGCTGGGCATTGCGCTAGGCTTCTTTCGGGCACGTCCTTGGCCTTCTTTTCCGATTTATCGGGCTCATATCGAGTCGGAGGGGGGTCGGAGGAGGCGGTTGAGGAGGTCGGTCAGAAACATATCGTAGACAAACATATGTTACATTGTTTGGAAACATATCGTAGACACACAAATATATCGTTCGGAAACATAAACATATCGTTCGGAAACATATCGTACACACACAAACATATCGTAGACAAACATATCGGAGGTCGTTCGGACACGCAAAAAATCGGATGGTCGTTCGGAGGATGTCTTTCGGATATCGTAGACATACAAACATATCGTTCGGAAACATAAACAAATCGTTCGGAAACATATCGTACACACAAACATCGTAGACAAACATATCGGAGGTCGTTCGGACACACAAAAAATCGGAGGGTCGTTTGGAGTATGTCTTTCGGAGAAAAAAATTCTCCCGTCCTCAGAAATCCTATGTCTAGTGCTGCAATTTGGGTTCTCGCTTAATAAGCCTATATGTTGGGGGGAGGTGGTTGATGAGGCCGTCTAGACATGTTTTCAAGGCGAGCTGGGCATTGCGTTAGGCTTCTTTCGGGCACGTCCTTGGCCTTCTTTTCCAATTCAACGGGCTCATATCGAGTTGGAGGGGGGGTCGGAGGAGGTCGTTCGGAGGCGGACGTCGGTCAGAAACATATCTTTGACAAACATATGTTACCTTGTTCGGAAACATATCGTGGACACACAAATATATCGTTCGGAAACATAAATATATCGTTCGGAAACATAACGTACACACACAAACATATCGGAGGGTCGTTCGGAGGATGTCTTTCGGATATCGTAGACACACAAACATATCGTTCGAAAACATAAACATATCGTTTGGAAACATATCGGAGGTCGTTCGGACACACAAAAAATCGGAGGGTCGTTCAGACACACAACCCAAAAAAAACACACACAAACATATCGTTCGGAAACATAAACAATCGTTCGGAAACATATTGTACACACAAACATATCGGAGGTCATTCGGACACACAAAAAATCGGACACACAAGAAAAAGAAAACAAAACATGACACGTGTCGGCACAAAAGGAAGTGCCCCTTGTTTTTGTATTAGATACTAGTAAGTAAGGCACGGCATGCCCCTTCCAAATATACCGAATTATATATCATATTTAAATGGATCTATAAGTAAGGTGAGACTTTCGGTATGTAAATGTTACATTTACCCATTTTTCTAGAAAACATTAAATGAACACAAGAATAAATGATGCATGCATACATGTAAACATGAGCTGCACAATAAAAAGCCATCCTTATATTAAAAAAAAAACAACCGTGCCCATAATAAGTTACAAAAACCAACATAATACTACATACTTGGTGATAATGTTTGGGATATATTTTTTGGTACATAAAATAGGTAGACATATATTTTTTAGTACATAAAATTGGAACTTTACATATTACTTAATACCATTAATTGTTGAAGGAGTCACAACTAATGGCCATAATATGTAAGTTCTTACTGCAGTTATAATAACCGAAACTTAGGCACATAGGATACGGGCTACTTGGCATGGCTTCAAAACACAAAAGAACATCCATTGTCATACTTAGTTGTAATCGGCCTTGTTCTTCAATTTTTTCACTGGACTTTTTGCCCCAGAATTTGGCACAACAGTTTCATGGGTAGGAGATGACACTTTCTCAGAAATGAGCAGATGATCTTTTTCAGCAGAGCTGTCACCAAATTCGATTCCTCTTTTTGTAGACAGAATAGACAGAATGATTTGTTGAATGAGCTAACTTTATATATCAAATATATAACTTGTTATTTCATAATGCCATTGCAAAGATCATAGCTAAGAAAAGCAAGAATTCAATTCTCAAGGACTAAAAATGAGCTAGCTTTCTTGAAAAACAGAGTATGAATGCTGGCTGAATGTAGCTACCTAATTACCTTTTCAATTTCATTCATAAGTGACTTATATTCTTAATTTCCCTTGCCCTATTCTTGGATTTTCCAATTCCAATTGTTCGAGTCCGACCTGTTGCTGTAAATCTCTGGGGAGGAATAACAGGACCAAGGAGAGACTTCTTCTCGACAATAGAAGCATTTGTGCCATTCAAATTGACACACTGATCATCATACATTCTACCATAGCCAAAACAGTCTGCCTTAGCTTTTCTAGTAAATTTACTTCTTTTAAGACGTTTAGCCAATTGCAGGTAGATGAGAAGAGAGGAAGTAGATAGCTAGCTATACCCAGAATAATCTGCAAGCAGCTCTGCAGAACAAAAAAGGCATGACACAATTCAATACAAGCAGGCTATCATTTCAGATTTTTTTCTACAGACACATAGACATTCACAAATGAGCACTAATCATAAACTTACTTTTACCACTAAGCTTTTCCCCAAAACTCATGAATCAAATATTCAAGCCTGTAATGATACCAACATTTTTTTGGGTAACAAAAGAAACAAAGACCACTCAGCCCATCCGGGGTGTGAAGTGCTTCAATACCAAGGAAGTAGGAGAGAGACCCAAGATCCTTAACCGGGAAATGGGTGCCAAGAAACTGAATAACCTGTTCAATGTGCGTCGAGCTGTTGCCAGTAATAATAACATCATCCATGAAGAAAGGCATTTTGAATATCAATTTGACGAAGTGACCATCCCTGTGAAACAGCAAGCGATAACAAAATACGAATAATAACAGGCTTAACAACCGGGCTAAAGGTCTCAGAGTAGTCAATGCTCGGTGCCTGATGAAAGCCCTTGGCAACCAGATGAGCCTTATGTCGTTCAACGTGGCCGTCCGCATGAAGTTTGGTGCGAAAGACCCATTTATTCCCTACTATATTCATATTTGGGCTATAGGGGACAAGTTCCCATGTGTTAGTACGAAGTACAGCATTAATCTCATCCTGCATGGCATCACGCCAAACTTTGTGTTTAACAGCGTCAGTGTAACAAGTTGGTTCAGAGATGGTAGATGTGGTAACTAGGGCCTTTGGTAACGGGTATCGAATAAAGTCAGGATTGTGTTTGGGCTTTAGGGTGTTTGTGTGAGCGCGAGTGGTCATAGGGTGAGGGGGAGGCGGAGGTAGGGAAGGGGTTGACTTGAGGAGAGTTAGGTGGGGAAGGGTTAGGTAGGGAGGGGACGGTTGAGGGGATAGTCGGGTTGGGTGGTTGGATGTGTTTGGTGGTAGGAGGGGCAGTGGGATGGGGTGGTAGAGATAACGGTAAAGGAACGGTTGTGGGAAGTGGAGGAGGTGTGGGTTGTTGGGCCGAGTAGGGAAAGACGGTTTAATCAAAAATCACGTGACGAGCGATGTAAACACGACCAGAGAAAAGATCAAGACACTTGTAGCCAAGGAAGATACAAGATTTAGAGCGGAAGTCGGTTTTGTGGTGATTGTAGGGTCGAAGGTATGGAAAACAGGCACATCCAAAGACACGAAGGAAAGTAAGGTCAGGAGGACGGTGATAGACAAGTTCGTAAGGTGATTTATGGTTCAACACACGAGTAGGGAGACGGTTGATTATATAAGTGGCGGTAGTGAAGGCATCTTCCCAATAGGGTAAAGGAAGATTAGAGTGAGCGGGAGGAAAGCCCAACCTCGGTGATTTGGCGGTGTCGGCGCTCAATAGCACCGACATTGCTCGTGGGTGTGAGGGCGGAGCGGCGATGGTGAACGCTTGATTGAGTTAAGGTTCGCTCAAAGTGGCGATATTCGCCACCCCAATCTGTTTGAATAGATTTAAGCTTGGTATTAAAGTGACGTTCGATGAGTGCAAGGAAATTCGGGAAGAGGGATTCAACATCAGATTTATGCTTAATTGGGTAAAACCACAAGTATTTGGTATAGTCATCGAGAAAACTAACATAGTAATGATTACCATAAATGGAAGATTCAGTAGGACCCCAAACATCAGAAATAGATAAAGGAGAACGATGACTTTTAGCAAGTTGACACGGAGCACAAACCGCATCCGGTGATTTATTTGGAACAGAAATAGATAAACTACGTAAAGCCTGTTGAAGAACAGGATAGGAACAATGACCGAGACGGTAGTGTCATTTGGTGAAAGGACCGGAGACGGTGTGATGAGATTGAATGGGCCGAGAGGGTGGACTGTAGAAGTTGTAGAGACCGTCACGAACAAAGCCTTTAAGCAGAGTGGTTCCCGAATAATCCTTGACAAGAAAAAAAAGAGTCGTGAAACTCAAAGTAAACATAATTATCCGAACAAAAACGTTGAACAGATAAAAGATTTTTGGTGAGAACAGGGGAAACAAGAACATCGGTTAAGTGATATGTGTGAAAAGTAGAGGAACCAAAGTGAGATATGGGTAAACCTGAACCATCGCCAACGTGAATTTGATCAGTACCTTCATAGGGCTCAGAGGTGACATTTAGGTTGCGGAAGTCGTTTGTAATGTGATGGGATGCCCCGGTGTCGGGAAGCCAGTCGGTGTTACGATTGGAGTTGGGGTTACTAGCATAGGCCTGGGGGGGACGAGGGTTACGAGGGGGTTGTGATACGGCTGCAGGATCAGAAGACTGCTCGTACCTGTAATAGCATGCATGGGCAGTGTGGCCCGGTTTAGCACAAATTTGACAAGTAATAGAGGAATCGTTACCAGAGTGTTGTCGAGGTGCGCCAGTGCCTCGTCCACGTCCATTGCCATGGTTGCCACAGCCACGGTAATTGGGTGAGTTGCCCCAACCACGGTTCGAATTTCCTTGCGATGGGGCAGATTGGGACGGCCCAGCGTTGCGGCTGTAGGGGCATGCACGGTATTGGCCAGAGGAGGAGCACCCACGGCTAAGGGTTTGTGGTGGTTTAGCCGAGCCTCCGTTGTGAGGAGAAGAGCATACAGTTCATCAGCGGTGATGGTCTCTCGAGTTGAGATGTGGGTAACCAAGGAGTCATATTCCGGACCAAGGCTGGCAAGGAGGTAGGCGACAAAGTCATCTGGCGGAAGAGGGTGCCCGGCAAGATGGAGTTCGTCGGCGATGTTCTTCAATTTGAAGTAGTATTCGGTGGCGGTGAGCTCGTTTTTCTAGGTCGAAGCGAGCTGAGTGCGCAAGTGAACCAACTTGGCTCGACTTTGGGACTCAAAAGAGGTTTGCAGTGCAGCCCATATTTCCGCCGATGTGGTGGCGGTGTACACCTGTAGGAGAACCTCATCGGAGAGAGACGAGCTGAAAACCGAGAGAATCATATTGTCAATCTTGGTCCAAGCTGCAAGGTGCGAGTCATAATCAAGATTTGGTGCGACTTGGCCACCGTTGTTGGTGGTCTTCGAAGGTGGTGTGATCGATCCATCGACGAACCCGTAGACTCCTTGGCCTTTTAGATAGGGTAAAACATGTGCGCGCCATAAATTATAATTTTGACGAGTTAACTTGGTGATGTGCTGCTCGCGGATGACAGAGTAAAGGACGGGTAAGGTGCAAAGCAGATGGTAGCAACAATGTTGGTGACGCGGACTCGTGGTCGGAAGCCATGGCAAAGCAGTAAAAGCTAAGGTTTTTTTTTTTGGCTGTGATGTATTTTACGTGTTTTTGTTGAATCACGCAAGAAGGCTGCTGTGAATCAAAAGAGTAAAATAAAATAAAAAGGTTGTTGTTGAACCTAAGTGGGTGAGAGGGTCGGCACTAGGTTAGCCGGAGAAGAAGGTGTGGCGGCGACGGAAAAAAAAAGAAAGAGGCGCTAGGTTTTTTTTTTATCACAATGGCTCCGATACCATGTGGTAATTTGTATTGTATTGATTATAAAAAATATTACAATGGTACAATTTATATACTAGTACAAGGTTTGGGTAAGATGGTAAATACATAAATACAATTAGGTCATGAGTAAAATTACGTCGTATCAATAATGTCTTCAACACCTTTTATCAACAGCAGCAATCAATAACGAGACCTCATCTTTTTACCCTTCCAAAAAGGCCTAGCTCGGATATAGAGGGTTCTTTACATAAATCCAGCGGGTAAAGGACCAAATCCAGATACATAAGTGTAAATCTGACACATGCATAGAACCAGCATATACCCGCCGGAAAATAGGCCAGCTGGTGGATATTACACATGCAGCCGCAACCGATTGACAAGAGTGACAACAAAATCCAGCCATCTTAATCAGATGATCTTTTCTTCCTTTCAATCAATGTGAAATCGGAAGAGGGGGGTGTAAACGCAGAGAAAAATGCCAACCAAGAAGGAGAAAGAGAAGATACGGAAGAAGAAAATGGAAAAGGGAAAGGAAAAAAATGCTTTATTGTACCTGAATGTAAACAGCAAAAAAATATTTAATATATATTTTAACACGTGGCAGATTTGCAGCACACATTTTTTTTGGGCACACATGGGGGACGTGGCCTCATGGCTGGTCTTCATCCCTGATGGGTATAAATAATTCCACCACCTCAACAAAGAAGAGGACAACCCATCGCGCCACCTCCGGCATGACAAGAGAGATCGCAAGCGGGCGCCATTGTGTCTCACCTCGCCGCGACCAAGGCATTTGCGGTCCCAGGCAAGTGCAACAGATCCTGTGAATCTCATCCAGGCAAGTCAAGAAGGGTCGCCAGGGGGGGCGAGGCCAGAGAGGGCTTGCTCCTTGCGACCTCAGAGAGATGGCCGCCGATTGATCGAGATCTTTCCCCACTTGTAGCTTAGATATTTCGCCTTGCTTAGTATCTAAGTAAGACCTAGCTATTAGTAAAATATCTAATAGATTACTTATTCCCTAAGTTATCCACCTCTATAAAAGGGGTGGTCATTGTAAACTAAAGAGGAGGGGGGGATGAAATATATGAAATACACACTATACTTGCAAGCCAAAGCTCTGTCCACTCTCGTTCCTCCGTGCCACCACCCGCCGGAATAACACCACACCAAAAATACAGCCAGATATCCACCGTCCATACACCGCAAGGACACCCGTGACGATTTAAACATCTTCAGTTGGTTCCATTGCCGGGAATCGAACCCGGGTCTCCTGGGTGAAAGCCAGATATCCTAACCCTAAAAAAAAAAAAAAACTGGTCTTACCAGAGAAGAAAAACAAGCCCAAATCGCCATCGAGATCTCTAATTTCAGCAATCTCATCTTGAGGCGGAGAGTTGTCTTGAGCCGCAAAGCGGGCTAATATGCCCCGGCCAATCTCCACTTGAACGAAGATCGGACACGGTCATAGGGAAGTGGCCCCTAGAGGAATCACATCGGCAATTGCTTCGCTAATGGGCGAGCTTTGGACAGTCGAGACCCTGGGTGAAGCTCGGATCAACCAGAGGGCCTCTTTCCCAAAAGATAACCTCGAGGCAAAGTTTTTTTTGTGGCGTCTCGGTGAGTGCGCTCTTCTCCACCGGAGTTTCAACCTCTTCAAGATGCGCCGGGCTGGGAGCGGACCGTTTGGGTGGGCGATCATCCTTCGCCTTCTCTGGTTGAGGTCGCTTCACTCCGTGCGACTCTTTAATAGGGGGATGAGTCTTTTTTGAGGCACCACCGACACGGGCCCGCAACAAGGGCAGAGGAAGTCGCAACAAGGGCAGAAGAGGTCGCAGCTTCCGGGTTATGTGTCTCTTCGACAATCGAGGCGTCTACAGTTCGGGGCACCATCCCTAGAGCTTTCTTCAAAGCCTCCTGTCGAGCATTGGCCGCCTTGTCTGCCTCCGCATTAAGCTTGTTTCGGTGAGCCCTGCGAGCATTTGGATCCATACCTACAAAAAGAAAGCAGTTTAGAGCCCAACAAAACAAAATGAGCATTTACAAATAAACACAAGTGGACAAAGAAAGTTACAAAGCGGCCTAAGTATAGGATCGCCCCCACATTCCGGACACTCAGAGGGGAAACATTTGTTGATATGACAACCCCAATCCAAATCCGGATCGCAGCTCGAGACCCATTCGTACTCAAGGGCGCGGCATTCCCGCCCACCAGCCCGCCATACATACAAAAGGCTCGGCCAGATCAAGAAGTTCAACCAGAAACATTTCTCCGAGATGGCGCCGCCCGTCCGACTGGATTAACGTCGCTATCGCCCTTTACGTAGCGCCGCTCACTCTGCGGGTCAAAGATTAAAAGTGTGGATTTGCCTCCGCGGACTTCCGCCCAGGAAAAGGCCAACCTACCTTCGACTCGACTTTGATCACCAGCCGCCCCATTTGTGAAACTTATTGGGAAGCGGGAATAGTAAGCGGAGTGCGACCTCAGAGAGACTTGTCCAGAATAGACGTCCCACGTAAGGAATAAAATTGCCCCAGTAAAGTTAACGCCGGCTCGATCTTGAGAATCCGCACATAACGATGAAGGCCATCAAGCTGGATAATAGCCCGACGGCAAAATCGAGGGAAGCGCCTGATCTCCTTACAGATCTTCACAAAGAAAGGATCGAAAAGCGGTCTCAGCCCGCATACAAATGATGGAAGTGGAGGATAAGGGTGTCTCGGAGCGACGCGCGCACCTACATAATCCTTGTGGTCCCGGGTTTAAATTTATCGGACTCCTTCTCATAATCGAAAAAGAAAACCGATACACACCGGGTGTCGATTCGAATATATCGTTAATGGTCCCTGTTGAGATCGCCGCTCTTGCATCGGGACCATTTCTTATCAACGTCCTTCTCATACGCCGCTATGATCGCAAAACTCGCATGGCTTCGAGATTGTTAGGACGAGAGCTCTTGGGCCGGGTATCGGCGCGCGGCCTCACCAATCGTCATGGTTTGGCTCGCAATTTTCCTTTTCTTTCGCTTTCGCGCAGCCTCCAGATATCCTTCCGAGGCAATTCCGCATTTTCATCCTCACTGGACCCCATTAACTCATGAATCGCGGCGCCCCGAACATAAGCTTCGGCTGTGGTCGGGAGCGCCGCTAGTACTGGACCGCAGATTTGTCCTTCGGCCGGGGACGCGATCTTTTCAGCCCGAGAACAAGTTGGAGACTTTTGAGCCCGCGCCTCTCCTTAAGGCTCACTCTACGCGGGCGGATTTCTAGCGGCGACAAAGGCCTCCAACTCTCAAAGGGTCGGCACCCATAGTAGCGACCTCATCGCTGATAATCTCGCCAATATCTCGCACGAGTGCTTTCCACTTCAACCTCATCCAAGAATCGCCAATCGAGGCCGCAGATAATATGGGGTCATCTCAAAGATAATCGTAAATCTCCTTTCCGTAGAATCATCGCCGAATGATCATTCCCGACATCCTGCAAAAACAAGGGAGGAAAAAGGTGGAGCTTTGGACTGGTATAATAATAAATTAGCCCAGGAAGGTGATCGCACCCACTTCAATACCGCCTCCTCCGTTTTTGCAAAGAGAGATCGCAAATAAAATTACAGAGGATAGCAGGGAGCGGGTGAAACCCCAATTTTCCCAGAAAGCTATAACCTCTCCCCGGGAAAAACCCCATTATTAATCGGAAACAAGGCAATGTTGCATCTCCGTAGCAAAAGAATGACAAAATTGATATGTATGGAAAAACAAGGCAGGGATGGATGAGTAAACGAGTTAACGTAAAGGATTTCTTACGATTTCTTTGAGAAAGATTGGAAAACCGCAGAAAACTCGGGAAATACTCAAAGAGGTGGCCGGAATCTTCAAAAGAGCCGCCGTGAAATCCTAGAACCACCGCAGAACGCCGTTGAACCTTCAAAGCTCGCCAAAACTTGAGAATTCTAAAACAACAAACAACGGAGAAAATAAGAAACACTAAAAGTGTGAAGGGTGAGAAGCGAAAGCTTTATATAGGCAAGGGGGCCACGATCGTACGGTTGGGAACGCTTCATCCAACGGTTCAGATTAGCGGCGGTTGTCGGTTTTGAAATCTGAAAAGGCGCCCCATCAAGATTCCACGCATACAACTACCTAGGCGATTCTTTCGAACGCGCGCGATCGTTCCTGAGAGGAAAACCCAGAGGATCGACGTCACCACGATTGACGGCGACAAGGTCGCAAAAGCAGCCCAAAGTTACTTTGAGGTCGCTTGCTTTGAAAGCACGGCCCTTAGAGAACAAGTCGCATCGACGACAAGGTCGCAAAAACAGCCCAAAGTTACTTTGAGGTCGCTTTTGCTTTGAAAGCACGGCCCCCAGAGAACAAGTCGCATCGACGACAAGGTCGCAAAACAGCCCAAAGTTACTTTGAGGTCGCTTGCTTTGAAAGCACGGCCCTTAGAGAACAAGTCGCATCGGAAGACAAGGTCGCAAAACAGCCCAAAGTTACTTTGAGGTCGCTTGCTTTGAAAGCACGGCCCTTAGAGAACAAGTCGCATCGCAGGACGACAAGGTCGCAAAACAGCCCAAAGTTACTTTGAGGTCGCTTGCTTTGAAAGCACGGCCCTTAGAGAACAAGTCGCATCAGACGACAAGGTCGCAAAAACAGACCCAAAGTTACTTTGAGGTCGCTTGCTTTGAAAGCACGGCCCTTAGAGAACAAGTCGCATCGGAAGACAAGGTCGCAAAACAGCCCAAAGTTACTTTGAGGTCGCTTGCTTTGAAAGCACGGCCCTTAGAGAACAAGTCGCATCAGACGACAAGGTCGCAAAAACAGCCCAAAGTTACTTTGAGGTCGCTTGCTTTGAAAGCACGGCCCTTAGAGAACAAGTCGCATCAGACGACAAGGTCGCAAAAACAGGCCCAAAGTTACTTTGAGGTCGCTTGCTTTGAAAGCACGGCCCTAAGTGTACAAGTCGCATCCGACGATGAGGTCATAAAAGGTGTTGATAATTACTCCATCCTTCATATCCTCAGGGAATATCATTAAAGCACGGAGTAGGGGGCCATTGATGGGTATAAATAATTCCACCACCTCAACAAGTAGAGGACAACCCATCGCGCCACCTCCGGCATGACAAGAGAGATCGCAAAAGGGCGGCCATCGTGTCTCACCTCGCCGCGACCAAGGCATTTGCGGTCCCAGGCAAGTGCAACAGATCCCGTGAATCTCATCCAGGCAAGTCAATGGTCGTCGCGGGGGCGAGGCGAGAGAGGGCTTGCTCCTTGCGACCTCGAGAGAGATGGCGCCGATTGATCCAGCATCTTTTCCCACTTGTAGCTTAGATATTTCGTCTTGCTTAGTATCTAAGTAAGACCTAGCTATTAGTAAAATATCTAATAGATTACTTATTCCCTAAGTTATCCACCTCTATAAAAGTGGTGGTCATTGTAAACTAAAGAGGGGGGGGGATGAAATATATGAAATACACACTATACTTGCAAGCCAAAGCTCTGTCCACTCTCGTTCCTCCGTGCCACCACCCGCCGGAATAACACCACACCAAAAATACAGCCAGATATCCACCGTCCATACACCGCAAGGACACCCGTGACGATTTAAACATCTTCAATCCCTTACAAATTTATAAGTAGTTGGATTAGGATATTGTAAAATGCATTCGACTTAATATATGGTTTTTTTTCCTTAAATTTGTTGATTAAGGTGGTTATGCTCAAATTTCTGAATAATATTACTGTTACAACCACAACATATGTTATGTGACATGTCAGCATCTCGTAATTTAATGAACCATTCTGACACACCAAATCATGCAATGTTATGTGACAATGGTACTATATACTTTTGATGAAATGTAATATCATTCAATGTTTTAATGTTACATCATATTACAGTTAATTGTTGTTTCAGACTAATCGTAATAGTATCGCTAGCTATAATCAGAGAAATTAATATTTTCTTTTGTCAAGGACTTGCTTTTGTTTCATGAGAATAATTAAAATTAATACATTCATTTTAACGTTTCATTTGCTAATTTAATTAATTATCCAGTTTAACTATGAAAAGGAGTTGGAAGAAATGAAGAACATGTCATGACAAGAATATGTTTCATATTTACGAAAACACATAATAAAAAAAGAACAATAAAAAATTAAGAACCTCCCATATTATTTAAAATAAACATTCAATAAATGTATCACAACGTGTAACACATACTATTTATACTTTATAAGAAAATAAAACTGTTTGTATCATTAGATTTTCTATAATATTTTTATACTGAATGTGTCTTTAATTAATATGTTGTCTATTAAACAACAAATAATGTTGTAGCTTAGATGGTCAAGGCTAAAGACTTTTAGCCTTAGGTTGTGGGTTTGAATCCTTTTAGAAGAAACATTTTATTTCTTTGCAAGAAAACGCTGACGTGGAAGGATGACATGGCAATTTTTTTGGCCGGAAAAGTTGTCCAGTCAGCGTTTTCCGGCGTTCAGGACTATTTTTGCAACAAAAAAAAAACCACTTACAGGACTAAAATTGTCGCCGGAGAAAAACTAGGATCAAAATCAAAAAACGTGTCTAGTTAGAGGACCAAAATTGTAATTTAGCCATATATTTCAGGCAGGTTGAATTATTTTTTAAAAATGTAAAATCAACAATTTATTAGATTAATGTGATATATATTTAAAAAAATAGGTAATTAGGGATAATGACACAATCTGAAATTTTTTTAAATAACAGGACAGCTACATATTTTTATAGGGAGAATGACAACTACATAATTTTTATAGCGAGAAAGACAAACAGTGAATCCCGAAAATCAGTGAATCTCCCCAGTGAATCCCGAAATCAGTGAATTTCAACAGTGAATTTCGACAGTGAATCCCGAAAATCAGTGACTTTCGATAATGAATTTTGAAAATTAGTGAATTTCGAGAGTGAATTTAAACAGTGGATAAATAGTTTTTTCATTTATGCAAAAGTTTCAAAAGACTGTCTTTCTACTCAATTGATGAAATATTTCTGTCTTTCTCCCTCATTCCCCCTTAAAAAATATGGCAATTCATTAGTGAACAAACCGCTACATTTAAGGAGCACTTAAACTCCACAACACCTTTCTATGAGATCGACTATTTTTTTTGGAAATGTCTTTTCACACAACCATTTGTCTTATTGCACAACAATTATTTTCCGATTTTGTCCTTTTCACACGCGCCTACATTCTGACCGGAGTCCGGTCAGAATGTGAAACATTATACCTACCCACATGTGGTCAGAACAATTTAGTTTATTCTGACTCAAACGTGGTCAGGAAAACATTACATGTTTGGCCTCTAAAATGGTCCGCTACATTTTCGAAATTTTTATAGCAACGTTTTTATATTCTAACTTGAGATAGGGTTATACCTACTCAAATGTGGTCAAAATAATTTAATTTATTCTGACCTGAACATGGTCAGGAAAACATTACATATTCGGCCTCTAAAATAGTCATATACGTCTTCGAAATTTTCATAGCGCCGTGATCATATTCTGACTTGAAATAGGAGCAGAAAACGTTATTTTTCGGTCTGTAAAATGGTCCATATTGTTTCTCAAGCGTACATAATAATATCTCTTTATTCGCACTCCAAAATTGGTGCGGAAAACATAATGTTTCGCGCAGAATACGTAGTGCGAATAATATCTGATTCCTGACTCAATTTGAGTCAGAATGATATGTGTGTTAAAAATCAAAACGAAGCCCACTCTCGCCCTTGAAATGTGTAAAACATGTTTTGTGTGAAAAGACGTTCCCTTTTTTTTTTTCTTAAATATAGATGCTAATAAGAATTGTTGATGTTTTGGACGACCAACCCTTTTATCTTCATCCAAAAACTTATCTTCATCCAAAAACGACGTCATACTCCCATTAAATAGTGTTGCATTAATTCTGCCTCTACCGTCTGTATAATTTCTGCCGCTACAATTTCTGCATTTATTAGGTTTGTAAACGTTGATTAATTCCTCTAAGCAACCTCTTGGCGTTTTACCTTCTTTTTTTTACAGCAAGGAGTTAGGCTGATTATATGTAGAAAAAACTGTAAAATTGAAGCCCATATATATATATGATTTCTCTACATTTCATTTCGGATTTAAAAAAGTTTTTGTTTTGATATATATATTCTTTCTAGGTTTTCATCAGATCGGTGCTTCCTTGTTCTTTGGCTAGGGCGGGGAAAAAAGTAGAAGCGGGTATTAACTGCAGCGGGAAAGCTAGTGCGGCTGATTAAATGGGAAGAGGCAGAAAAAAGTGGAGATGTTTAAGCTATAGACGATTTCGGTACATTTTTGTTTTCATTTTCCAGGCTATCACCCCTTTGGTTAGTGGCGGCAAAATTAGGATTTTAATCCTCTAACTTGGTTTATTTTGGATTTTAGTCCTGCTTCGGTGTGGAAAATGGTCCTCTAAGTTGGTTTTTTGGATTTTAGTCTATCCGCCTAAATAATGATTGACACGGAATCTTTAAAAACGCTTTTAAGTGGCAGCCTAGTTAGAGGACTATTTTTAAAAATTCCAATACTAATCACTATATTTCCGTGGATAGGTGACTAAAATCAAAAAACCAACTTAAAGGACCATTTTCCTCACCGGAGTTATGACTAAAAAAAAAAAATAAGCCAAGTTAGAGGACTAAAATCCTAATTTTGCCGTTAGTGGCTACTAGACTTGGAGGTAAAAGGTATTCTCTTTTCGGCTTCTTAAGATTATATATGGTGATTTTCCAGCAAAAAGAAAATCCTGTTTTTGAAACTATATCTATGTGGGTATGTTCATCGATTGAAATGGGAACAATGAACTTTTACATCCTTTTTAATTTCTATGTTTTATAATCTTCTCGGTATGTCTTTTTTCTTTTATTTGTTCTCTCGCTCTATTACGCATTTAATTTCTCTGCATTATTTTCCCCAATTTTCAGACTCTTATTATGTTCACCACCTTCATTAGGGATGATTGCTTACTTATGTGTATGTGGAGATTTGATTTTTGAAAATTTTGTTGGTTGCCACTCGTTCCTAGAATTTGTTCAATTTTATCTGATCAATGAAAAGTACTAATAAAACGGTTCAGCATATTATTTACCAGTTAATTAATTACATGTAATTTACCTCTAGAACTAAACTCCTGCAGCCATTTTCTAATAAATTCATGTTTTTATACTTGTTTGGCAGGAATCATGGCAAAGTATAGTGCACCCTATTATTTGAGAAGACATCCTTCATGCTTATGAGTTTATCTTTCAAAGAAGATCACATCAACAGCATGTGTATTAACGCCATGTGGTAAAGTAGTTGTTTCCGAAAACTACTTATTTTCGAAAAAACGAACCGTTCGGCCATGTTTCGAGACAAAATCACGAAACACGAAGCCTCGTAATTAACTGTGAATAAAATAAATAAATAACCAAAATGCATAAGCTTGAAAGATAGGAATTAAAATTCTCGGGTCTAATCCCAATTATTATATCACAATACCATCACAAGTCTAAAACAAGATATAATATAAGTACAAACATAAAGAGAACTCTCAAACTATTATTATTATCTCCGTCAACTAGAAGACTATCAATCCACACAGCTCCACTTGGTCTCTAAACTTAACTAAAATAGTAGGCAAGACTATTATCCTCCTCCGCAATGAAACTCTGACACTCATCTGAAAAACATGGTAGAGGTAAGGGGTGAGCACAATTGCTCTATAAGGAAAAATGCACCAAAAGGGGCAGTCACTGGACAGACACGCCAGAGTTCAATTTTGAGTTAAAAAGAAAACATGAGCTTTTATAGTTAAAAAACTACCACAACCAATGTACTGAAAATGAATATGAGTATTATATGACAACCCCGAAAGAGAACGTTCGGCGCGTATAACATTAAATAAATCTAATATTATACGCCAGCCTACGTCGTCGTATCAAAATTAAAGCAACCTCACATTGCCGATATTGTACTGTGTCTATCCAAGCTCTCATGATGTTTAACCTTTTATCTAGTCAAATACGTTTATTAAGTGATTAGCTAGCCACCTAGGTTCATTCAGGACAAAAAGCTCCCTACTCCCTCTTCTTAGACTCAAGCTAGCAATTACACAGACATTGATGAATACTAATTCATCAAAGCACAAGCCAATCATACTCTTCTGACGGTCCCGAACTTCAACTCCCTTGAAGAGTACATTCGGTGCCGGAACTAAACGCATCAGAAACTTAATCAAGGCTTGTTCATGTTCATTTATCTTCTTTATAACATCATTATAAAGTTAGGAACTGATTCCCAACTTGGTACACTTGAAAAGTACTCAAAACAAGCTAAAACAACTTTCTAAAACCTAATGAAAATCTGCACTGCTTTTTAATATGTTTTTCAGCCAAAAACTCAACAAAACAACATCAAAATAGCCTCTAAAAGTCTCATAAAGTACTACTAAACACAACAACAATCTTTAAACATATTTCTACAAACAATTTATAACATAAAAACCTTCTAACATCATCTAATCATGTCATCATACAACTAAAGCATACAAAAGGAAGAGCCCCTTACTTGATTGAAGCCACAAACCAAAACTAATCTCTGCAGCACTTAAACAGGCCTCAAACAAGATCTAAAGGATCACAATTAACATGAATTAATTGATGATCAAAGCTTTTAAACAAAGAACTACGAAGCAAAACCCTAGAACATGAATTCATGATCTTTTTCCTGAATTTTTCGACTCCAACATACATGAGAATCAGACCCAAATTTGGTATCATCACGATCCTTGTTCTCTCACGAGTCCGGCGGTACTTTCAGATTTCTAAACGGATTCACGGATCAAAAGTTATGCCCAAAACCCCTCAAACACAAAACATCATGATCTTTTACGATTTTGAAGCAGAAAACGAGTTAACCATACCTGAGAATCAGTCCCAAATTCTGGTATCAAAACGATCTTCGTCTTCTCACGATTCCAGCGATACTTTCGGATTTCAAAACGGATTAACGGTCGCAGAGATCTGCCCAAAAGTATCCAATGCTATACCCTTTGTTTCTGTTTTCTTTTCTCCTAGAAATTCATGTTCGAACTTCCTCCTAGTAAATTGAAGGCTATATTCTTAAAATAAATAACCTCCTTCCAAAAATATTCTTTTCTTTTCCTTTTATCAATATTTACTCTTAAGTCCAAGCCCTTATACATATTTGACCTTATAATTTAAACTTCCAATTAAAAGAAGACAATAATAATATTTTGTTTTCGCGAAAAGACACGTCTGTCCTTTCTCGTAAATCGAGATATCACAATTTAGCCCCTTTTAAATCCAAGGAAAATAAATATAATAATCCGTTTTCGTAAAAAGACACGTCTGCCCTTTCACGAAAGGTCGGAATATTACATTCTTCCCCCCTTAAAGGAGTTTCGTCCTCGAAACTCGAATGTGCTCAAACCAGTGATCTTCACCAGCACATTCTTCAAACTAACTCGAAAACCGGAACCTCTACTAAGACTGAGCTCGCTAACCACAAAATCCAAAAGTATCCTATTCTGGAAATCGACCCAAACTCGCATAATCAACCCCAAATCTAAACTTCACGCGACACTGATTGTGCCAACCACTGAACCGAAATTTAACTAATTGTTTCCTCTTCTACTTATCAAACTTGATTTCCAAAGATCCAACTCATTCAAACACTTCAAAAAAAAAATCTAGTAAATCTTTAACTTAACTTTTCTTTCTGTCCAAGCCGCTTGAACCTTTTCATTGATGAAGCTCTAAGGTAACTCTGTAGACAACTTCAATTCTCCAAGAGTTTTCTACAAGCAATAGCCCAACTTTTCTTATGATTTTAGGCTGCTTTCATATCTCTACTATCAGACAATTCTCTTTCCTTAACTTGCTCAACCAATTCAGACCTTGTGTTGTGCCTTTTCCCAACTTCATCCGTGACCTTCTATCTTAAGTCGTTTACTTTTAGCACACACAACAATTCTTAGTATAAATCTCCGGGGCCCGACGGTTTTTCTTCCGGTTTCTTCAAGACCTCTTGGAATACCATTGGTGAAGATTTTTGTGATGCTGGTCTTGAATTTTTCAACAATTGCTCTTTGCTACGCCAGCTCAATCATGCAGCTATTGTGGTCATACCGAAGAAAGCGAATGCCACTTCGGTCGCCGACTACCGCCCTATTTCGCTCTGCAATGTGTTCTATAAGCCGATTGCCAAGATCCTAGCGAGTAGGATTGCGATCGTTTCGCTTACTTTGATTAACACCGCTCGTCGCTTTTGTTGAGGGGAGTATGACCGAGAACATTTTTACGGTACAAGAGTTATCTAGGTTATATGGCCGGAAAAGAACAACCCCAAGCTGCATGATTAAAGTGGATATTCGGAAGGCGTTTGATTCGGTCAATTGGAGATTTTTGGAACATGTGTTGAGGTCCCTTGGTTTTCCGACTTGTTCGTGAGATGGATTATGCTATGCGTTACATCATTACCTACTCCGCCTCGATTAATGGCGAGTTGCATGGTTTCTTCCCGGTAAGAGAGGTTTAAGGCAAGGTGACCCCTTTCCCCTTTCTTTTGTTCTGCGTGCATGGAATTTTTATCGCGCAGCTTGACTACCCTTCCCCGTGATGTTCGTTTTAAGTTCCACCCAAAGTGCGGGAAGCATAAGATCACCCATCTTATCTTTGCCGATGACCTCATTTTGTTTAGTCACGGTTCCTCTTATTCCATCAACCGGCTAATGAAGTGTCTTTTGGACTTTGGGGACTTTTCTGGGTTGAAAGTCAACTTGGCCAAATCGGATATTTTATTAGCCGGGGTAAAAAATTTGGATCGGTGTATTATTCTTGGGGATACTGGTTTAGAACTTGGGTCTTTCCCGTTTCGCTATTTGGGTATCCCGCTTGCCACCACACACCTTAATTTTGCCATGTTTGGACCTTTTTTTGATAAAATCACCAATCTTTTTGCATCTTGGAAAGGTTATTCGCTTTCTTATGCAGGTAGGTTGGAACTTCTTCGGGCGGTTATCCAAGGGATGGAATGCTTTTGGCTTAGCATTTTCCCGTTGCAGTAGTGTGCTTCAAAGACCTCACCAGATTGTGCGGGGAATTTTCTTTGGGGTGACTCGGTGGCTCCAAACAAAAGCCACTTGTTGCTTGGAGGAATGTGTGTCGACCCAAAGAGGAAGGTGGCCTTGGCCTCCTTGATCTTAGAGCTTGAATCGACACTTCTTTCTAAGTGCCTTTGGAATATTCATAAAAGAAGGATTGTCTCTGGGTGAAATGGATTGATCACATTTACCTTAGGAATGCGAGTTTGTGGGAGTACCAAGTTCGACCGGCGGACTCCCCTTTGTTTAAAAAACTAATGTTCATCAGAGACCAAATTGTTCTTTTTGCAGGTGATGTCACAGGTACCATTTCCATCATTTCTTCTTGGGCCATTGAGAGCACCTTTTGCCCCAAGCTTGCTTATGATTTCTTCAGGCCAAAAAGTAACAAGGTTTGGTGGTGCAATATTGTTTGGAAATCTTTCATCACTCCCAAACACTCGTTCATCCTTTGGCTCGCTATTGTGGACCGACTTTTGACCAAGGATAAGCTTGTCTACTTGGAGCTTGATCTTGTCTGCAGTTTGTGTAACATTGACTTGGAGAGTACCCCTCATCTTTTCTTCACTTGCGGCCCGGCGAAAGCTATTTGGGAGTCCATTCGGACTTGGTTGGGTATCACTAGACAAATGACTACCATTTTGAGCAGTGTTCGTTGGCTTCACAAAGAAGCTAGAGGACGGCGCCCACTCCAAAGCGAAGAAGATTGCCTTAGCGGCGACCGCCTCATCAAATTTGGAGAATGCGTAACTTTGCAATTTTTGAAGGCGAGAGCACTACTATGGATGACGCGGTTAGCCGTATTAAGACTCACGTTTACCGTATCTTGTTTGCGATAAGCCCTCACATGTTTAGAGGCACGCCTTAGCCCCCCTTGTTCAGTTCTCTTTGCTGAGGTTGATTGTGGCTCACACCTTTGAGCCAAGGCTCTTGCCGCGGTATTTGAAGACTTTGTTTGTCTCTTATGGGTCGAAGCGACACCGGGGTTGGTATATTGACCGGTTTGTCGTAGTACACCCCTCTTTGAGTTTGGGACTTGTCTCTTTTGGGCCGAAGCGACACCGGGGTTGGAATATTGATCGGTTAGTCGTAGTACGCCTCATTGAGACATATGCACGTTGAAGTTGAAACGATGCCGGGGTTGGTATATTGACCGGTTTGTCGTAGTACACTGATATGTTGTCTACCCCAATGCGTTGTCCCTCGGTGCCTTGTTCGATTAGTGTCTTTTGTTTCCACCGGAGACCTATGGAGGCAAATGGAGGGATTTGCAGTCAACCTTGGCAATGTTTTGTTTGGGCTTGGCTCTTTTTGATAGATTAGATATGCTCCAGTTGTAATTATTAGATAGTTCCTTTGTAGCTCTCAAACTTTCATTTGGTGTTTAATATATTTTTACATTTCATCAAAAAAAAAGATTACCACTCTTATCAAAACATATCCCACTGAAGACTTTTGTCTTGTAACACGCTTCAAATCAATTAAAACCGGATCTTCATCTTGCTTACTCCAAACATCATTAATCAACTCAAATCTTGCTAGCATAAGTACTACAAACTGTCTGTTCTCAACCTGATCATAACTCTAAATTTTCAGCTCGTTAAACCGCTCTACCACTTCTCGAACCCCTGAAATTGCAAGCACTGACGTTCCACTCAAGCATCAGCCATCACATTTGCTTTATCCCGGATACTTCTAAAAGTCCATGTCATAATCTTTTACAAACTCCACCATCACCATTTTTTTTTACTCGAGTTTTATTAAGTGAAAAGGTATTTCAAAACCCTTATAACTGTGGGAAATCCTTGCCTTCACACCACACAAGTAATGCCTCCAAATACTTAAGGCAAAAACCATTATTGTCCACTCCAAAATATGTATGGGATCATTCTTATTATGTGTCTCAAGTTGTCTCGATTCTTTTGCAATCACTATACCCACTAGCCTAAGCACACACCCTAGTCCTTGATCTGAAACAACCTTTGAGTAGATAAGGGTATCATTTACGAATACTATCACACACTTATCCAAAACCTTTCCATTCTCAGAACTTCCATACTTGCACACTTAGTCCAAAACTGGCCAACTGCTCTTGAATCACTAAAACCACAACTTCCCCTACTCCAAAAATTCTGAAAATTTGCAAGGAGGTAGAAAACTGTCTTATCTACAATTCCCCTCTTCGTATAATCGCATCAACTTCATAATCCACACGGTTTGTTCAGAAAGTCCACTATACTATCAGACACTCTGTCCAAAAATTCTGCAATGACACCTTCACTTATTCTTCTTTTTTTAACAGGCTAAACATCTTCAAATGACCTGAATTTTTTGACATGTTGCAGATGACTCTTTTGTTTATGAATCTTGTCTTGGAACCATGTCTAAATTCTTTTCCGTTTGGTCACAATCTGCAACTCAACTCAGTGGTTAAAAATCTGAAATTTCGACATTTCATGCACACCGCAAAGAAACTTGTTTTGACCAACTTCCTCTCGTCCAAAAATTCCAAAATTTTTACGCCACCTGGAAAACTCCATTATCTAAACATTTTATCTTTATATAATACTCATATTCCTTTCCGTATAGGCTGTAAAATTCTGATGAATAAGTCTAATGTAGAAAAAAATATGGCTATTTAATTATTTACCGAATAACATAAAATTCAGCCTACTAAGAGAGTGATGTG
The DNA here is from genome assembly GCA_026214975.1 of Gentiana macrophylla. Lineage (NCBI taxonomy): Eukaryota > Viridiplantae > Streptophyta > Magnoliopsida > Gentianales > Gentianaceae > Gentiana > Gentiana macrophylla. The sequence continues at coordinate 157,027,193 of CM047805.1, forward strand.
ATACTTTGCTCAGGAATGTACTAAAGGACCAATGGAGAGCTTTGCTCAGGAATGTACTAAAGGATCAATGGAGAGCTATGGAACACAAGGCTCGCTCACGACGCTGATTCGCTCTTAAGGGTGTCTTCTTTACAACGAAGAGAAAACTCACTCGCAAGTGATGTTAAAAGCCAAACTCGACTTTTAGAAAATATTTGACTGAAATTTCAATGATAAGGTTCTTTATAAAATTACAAGTAGAAGGCCTTTATATAGGCTGCAACATAAAAGACTAGAAATCTCCTAAGCAATGTGGGACAAATTGACATGTAAAATTCGCCACATTACTTTCTATTGGGCCTAACTTGACTCTAATAAACCCAAATGACTTTTATTTGCTAAAAATAAACACTTTACCCAGCATACTATCATATAGACACATTTTCTTATAGGCCATACTAGCATTTAGGCCCATAAGACCTTTATTAACTAAGCTCAATGCAAAGTAATGTAAAATAATATAAACCAGGTCCAATAACGAAAATAATTCATCCAAGCCCATCTTTGCTTTGCTCTTCAGTCTTCGTAGACTGGATTACATCATTCCCTCCCGGTTCAAAAGAATTCATCCTCGAATCAATAGGATGTCATAAAATTCATCAACACACACAATCTCGAACAGCCCTCAAAAAGCATCAATGAGGTACCGGGATCAAATACAAGGTGGATAGACGACTTCAAATCAATGGAACGTTGAAATGACGATTCATGCTTCACCAATGTAACATAAGAACAATCTCTGGGCTTGCTATAAATGTTGATAAAGCTCGGTGTGGCAGCAATATAATCATAGCAATGCAACGTAGGACAAACAGCAACATGCGCTACAAAAGGGTCAATAAAAGTGTGCACCAATTTCCCACCATTATCAACAGGGGCTAGATCATTCTTACGCAATATAGGTGTTGCTTCGGGCACATCCAATAAATCGGATTTATCCTCAAGTGCATGAACATCATGCGCCTGCAAAGAACATTCAACAATACTGGAACAAGAATTGAGTAACATGGCATCTTCTTTTGCCTCAACCAAAAGCAACCCATCGTGTTCTTCCTCTACAATAGGCACCTCAGACATTTGTACATTCTCATCCACAAATTCAGGCTCATTCACCTCCACCACACTCACCTTCCTCCTTTTTCAACTCTTCCTCACGAATACGAACAACCTCTTTGTTTTTCTCTTCGACTAATTCTTGTGCTTTCTTACATCCAGCCCTCCGTTTGGCATTATCCGCCCAAAAATTCGCCCAAAATAGTTCATCTTCCTTCTTCCATCTATCCCAAGCGCTTGAATTCTAACCCATTTTGCTTGTTTATACTCCTCAACGAATGCACGATGATGCTCCTCAAGGATCCTTTCCATCCCTGCTAGCAATTTCTCATTTCGATCATCCAAGCGCATCTTTGCTTTGCTCTTCAGTCTTCGTAAGCTGGATTACATCAGAGAGGCTCATACTTATATACTTATCTAACATGTAATGGTTCGTGAGTATTGCGTCTCATTATTATAGCCCATGAGAAGGGAAACTAACATATGTAGCAGACCGGAAGTTCACTATTATCGCCCGTGAACAAGGAAATTGACCGGCTCCGGCATTTTCTCACTATTATAGCCCGTGAGCAGGGAAACTAGTGCACGGGACCTCGATGATTCACCTGCTCGCCTAATTTCATACTTAACCATGAACCGTCACATTTATTATCCTCTATTTTTTTATTATGATTTATCCTTCTTAATAATTAAATCAATGTTTCGGAACAATCCAAAAACCTTGCAAACATGAATATTCAAACCTGCCGAGTAATATATTCATCCTTACCATTTCATTGCACACTGTATATAAAATATAAAAAAATCCCTTAAGTCCCAAAATGAAGGCTGTTAACTTTAGTTTTAAATATTAATGGCAAACTTTCACACACTGGTAAAACATGATTTTGAACTTTAATGTATATGTCATCTACTTTTCAATACATGTGCAGATTCTTAAAATATTTAAAGTTCTGTGAAAAAAACTTAGTAACATAATTAACTAACAATTTTACATCTCTGCAACAATATATACTTTTGTGCTTTATAAAAAGATTTGTGTCTTGAAAAACGTTAAAACCCAAAGCCCAGTACAATGAAAACTTAAAAACATATCATTTAATGTGAAATGTTTAAAACAAACAGTTATGCAAATAAGAAAAATATGAATACAAAAATCACCTATTGATACACTCCTCCTTACCTCATAAAACTTTTATAATCAACGCTTCCAACCTTTAAAATTTGTTAAGGTATCACACCTCCTACAATCAAGAATTTTCTATGATTCCTACAATTGCTATTTGATTTAACTAGCTATAGGAAAAGAAAAAAAATTACAAAATATATACTACTTACCAAGAAATCTATGGTCAACAATTAGGTGAGTTTCGCCTTTTTGGCTGCTAAAGATCCGGCAAAACTTCTGAAATATTTGGTAATGTGCAGAAGATAGAAGGGGGTAATTCTTTGACGGGAATTTTTCTACGGTGAAGACTGCGTTAGATTCGCTATGCCGCGTCTGAAGAGATAAAAAAACAAGACACACGACGCACACGCTAAGACACATCTAGCGGAATACTCACCGTAGGAAGTCCCCGCCTAAGTATTTTCCGATAGAAGGATGATTAGTGTAGGCTAGTGAAGGCTATATAAAAGGACAAAATTCCCATTCAATTGTCCCATGATGGAACGTTAATGCAAACGTTTTGGACTCTTCTTTTTGTCCCACATTAAATAGCAAAAGAAATTAAGAAACAGAAAGAAAAAAAAAATGAACGGTTTATCAGAAGGGGAAATACTTGTGTGGAGAGGGATTTTGAGGTGAAGTGACGGGTGAAACGATCAGAACCACACAGTTTAAAAACAGAATGAAACTGTGTGGTGTGTATGGCTCCACACGTGTCTCCACACCGTGTAGAGACACCACACAAGAACCTCCCTATCACAAGACTCGTGCTTATAAAACTTAAAAAAAAGAATAGTGTATTAACTTACTATGACTTGGAAATACTGAAAGATAGGTAATGATCTGTGTGATTCAAAAAAAAAAAAAAAAAAAGGTAATGATCTGACTTGAAAAGCTGCTGAATTAGCCTTGAAACTTTGAGAGTAGAATGTTATATGGGCGAGATCGAATTGAAAGGAAACTTGAACGTTGTTGTTTTGAAGGTTACATAAGGTAATGGGATGTCATTAAGGGCTGAAAACGTTGAGGAGTTGCAAATGCCATTTTGACCCGTAAGTGACATATTCGTAAAATCAGACTTACGGTATTAAAAAAAAGTTAAAAATAAACAACGGATGAATCATTTTTCTTCGGTAAATTAACAGCAAAATACGTACATGTATTAAGTTCAATACAAAGTCAACTACTAATACACCTAATGAGACACTCGGAATAATATAATCAAAATATGATAAATGATGCATTAGGAAAATGAACAAAAGATGAAATAATGCACCAGAGAAAAGGAGCAACTAGAAAACAAAACAATATTTATCAACAAAAACAAAAACAAAACAAAACAATTAATTTGACTTTATGATGATGAAAAATGATGTGCTTTTTGTCTCACTAATTGAGAATCATTTACTTTATACATAGTTTATTCTTCAACAAATAATCTCTATTGCATGTTTGCATCATACCGTTAAAGGTGTGTTGCTGGTAATAAAAAATGCACATGGTACGTAATAAAAAAATTAGGTGCAGATGCAGGAGAGTGATTATATTTCAACTCTTGCATTAAGATCTTCTCACGTACACGCGCAAGACTGGAGGTTTTTGGGCCAAAAAAGTGGTGCATGCACACCCACATGGCCATGTCCCCCACTTGTCCCCCCGCTTTATTCTCTTTCCATGTTACCCAACGGCATCAATTGATGAATTTGTTTGTGAGTGACAAGGCCATGTGAAAAGCGACCACTTTTGGGCCAAAACCTTTACTCAGATGCGAGGAGTAGGTGAGAGATCTTAAGCCAATGAATCAAATATGAAACCACACATAATTTTGATAATTTTGATACCTATCAATTCTTTTCATTGAAGATGTTAATACTTTCCTATAAGATCAAAAAAAAAAGGGTTTGTAACCTCCCATTGGAGGTATCCTAACGTGGAGACATTTGCACGACACGTTCAAATGTATGGTGTAAAAAATGACTTCAAATGTACACAAAAATAACCTTGGAATAATAACCCATTGGTTATTGAATCTTTGAATCGTAATAGGGAGACAATGAGCTAATTAGGTGTTGGCAGATGATAACAAAACTAAGACAAAGTCGTACTTCGTAGAAATAAAACAGATGTTTCATATCTCCTTCCTCTTTGAGATCTCAGACCCACCAGATTTGTCCCAAGCATTTCCAGCTAATCAAACTTACTTTTCCTATTATTCTATTTCAGGAATTATAACTATAATTAGGAATTAGTCGTCACCCTATGGAAAAGGAAAATAGCCTCAAGGACTAAAAGCCGCCATTGACAAAAACAGTGCAAAACTCTTCGTGCAAAGGAGAAAAAAAAAAAAAAAAAGAAGAAGAAGATGATGGAAATGGAAATGGTGCGTCCAGATTTTGAAGCTCTTAAGAACTTACTTGATACGGCAAACAACTTGCTTCACTCGCCGAAAATCAACGATACGATCGGCCAAGACAAATGGGTTCATGAGATTTCAGAAGCATCTTTGAGGATATTGAGTTCTTGTGGCAATATCAAAGATGTTCTCTTGCTTCTCAAAGATCATCTTCATTCTCTGCAATCGACTTTCCGTAGAGAAAGCCGTAACAGCATCACGACTGGAATTAAATTCTCTTGTTACAACCTACTACAGAGAAAGGAGTTGAAGAAAGTTATGCTCCAACGCCTCGGATCACTCAAAGGGATGAAGAATCCGTGCATGACTTCAGACGTCTCGGCACTAAACCAGAACTTGATCATAGTCATCAATGTGCTCAGACAAGTGAGGAAGACAACCATGTCTATCATCGAAACCTTGTTGTCCCTCATGTCTTTACCTGGCCCTACACCTAAACCGAAGACCTCACGAGGGTTTTTCAAGGCGAAGTTGACTCGTGTAGACAGCTTAAGTTCTTGGGAAAACTGCAGTGTAGAGGCATCTATTTTGCAAGCTGCAGGTGAGAGATTGCAGGCTGCAGAGATCGCCATTAGAGATCTTGAAGAAGAGCTTGAGTGTATCTTCAGGCGCTTAATTCAGACAAGGGTTTCACTTCTTAATTTGCTCAACAATCAAAACTATTAGGAGATGATTAACCGCTACTAATCACCGATTTTATTACATTGATTTGTTTATTATTTTTATTTTTATTATTTTTGTAGCAGAGGATCATGACAGAAATAAACAAAACTAACATTCATTTTTACAATAAGTTACTTCTTTACATGCATTCATTCATGTAAACAAGGCGGCAATTTTTTTAAGTTGAATTTTTTTTTTATTTAACTCTGCATAAGCATATGGGCTGTTTCATCTTTTTCAGTGACTAAATAAATTTGAATAATTTTGAAAATTTTACTTATTAGAGAAGGATCTAACTAACTTATAATGTCTGGACTTAAAAGGATATTACGAAATTGCATAAATGACCAAACCTTCAACTTCTTCAATCAAATGTTCAATAATGTCTTATAGAGTAGAAAATCAGAGAAGTACAATCAGGAAGGGAGGGGGGGAATCAATATCAGAAAAAACATAAACAGGAATTCAATAGTATGGTTTTTTGCAATTACAGAGTACATGTGCTCACTGCATTTATTGAAAAAAGGACTTGCCGGTGAAGCTGATCATAAAAACACCCACAGAGATTACACAACAGACGTATGTTCTGAAGTCAGATCGGCCTGCATATGACATAATTTTTCAATGTGAGAACACGGTAGTAACACATCCCTAATAGTGGCATTAAGGACTCGAAAATGCAGCCACACAAAAACGGCAAACTTGATAATGACTATGCAACCCGCAACTCTCACTGAAACTATACAAAAGTGCTAGCTTTAATGGAAAAACTAGTTTTCCAGATGGTAAATATTTTTATCAATATACCAGTGTACATTAGAAGTGCTTTACTTTATCCCATAATCCCCCTAAAGTAAAAAGTGCTAGACGTTACCTAATGTCCACCATGCCCATGATCACCGTGACCTTCCCATGGATGCCTCCATCCCTGTAACATAATACAAAATCATTTAATTAAACCAAAAAGATATCAAACAAAGATCCTTGTCATAGCGTCATCAAAGCAGCTAAGTAACACTCACCAATACTACAGGACCATCCTGCTTGGCCCTATACAGAATCCAAAACCTGACATATCCAAGAAAAAGAGCATTATTTAGTCAAGGATGATCTAAAGCTAGAAATAGTACTTTTGCAAATAGGCAAAAGCACTCAAGGAGTAATTTTAGTTACGCTGTCATCTCCACGGCCTCGATTATATACGAAGTACAATATCGCAGTTGAAAAGGGCATTTACAAACTTGCAAATGTTAGATATCTATACCATGAATACCAAACAGATCAAGACAAAATTCACCACAACAACACTAAGTTTGCTTCTTAGGGAGAGAAGGAAAGGGAAAACACTTCACTCAACAAAACAAATCATTTACACATTTTTCTTTGATATATGACAGGAATGGAGGAAACAGTGTAATAATTTCACTTGTTATGTTGCAGTGGAAAGTTGAGATCCATGGAAGTCAATTGGACAAGAGACTTATGTTTTTTGCAACAAACATTTTAAGAGAATGGGAAAAGGAGCTGGTCATAAATTGACAACTATTACCCTGTCCCTCTATATTTAGGGAGAACTGTAACTGCTCATATATAGAGGCATGATGCAATGCCCTTGTTTGACTTACACTCCTCTTTTATCCACGGTCAAACTAGTACAATCTTCATTTAGTTTATTTCCCCTACGTCCTTCCTTTTTTCCACCCAAAAAAGAGGGGGCAAGAATAATTGGCAATACTCTTCACACTTCATCCCAACAATAATATGCAATCCATATTCCGGAAACAAACACAGATACACAAACTATATGTTGTAATAAAACATAATATTTCATCTGAACTTTTCGAAAAACATCCATATGAGACAAGTTTGTCCATGCCTTCCATTGCTTATCTAGACGCATACATTCCCACTAAGAGGTCTATGAAGACCTTGTCTGTCCTAGTTCACGCTTCACCAAATAAAATGACAAATTAAGTAGCTCCAATACAATATCTGGAATCCACAATGATATAAAAGGAATAACTTATCCCAGAAAATTAGACAGCGTAAATTGCTATATTATCATGATTAGAAAGAGTCTAAGAGAACAAAAGTCCAACGTGATATATTGATATATATATAACCAGTATTACTCGGCCATAAAGTGTACCGCAAAAGCATATACAAACTACCAACAATATAACACCAAGTTCTTCAAACTTCTAACTTGTTTTTTCCAAGGAAATAATCAGTTTGTTTAACACATCGTCACTCATTATTATCAAATGTCAGAAGTGACAGCCCAAAATTTCAGGAACTAAATACATAACATATAAGATAAGAACAGAGAAAAATGGCGGAGCTACCACAGTCAGATTCAGATGATGCATAGAGGGAAATGAGCCTAGAACGAGACATCAAGACAGTCTACACAAATAATATCACAGACAAGATCAATAATTGAAGCTTTGGCCCATCAAATAAACTTGCCAGAATCAGTTACTTTGTCATGTTTTCATGTTCTTACTCGCGTTCTTACGTTCAACTGGTTTCAGGCCACATTTCTTACAACACACATTTCACCTGCGAGGCTTAAGACATTCATCAAATGGATTACTTTAATAAGACATGAGGCAGATAACAAACTTAAAAATTCATCAACACAATGGGTCACAGAAGCTTATGTACAGCTCAGACATACCAATTGGAAAAAAAAGAAGCAAAATACAGATCCAGTTAAATGATCTAACGGGGGAGGAACTCCAGATAGAAATTACAAAATCATCAAAAAGGCCTGATCGTTAACAAGCCCAGATACTAATCAATCACAAAAACACAGCCTCAAAACCAAAGACGAACCCTAACTAGATTAAATCGCAGAAATCACCACTTATATTCAGGTGATAAAGATGATAAATCAGCAGTCAAGGAAACAAGCAGCTGCATCGGCCATTTCCGAGATCAAGAACAATGAAGAAAAAATAGGGGCAGGGTCGGGGGGACACGAGCAGGTTAGATAAAACTTACCACATAACAGCACACATGCCCTTTCCGGTAACGGTGTGCCAGCGCTTGGGCTGGTGGACGGTAATACCTTTGTAAGTAATGCCTCCATGTCCTCCTCCTCCTCCCATTTATCTACCCGGCGAGTGAATCACTGAACAGTACACTTTCCGCACAACTCTTGAAGGCTTCAAACCTTTCGAAAGGGAATTTTAATGGCAGCCAATTAATCTCGGGCCTTTATTTTCACTAGAATATTACTCGCTCTTCTATTTTATTTATCTGGTTTGGCTTTTCACTCTCCTACTTTATTTTTCTGGTTTGACTTTTTACATAATAAGAAAAATATAGTTAATATTTTGAATCTCATTAAATAATAACCAATCTGTTTCATATTATAAGTCATTTTAGGTTTTTCACACAGATTAAGAAAATCATAAATGAGTTAATTTTTAATATTTCAAGGCGAAATATTGTATCGTTTTTTGGGGGTGGCTTATAATATTACAGTGTTTAGTTGAAAGTGAAAATAATGCATTAGTCTTGTATTGAAATGTGATAAATACTTATATTTTGAGACACCACACTTAGAATAATTCAGAAGAAAACATTCATCAATACATCATTCATCATCAAAACATCACCGGTACAAATCTATCTATTCTTCACTCGGATAAGATATAGATTGTGTGCACCATTCCCTAGTACAACAGTCAAGACAACAGCTAACAACTAGAGGACAAATTTTATAGAAAAAAGACGGTTAAATTACAATTTTCGTCCTCTAACTGTAGCGTCGCCGATTTTGGTTCTTGCTTTTCTCCGGCGACAATTTTAGTCCTTGTAAGTGGTCTTTTTTTGTAAAAATAGTCTAACGCCGGAAAGACCACTTACTGAGGACTAAAATTGGTCTTTTCCGGGCAACGATTTTAGTCTTGTAAGTGGTCTTTCGGCGACAATTTTAGTCCTATAAGTGGTCTTTCCGTGCTCGGGACTATTTTGCAAAAAAACCACTTACATGACTAAAATTGTCACACCGGAGAAAAATCAGACCAAAATCAAAACGTGTTCAATGAGAGACTAAAATTGTAATTTAAATGCAAGAAAAGACCTTTCTACATTTACATAAGATTACTCTTACAACAAATATTATATTATCATTCTAACACACACACCCTCTCTCCTCCCTCAAACTAAATGTGGTAGGGAGAACATTAAGTTTGCTATAAAGCGCATAAACCGAGTCACAAGCAAGGCTTTAGTAAATGAGATAAGCAATTTGAGCGATGGAAGGGAAGGATGTAGCTAATTTCGATATCCTTTTGAAGAACATTGTCTCTAATAAAATGAAGATCAACTTCAATGTGTTTGGTATGAGCATGATAAACCGGATTTTGTGCCAAAGACGAAGCTCCAAGACTGTCACACCAAAGTATGGGTGTTGAAGTAAGATTGATCTTTAATTCTGAGAACAACTGTGTCAGCCAAGTAACTTCAGCAGCCAGGTTGACAAGAGACCTGTATTCAGATTCTGTACTAGATCTTGCAACAACATGTTGCTTTTTTGAGCACCAGGAAACCAAGGATAATCCAACATACACACAGTTACCAGTGACAGACTTTCTGTCAGTAGGAAAGCAAGCCCAATCAGCATCTGAAAACCCTTGAATGTTGAGGTTTCCTCCTGCGGGAATACAAAAGAACATAGTGTAGTGTCCTTTTACATATCTAAGGAGTTTCTTTAATGTACGCGTTGTTCAACCATAGGACATTGCATGAATTGGCTTAAATAGTGAGGTCGTATGTCGGTGGAGGTTAGAGGCTCAGAGGCACCTATGGCACTCTATAAAGTGGTAGGATTAGACATGGGAGTGCCGTATGCGGGACTCAAATGTTGACCAACGTTGATAGGTATCGACTAGGCTGAGATCTTCAAGATGACCTTTGTAGAAGTTGAGCAAAGATAGTGTTGTTGTGATAAAAATAGACAAGATGAATCTCTCTTGGCTTGCATCCCCAGGAAGTGTGCAATTGGTCCCAAATCTTTAAGGGAAAACTTAGCATTTAACATATCAACAAATTTTTGAATAAGGCTTAGAGAACTACATGTGACAAGTATGTCATCCACATATATCAGTACATAGACCAGTGCATTGTCAGTTTGAATCACAAACAGTGAATTATCAGTTTTAGATTGTTGGAACCCCCACAGCAGCATCTGATTTCTTAGAGCTGAAAACCAAGCTCTTGGAGCTTGTTTGAGACCATAGAGAGCTTTGTTCAATCTGCATACATAGTGAGGTCTTTGTGAGTCTTCAAAACCCTCAGGTTGAGGCATGTAAATGGATTCACTGATATGTTCATTTAAGAAGGCATTGTTGATATCAACTTGCCTAATGACCTAGTTTTAAGCAACAACAACGATCGACAACTCTTATTGTGGAAGCCTTTGCCACAGGACTAAAAGTGTCGGTAAAGTCCCCTCCATAGGTCTAATGGAACCCCTTAGCCACCGGCCTAGCCTTATGCTTGAGGATAGTCCCATCAGGCTTTAATTTTAATTTGAAGATCCATATGTTCCCCACTAATTTGTGTTGAGTGGATGGAGGCACTGGACTCTAAGTTTGATTTTTCTGTAGAGCCTTGAATTCTTCAACCATAGCAACTTTCCACTCAGGTATACATAAGGCATCTGACACTCTAACTGGTTCAGAAAGATAAGCAGGAAGATTTGAGGTTGTGATGGAAGAGCTGTAGACTTTGGGCTTGAAAATACCACTTTTAGACCTTGTCTGCATGTGGTGCCCTATGGGTTGTTGTGGTAAAGGTGAAGGTGATGGATCAAGTAGAGGTGATAAATCGGGTGAAGAATGTGATGTGGCAGTGTTTAAGGGTGTAGATGTGTACACAGACTCATTGTGATCAGTTTCAGGATCAAAACCAGAGTGAGGTTCCAGATCAGGGTCAGTGTGAGGACTAGGACTAATATGAGGATTATTTTGGCTGGGACTAGAATGAATAGGGGGAGTTCTATTAGAATAAGAAGGAGAATCACAGCCTGAGGTACTTGGAAGGGTCCCAGTATGAGGTGCCCCAATTTCTGTTGCAGGACTCTGTAAAAGACTAAGATCAAGGGAATCAGGGATAATTTGGATAGATCTATATGGTCCAAGTTGAAACCCTACCTTGAAGGGAAATTCTTGTTCATTAAAAACTATATCTCTACTGATGTAGATTCTTCCAGAGGGGTCAAGGCATCTACAGTCCAAGTGGGAAATAGCAACACTCAAACAACAGAACAAGTGAAGAAGAACTCAGGGCACATTTCAAAGAAAATAGTGCCGGGTCATGACACATGGCGACCACCAAATGCTCAAACGCTCAAAGAAGCGTCACCATCTACGGAAAAAGGTAAGGAAGGCATAACTTCAAACCCTAAAATTATTGATCTTGAGTCTTAACCTTATCCACCCAAGGATCAAATTAAAAAGTTGAAAACATATAAGAAATATGCACGTTTCCTTGACACATTTCGTCACCTTAACGTCAATATCCCTGTCATTGAAGCACTGATTAACATGCCCACATATGGAAAGTTTCTCAAGGATATCCTCTCGAACAAAAAACGTTTAAAAGAGTATGAGAATATTTGCCTTAATGAGGAATGCTCCGCAGTATTGCAGTACAAGCTCCCGCCGAAACTAAAAGACCCCGGTAGTTTTACCATCCCGTGTGAGATTGGGGGTTTCTTGTTTAAAAAGGTACTTTGTGATCTAGGGGCCAGCATTAATCTCATGTCTCTTATGAGGATTATAGGAAACTAGGCATAGGAAAGCTCAAAAACACTGAGATGACTTTACAGATGGCAGATAGGTCTATTAAACGTCCTAAAGGAGTCATCGAATATGTACTGGTCAAATAGATAAGTTTTACTTCCCAGTTGACTTTGTAGTTATGGAAATGGAAGAAGGATTTTCAGCACCTCTCATTCTTAGTCGACCATTTCTAGCTACGGGAAGAACCCTTATCGATGTTCAAAAGGGTGAGTTAATTTTATGAGTCAATGAAGATGAGGTCACCTTCAATATCTTCGAAGCTATGAAACATCCATACAAATCACAGGAATCATGTTCGTTCATAGATACTATGTCCTCTATCTGTATGAATCATGCTGAATTGCAAATTTTTGAAGATAAGCTCGAAGAATGTTTAGCCTTATCCATCTATGAAGGAGATGACGATGACCAGGAAATGGAAGAAGTCATTTTTCACCTAAACACAGGTAGATCTTTTGAAAGACAACCATGGCATCGTTATTTGGACTTAGAACTGGATGGCCCAATATTGAAACCTTCGGTAAAAGAACCACCAAGGAATCTGGAACTGAAACCTCTCCCTTCGAATCTTAAATATGCCTTTCTTGAAGCTGATAATTTACTTCCAGTTATTATTTCATCTTTACTGACTAGTTTACAAGAAGATCAATTGTTGAGGATGTTAAGGCAACATAAGAAAGCGTTTGGATGGACAGTGGCAGATATTCAAGGAATAAGTCCTAAGATTTGTGTACACAAAATCATTTTGAATGAAGGAACTAAGCCTTGTACCCAGCCACAACGCCGCCTCAACCCGAACATGCAAAAAGTGGTCAAGAAAGAGGTTATTAAACTACTGAAGATGTGGATCATTTTTCCTATATCAGATAGTGAATGGGTAAGTCCCACCCAAATGGTACCAAAGAAGGGCGGTTTTATAGTAAAAGAGAACGACAAACATGAATGGATTCCAACAAGAGAAGTCACATGATATCGAATGTGCATTGATTTTCGTAAACTGAATGAGCACACTAAGAAAGACCATCATCCACTTTCATTCATCGTACAGATGTTGGAACGGTTAAGTGGACGTAAATTTTATTGTTTCTTGGATGGCTATTCAGGCTATTTGTAGATATTTATTGCAGCAGGAGATAGAGAGAAAACGACGTTTACTTGTCCATACGGAACATTTGCATACAAAAGGGTGCCGTTTGGATTATGCAACGCACCAGCTACGTTTCAGCGATGTATGATGGCAATATTTTCATACATGGTAGAAAAGTTTTTGGAAATCTTTATGGATGATTTTAACGTTTTTGGAGACTCTTTCGGAGAATATCTCTCACACTTAGAACGTGTTCTACAACGCTGTGAAGACACCAACTTAGTTCTAAACTGGGAAAAGTGCCATCTAATGGCATCAGATGGTATTGTTTTAGATCATAGAATTTCTGAAGAAGGTGTTGAGGTAGACAAAGATAAAGTCGAAGTAATTGAAAAGTTACCTCCACCAGTAAATTTGAAAACTCTGAGAGGATTTCTTGGACATGCTGGTTTCTATAGAAGGTTTATTGCAGATTTTTCACGCATAGCAAAACCTCTCAGTCATTTGCTTGAGAAAGAAGTGCCGTTTAATTTTGATGACAAATGTATGGAAGCATTTGAGATTTTAAAGGCACGGTTGATAACTGCACCAGTGCTAGTAGCACCAGATTGGGATCTACCCTTTGAGCTTATGTGTGATGCAAGTGATCTGGCGGTTGGGGCTATTCTAGGTCAAAGCCATAACAAAGTACTTAAGGCAATCTACTATGCATCTCACACTTTAAACGCAGCCCAGCTTAATTATGCCTCAACTGAAAAGGAACTACTTGCCGTAATCTTTGCTTTTGACAAATTCCGTTCTTATCTCGTCGGTTCTAAAGTCATTGTCTACACTGATCATTCAGCATTAAAGTACTTGTTGAGTAAGAAAGATGCAAAACCTCGTCTTCTCAGATGGATTCTGCTACTTCAAGAATTTGACATTGAAATTAAAGATAAAAAGGGTAGTGAAAACGTAGTAGCAGACCATTTGAGTCGTATGGAGTCTACCGAAGAAAAAGGAAAGAGACAGGAGATCAAAGATGTGTTTCCAGATGAACAACTCCTCATGGTTGATGCTCATCCAACAATGCAACTCATTAAAGCTGGTAATACACCCAAGGAGATCTCGCCATGGTTCGGTAATATTGTTAATTACTTTACTTGTGAGTATATTCCATCTCATTGGACATGGCAGCAGAAAAAAAAAGTTCTTTTATGATTTAAAATTTTATTATTGGGAAAAACCGGACCTCTTTCGAAGATGTTCAGATGGCATAATTAGGAAGTGCGTGCCCGATAATGAAATTTTAAGTATTTTATCCTTTTGCCATGATCGTGAGACTGGAGGACACCATGGAGGGTGGAAAACCGCCTATAAAGTATTGCAATGTGGTTTCTACTGGCCTACACTGTATAAAGACGCACACCACTATGCACGATCTTGTGAATCATGCCAAAAATGGGGAAACGTTTCTAAAAAGCACGAGATGCCTCTTCAACCTATATTGGAGTGTGAATTGTTTGATGTTTGGGACATTGATTTTATGGGTCCTTTTCCTCCATCTTTTGGTAAGAAATTTATCTTAGTAATGGTCGATTATGTATCTAAATGGGTAGAAGTCCAAGCTCTTCCAACTAATAATACCAAAGTGGTGCTAAAATTCCTTAAAAGAATATATTTACGAGATTCGGCACCACAGGGCTATCATTAGTGATGAGAGGTCACATTTTTGTAACCGACCATTTACCAAGTTGATTGAGAAATACGGAGTAAAACACAAGCTCGGTACACCATACCATCCACAAACTAGTGGCCAAGTTGAGGTATCTAACAGAGAAGTAAAAGAATCATTGAAAAAGCGCCGATTCCAATCGTAAAATTGGGCGGAAAAATTAGATGATGCACTTTGGGCATATAGGATGACCTTTAAAACACCAATTGGTTATTCTCCTTATAGACTAGTTTTTGGCAAGTCTTGTCATCTTCCGGTTGAGTTAGAACATCGTACCTTTTGGTCTATTTAATTTCTTAACTTTGATCCTAAGGCCGTGGGTGACCATCGATTACTCCAACTCACGGAACTTGAGGAGTTTCGCCTTGATGCTTATGAGAACGCTCGAATCTACAAGGAACGCACGAAGTCTTTCCATGATAAAAGAATCTTTCGTCGTGAGTTCCATGTAGGTGATCAAGTGCTCTTATACAACTCACGTTTAAAATTGTTTCCAGGTAAGCTTAAGTTTAGATGGACAGGTCCATTTTTGGGAACTAAAGTGTATGCATCTGGAGCTGTCGAATTGACGGATGGCAAGACGACCTTCATAGCGAATGGTCTTAGAGTGAAGATTTTCGTTGAAGAAGAAGGAATCCCTCCAACTCGAGAGGTGATGTCCCTTATTGACCCCCCCCCTCCCGGTAAATTAATTTCCTCCTTATTGTCTAACAACTTCTTTAATACTCACTCGCCATCGGGACGATGCCAGCTCGTAAGTAGGGAGTAGAGCTGTAGTTAGTCAATAAACCGGAAACACCATAAAATATTAGAAAAACACTTAGTTTTTTTAATTATCCTTAAGTATTCCAAGCTTGATGAAATATAATTGACACACTTGATGTAGTGTGTTTGAAAGAATAAGTTTTTAATAAAGTGAGTAAACACGATGCATTATGATGATATAATACTTGTCTATCTTTGATTTTAATATGATTTTTGAGTATGTATAATTAAATAATTATTATAATATATTTTATTTATGAAATTAGACAAGTATACTTCCATTTATAGTTAACTTTTAGAAATACTTTCTTTCAAGACGAATCATGATTCTAGAATCGGATTAGGGATGACAATTTTTGGCATAACTTTGACTCGACAATAGCCAAATGGCCTACCCGAACATAAATTCTATTTTTGTCCCCATCTCAGCCTTGTAGAGTGGCGAGACCCCACTCAAACTAGCCATTGTATTTAGCTACATTATAACCGACCCTTAGCCTAATTTGGTCTACATTCCCTTGGCATCCCACAAGTTTAGTATGTACTTATGGATAGCGGTGACGACATCGGAACTAAGTGTCGGTACATTAGAATGGCACGAATTGAGATTGGTACATTGTTATTTGGAGGTCATTTAGCCAAATTATATCCTTCTGCTGAAAAAAAATTAAAAATTGTTAAATGATGTTTTAAATAATAAATTGGTTCCAACCAATAAATTAGGAACCATTTGTATATATGTGTGTAAAATAAGAGCCATTGGAGGCGATTTTGCGAGATTTTTAGACTGTATCAGAATGTTACTAATCGAGGTATTTTTGATCAAAAAGTTAAAGGTGTAAGTATGTACGACTTGCTTTTCTCTCTTGATTTTTTTATCCTTTCGAGTAGCCAACACCACGAGCACCGAGCGTTACAAGCCACTTTGCCAACTACTTAACTTAGTCTTTGATTCGGATATTCATGAGTGGCGATTAAAAGTATTTCTAAAAACTTTAATTATATCTATACGTAATGCATGTAGAATTTCATTTAAATAATATTTGATAAGCGATTTAATGGTTATACATACTTTCTTCCATTAAACTCTTAGAAAGACAAAACCATTATATGATCTTGATGATAACTAAGTACATCAATTTGCATTAGAATCTTAATCTAGACAATTACATTACCTCCCTTGTGTCCTTATAATTTATCGCTCATTTTGCTCGAGGACGATCAAAAGCTAAGTAGGGAGTGGTTGATATATGTCAATCACATAATATATTTCACTCCATTTTTATTCCATTTTCGAGAATTATAGTGAAAGTTTGCATCAAAAATAATAAATATCATAGTAATATAATATAATTTCAAAAAATATTTAGATTTCATAAATTTCCAATAAACAGAATTAATTTATTTTATTTTTGTTATCAGATTTACCTGTGGTTTTCTCGTTTTATTTTGTACAGATACACCGTGATGAAATCCTAAAGTCATAGCATTAAACTCGGCAAAAAGGATTTACAAAATCAAAATCTTATCATTTCCCTGGACAAGATCGAATATTATCTGACATTATTTGACAAGACCCGGCACAGACCGGGTATATACCGGTCTACGCCGGAGTGCATCAATATTTGGGGAATATTTCGGCATTTAAGGCGCATTAAATGAGTCGACAACCCCTACACATGCCAAGATTCAGCGCAGGTGTGTATATACCGGTATGCGCCGGAAAAACAAGATTTGAATTATTTTCCTCTACTATTCACATACGAAGCAGTTTCTATAGATATACATAATCAAAAGAGGAAAATGATCATCTTCTTATTTTTCTATTTTTCCTCTTGAAGGCAACATTTCTAAGAGGCTCATATAGCCAAAAATTAGTAATACCATTTATAAACATTTTTCATCATCAGTAACACTTAGAATATGAACAATGATTATGAGAGTTGATAAGTACATGCTATGCGGTCAAATACAAATCAATTGATATCGAAATGCGGGCAAAATTTGTATATTATTAAATCGACGGTTATACGGTAACATTCTAGTATTATTTTGTATTACTAATCGATTATTATGAATGCTAATTTCAATAATTTAGTATTTATAGTAATGAGTGGCTAAACTTATAACTAGCTAGGGCAATGTAATTGAATTATTTTGGTCACTTTTTGTTGAGCGGATGATGATTATGTAATGTAAATTTTAATTTCGTTTGTGCTGAATATTTTTCTACTTAAATTGATTGTTAGCTCGTGTTGGAGTAATTAACCAATATTGGCACACACACACACTTAATTAATACCGAACGGTGACATTAGGTGTGAGCGAGGTAGAAAAACCGGAAGGTAAAATTGGCCGTTTGACGGAATCCTATTTCTTATCCGGGGAAAGATTAGTTGTACTCGAGAGCTTATCATGTCAATTCATTAGGTTTAGGGCTCTTAAACCAAGGAGGATGCATAGAACAATTTCGAACACTCGTATGAGGGGAAATTGTTAGAATACTGAGTGCACCGTTTCACACAATTGAATACCCTTAATAGTCCGAATTAATCACATCCATAAAACTGAAAGAGACTATAGTTCGATGAAATTGTCTTGGCTAGTACCTTTATTTTAATTATTAATTTTACTAGTACGGAAACTATCGCTTTTATGATAAAACTGCGACTTAGATCAAGATAATAATAGCTAATTGGTGTTTGACCACACTTTATGTTGCGTATCCCTGAGGAGACGACCATGTTCACTAGACTAGACTACAATTGACCCGATACACTGCCGGTTAGATTGGACACCCAGTTTTAGGACATCCAGGAGGCAACAAGAACTGAATTTTGTCTAGGTCTTGGGGTACTTGGCACAAAGTCATCTTCAAATCTGTGCCAACAGTCAATGACAGTGTGTCTAGATTTGCCATAGAGTTGACACACAGGTCTATTTGAGGCATTAGAGGAGCCTCTTCCACCCATGCCTTTACTCCTGCCTCATCTTCCTCTATTTGTAGGAGTTTGAGAGTTAGTGTTAGGTCTTGGACCCTGTCCTTGGCCTTTAGGTCTGTAATTGCTGTTGGAAAATTGAGCACTAGGAGTTGCAGGACTCAAATTCCTGTCAAGATTGCCACTGTAATTGAAACTGTGATAGTTTTTCATGAATCATCAACCGAGACTGAACCTCTTGCCATGACAGAGTCCCCACTTTAGCTGTTAGGTTAACTATCACTGCTTCATACTCCCTATCCAGTCCTCCTAAGGTGGCTAATATCAAATATGTCTTAAAAATAGGGTATCCTGCAGCTGCAAGATTATATGCATAAGATTTCATTTGTAACAAATAGTCTGCCATAGATTTGCTTCATTTTGTGGCTCTGGTCAGTTCTGATTTATATTCAAACATCCTGGCTTCTGACTGACTATTGAACATGGTCTCCAAAGTAATCCATATCTCCCTGGCAGTGGTGCATCCTACCATTTCTTGGAGGGCTTGTTCAGACATAGATCCCATGAGCCAACCTATCAATTGCTGGTCGGAGAGATTCCATTCTTCCACTGTTTGGAGTCGTTGAAAAGGTGAACCAGATATTCCTAGAGGTGATAAACTCGATCGAAGAGGACCTACATCTCCTAAAACATGGCTTTCCAGTATGTGACCCCTAATAATAGGAATAACCATAGATTTCCACAGAAGATAATTGTTCTTGTCCGGTTTGTGAGAACATACCGATTCAGAGTGTTGTTGAATGGCAAAGAGGAACATTGGAGTTCTAAAGACTCCCATTGAAGGAATATGTGGGTGAGAGGAATAGATCGGACTAGATCCGGTTGTGAAGAACTCGGGACGACCGGCTCCCATTCTATAGAAAGGCATACCAAGCGGGTATGAATCCACTCTTAATGAACCCGGATGTAAGACTTCGGCTCCGACCGAGATATATACTTCACGAAACCGGTGGTGTTCCACCAATATTTTGTCCACCCGCTCCATTTGTGTTTGGAGCCTTTGGTTTGTCCGGCGGACGGAATCTCGCTCGATTCCGACTACTCGGTGTCGACTCTGGGTGTTCATCTTGTGACGATGATGAATCTACCACAACCTGAGCTCGCTACCAACTTAGAATAATTTTAAGAGAACATTCATCAATACATCATTCATCATCAAAACATCACCAGTACAAATCTATATATTCTTCACTCGGATAAGATATAGATTGTGTGCAGCATTCCCTAGTACAACAGCCAAGACAACGGCTAACCACTAGAGGACAAATTTTATAGAGAAAATACCTTTCTACCCTTACAACAAATATTATATTATCATTCTCTAACAACCACAAAAAAATTAAAAAAACTTATATTACGGGACGGAGGGAGTACAATATTTTTACATATATGCCATTTAAGTTATTGTTATAGCATTTAATGCTACACCCTTTTTATTGTAAATATTGTAAAGATTGAAGGTAATTTGAAAAAAAATTGACAATTAATATACAAAATATACATTTATTTTGAGACAAGCCAAACAGAAAATATGGATAAATAAAAAGAGACGGAGGGAGTAACACTTTTGGTCCCCTCTTTCGGGAATTTCTCAAAACCACCTTTTATGTTTCACTTTTGGTCCCCGACTTGTTCCTCTCTGATGATGCTAAATGATGCACCACCGGAATAACAGGGCCACGTGTAATCTAAGGGTGAGCTGTAAAGGGATCGAAAGGCTATAACTTGTTGAACAGGTAGTGTTTTTTTAATGGAAAGGTGATACTTTTAATGTTTAATGGCTGAGTCCAAGAATGTATCTTGGATTGCCTACGTATCCTGTGTGAAAGTCCAGGAATCAAGCCTTAACGTAGTTCCTAGATAGTGGTATTTATAGGCACAAGCCTTCCTTCTGCCCTAAATTAAGGGCGGTTTGGTCTATTGACAAATATAACCTTTGCTTCCGGCCCAAGTTATTCTTCGGATATTGATGTATTATTTTTCTATGATTAAAAATATGTTATATTATTATGTTTTATCAACGAATTCTATATAAAATATATGAAATTATGGTATAAAATGTTAGTCTTTATAATTTAGAGTGTTTAGTAATAATAATAATAAAAAGTTGTAATTTTGTACCGATTTTAGTAAATCGGAGTGTAAGTGTCGATTTACGTGGGTATTTGTGATGTTTTATTGCGATTTATAAACCAAGACCCCGAGAATCGACATTTTGAAGTTTAATCATATCTCTGGAATGATTTAGAAAGTGCCACGAGTTTAAATGGTCAATTGAATAGCTTAAGTGGACAAGTAGCCAATCAATCTGGATAAATAATAATAGAGAAATATCTTCGACAAACGAATGGCTCATCAAAATGATATTTTCAGAAAAAGTGTTCTTCACGAAAGTTGTAGATTTTTCCAAGAGTGTTCCAATGCAATTTGAATTATGAAGATTGGAGGTCTAGAACTTAAACGGTGATCAAGTGGCTAATCGACTTGGATTAAGAAAAATCCCGTAAAAGCTTCGGAGGAACACGAGGTCATCAAAAAGCGTTATCTGGAGAAGAGTCCTTCATGAAAGTTGTAGAGTTTCTCGAGATCTTAATTTTGGCATTTCGTTTGCAATTTTGGAGGTCCAGAACTCGAGATATGAATTTTACAAGTTATATATAATTATATATATATAAATATCTCCTACCGCATATCTTGAGTTAATCATGGAAGTGGGGATCATCATTAGTCGGACCGATCCGGCCTAATACCGGACCGGTCCGGCCTTTACCAATTTGTCTATATAAGGAGCAAGATCGTCGAAAGCATTCGAGATGTACCCATATATATATATAATGATCTATATATATATATATCTTCTCCTTCTTCTTTTCTTTCTTTTCTTTTTTAGTAGTAGTAGTAAATAAGGCCTTACGCCGTAATAATGTAGTATCGTTGTAATGCTCGAGAAAATCTCGGAAGTCGGTTTTGCTAAAGAAGTTGTAATGTCCGGAAAATACGATTTCGAATCAAGCTGCCGTATTCGGGTAACTTTTCTTAAGTATTTATGTTTGTTTTTGTATTTTTCGTTGTTATAATGTTTTTAGGCTAAATATAATCTTGGCCAAAACTATGTAATCGGTTTTATTTCGATCTTTTCGTTAAAGAAATGTTGTTAAGTTAAAATGACTAAAATTGAGTTAATTGAATCTTTTTCTATTTTGATCATATTCAGTATTGACATATTTAATAGATCGAGGAATTCATAATCTAATTATGAATTGGCGCCTCGTAGTCGAGGATTTGAAATAAAAGATAGAAAAACCGGAGGGTAAAATTGGCCGTGTGAACAACGTGATAACGGAATCCGATTTCCTAACCGGGGGTAAATTTGTTTTGGGAGAAATGAATTTTATTATAATTTGTACTCGAGATCGTAATAATGTTAAATCATCAGTTTAATTGAAACTTAAACCGGAAAGTTGAATCGTCCGGCTTTGACAACCGGAGCCTTTAAAATAAAATTGACCGTTTGTGAACGGAATGACTCCTTTTATCTAAAGGTAGATTTGTACTCGGGACTGTTTAGATTAATTAGTTTACCGTAAATGATTGTGGATCTTGGGTGATGACAATGGACATAGGACAATTTCATACACTCGTGTGAGGAGGAATTGTTTACCTCGAGGAGTGCACCGTTTCACTTACTCAATTGGACCTAAAATAAAAGGAGAGATCGAACACATTTCAATTAATCGAAAAGATCGTATAAACCAATTATATAAGTTTTTTTGGCCATTCTCTAAAAATTATCTATTAATATCTTGGAGTACTATATATTTATATCTATATATATATTTTGCAATTTATGTACATCTATATATATTTATATATCTATATATATTATATTAGAATAACTATTAAATTACATATTTATTTTATGTTAACTAGAATAGTAGTGATCTGTGTGATAAAATTGCGATTTAGATCGAGTTAATAACAGCTCTTTGGTGTTTAACCACACGTAAAATAAAATTACCAAGTTCCCTGAGGATTCGACACCTGACTCACCATACTAGCACTACAGTTTGACCCGATACACTGTCGGTTAAGGACTGGTATTAGCACTAGAAAAGGCCACGTCAGCATTTTGGCGCCGTTGCCGGGGAACGTCGCTAATTTCTTTTTATGTGTCTATGGTTACTACTTGTATTAGCTTAAAACTCTCGAGAATAAGTCAACACTTTTCTTATCTCAATTCTATTTTATTTTTCGTTGGTTGTTACCTTTTAGGAAAATTACCAATTTTTTATTACTATCAATTATTCTATTTTCGTTAGTTGATGACCGAAGTGGTAAGGCCCTCTCGTTCCTTATAAGCTGACATAAACACTTACGAAAAGGCGATTAGAGTAGAGAGTAAACGCGGTCATACTAGTCAGGGAAATCCTGGCCAAGAATCATCTTCAAACAGAAATACGAGAATGGCTGAAATCAGTGATGAAACACCTGAACAAGGGCTAGAACATGCTCTAGGGCATGGACAAAACCCTGTTAACCCTAATAATAATAATAATCGAAATAATCAAAATCGGAACCGAGAATAATCGTAATAATCCACCAAACCCGAGACCTATATGTGATCAAACAAGTAAGAAGAAACCGGACTAATAATCCCATACTTTTACCTAATGAAGGAGCGAATAATTTGAAATTAAGTCTCATCTTTTGGTTTAATTGACGCAAGAGCCCAATTCTAGGAGAGGATGATGAAGATCCACATCATCATCTCTATCTTTTGAAGAACTGTGCAATCTGACCAAAAGTCAAAGGTGCTCATAAGGAATTAACGAGAATGACTATGTTTCCTTTTTCTTTAAAAGGACGAGCCCGAGATTGGTTTATGTCTCTTCCACATCATTCACTTACTAGTTGGGAGGAGATTCAAACTGAATTTACGAAACAATATTTCACTCTCGACGAAATTTGGAATTAAAAGTCGAGGTTGCTAATTTTAGACAAGGATCGAAGAAACACTTGGGAATGCGTGGGAAAGGTTTAAAAATTGTTACGAGCTTGTCCCGATCATGGTTATTCCTTAGATATGCAAATTCAACTCTTACGTCAGTAAATTGAGAAAAGACTCACGTGCGGATGTAGATCATGCATGTGGTGGTTCGATTAATGATGAGTGAAGCTCAAGCAGTTCTGATGCTATAGAAAAGATTTCCAAAAATAACAGAATGTGGGAAACCGGTTCTAGCACCGAGAAAAGTAGCTTTTTGGGGAGAATGCAATCTAATACGGAAGTTCTAGCACACTTGGAGAATTTGAGTAGGAAATTTGATGGTTTACAATGAGAATAAGAACCAAAATTGAGAAAATAGTACACCAAATGAATACTCAAGTCATGATAATGTGGCATTAGGGAGTGAAGAACCAACAGGATATTCGAGGGAGGAGGTGAGTTTTCTTCAAAGAAGATAGGAATTTGAACAATGCATACTCAAACTCATTCAATGCTATTAGAAGAGATCATCCTACTTATCGATGGTCCGAAAACCCTAGTAAGCCAGGACAACCGCCATATCCAGTCCTTATAGGAATAATAACCAAGTTTATCAAGAAAGTACATCTAATCGAATTTACAATCATTACCAAGATCCTATCCTCAACATACCACTCAAAGTATACCAAGAACTCGAGAGTTCAACTCAACTGCGAGAAGGAGTTGAAAAATGGGAAAAACTAATGGAAAATATGATGGGTGTGGTATCTACTCAAGCTAAGAATATGGAAAGCGATGATGACTTCTATTAGTACAGTCACTAAAGATATGAGTACAATAAAAACATCTATGAGTGGACATGATACCGAGAATGAGAACAATAGAAGCCTCATTAAGGAATATGGAAGATCATTTGAGTAGGGAAGGTGAACGTAACAACAGTAGAGACTTCGGGAGGATTACCAAGCAACACCGATGCGAAACCCAAGAGAGGTAAATGTTGTGGTTACGAGAAGTAGGAAGCTTAGTGGAAGCAATGAAGTAGAAAACTTTGGGAATAATGAAGTAGAAAATGATTTAGATGGAAAGAATGATGAAACTAAAGATAAAGATGAATTCATCGACGAGGAAGAAGAAATTATAGATAATTTCTTGAAAAGGAATAAGTTTGGAACACGAAAATGAAGGTGAAAATTGGGTAAAATCCACTAGGATTTTGAAAGACCCTATGGATAAAGATTTAAGGAATTTATTCAAGGAACATGTGAGAATAAATGAAAAACAGGAAGAATCGAAAAAATCTGAAGCAGAGATTGATTTAGGGAACAATTTAAAGGAAAAAATTCAAGAACCTGAAACATGGCGACTAAGTAATACTCAAAGGTTTAAGGAAAAAGGAAAAGAGAAATTGACTAAGGAGCCAAAGGTTATAGATTTAGAATCTTTACCTACCCTCCCAAAGATCAAATCAAAAAGGCAAAAACTGATAAGAAGTATGCTCGGTTCCTTGATACCTTTCGTCATCTTCATGTTAATATCCCTGTTATTGAAGCTCTAATTAATATACCTGCCTATGGAAAGTTTCTGAAAGAGATACTATCAAATAAGAAAAAATTAGAGGAATACGAGAATATATGCCTAAATGAAGAATGTTCTGCAATTCTGCAGCATAAGTTACCACCTAAATTGAAAGATCCTGGAAGTTTTACGATTCCATGTGAAATTGGAGGATTTCTTTTTAAGAAAGTCTTATGTGATCTTGGAGCTAGTATAAATCTCATGTCTTATGAGGATTATAAAAAGCTAGGCATAGGAAAGCTTACTAAGATCGAAATGACTCGCAAATGGCAGATAGATCGATTAAGTACCCTAAAGGAATGATTAAGGATGTACTGGTTAAAGTAGACAAATTCTATTTTCCAGTAGATTTTGTAGTTATGGAAATGGAAGAAGGATATTCAGCGCCTCTTATTCTAGGTCGTCCATTTCTAGCTACAGGAAGAACTTTAATCGATGTTCATAAAGGAGAATTAATTTTGAGAGTCAATGAAGATGAAGTTGCTTTCAATATTTTTAAAGCTATGAACCATCCATATACATCACCAGAATCATGTTCTTTTATAGAAGATATTCATTCTGTCTATGATAATCGATTACCAACTTTTGAAGACAAAGTTAGAAGAATGCTTAACTCGTCTCATCTATAAAGAAGATGAGGAAGACATTGAAATGAAAGAGATAATCCTTTCTCTAGATAAAGGAAGCTTTACTTTTAAGCCACCATGGCATAAGTATTTGGAGTTAGAACTAGAAGGACCGGTTCTTAAATCATCAATAGAAGATCCGCCAAAGAATCGGAATTGAAACCGTTACCTTTAAATCGAAATATGTTTTTCTAGAAACCGATAATCTATTACCGATTATTATATCATCTACTTTAATCGAAAGCAACAAGAAGATCAATTAATAAGAATGTTAAGAAAGCATAAGAAAGCTTTTGGATGGACAGTTGCCGATATTCGAGGTATTAGCCCTGAGATTTGTGTTCATAAGATAATTCTGAAAGAGGATGCTAAACCTTGTATTCAACCGCAACGCCGCCTCAACCCGAATTTACAGTTAATCGTCAAGAAAGAGGTCATTAAGCTATTAGAAATGGGAATAATCTTTCCTATATCAGATAGTGAATGGGTTAGTCCAACTCAAGTTGTACCAAAGAAAGGAGGTTTCACAGTGAAAGAGAATGATAAGAATGAATGGATTCCAACAAGGAAATTACAGGATATCGAATGTGCATTGATTTTAGAAAACTAAATGATCATACTAAGAAAGATCATCATCCACTTCCATTTATAGTTCAAATGTTGGAGCGTTTAAGTGGTCATAAGTATTCTTGTTTCTTAGATGGTTATTCAAAGTTATTTCTGAGATCTTCATGCAAAGAGGAGATAGAGAAAAGACTACTTTCACATGTCCTTATGGAACTTTCGCGTATAAAAGAATGCCGTTTGGTTTATGTAATGCTCCTGCTACGTTTCAAAGATGTATGATGTCTATATTTTCTGATATGGTTGAGAAATTCTTAGAAATTTTTATGGACGACTTTAGTGTTTATGGAGATTCTTTTGGTAAGTGTTTGTCGCACTTAGAAAAGAGTTTTACAACGTTGTGAGGATACCAATTTAGTTCTAAAGCGGGAAAAATGTCATTTAATGGTATCGAAGGAATTGTTTTAGGTCATAGAATCTCGAAATAGAATTGAAGTTGATAAAGCTAAAGTCGAGGTGATTGAAAAATTACCGCCACCAGTTAATCTAAGGACTCTAAGAGGATTTCTTGGACATGCAGGATTTTATAGGAGATTTATTGCAGATTTTTCAAAGATAGCAAAGCCGTTAAGTCATTTGCTTGAAAAAGAAGTATCTTTTAACTTTGATAGTAAATGTATGGAAGCGTTTAAGACCCTGAAGCGAAGTTGATTATCGCACAGCTTTTGGTAGCACCAGATGGAATTTACCTTTCAAATTATGTGTGATGCTAGTGATTTATTTGTAGGAGCTGTTTTAGGTCAAAGGTACAATAGAATTCTCAAAGCTATTTACTATGCATCCCACACATTAAACGTTGACTCAACTAAATTATGCAACTCACTGTAAAAAGGCTGTTATCGTGATTTTTGCCTTAGATAAGTTTAGATCGTATATTGTCGGTTCTAAGGTAATAGTCTCTACTGAGACCATTCAACTCAAGTATTTCTTGAGTAAGAAGGATGCGAAACCACGCCTTCTTAGATGGATTCTCCTACTACAAGAATTTGATATTGAAATTAAAGAGAAAAAAGGAAGTGAAAACGTAGTAGCGGATCACCCAAGTAGAATGGAGGCGAGGAAGAGATAGGGAATGAAATTAAAGATTCATTTCGATGAACAACTATTTAGAATAGATACTCCTTCAACCATGCAATTATTAAAAATAGGATTCCCTCAAGGAAATCTCACCTTGGTTTGGAGATATCATTAATTACTTAACTTGTGATTATATTCCGTCTCATTGGACTTGGCAAATGTAAAAGAAATTCTTTTATGACTTAAAATTTTATTCTGGGAGGAACTGGACCTTTTCCGTAAATGTTCGATGGGATAATCGGAAAATGTGTGCCTGATAATGAAACTTTAAGTATTTTATCATTTTGTCATGATCGTGAGGCGAGGAGGACATCATGGAGGATGGAAAAGCGCTTTTAAAGTTTTACAATGTGGTTTTTATTGGCCTACATTATATAAAGATGCTTATAAATACGTTAAATCTTGTGAATCTTGTCAAAAATGGGAAATGTATCTAAAAACATGAAATGCCTATGCAACCTATTTTAGAATGTGAGTTATTTGATGTTTGGGGTATAGATTTCATGGGACCTTTTCCTATATCGTTTGGAAAAAGATTTATTCTTGTAATGGTAGATTATGTTTCAAAATGGGTAGAAAAGTGAAGCTCTTCCCACTAATGATACCAAGGTTGTCATACGATTCCTTAAAAGAACATATTCACTAGATATGGCATTCCGAGGGCGATCATTAGCGATAGAGGTTCACACTTTTGTAATAGACCATTTACTAAATTAATTGAGAAATATGGTGTAACACATAAACTAGAACGCCTATCATCCGCAAACCCAGGTGGTCGGGTAGAGGTGTCAAATAGAGAAATCAAAAGAATCGTGGAAAAAACAGTTGATTCAAATCGTAAAAACTGGGCAATTAAATTAGATGATGCGTTATGGGCGTACAGAACAGCTTTTAAAACGCCAATAGGTTGTTCTCCCTATAAGCTAGTCTTTGGTAAGTCTTGTCATCTCCCAGTTGAGTTAGAACACCGAGCCTTCTGGGCTATTAGATTTTTAAATTTCGATCCTAAGGCTGTCGGTGATCATAGATTGCTTCAATTGACAGAACTAGAAGAATTTCGTCTCGATTCTTATGAAAACGCTCGAATCTACAAGGAACGCACAAAGTCCTTCCATGATAAGAAAATCTTTAAGCGTGAGTTCCATGTAGGTGATCGAGTGCTTTTGTACAATTCACGTTTAAAGTTGTTTCCAGGTAAGCTTAAATCAAGATGGACAGGTCCATTTAAAGTAACACGGGTTTACAAAACTGGAGCTGTTGGACTAACTGATGGAAATACAACTTTTATAGCCAATGGACATAGAGTAAAGTTATTTGTAGAAGGAGAAGGAATCCCACTGAAAGAAGAAATAATGCTCGATTGATCCCCGACAAATTGAAAAAAAAAAGAAAAAATGAAAATTGAAAAGCAGTAGAAACCGGAATCACCAAATACCAAAGTGCTATCTATCTTTACTCTACTTTTCCGTAATTTTAATTATGTTTAAACTTTTTCGTCTTTTACCGGATAGACGTAAAAGAACCTGGATGTTTTTTAGATAGAATAGGAGTTTTTATTTTACTTTTGAAATTAGGCCTTGATAAAGATGTCGCGTTTTCTTTATGAAGCTTTAGTTTTGAACAAAACAAGAAATTGTTGAGAGAGATTAGATTAAGAGAAGTATGTAATGGAACATCAAGAAGTGCGATAAAAGAAGGGCAAAGTTTCTAATGAGATGCAGAATCTGTGGAAAAAGTGAACATGTTGGACGTTGTGGGAAAAACACAACCAGATCCTGGGATGAGTGTTTGAATATTGTTAGAAAGGAACGATTAGGTGGTTATCCGAAAATCGATGGAATTTCGAGAGATAATTCAAATGCCTCATTTTTAGGAGTTAGGTTGATCGAGCGTTATATCGTAACTTTGGAAGATTTAGAAATCGAAGAATCGTGAACCCCTTAAGTTTCGAGTCTTTTATTTTATTTTATTTTATAAAATTTTCGATAACTTCCCGAGAATTTTATAAAATTGGATCTTTATAAAATTTGAGAAGTTTTATAAAAGTTTTATAAAAGTTTTATAAGAGTTGATATAAATTTATTAAATTTTTATAAGCTTTTTATTAAAGTGTTATAAGGATTTTATTAAATTTTTATAAATTGTTATGAAATTATAAAAGTTCCTTCAAATTTTATTTTAAGAAAATTTTATAAACTTATTTTTAAGACTTTAATTAAGATTTTGTATAAGTTTTATTCAAAAATCACAAAAAAATCGAAAAACAGAAAAAATTGTTCACGGACCGATCCGGCCTTAATACCGGACCGGTCCGGGGTCTGAAAACATAAAACAGACGGGGACCATTCTTTTCTTCTTCTTCTTCCCTAATTTTTTCTAACAGCCGCACCCCACACCTAAACCCCACCTTACGAATTTTTTTTAATTCCTTCCACAAAAATTCATCTCACACTACACCACTACTTGATTTCTTCTCATTATCATCTCCTCTCTTCAACACAAAGTGGAAAATTCAAAAAAGGGTCAAGAACAAGCTCCATTCATTCCGGCGACTTTAACACTTTTCCGGCCTATTTTTCAACGTTTTTTACACTATAAGGTATAATCTAGTTTATTTAGTTGTTAATTTTGTATTTTTCATAATTTTTTAGATTAATTTCAACTGTTTTGATTTTTGAATGTGTTGTGACATTGTTATTTTTTTTTTTTTTTTTTTTTTTTTGCTGTTTTTGTTGTTGTTTTTGTTGATTGGCATTACCAATATCGTAGAATGGCTGAGTCGAGTACTAGAGTCTCTAGAAAGAGAAAATCAAAAATTCCAATTTCAACTCCCGTCAGAAACTGATGAATTTTATCACCAAGAGGAATCTGTAAGTTTTGAAAGAACCGCATCACCTGAGGCTAAGAAAGCGTATGCAAAAATTTATAGTAAGTGTGATGTTCTGGTTGAAAAAGGTTTAGATTTGGATGACTTAGGTGATGAAGTCAAAAATATCTTTAGAAGGCGTCGGTGGTTAGATTTAGCGTATGGAAGGAAGGTGAGATTAACACGACTATAGTAGCTGAGTTTTATTCGGTTTTATCTACTATGTCAGAAGAACAGCTTACTCAGTCGGAAACTGTACCTTTACGAGCTAGAAATATTCCTTTTAACCCTGCCGTCATTAATGCAATTTTAGGAGTTGAGGTTTTTCCTGATGAGGAGGATTACGGGGTAGTCTATAATTTAGATGATCCCGCTAGTTTTTGAGCAGATCGCCTGAGAGCCCAGATCTGCTTTTGACCCGACCGCGGTGTGGGTTGAAAATCGGTTTAATTACGGGAGCTGCTTTTAGAGGTTTAAGGCGATTAAAAGATTTATTAGCCATAATCTCTATCCTTCGTAAGCACACCGCTTTTGGAAAGGAGGATGTTTGTATTGCCTGGCTATGGTAAATGATGTTAGAGTGGATGTTGGAAAGGTCATGTTTAAGAGGATTTTTGAGAGTATTGTCATCGCTGCACTGTGGAGTCATCTTTACTTCCCTTGTTTTATCTCTCGATTTATGTCGTAGGTTGGGAGTACCATTCCTGCCTAATGACAAGTTATCTCTGGCCGATGGAAATCTGATTGGACCTAGTTTGACTAGTCTTCCGGATGGTAGTATTAGCTCTTTGATTAGAAGACGTCAAACTCAGCCAGCTCCACCATTTTTTACATCTTCTTCTTTTCCATCTTTTTCTAGTCAGCCTCAACAAACTCCTTTCTCCAACACTATCACATATGACATGTTTCAATCCTTAGTGATGATGATGTTGCGCGTGGTCAAGCCAATGTGGCTTTATTCGCTGAGAGTACTAGGCAGTGGTGTGATGATATTCGTAGAGGTTTAAAAAGGAACGAGCAGTTGCTTCGTAATCCTACTTTTGATGATCCTGCCTATCCACCTTGTCAGTCTGATCCATATACCTTACCACGTTGGGAAACACCTATTCCACCACAATGAGCTTTCATCCATCGTCTTATCCTTTGGAAGCCAATCTAGTGGGGCGGTGTATTTTCGATGTGTGTTGAGAGACCGCCGATGTCGAGTTGGGAGGATTCACCGAGTTTGCACATGTTACATCGGGCATGAGTTCGATGGGTCTTGATAGTTCGATCAGACCACGACTTGACTTATCCATCGCCTTCTCAATCGTTTCCAAGTTCGAGTTTTCAAGTTGATCCGGAGGAAGATTATGGTGAAGATTGAATTTTTAATGATTGATGAAACATGTTTACTACACATTTTATTGCATTCGACTTTTGTCATTTAACTATTGGTTTGTTTTCAATTTTAATTTACAATAGATTTTATAAATTTTTGGTTTGCATTTTAAATCGGTTTAGTTTTTATAAAAACTATAAAGAAAAAACCCAAAAATAATTTTCGTATAATTACTACGCCATTTTATAAAATATAATGTGTCGTTTTATCCGTTCAGATCAAGTTAAATTAACCTTATAATGTATATTCGAGGAAAGAGCTAGTAAGAGGCACGTGAAAGTAAATAGCCAAAAATCAAATTGACTTTCACCTCGTCCCCTCAAGAAAGCGAGGATGAGGCCGGACCGGTCCGGCCTATACTCGGCCCGATCCGTGAAGGGAAACAGCATGACTCATTTTTTGAGTCTGTCTCGTTCATCCACGTATGTATTACTTTCTATCTATATAAAGGAGGCCAGGGAATAAGGAAAGCATATAAATTTCTTTCACTGCCTATCTACTTCCAACTGTAATTTTATTTTTTTTATCAAGTTTTAAAAATGTCGAACCACTCCTCACCATCTGTAAATTTACGAGCCTAATACACCGGATCATCCGAATCGCAAGCCTCTAATGAGAGTATAAATTTACACCCTCGTTTTGCTAATTCTCCAATCCTATTGGAGAAAGGTTTGAATTTTGATAAAATTGATCGGTGGGTAAAACTCTCATTAGGAGTTTCGGTTGGAAAAAATTTGTAAGTACACCGAGAGGAAGGGTAAATGTCTCGATAGTGCGAGAATTTTATTCTCGCGCTAATGACGACATCTATGATGTAGTCTACACTGCATTGTTCTGCAGTAAGAGTGGGTGTTCCCTTCTCTTCATCTATCATCAACCGAATTTTTGAAATTCCACCAGTTTATGCCACATTTTGAAATGCAATGGGGACTACAAAATCCTCTAATCATTTGAATAAAGTACACGAGTCTTTCCAATGTCTGTTCTCGCTTTTTGATACAAATCACTTACATGTCTACACGAGCTTTACTTCCACATCTGAAAGCGTGGAAGCATTTTATAAATTTCGAGTTTATCCCACTGGGATTTTGGAAGTTTAACCGAGAATGAAATGCTTCTACTTTTGCTTTGGCATTCGGTGTATTTGTTGATTGGGGTATATTGATTCAAAGGACAGTGTTGGAGTTTGGGATCACAAGAGGTAGTAGGGGAAACCTATGCCTAATTCTTGGTTGATATCACGTTTGTGTATTCTTCTCAATGGAGTAGAAAAATTTTGAGACGGATGAAATTTTTCCGTCCCAGAGATAGTCGGTTTGATTGCTACCGGTTGATACACCGGGTTGTTCGTCTACTATCTAGAGAGTTGTTATAGTTTGTTAGTAAGATTTAAGTTTTAATAAGTTAATTTAAGTTAAGTTTGCAGTCCTTTAGTTAAGTTTGTAATAATGTATCTTGTTTAATATATATGTCTTAGTTTTTTAAGTTCTTTGTTTTTATTTAATGATATAATTAGTATACGCTAAAATAAATTCGGAAAAATAACGTTGATAGATAATTTTAATTTTATTTTCGAACCTACTTCTTTACTACTTATTGAACATCGGGACGATGCCACTTCGTAAGTGGGGAGTAGAGTTAGGTTAGAAAATTCATTAAAATTTTCGAAAAAAAAAAAAATATAAATAAATATATTTATATTATATGTCTAATTTAGATTTTAAGAAGATTTTAAGTTTATATAATGGATTAATTAATATTAGATATTGTTTTTATAAAATTATATAAGTATGATTGATATTTATAAGTAAAATTTTTAGAATCATTTTCAATACTTAATTATGAATTTGGAATTGGATTAAGTTTATTGATTTTAGACCACAAAAATATAACTATAGCCAAATAACCTACCTCACTTTGATTAGAGTGATCAAGACCTCACCAAATTGTCAATTATGATTAAATAACCGAGCTTTAGCTATTTTGGTCTACATTTCCTTGAATTACCGCAAGTTTGTCATGCATCGATAAAAAGAGATGGTGACGTAAAAGCTAAACTTTGGTATATCTTTGAGATTGGAAAAATTAGATAAGTAGTAGTATATTCGATCTTACCTCATGACACTTGCAACATAGCCGATTTTGGTAATAAGTTCGGATATATTAATTAAGAACGAAGCACCATATTTACAATGTAATTAATCAAATATCGTATCTTCCTTATCTCGTGATTAACAACTTAAAAATAAAAAAGAACAAATCGGATGTAGCTACCAATGATTGGAGTGAGTAGGTATTATCACGAAATGTCCTATATCACTACGAGGTAATTAAGCTCCCGATTGCCTCGATGATAGTAGTCCAAATAGGGTATTATCACGAAATGTCCTATTCTTTGGGAATGAAGGCACAAGAAAAATTGAAAAGGAAAAGTTGAATCATAAGATCTCGGGAATTATTACAAGTTTAAGGAAACCGACTTGTAATTTTCGATCGAAAAGAGTAGTACTCTGATCAATCTTGATGAAGCAATGCCTGTAAGTTTGATTTTCTACACACACTCACGCTTTTAGTTCTTAATCTCTAAAAAAAAAAAAAAAA
The DNA here is from genome assembly GCA_026214975.1 of Gentiana macrophylla. Lineage (NCBI taxonomy): Eukaryota > Viridiplantae > Streptophyta > Magnoliopsida > Gentianales > Gentianaceae > Gentiana > Gentiana macrophylla. The sequence goes on from CM047805.1 coordinate 157,061,652, forward strand.
AAAAAAAAAAAAAAAAAAAAAAAGAGAGAAAAGAAAATGAAAAAAGATGCTAAGAATATGCTTTTTTTCAAAAATATAAAGATGTAGTGACGCATTGCGACTCATTTCTTTCTCTTTGATTTGATTTTTCGATTAACCAACATCTTGAACATAAACTCTATAAGCCATTTTTGTCAATTACTTTATTGAAATTTCCGATTCCGTAATTTCATAATAGTTATGATTAAAAATAATTTGATATTTTATTTATACTTTAACTATTACATATATAATTTTATCTAAATAATATTTAATGTTTAAGTTATTTCAGTCATATACTCTTTTTGTCCTCTTAAGATTTTAAATTAAGATAGATAATATATTTATAATATTGACAAAATATATTATAATCTGAAAAATTATACTATCTTTTATTATCGCTTATTTTTGCTTCTATGACGATCAAAATTTAAGTTTGGGAGTAATTGATGTATTATTTTTCTATGATTAAAAATATGTTATATTATTATGTTTTATCAACGAATTCTATATAAAATATATGAAATTATGGTATAAAATGTTAGTCTTTATAATTTAGAGTGTTTAGTAATAATAATAATAAAAGTTGTAATTTTGTACCGATTTTAGTAAATCTGAGAATAAATACATGTCGATTTACGTGGGTATTTGTGATGTTTTATTGCATTGATTTATAAACCAAGACCCCGAGAATCGACATTTTGAAGTTTAATCATATCTCCGGAATGATTTAGAAAGTGCCACGAGTTTAAATGGTCAATTGAATAATTTAAGTTTTGAATGATAGCCCAATCAATCCTGGATAAATAATAATAGAGAAATATCTTCGACAAACGAATTGGCCATCAAAATGATATTTTCAGAAAAAGTGTTCTTCACTTAAAGTTGTAGATTTTTCCAAGAGTGTTCCAATGCAATTTGAATTATGAAGATTGGAGGTCTAGAACTTAAACAGTGATCAAGTGGCTAATCGACTTGGATTAAGAAAAATCCCGTAAAAGCTTCGGAGGAACACGAGGTCATCAAAAAAGCGTTATCTGGAGAAGAGTCCTTCATGAAAGTTGTAGAGTTTCTCGAGATCTTAATTTTGGCATTTCGTTTGCAATTTTGGAGTCCGTAACTCGAGATATGAATTTTACAAGTTATATATAATTATATATATATATAAATATCTCCTACCGCATATGCCTTTGAGTTAATCATGGAAGTGGGGATCATCATTAGTCCGGACCGATCCGCCTAATACCGGACCGGTCCGGCCTTTACCAATTTGTCTATATAAGGAGCAAAGATCGTAAAGATTCGAGATGTACTCCATATATATATATAACAGTCTATATATATATATATCTTCTCCTTCTTTCTTTCTTTCTTTTCTTTTTTAGTAGTAGTAGTAAATAGCGCCTTACGCTGTAATAATGTAGTATCGTTGTAATGCTCGAGAAAATCTCGGAAGTCGGTTTTGCTAAAGAAGTTGTAATGTCCGGAAAATACGATTTCTGAATCAACTGCCGTATTCGGGTAACTTTTCTTAAGTATTTATGTTTGTTTTTGTATTTTTCGTTGTTATAATGTTTTTAGGCTAAATATAATACTGGCCAAAACTATGTAATCGGTTTTATTTCGATCTTTTCGTTAAAGAAATGTTGTTAAGTTAAAATGACTAAAATTGAGTTAATTGAATCTTTTTCTATTTTGATCATATTCGTATTGACATATTTAATAGATCTGAGGAATTCATAATCTAATTATGAATTGACGCCTCGTAGTCGTGGATTTGAAATAAAAGATAGAAAAACCGGAGGGTAAAATTGGCCGTGTGAACAACGTGATAACGGAATCCGATTTCTAACCGGGGTAAATTTGTTTTGGGAGAAATGAATTTTATTATAATTTGTACTCGAGATCGTAATAATGTTAAATCATCAGTTTAATTGAAACTTAAACGGAAAGTTGAATCGTCCGGCTTTGACAACCGGAGCCTTTAAAATAAAATTGACCGCTTTTTTGAACGGAATGACTCCTTTTATCTAAAGGTAGATTTGTACTCGGGACTGTTTAGATTAATTAGTTTACCGAATAGCGATTGTGGATCTTGGATCGATGACAATGGACATAGGACAATTTCATACACTCGTGTGAGGAGGAATTGTTTACCTCAGAGTGCACCGTTTCACTTACTCAATTGGACCTAAAATAAAAGGAGAGATCGAACACATTTCAATTAATCGAAAAGATCGTATAAACCAATTATATAAGTTTTGGCTGCTTTCTAAAAATTATCTATTAATATCTTGGTACCTATATATTTATATCTATATATATATTTTGCAATTTATGTACATCTATATATATTTATATATCTATATATATTATATTAGAATAACTATTAAATTACATATTTATTTTATGTTAACTAGAATAGTAGTGATCTGTGTGATAAAATTGCGATTTAGATCGAGTTAATAACAGCTCTTTGGTGTTTAACCACACGTAAAATAAAATTACCAAGTTCCCTGAGGATTCGACACCTGACTCACCATACTAGCACTACAGTTTGACCCGATACACTGTCGGTTAAGGACTGGTATTAGCACTAGAAAAGGCCACGTCAGATATCGGACCAGCGCGTCGACTAATCTCGAATCGACATGAGAACCTCGAGGTAGAACCCTTTGCCCAGATAATAAGATCTGAGGGCTGCCAGAGCTGTCGGGATCACAATCGACTCGACATGTATAATACACCTGGATTCTCCCCCCATTCCAGCTGGACCACTCAAACAATCCCACGTGGAGAGTTCATATATCGTATCGTCATAAGCCCCCAGATCGGAAAAAAGCCTTCTCTGCATCTTGCCAAGTCGGATCTCAAAATTTGAAAACTATATTTGATACGAGGCTTTGTTTTGGCGGGATTCGCTATTTCCCGGACCGTAGTAGGTGACCCCAGCCGACGTCATACTAAGCTAGAATTTAACGGGCGCAGGAAACGAAACGTTTTCATTGGTTTATGTATGATCTTTACCCTTAATAAACGCGATTTTTCCCTTTATAAGCGCCCAAAGTCTGTCCCTTCAAATCATTTAGAGGATTTACAAGAATATAAGAGCCCACGCCGGTGAAGACTCATTACCCCCACTCTTCTTGTCTAAAACGAAAACCACAAGTAAGCTTTAAACTTCTTCAGTTTTTTGTTTCTTTTATTTCTTTTATTCTCTTGGCTTTTTCTACTCTCATGTCGTGAGTGAGAGCGATTCCCAAAATCCGTAAGATATCGCGGAAGTGGAAGGCGAATCGCAAGAGAGGACGGTTTTCGAACAACTTGGTATATCCATCCGTAATCTTGCCGGAGAAGAAGAAGAGGAGGAGGAAGAAGGGAAGAAGGATCAACTTCTCGACGCACAACAAAACGCTGGACGTAATGAAAGGTCGGGGACCTTATGGGTGTATGTCCGCCTTACTAAGGAGAAAATCAAGGCTTTATGCCAAATATTCGAGATCCCATACTCCTCCAACAATATGCAAGTCCTCGGGGCCAATATCAATTTGCTTGTGACCCTTCCTCGATTTATGCGCCATATATGAGGCGCGATTAAAGAAAGGTTGAGGTATCCCTTCGATCCGTGTCTTATCGAGGTGCTCCGGCACTATCGAATATGTGTCACGCAATTGGCTCCAAACGGCATTAGGAGCCTCGTGGGTTTTGTCTAAGCGTGTCGAGTGGCAAAGGTCGAGTTTACTATCCACCTATTTCGGCAATATTACATGATTCAAGGGTTGCAGGACGTGGGGTGGTATACCTTTCAGAAGCGTCCACTGGTCCCTGATTTTGTACGGAAGGCCATATCGTCTCATGGGATTGAAACCCAATTTTTCTTTATCCGACACGGTCTCGGTGACCTCGATATACACACTTGGCACAAAAGACCTAAGAAATGGCATGAGCGAGCTTGATTCCGATCCTCCTGCGGCGTGCGGAATGCTCGAGCAAGTTCATCCCGATATTGCAACTCGGAACTTGCACCCTCTATACGCTTATGCCGATCTCGAGACGGCAGGCCCGGGCGCTTATATCGAACTTGATGAAGAAGTCCGGGTTTTGTGTAGGATTTTCATTAATTTTATCGAATCGCTACACTTCTTTCTGTTTTATTTATTTCCATCTCGATTATATACTGACATTGACCCTCATCATTGCAGTGGAATATTTTTCGGAAATGGAGTCGTCTACCAAGATGCCGGACCCAAAAAAGATGAATCCTAAAAAGATCCAAGAACTAGTTGGGATCAAGTCGAAAAAGCCTGTATCCGGCTCGATAGTTTCTGGGGGTCAAAGGACTCCAGCTCGACCTCCTACCCCCGTGTCGACATCCGACACTCTGAGGGGTTTACCTGACGATGCCTTGGTGGGAGAGCCACGAGGGGAAGGTAACGCTTCGAGGAAGCGTCTCAAGATCACCGAGCCGAGACATGGTACTGGAAAGGAGGCTCGAAACCTTGCTCCCCCGAAGCCACACACTGTCGACATGATCCCTGAGACTTCCATCGCCGAGTTAGAGGCCATGGCCTCTGGCGAATTGAGCAAATATTTTTCCAAGTCTATCCGAGCTGTAAGTCTTCTTTCTTAAAACTTAGAAATTATATTTGGCCGTGACTCAAATTAACAGAAATCTCTTTGCAGGCTCGACTTGCCGCTGAGGTGGCAATAAATAGAATGGAGTCCCCATCTGCTGTCTTGGCGGAAAAAGAAGAGACTATAAAGAAGCAGACGGCGAAAATCGAGAAGCTGGAGGCCACTGTGAGAAAGCTAGATGGTCGACGCTTGACTCTCGAAGCTGATCTCGAAGCTTCTCGATTCAATGTGTCAAAGGTGAAGCGAGCAATGAGAGAGAGATGCGGAGTTGACTAAGATAAAGTCAGAGCTCGATGCGACCAAGACCGAATTGACTGCGACTATCAGTTGCCGAGACGACCTTCAGATTGAGGTCGACAGTTTTACATCTCATGTGGAAACAATAAAGAAAGATTATCTGGCTTCTCAAGAGTTCAAGAATGAGATGATGCTATTGATGACTCAGGCAATGAAGGGGGGTTTCACAAATGCTCTGAATGAAGTGAACGCTGTCTTTCTAGAATTCGAAGTGTCCAGCATCGGAAAGGCGCATCTATATGATGTGGAGGCTATCCCTCGATATGGCCGCTATTTCGACGACCTCCGATCTGGTATCTCTTTGCATGAGAAATACGTGGTTCCTGCTTTGAACCAAGAAGGTGAGGAGGATGTTGATGCCGATCCCAATGCCTCCGATTCGACCCCCCCCGACGTCTGAGTGTTCTTGTTGAATAATTTTGAACAATATCCATTCGATTTGGTTGTAATAACTTTTATGCTTTTATTCGTCTGAACTTGTCTTTTATGCTCTGTCTTGCATTTTGACTAAATCAAATTTGCATTTTGATTAAATCCTTTCTTTTCACTTGAATATCTTGTCTTTTATTTATCGTTTGTTCAAGGTGTAGTCCTTTTGGACTTAATTCCCTTGAAAATGTTGCCTTATGGGGTGTAGTCCTTTGGACTTAATTCCCCTATGGCCCCTCGAAGTGTAGTATGACTTCATGACTCATGGTACACTTGGGTACAAGTCGATCTAGCACTGTACTGCCCTATTGGCTTGACTTGGCTGGTCGGAGCTCGATTCGATTATTCTGCCTTATCAGGCTTATATGGACATTGAATTAAGAAGTCCATACTCGACTGTCGCACATCGTGGCGCTTATGATCTGGTCGAGTTGGGTATCCATCGTGGGATCTTCCGTCTGCCTTGCACCGTGGCTTATTGGCAGGTCGGGAGTGATATAAGCACTGTCAGTGACTTGGCTTTTTTCACTATTTTGCTATAACTCCATCGAGTCGATGGTGCGCAACTCGGAAGTGATTTAAGCATTGTCAGTGACTTGGCTTTATTCGCCGTACTGTTTCGACTCTGTCGTGTCGAGGTCTTTTGTTAGAGTCGATTTTTGGTCTTCTTCCAGCCTCCTTTTCTTTTTCACGTGAGCGTGTATGTTAAGCACAATTTAGCAAAGAAAATTACTTGAATAAAAGACATTAAATGCAACTGTCACATCGGCATATTACAAGTAACTAAAAATTGAGGTTGCGAATGTCATAAATTGAATAATCAGCTTAAACGTAATATTTCCGGAGATTGGTGGCGTGCCACGTCCAGGGCAACGTGTCTTCGCCGCCTCGATCTCCCAATCGATCGACGACCACTTTTGGGTGCACCTTCGGAATTTTATATGGTCCTTCCCAATTCGGCTCGAGCTTGCCTATTGGGTCCTGTCTGCTAGCCTCATTCTTTCTCAGCACGAGATCCCCCACTTGAAAGTACTTGTACTTCACCCTCGCATTATAATACTGTTAGATCTTTCTTTTATAATTGGCCATTCGACGTCGCGTGACTCTCTCTTTCTTCGATATTATCCTTCTCTTGAAGCGGATCGTTGGCATTTGTTTCGATGTTATATGCCAAAACCCGAGGTGAGTAGAGTCCTATCTCCGCAGAGTATTACGGCCGCATCCATAAGCCATGGCAAAAGGAGTTTCTAGCGTGGCGGGTGGGTGCTTTATTCGATCGACCACGATATCTTTGTATGGCGCGAAGCGCCCAATCTCGACCTTCGTCTTCCAACCGTTTCTTCAACCCAAACTTGATTTGCCTGTTTGTCCGCTCGACCTGTCCATTGGACTGAGGTCGGGCCACCGATGTCGTTCTATGTTCGATCTTGAACTCTTTGAGCCAATCCTGCACGCGGTCATCTAGAAACTGAGTCCCATTATCCGATATCAGATACTTGGGAATTTCAAACCTACACAGAATGTTTTCCCACAGAAACTTCTTGATGGTCTGAGCTCTGATGTCAGTTAGAGCTTTGGCTTCGACCCACTTCGTGAAATAATCAACCGCGACCACAACATACTTGAAATTTCCCGGAGCTCGAGGCAGTGGTCCGACTATATCGACCCCCCATTCGTCAAACGGCCATACCGATTCGATGGCATTCATTTCTCGTGCTTGCTGGTGAGTCACCACATCGTGTACCTGGCAAGCCCTGCAACTCATGACTAATCGATTGGCATCTTTTTGCATGGATGGCCAGAAATAGCCTGCCAATTTGCATTTTCTTGCCAACATTCGAGCTCTGTAATGATTACCACAAATTTCCTCGATGTATTTCTTCGAGAAGATAAGCCCCCTCATCTTCCGAGGCACATCATAGCCAAGGTGTTACGAACGATTTTCGATAAAGTACATAGTCGAATAGAGCGTACCTCGAGGCTTGGAGCCGGATTTTCCTGGCTTGAGATTTATCGGATGGGAGAATTCCGTCTTTCAAGAATAACGCTATCGGATCCATCCACGTCGATCCCTGAACCACTGGTTGCACATCTACCTCATTATAGCTTCGCTCCGCTAACATTTCTACCAGAACTTTCCTTTTCGACTTGAAATTCGATGCGAGTTTAGACAACGCATCGGCCCGTTTATTCTCACTTCGGGGGACCTGCTCGACACGAACCGTCTTGAATTTCGACATCAATCCCTGAACCACTCTCAAATAGTTCTTCATAGATTCTTCCTTGGCCTCATACTCGCCTCGTATGTGATTCACTACGAGCTGAGAGTCACTGTATACTAGGAGGTTCTCGACCCCAATTTCAATGCGACTTTAAACCCGTGATCATTGCCTCATACTCAAACCGTTGTTTGTTGCCTTGAATTCGAATCGTAGCGCATAAGGAACTCTTCCCCCTTAGGATGACCAATAACAAACCAGCCCGACTCTTTTCTACTCGAGGCACCATCAACATGGATGGTCCACCGCTCATCGATGATCGCTTATCCTGTTCCAACCGAATTGACAATATACGCTATGAAGTGCGCTGAGCTTGACCCTTAATGGATGTGCGAGGTAGAAACTCAATATCATATTCATTAGCTCGACAACCCATTTGGCTAATCGACCCGATGTCTCGGGCTTTGTCAAAATGTTTTAGAAAAGTGGTCGGTGACCACGAGAGATGGGGTGTGCTTGAAAGTATGGTTTCAATTTCCTCGATGCATGAACTAGACTTAATGCCAATTTTTCAGCCGACGTGTATCTGATCTCTGGTCCATGCAATGCCTTGCTTACGAAGTACACCGGGATCTGTCCCTGGTCTCCATCTCGAACCAATACGGCACTCACTGCCTCTTTACAGATTGCTAGATAAACGAGGAGTTTCTCCTTCTCTCTGAGTGAGGGACGGTGTGGGTAAATCAGATAGATACTCCTTCAAATCATCGAATGCTTTTTGACACTTCTCGTCCCACTGGAATGGACTCGCTTTCTTTAATATCTTGAAGAATGGTAGGGCCCTTTGTGCTGATATCGACAGGAAACGATTGAGGGCCGCCATCCGACCTGTCAACCGTTGTACTTCCTTTACGTTACGAGGCGTGGGCATGTTCCTCAGGGCCTCGATCTTATCCGGATTAGCTCTAATCCCGTCTCTCGATATCATATACCCTAGAAACTTCCCCGATCGGACTCCAAACGTGCATTTCTTTGGGTTGAGCTTCATGTTCGCAGCTCGCAGCACCCCGAAGACCTCTCTGACATCGACAAGAAACTGTCCCATTGACTTGCTCTTGATCAATAAATCATCAACATAAACTTCCATATTTCGACCTATCTGCTCCTCAAAGATCTTATTAACGGCTCTCTGATAGGTGGCGCCTGCGTTCTTTAGGCCAAACGGCATTGTTATAAAGCAAAACGTACCAAATTCTGTGATAAAAGCGGTCTTTTCCGAGTCCTGGGGGTCCATGAAGATCTGATAATACCCCCTGTACGCATCGAGGAAACCGAAAACTTCGAAGCCCAGTGTCGAATCGACTAGTTGATCAATTTTTGGAAGTGGATATGAATCTTTAGGGCATGCTTTGTTGAGATCCGTAAAGTCGGCGCACATTCGCCACTACGATCTGGTTTCCTAACCAACACTGGATTGGCTAACCAATCCGGATAGAATACCTCTTTCACTATTCCAGTGGTTAACAACTTGTCAACTTCCTTCTTTACCGCTTCCTTCCTCTCTGGGGCAAGGTTTCTCTTCTTTTGCCTTATCGGCTTCTTTTTTGGGTCGACGTTGAGTCGATGTACTGCTATGTCCGCCGACAGGCCAGGCATGTCATCTGCCTTCCACGCAAAAACGTCTCGATACTCAACTAGGAGGTCAACCAAGGCTTTCATGTCGGGGTGTGGCATCCACTTCCCGATCTGGACCCCTTGGCCTTCTTCCTCCTTCCACACTCGAACCTCCTCTGTCGGGTCGGCAGACACCCAACTCCGATCCTCCTCTTCCTCGGGTATCAATTCCTCAACCAGCACCTGTCCCACCCCTTTCCCTTTAATCGTAACCAGGCTACAGTTCCTGGCTACCTCGACGTCTCCTTTGACTTCATGGGTCCCGTACCAGGTGGGGAACTTCATGCTGTTGTGGAATGTCGAGATGATCTGAGATCATATAAAGCTGGTCGACCTAATATCGCATTATACCCCGAGGGGGCCTTAACCACGACATAGGTCATTTCCATTGTTCGACCTTTTTCTCCGTCTCCAACCGTAGTCAACAAATTGATCGACCCGACAGGGTGGATGGCTTGCCCTATAAACCCGAATAAAGGGGTAGATAACGGAACAATGTCTTCATCTTTCAACCTCATGGCTTTGAAGGCTGAATAGTAAAGGATATTAACGGCGCTTCCACTGTCGACACAAATTCTTTTTATTCGACCTCGGCTTATCACCGCCTCGATCACCAATCGCCGTTATGATCGTGGGGAACTCGGAACGTCATCCTTGGGTCCATAACCCACTTCCGTCGTAAACCTGATCTTCTTTGAATCCCTCGATCTGTCCGATGATTGCCGACTAGATCGAGGTCGATCCGACTCGTGTTCTGCAACGATTGTGTTAACGTCGTACCCGGCGTGATTATCTCGATGAGGGTCTCGGTTCTGATCTTCCCGATGGTCATCCCGACGATTGTCCCTGTACGTCGGCTCGGATGACCTGTCTCGACGACTCCGATTATCACGACGCGGAGATCGGTCCTTCTTTCCATTATAAGTTTTTCTCTTGTACTCTCGACGGCCCTTTGGCTCGTCTTTTTCTGTCCTGTCAATCACTTCATCCAATCGACCCTCTTGGATACAAGCGTCGATATCCATCTTCAAATCGAAACATTCCTCTGTGTCATGCCCCACATCTCTGTGATAGTCACAATACTTGTGGGTATTTTTCATTTTCTCTGGATCTTTGGACATCGGCTTAGGTGTCCGAGCAATGTTCTTTTTGATCATAATCGCCAACACCTCCCCCCGAGATCGGTTGAGGGGTATAAAATCTCGATCTTTCAAATTCCCTTTCTTTCCTAGCCGCTCCGATATCGGAGCTGTCAGTCGATCAAAAACGTTGGACTTGCCTTCTTCATTCCGACCCCTAGGCTGACCCTTGGTCTGGCTTCGGGTGTCGTTCCTCAAGTTGAGGCCAAGTGAAATGGTGTGCAGACGCACTGCCTCTTCACCTTGGCAAAACTTATGGACTATGTTCACACATTCATCCATATCATTTGGCATCTTCTTAAACAACTTATCATACAGCTTCATATTGCGCAAACCTCCCACAAAAGCATTAACCTGCAGTGCGTCACTAGCGTTATGCACTTTCATGGCCTCAAGATTAAAACGTCTCATGAAGTCAATAGTCGACTCCCCTTTCTCTTGCTTGATATTCATGAGGTGTGTAGCACTAAGGTGGAACTTCTTATTCCCAATGAAGGCATCTCGGAATTTTTGTCCCAATTGTAAAAAACTCGAGATCGACCCGGGACGTAGCTTGTGAAACCACTCTCGAGCTCGACCTGTGAACAGCGTGTCGAAGGCACGGCACTTCATGACATCATTTGCGTTCCTCAACCTCATCAACGATATATATCGATACAGATGGTCCTCTGGGTCCGTGGTACCGTCATAGGGTTCCATCTTGGGTGGCTTGAATGATTCAGGCATCGTGTATATCTCTATCTCTGGACTAAATGGCGATTCGAGCCATTCTGTGACCTGCTCTTTTCCGACAATGCGATTGAACTCATTTCGAATGCTGTCCTCGACCTGCCGCTGATACTTTTCTTGCTCAGGATGTTTGTGGGCGTTAGTCACGCTGATTTCAATCGCGTCTCCCTCATACTCCTCTTAAGGATCGACAGGCCTCTTCCCCCTGGCATTCTCAATCTCCTTACGACCCAGTGGGTCTAGCAGGTGTTCCTCAGGGGGATTACAGATTCCCTTGCCTATGAATGCCGGAGCCACCACCTTCTTCAGGGCGTCTTCATCTAAAGACGCTAAGTGATCTGCCATATCTTGCAGCTGGGGAGGAAGCTGAGGCCTGGGTGGATCTGCAACCGCGGGTCTAGATCCAGTGGGGACTTCTTGAATCTGGGATGGAGCCCCTGCTGGATCTATATCCGTGTGCTCTTCGATCTGCGCGTTCTTACTGCTTGTCGGTTTCTTCCTTGTTGGTGGTGCCATTGTGATTTCTTTACCAACTCACCGGTAGAGAGCCCTCCTTCTAGCGCCAAATGATGATGCTAAATGATGCACCACTGGAATAACAGGGCCACGTGTAATCTAAGGGTGTGCTGTAAAGGGATCGAAAGGCTATAACTTGTTGAAAATGTAGTGTTTTTTAGTGGAAAGGTGATACTTTTAATGTTTAATGGCTGAGTCCAAGAATGTACTTGGATTGCCTACGTATCCTGTGTGAAAGTCCAGGAATCAAGCCTTACGTAGTTCCTGGATAGTGGTATTTATAGGCACAAGCCTTCCTTCTGCCCTAAATTAAGGGCGGTTTGGTCTATTGACAAATATAACCTTTGCTTCCGGCCCAAGTTATTCTTCGGATATCGGACCAGCGCGTCGACTAATCTCGAATCGACATGAGAACCTCGAGGTAGAACCCTTTGCCCAGATAATAAGATCTGAGGGCTGCCAGAGCTGTCGGGATCACAATCGACTCGACGTGTATAATACACCTGGATTCTCCCCCCATTCCAGCTGGACCACTCAAACAATCCCACGTGGAGAGTTTATATATCGTATCGTCACTCTCCATAGAGGATGAATATACGAAAGACATTGATGCAAAACCAAGAAGAAGATGTCTTCCTAATCGATTGTTTGATGGTGCTTCACGATTCAATCGAGCAGCCTTGTGGAAAAAAAAATGGAGATTCAATGTAGTTGTTTTAAGGATTTTGACTAAAACACATATTGGGGTATTTATTTTAGGTAGATGACATTGTGTTGGCATCAAATTCGGATACCTGGGGTGCCTTGTAAGATTTTCATCTAAGACTTTAGTCAAATATGCAATTTTTTGTTAGTTATCCTTTAAAGGCATGTTTGTTACGCAATAATGGAATTGAATGAAATAAAATAATATGAATGAAATAGAATGAAATAGATTAAATTCATTCCATTACTGCGTTTGAGATCTGAAAGAATGGAATAAAAGGTATAATATAGTGGAAGTGGTGGGGTGAGGTGGGGTCTTCTTGAAAAGACTGCTTTCCTTTGAAAGATCCGTGGGCTTCGGTCAATAAGGCTTTCTTGGGCTTTGAAATATAACTCTCACTCTTATTTTCCGAATCTGCTGAAAGCGAATACCCGAGTCATGGTAAATTCCTTTCTTCGTTCACGGCACATAAAATATTCAGCCATAGCTGCCCTACCTCACACCCCACTTCACCATACCTTACCTACCACCCCTCCTTACCTACCCTACCCAAACAAGCTCCTAAGATTTTTAAATAGAATCTTTCTCCAAGAAGCTAATCTTCAAAAGATCTCAATTTTATTCCTGTTGGATCTAAGTATTTTGGAAGAAAATTATCTCTTGTATTTACTTAGAAAGCTGCGCCTAGGTAGTATTAAGATCATGACTTTTCATCTCATGTAAGGGTATTCTTATTAGAATCCCTATCTCTATCCTCACATATACTATTAAAAATACATATTCCTACTTTACTGAAGAATTAAATTCACAATCACACTACATCAAAGATCCCTATCTCTATCCTTACAACATTAAAATATTCATTTTTAACTATAAACAATTTTGTCAAAGGTAACTTTTCAACTAACTTTTAAATTCAAATTTTACTCCAACTATTTATATTTCAACTGGCTATATTCGAACAAACACATTTTTCCAAAATTATTTTTAAAATTCAAAATTTTACTCCAACGTATTATATATTGAACACACACATTTTCAAAACTTACTTTTTAAATTCAAATTTTACTCCAATTGCATTATATTTCAATGGTATATTTCAACAGAGGAAGAGAAAAAATAATAAAATCGTTTCAAAAAAAAAAAAAAAAAAAAATTATGTGAGGATTGCTAACTGATCACCTCAGATTTTGGGTGACATCGTTTCATCCACCCCATTCAGAGGGTGGGGATGAATCGATGCGAGGAGAGTTTTGCTTCTTCCACTATTTTTCATCCCTAGTCTAGGGATAAAAATAGAGATAGGGTATCTGATGCTAATACCCTAAGCATCCTTTAACAGAGTTAATTAAGGTTGCATTGAGAATATTCAAATTCCCAAATTAGGGTATGACCAGATGCGCTTTTAGGCCATGTAGGACCTTTTAATACTTTAGGCAACTAGCTTATAAAATGTATACTAAGTCTTATTAAGTAAAGCCCCAATTTTAATATGTTCGATTCATTTAAATATTATTGAATTCGATTTGATTTGTCTCCATTCATAATCACGAATACAACAAAAAATAGATGGAAAGAAATGGTCTACTGTCTGCTTATTCAGGAGATGATGTCATCTTCTTACGAACTCTTTTATACAGTAAGGTGGCGACGAGTGGCGGTGCTACGCATGTTGACGATAGCTTTTAATTCGTCTGTGTTTCATGTTTGCTGGTGAGTTGTGGTCATTCCGTTTTCAGCTTTAGTTCCCATCTTATGCAGGGCCGGCCTATCTTAAAAGCCGTGAGACCGGTCTTAAACCCAATTGTGTCGGGGCCAACTGATACGTGTTTACTAAAAAAGAAATTTCGTATAGATTTAATCCGATCCAACCTAATATAATATGTTAATTTTCTTTTTGATAAAGCGCCAATTTTTTTTTACTACAATTGATAAAAGCCAAATAAAAAAATTTATTTGGAAAAAAAAAGATATATACAAACATTTTTTGTTTTTTTGTTTTATGACTTTATCTATATTATTAATTTATTATATATATCTATATTATATAATAAAAAAAAAGCACACACAAAAATAAATAAAACAAACAAAAATAGATATAACTCATTTTTCACTCCTAAGTTCCGTATCCCCTTGATCTCCCGCGCCGTTTCCCCAACTCCTCCGCTTAAAGCTTGAAATTTGTTGATTTTTATTTATTTATTTATTTTTGTTTTTCTTTCCTTCTTTCAATTTCTCATTCATAAATGATAAATTATATTCCCAAATTCTCAATTGAGAAGAATATGGTTAATGAAATTGACAATTCTACTTTGATTAGTGATTTAAATCTCTAAATGTGTTGCAAGAAGCGATCTTGAAATAGTAATATGTAAGTATGTTTTATGTATACGTCACGAAAAGACTACTTTGTGGCGTGTTTTGAGACTATCAATAATGTTAGAAAAATGTGATAAAACAACAGAATTGAATGATCTCCACAAGCGGCGTATAAAGCGTTTTTTAAAGAGAGATTTTAAGATCTCTCTCAAGATTATTGATGGAGTACCACTTTAGAGAGCATAATATGTTTGCTTGATGATGCTTACAAAAAACTTCATTATCTTTCACGCGAATCTTTGATGTCTCTCTATATATAGAACAGCGAAAATATACCGTCCTCTTCACGAAAGAACAAACCGAATTTCGTCTTCAAAGGATGTGTCTCAACGACCATGCACAACCAAAACGATGTGTCGATGAAAAATCCTTCTACAAAATCACATGTCATTCGCATAGGTTCGTTTAGGTTGAACCCCGTTTCTTTTCGGCGACACCTGTCGCACTCAGTGTGCAACAACACATTCAAAACAAAAATAAAAACAGACTTTGTGAATAAAATATCTAACAAATAACTTGAATTTTGTACTTACGGATGTTAAAAATGCGATAATTATGTTTTTTAAAAAAGACAACTTCAACTAAAAGCGCCGGTCGGAGGCTTTGTGCTAGCTTCAACAAATACGAGGGCCTACACGATCTTATGTCAAGATTAACTTTTTGAAGTTGTTTCGTCTTTAACAAGTTCGAGATTAACCATTTTTTCTCTTTTAGGTTGTCTTTGGTTGTGCTTTTATATTTATTTTTATTTATCGCTTTTGGTTTTAGCTTTTTCCCATATTCGGCGGTGGTTGTGCTGGAGTAGATTTGTATGTCGGTAGTAGTCGGTTTTCAATATAATACCATCCGTTCTCGGATGTAATTTTTCATTAGTAGCTTTGATTTTTGTATAATCATCCGTTCTCTGATGTAATTTTCCAATAGTAGCCTGATTTTTGTATAATCATCCGTTCTCGGATGTAATTTTCCGATAGTATTCCCATTTCTATATACTAATATCATTTGTTCTTGAAAAATATAAAAATTTAAAGAGAAAAGAAATCAAAAATTCCCTTTAAAAAAAAAAAAGAAATCAAAAATTGACTTGTATTAAGACCGAAATCCCGGAGAATCGAAGCCCCGGTCATGGTGCTACTTATGTCGCCGACTCAAGTATACAAAATTGGACGCAGGGTCTAGATCTTTCTCGATTCATTTTGTGGATATTAGTCCACACCTTGTAAATTGTAATCAATTCTACCTGACGAGAAAACTGCGTCTTCCCGTTAATTCTTCAAATACATCCCAAAAGTTTTCTTAGGTCGAAACTGCAATCTTTGCTCAGAAAATCCATTTTTCTAGCTTTTGTAATAACTTTCCCTTTCTTTATTGGGCTGCTAGAGACACATTTTACCTGCCCTTTTCCGGCTTACGACGATCAACCATCGGCTACTCTTTGATTATCTATCGCAAGGTTCCATTTTACTAGGATTTTCGTTGACAAATTTTGGATTTTTATTGGCACTTTTTTTAAGAACCCTAGGTGTTTCGTTTGCTTGGCGATCGTGATTTATTTTCTATTTTAGTGCTTTTTTTGTGTTTGTGAAAAAGTTTGTATTGGGCCTTGTTTTGATTTGTTGTTGAAAGCTTTGATGCAGTGTTTCAGGTGCATGGACGATATATTGGTGGCCTAGAAGTGTGCGTGTCTGATTTCGTAGTTGTTTTTGGCTACCTATACGCCTTCTACTCTTCAGGGTTCAGTGATTTGATTATTGAATACCTCACGTTTGGAAATCTTGTCTATTTTCTGTTGTTTGTGATGGAAAGGCATCATGCTTTGAATTGGCCTAATTACCAGCCTACAGTCTTTTGTGCTCTATTTCTTAATAATCAATGTGATGTCAGAAGTTTATAGGACACTCTTGCTGTTATGCATGTGTTATTCTGCCTGGTAGCGCATCTATAGCGATTGCAGTTAAAGTGGCCATTTGCTCATTTGCTTATTTATGACATGTTATTTCTTACTGCTAATTGTTGTTTCCATACGTTCTGTATTTTCAGGTTCAAATAGTTGCTATTTGAGGTGCATGGCTACTAACGATTCCCTTGAGGGTTCAAGTGGTACGCACCATGAAACCTCTGAGTCAACCTTGCAGATCAATATCAAGACTCTGGATTCCCAAATTTACAAATGTGATGCTGACAAGGAGGTATACCTACGTGGTCATTGTATTTTGAATTTGCCGTTATAAATCTTTGTAATGTGATTTTCCTTTCCAATTTATATGTATGTGAGTTTCTTCAATTTGAACCATATCTGATGCCAATTGCATTGTGATGCCATTTTCTTAAAACAGTTTCTATACCTCTGTTTTTTGAGAGGCAGGCCGTAGAGAGTCGTGCTTCACTGATTGTTAAACTTGATTTGAAACTTTAGTTGAGCTTGTATATTTACTTTTCTTTGGTCTTTTTTTGCGGTGTTTCTTGATAAATTATATGATTTTCCCCCCTTCTTTTTTGACTTGGTCTCCAGATGCTTGTGTCCGCTTTTAAAGAGAAGATAGCCAGTCAAATTGGTGTTCCCATGGAGCAGCAACGACTCATTTTCCGCGGCAAAGTATTGAAGGATACTCACCTTCTTTCTGAGTATCGTATCCTTGATTTTTTTCAAACATAAGAACAAATTATGAATTTTCTATTGAAAGGTTGTTATTAGTTTTCTTCTTTGGTTCCTTGTTATAAGATGGTGCTGGTTATTTTGAAATCTTCCATTTGGATCATCCTGTGTTTCTACTAGCTGGAAGTAGTCAACATATCAGATTTGCCATACCTATGGGCTTTTTATCCTTTTGGGTTTGATTTGTGTCAACAATGTCATGGGTCCGTTTTTTGCTTAAAGGCATTGATTAGTACATTCTACCGGATGCAATTATCTTGCGAGACTGAGGTGCTGAAACTTAAGATGTCATCGAATGTAGCCTTTTGTACTTTACACCTATTGTTGATGATTGTAGATTGTTGGTATTGGAATGAACTGGACATGCTTCAAAGGAATTGAGCTTTTTGACTGGATGATGAAGAGATGCTTCTTTCTACAGGTGTTATTGTGGAACACACATCTTACAACTTCTATAGCCAGAAGATGGGATTTTTGTTTATCAATTGTAGTATCATTTAGAGGATAATTCATATATAACATATGAAAGAATCGGTGTAAAGAAAATTGTCGATCTCATCTTACCTTTACTTGTGAGACACAAAATGATATTTTTATGCTTTTATCTGATATAGTTTTGTTTTTTGCTATTACCAGCAATGACTGTGGCCTTAAACCATGTTGTTTCTAACATAATCAGTGAAAAGGGTATGTTAACCTGTTTGGATTTGTTTCTATCAGAGTATCCTTAGGTAATTCATTTTTTGTCATTGTTGTAGAAGCAACTTTATGTGGGTTCTTGCTTCTAGGCTGTCACTATTGTACTTTTTTTGGATTTGCTATGCTCTATCATCTATGACGTATTTGTGTTTTTCTTCATTAAATTATCTTGAGTCAAACGTCTATTGTTATTTATTGATTTGAAAGATTTTTTTTTGTACTTCCAATGATGGCCTTCTGTTAATTCACCTAGATAATGGATCTTATTGAGTCAGTTTCATTGGTAACCTTGACCGTTCATAGATTTGGAAAATGGGGATACTTTGCATTTAGTAGTGAGACAGCCTTCTCAAGGACAGCCCTCATCCAGTTCCAATACTGGGGATGCCACTGCCAATAACAATGGGAGGGGTAGAGTGTTTGCTTGTTTACCACTTTCAATCTTCTCTTTTTTAGTAGTTCTGGCTTTTTGACCTACTATGTACCATTTTTATTTTTATTTCTTTAAATGAAATCTTTCAGGACAAGAACCTGGTTTTGGTGCTCCAAGGGGCGTGTTGGGCAAATTTCCCACAGTGTAGTCCTAGGGACATTTGGTGTTGGTGAACAAGGTGAAGGAGGAGGTATTCCAGATTTAAGTCAGGTGCGTTGATTGGCTGTTTACTTTTTCTACTGAAAGTTGGTCGACCCTTTTTCATTCACTTTTGTTGCTCCACCACAACAGCTAATTATTCTTTGGTGCGCCAGGTTATCGGAGCTGTCTTGAACTCTATCGGTGTTGGTAACCTGACTGGTTCACAACCGAATATGCCGGTGAGATCTTCATGCATCGTTTACCTCTCTTTCACCATGTAGCAGCTGCCTAATTTATTATCATACCTTTCATACGTCTGCTTATATGTGGAACAAGCTTTTTGATCTTGCTCATTCTTATAGATCGTTTGAAAAGTGCCTTTAAAGGAAGCTTGTGCCACTTTACATAAAGTAACACACGACGCACCCAAGAAAACAAGAAACAAAACAAAGGACCCTTTGGACGGGCACTTGAATGATAATCGAATTATCTAATTGAAGGGATCATGTATAAGTTGAAATCCTAGCATATGTGGAGTGATGTTTTTGTCTTGGACTTCATATGGGAGCATGATACCAGTTGAAATTCTAGCATATGTGAAGTGATGTTTTTGTCTTCGACTTCATATGGGAGCATGATACCACTGGTTGGGCAAAATTGTTGTCTCTATTTAACAACAGATGTAATAATTTTAAAAGCATGTTTCTCTTTAATCTGCGGTTTGGATTTTTTGCTGAACCATAGTTGTTAAAGTGCATTCCCAGTTTGTGCTTCCAGTAAAAAAAATTTCCCTTCCTGATTTGTTGTGTGAGTGTCTATGTTTCTAATCCCCCTTCCTTCACTTTTGGGCTACAGTTCGGTTCTCCCATTCAGAATCCTCAAACAACTGAAACGACTGGCAGAGGAAGTGGCACTGGTTCTCAAAGCCAAACAGGAAACCAGACGCAACCTGGGCACCCGTTACCTGGTCAATCCCATCCTCGAGTTGTGCAAATTCCCCTTGGTGCTGCTATTCCTGTTCCATCATTTAATATGGTAAAAATGAAGCAACACTTCTATTATCTGTATTTATTGGCCTTTAATTGCTATTTGATTTGATGTATTTTCTTTTATTCATGGCAGCCGATTCCTGATTCTGTCAACACACTGTCTGAGTTTATTAGTCGCATGGAGGTGGCTTTGTCGCAACAACATGCAGGTAATATATTTTTGTGACTTCAGCAACTGATTTTGATGGCGAGAGGGTTTATTTTCTTTTTTCTTTTAGTTTATATCTAATATCTAAGTTAAAGTGCCTTGTGTCAATTCTTTTCAGGAAATCAGCAAAGCCAGTCACCCAATGATACAGCTAACATACCAAGAACGGAACTGCCATCAAATCGAGGAGTTCCAACACCTGATGCATTGGGTATTGTTATGAGACAGGCCCAAAGCCTCATCAGTGGCCCCGCAGCTGAATCATTATCTGTATGTAGATTATTGAGCTTTCTGCTTTCAAGTGTTACTGTGTTTTCTTATCTTGTGTTCTGCTGTGCAAATGCTTCGATGGGCACCGATGCTTTTTACTGTGTTTTAATATTTTCGTGAATAACATTAGGATGGAATATAGGGAGATGGTGGGGATGTGGGGAAGTAATCAATGCACCATCTTATTAGCTTTAATGGTGGCTTTTGGCACCATTCAGCCACCACATTGCTTATAAGTTGACCTTGGCCAATAATTACTATTGATCCTAGTATGTGAGGCAGTTATTTATTCTAGCTTGAAAAAAGAAATCGTGCTGTCTTTGTGTACTTGATTCTGTAAAGGGAACTTCAAATGGAACTGTGTTATCCTGGGTTAATTTGTGTTGCCCAGAGGGTTTCTCCCTCAATTGGAACGTGTAAAAGATTATTCTCTTCTCATGTATTAGTTCTTTTTTTTTTTGTTGCTCTTTCCCCTGTGTGCATTCGTATACTGATTACAGTGTTTTGTGGTCTGCTGCAACCACGTAGCGTATTGCAGGGCGTTTAGAACAGGAGGCAGGTTCTACTGATTCTTCAGTAAGGAGCCAAATTCAAACTGAATCAGTACAAGTTGGTCTTGCCATGCAACATTTGGGTGCTCTTCTTTTAGAGCTTGGGAGGACAATTTTAACCCTACGAATGGGACACTCCCCGGTATGGTTCTCTTCTTCTCCTAAATGGCTATTCGTGTTTTTTGATGTGATCTTAAAGCAAGTGTTTTGCAGGCCGAATCTTCTGTGAATGCTGGTCCAGCTGTTTACATTTCGCCCTTTGGTCCCAATCCTATCATGGTTCAGGTTTGTCCATGGTTGTCGATTCACGTTGTTCTTTTTTGGAGGTAAACATAAAGTTGTAGCGATTAAATTGTTATTGAAACTCGTGGACTTGCATGACTGATGGAACATACAAATGATACAATGTTGTTGCCTAGGAGTCGAATAGGAGTGCAACCCCCACCCTTGCGCCCCTTTGTGTGCTCCATTCCAATTCTAAGAAACTCCAACAGCTAAATTTGTTCAGCTGGATTCCTCCCTCTCTTTATAGCTCTTATCTGAGAGTCAGCACGAATGTAGTTTTTCTGTGATAGCCATTTGTTGTTTTAGATCTACGTCAGCACAAAAGGCAAAAACTTTGATCTCCTCTATACTTTGGTGCTAAAAGGAACAGTGTTCTTTTGTTCCACTGCTATGATTTGGTTGCAAATACAGTATCAAGTGAAATTACGCCGGTGCAAATTCTCAAATTATAAGCAAGTCTTCAACTCTACTAAACTATGAGGGTGGCGGATTTGGCTTGCCTGGAAACTTCATTTTCTAAATATTCATTCTTTTTGAAAATTTGTTTTACTAGTTTATTAGGTCTGTCGATTCAAATGATGATGCTATTTATGCTTGAAATGCAGATGAGGTTACATCCTGGAAGTTTCCATTTGCTAAATTTTTATCTTTTCCAATTTTTGTTTAAATGGTTTAGTACATTATACATCAGTCAGTTCACGTGATACCATTTATCCTTGAAATGCAGCCTTTTCCCCTTCAGATGAGCTCTCTCTTTTCTGGTTCTGCAAATATGCATCATCCCAGTGCTGCAGGTCCGATTGGAGTTGGGGGTATTCCGAGGAATGTGAATATTCACATACACACCGGTATGTGGATTACTCAAACTTAATTTATCATTACTTTATCCACGTGACTTGACTTGGAAACGTTCCCGTGTGCCAGGAGCGTCAATGGCCCCTTTTGCGCCAGGAGCTGGAGCCAGGTCTACAACCGGGGGACCGACGCAAGGGGAAAATGTAACTGGAACGGTTTTTGGTGGATCTGGGCAATCACAAGCACTACCTGTGCCAAACATTGGGGGCAATGCTATTCCATTTGGACCTACTGTAATCTCAATGTCTGGTAATGGTGTTGGTATCCCACAACCACATTCTGATTCCATGCCACTCGCTGCCATGATAGCAGAAGCAAATTCACAGTTACAATCTCTTGTTGACAACGCGAGAAATGAACGCCAGGCCTCATCAGGTTTGCTCACCTCATGCCGTTTAATTTGACTGATGAAAGCTCTCTACAGCCTTCTTGCTTACTTCTAATACCTTGTCGGGCCATCAGAAAGTTCAACAAGTCAAGATCGATTCGTTGTTTCTGTTTCAGGGAATGATGACAGCAATCAACGTCTCTCTTCCAGCAATGGAGTTGGAGGGACTAACATATTGGTAGACCGTGAGGTAAAACTACTTTCTCTTTAGATTTCCTTTGCTATCAGGTTATCTATTTTTCTGTCATCACAATATTGAAGTATGAACTATTGATTAGCAGGCTCAACCTGAATCCGAGAAACGCGATCCTGGTAATTCTGCACTCAATGTGAACTTAAAGTCTGAACCTTCGAGCAGTTCAACCGGAACAGAGCAAATCAAGTCGGACACCCCTGATGGATCAACCAGTGTCCCTCTTGGATTAGGTCTTGGAGGTCTGCAGCCTAAGGTAAGTAATTGTGGTTACCAATTTGCATTTTAAAGCATTCATAATCCTTCCAATTGTAAAGTTTTGTTTTTGGTGTGAAATATTTTGAACAGAGGAGAGTTAGGCGGAATAGTGCTGAAGGATCATCTGTTGATCCTAATCAGATGCAGCAACCTAGAATTATTGGCCAACAGATTTTGGAATCACTCGCCAATGTTCCCGGCAGAAGTAATGCAAATACTCGTGCATCTGAGCAGCCATCACATTCAACTGGGGACCACACTACTAGTGATGACCAACTCGATGTGTCAGACGCGCTGTCTCAAGCTCTCCAAAGCCCTGCCTTAAGTGGTCTATTGGCAGGGGTTTCTCAGCAAACTGGTATAGGATCACCAAATGCATTGAGGAGTATGTTGGAACAGATCACTCAGAACCCAGCAATGAGAAATACTGTTAGTCAAATTGCGCAACAGATTGACAACAATGATCTAGGAAACATGTTTGCAGGCATGGGGGGTGGAGGAGGAGGCCAAGGTGGTGGTGGCGGCTTCGATATGTCCAGAATGTTCCAACAAATGATGCCGATTGTTTCTCAAGCACTGGGTGGTGCTTCTGCTGGCTTCCCGTCTCGGCCGTCTGTAGGTGCAGATGAGTTGAGGAGTAGGTCTATGAGAGAGGATGAATCACTTTATGAGAATCCACAGGTTCGGCACATCTGAATTATGAAAATGATTATTAATATAAAAACGTGGAAACGATTCATTGTTTGGGTAATAACGTAATTTTGGTATTGTTTTGAAGCAGCTTGATCTTAATCGTCTGGCCCAGAGAATTGGAAGAGAAAATACACCTGGGGAGATGATATATACATCAGTGGTTAGAAATGTTGCCGAGTTGTGTGGTGAAGATGAAGAAGATGCCCAGGATAGTGCATTGAATGAATTGTGCAATGACCAAGGACTGGCCACTGTGAGTATTCTGAAATGTTTACATAGATAATAGTTTGCACTTTTGCTTACGGGAATTCTCGTATGAGCAGTCTCTATTGTATCAGACCGTCCGTCGGATGACATGTCTACATAAAGACAAATATGTCTTGTTATACAGATGACATCTATGCAACTTTCTGATGTGATACAGAAGAATAAATTACGGTTTCACTTTTCTGAAACCCTTTCCACCTCTTGCCTTTTTTAACAGGAATTTGCTGAGATGTTGCGTCAGGATGTAGCTCGAAGAGTGCAGGATGAAAGTGGACCATAGAACTGGAATTTCCTGTCACCCTGATTGTTATTTTACTGATATTAATTGTGTATTTTTTTTGTTGTCGACTGCTATGAACTTTTCCGGGGTATGACGATATTCAACTCATCTGCGTGATTATTGTTTTGTAGTTGGTTGCACAGACCTTGTATAGATTTGCAGGGGTGTCTTTTTGCATGTGTCTAAGTTGGGTATCTAATGCTGGTAATGACCCTATTGCTCCCATTTCAAGCAGTTCCTTTTCATGGTTTTCACGATGTGTATTTTTTGTTTTTGTAGTAGGAATGTAGGATCACGTCATTTACTTACTGTTGGCGGATGAAGCCGCCAAAGTCTAGTCCGTTGCCATTCCATATTGTGTGGAATGGAAACGATATGTTAGGTTTAAGGGCTGGATCTTTATATCTTCATTTTCTTTGCGTGTTCAGAATGAATCTCTTTATCTGTAGTATGTGATTTTAACGTGCATAACACACATTTAAAGCTTTTCATGCACATCACATGTGAATATGTTTCTTCATAATAAATGCCAGACCTTATTGAAGATCCTTGGGCTACGGCTCCAGCTTTATGTTTCGAAATGTCGCCCATTTAAATCATACTGGTTTTATCCCTTCGAAGTGCACGGATTACAGGTCTGAAAATCTCTCATTTTGCCGTCACGCTATTTCGACCAATCTTTTCTTTTCCGATATTCTTCGGACATTATCAGCTCAAGTTCATCTTTTTCTCCCATAATTTCAAGTGTGACATGGTATGCAAAGACGTGGTCAACGATTGTTACTTTCTCTCAGTTGAATATTGTCTCGAACGTTACATAATTTATTGATGTTTCCAAGGGCGGTCGCATGATTTTGAAAATGATGTTTCCAGGGGCGGTCGCAGCATTTTGAAAATGGTCAGATCATAAATTTGTCAAATTTTTTTTTTATATCACGCGTATATTTAGATATTGATTATATACATATAATTATGAGATAATAGATAAAACATGATGTCGATAAATAAAAATAATGGGTTAATTTCATATATATATATATATATATATGATATTTATTTTTATTTTTCTTTCTATAAAAAAAAATCTCTCTTATTTATACATAATATTTTTAGGGGGTTAAATGCACTCGTTTTACTTATGACACCATAGTAATATCTCTCGACACCACAAAAAAATTACTCGTATCTGCGATGATTTTTATGAGCGAAACGTCGATATGGCGGCGTTCTTAATGAAAACCATTGGCGTTGGTGTTCAAAAGCGAAAGTCGATGGCACCGGCGTTTACGTTATAAAAGTGTCGAAGCTTAAAGCGTCGGTCGCGACTTTCGTTTTTGAATAAGAACGTCGATCTTGCCACTCACGTCTTGTTCTTCAAAAAAATAATCGAAAAATGGTGTCGATAGTAAAAGTAGGGTGTCTTTTATTTTTATTTTAAAAAAGGTCGGTCGCATCCTTATTCTTCGATGTAGAGCCGCCCCTGGATGTTTCTATACATTCACCGCTTCCACGGTTTAAGGTGTTATCGCATTTTTAGAGCTCATCGTCAACTTTAAAATCGTCGTCATGCTCATGTATTCTTTTGAACCAATCAGTTTGCATGTATTCTCTTGAACCAATCGCTTCCACGGTTTGAGGATTTGTTTATTTTGAACCAATCGTCATGATCATATTTTTATTTTATTTTAGAGATCATGTATTCTTTTAAACCAATCGCTTCCACGGTTTGAGGATACATGATCATGGCGATGATTTTATTGGGAAAGAGGTTATTCAGTTGTTTAGATAATAAAGAGAACGGTAAAATAGGAATAACATAAGAATGATAATATTCGGTAGAATATTTTTTTGATGGATGCTTTAAAGCGCGTACACTTTTACATAATGTGACTACAACTCTTACAAAATTAAGTGATTACCTTTGTGTGCATAATAGATATTTAAATTATAATCTTACTCAATATACCACACTTGTTAAAAAAACCTATTATGTTATTCCTATTATGTTATTTCCAGGACATTTTAAATAGTTAAATTTTTATTTATGAATTAGTCCCTAAAATGTCTACATTAAATATTTATTCTTCTTCTACAAAAATAAAATTACATTTTCCCTATTTTAATCGACCTCTCTTCTTCTTCAAAAAAATAAAATAAAATAAAATAAAATAAATCGACATCTCATGCTGCTGCTACCGCTCTTCCGCCTGCTCCCACAGTCCGGTGAGTAGATGAATTTTCGATTTAATTTTCTTTGGTGACTTACATGATTACTACTTCCTTCTCGTTTACATGACTTTGTTAGTTTTAGTTGCTTCTACCAATCGGCATTGTTAAAAGCAACCGGCAATCGACGTTCCTCCTATATAACTATTTATTTCCGGTATATTATAGTTGTAGTTTGTTGTAGCTCGTTGTTTGGTGTAAATTTTCAGGTAGCTTCTTATTTTGTTTTTCAGAGTCAAAACAAATGGAAATTCTCTATGTTGTTTGGTCGTTCTCTCCGTTTCTTTTGTGTTTTTTGATTAATTTTAGATTTTGTGAACTTTTACACATCATCGAATGTTCAGTTACTAGATTTAGAAACTCTTTGTTGTTGGCTGGTTTAGTGATAATAATACCTAATCATCCAAGCAGGATTCTTACTGATTTCTGTGATTTTTCAATTTGTGAGGCTGAGGAGGTTCTGTCCTGTTTGGGCAGTGGAGAAGGAGGAGTTCCATCTTGGTATAATTGTTTTGGAGGAAAAAATGTGGGGTAGAGGGTGAATTCATAAAAATCAGAAGTTAATGAGTTGTATTATAATTATTTTGATAAGACTGAAAATTTTATTTTCAAGTCTGGTGCCTTAAGTATAAATGATGATTTTGTAATTATACAATGGTGCAATGAGTAGATGTAAAAATCAATGTGCTGCCTAAAGTAGAATAGCATGTGAAAAGTGGTGCCCCTCAATTTGGGTGTCAAATAGATTACATGTGGTGCCTTTAAAGGTACATTTTTTGATTCTACCGGAATCGGTAAGTTATGTTTTGTGGAAGTTGGGTCTATTGGCACCACCAAATTACTCTTGGCATCCTTTTTTTTTATTATTTTTTATTTACTTTTTGGCAACACGTTACGGGCGTCAGAGTCACTGTTTTGTTCGCTCAAAACGTCAGAGGGTCTGACGTTTTCACCTGTGATACATTTATAATCGTCAGTGTCAATGACGTTGAAATGGAACACAAACGTCAATTCCAGTGACGCTCATACCGAGAACATGCGTCCGTTCCACAGACGTTTGTGTTGTGCAAATATTTAAAATATACAATGTGGTGCAATGAGTGATTTATAAGATGCCAAAAGTGTTGTGGTGCCGTGAGTATTTTCGTGGTACCAATAGAACCCACCTTCTGGAAAACTCCAATGGCGTTTTGTGGGAGACAAAGATTTCAATTGGCAAAAGGTAAAAGGGGTTTTCCCCTTAAAATAAATAAATAAAAGGAGATTAAGGCAAAATGACAGAAAAGATTACAAAATAAATAACTAGTACACATTCCTTTTTTTAAAGACGCGTGCATATTTTCCTACCGCTTCAGCTTCAGGTCAAGTTTTGTTTATGTTTTTGTTTTTGTTTATTTTATTTTTTATAATTTCAAACATCCAGAAGCTTTTGATTTATAACTCCGATCATCGAAAAAATTTCACCAAAATATTTTTTTTTTGCTCTTTAATTTGAGCTTAAATATCGATACCCTTCCAGCGTAAATTTTGAAAGCCAAAAAATATTTGCATTAACGAGTGTTTTTCTTGTAAATGACAGTAGCTTTTGATTTAGAACACCGATCATCAAAATTGTTTCACCAAAGTTCATATTTTTTTATCTTCATTTTGAGACCTCATTTAATACCTTTTCGACGTAGTATTTGAAAGCCGAATTTAATCGCAGCATTTACACTAACACAATATCAGTAATCAGTATCGGTATCAATAAACAATATCAGTATCAGTAAACAACATCAGGCTCATTTAAGCCTTAATTCAAGTGACTACTTCAAGGCACACATATCTGGCTCATATAAGGCTCATTTAAGGCTTAATCTAA
Source organism: Gentiana macrophylla (assembly GCA_026214975.1). Classification (NCBI taxonomy): domain Eukaryota; kingdom Viridiplantae; phylum Streptophyta; class Magnoliopsida; order Gentianales; family Gentianaceae; genus Gentiana; species Gentiana macrophylla. Next base: position 157,089,646 of record CM047805.1, read on the forward strand.
CCCAATGCGCCCATGGAAGCTTCCTCCTAACTACTATTGCAAAAATTTGAACATTCTTAATCTTTGAATTGAAAGGCTCAATATCCATCTCAACCGATCTATGGAGTCTCACCTGAGGATTCCTTTGACGTTGTTCATGGCCTTCTTCATAATTGTGAGTTTTTATTTGTGACCACTAACATAGTTCACGATAAAAAATATATTATCGATCACGATCATGATATTTTTATCGGTATGTTTCTTATTCGCGATACCGATCTTGATAAATATCGATTATACGAGATCAGGCTCATTTCTGACTCAATACCAGTACAAAGCCAACTCAATGAAACTACTCTGTCAATCTGTTTAGAATACATGATACAACCATAAGCTCATGCCCCAACCACTTAGAATTTAAAAATATCACAAGAGAATAAAACATTCCACCATATCAATCACATTGAGTACAAAATCACAATGCACTTTAATCAACTTGAAAGTATGTTCAAATCAATGTGGACATAGTAATTAAGCAGTGCCATTTCAAGCAGAGTAATCATGACAATAATTAATTAACGATACCATTTCAAACAAATTTGTAGCTATGTGAGTCACTAAACTTATTGTAGTTGAGAGCATCAACGTAGGGATCGAGAGCGGCCACCATGCCAATCGGCTTTCTCTTGTAGTAGACATAAGCCTTAAACAATCGTTCCCATGTTTCTTTCATCATCCGAACCGAAGAGGCATGTCTATTACCGTTTTTGTTCGGTGAATTACCTCCGTCGTGAGGCTCCGGTTCCTTTAACAAGGTATCTAGACTCGACAATTTCACACGCCGCCTTTGAATTCCATGTCTGCAATTTACGCTTTTGTTTCTTCTTCTTCTTTGTAGTAGTTGCGATGCGCTTATGAAGGCTTGTATAACTTTAGCACCATCTTCTTGTATTCTGTAATCGAAAAAGTTGCACACCAAAAAACAGATCAAAATCCAGGTTTAAACACACATTTGAGTCAAACAAAATGAAGACATAATCTGTTCATTTCAAACATAATACCTTCTTGATTCTCCCATAGCAGTGCAACTTGTGCTTTCAAAGGCGAACTTGTATTCGGTTCTAAACGAAACACAACAATGAAATCAGACACAAAGTATCGATTTGATAAATAATAAGAAAATAAGGAAAATACAGAGAAGTAATACTTATAGCATTCATATACTTGATCAACCTGAGTCTCAAATAAAACCACCTTGAAGACCAAATGTCTTTGTCAATTGCTTCCCAGTACTTGTGAAGATTCCCATTCTTGTTACCCATTGAATGCGAATATCTGACACCCTCCTCCGGCCAATCCTCAAGTGTTTCAACCCCTTCACGTCTCCTAAAAAGAAACCCATTTTCGTCAACCCGACCCGACCACATGACTCTCCTGCTCGAATCCTCCATGGATTCGAAAGCATCCGGAGCCTGCAAATCGAGCTTCCGGCGGGTGATCTGAGGCTAGAAAAGGATTCCACTGTCAAATGGGTATATTCGTTGAAATTGGAGATTCCCTGCAATTTGTTTTTCCTCTGAATCACAACCTGTTTTGGTTCCGTATTAATTGAAAGAAAAACGCCGTGAAAGAATAAGGGTATGTTCGTCCGGTGGAATTTAGTCCTTAATGCAACTAAAAAATTGAAGGTGGATTAGCATTTAATTTAGAGAAAAAAATGGACTATCAACTAATTTTTCCATAAATAAATAAGTACTATATGCAGGGTTCCGGTGACTTCTCTCAGTCTTCCGGCCGGCGTTGAAATTGTTTAATTTTTCTAATTCCTATGTTATCTCTCTAGCTCATTCTCTCTGTATCTGTGCATAACGGAATTGATTCTCAGACTCCTAGCTGTTGTTGGGGTGTTCTATGGATGCAGCAGAGGCCAAGCCGAAAGGCCGACTCTGCTCTATCTGCAACCAAAAACGTGCTGCCATAAAACGCCCCAAAACCCTTGAGCAAGTACTGTTTCACACCCTTTCGCTTTTATTCATCTTTGGCATTTATTTTGTTTCACTTGTTGTTTAGTTTGCCGTGGACATAGATTTGCAGGGAATGTTTCTACGTTGTCTTTGAAGAGGAGATTCATCGGGTGATTATTGACAACCAGCTTTTCAGGCCTGGTGAACGTATTGCTATTGGAGCTTCTGGTGGAAAAGGTCCATTCATTTGGCTCAATGCTCTCTGATACATTTACCTTCCCACTATGTTTGTTTAACAAACTTAATTACCGTCATGAAGTTCTGAGGATGAGTATCTCAATTTTGTAGTAAAATGTTTCTGACCATCTTTATATGTTTACTACTTTTCTTCATGGGCTTTTGTTTTAGGAATGCATTTTCTTTGTAACCTTGTCTGAATTATGTCCCTTCCCATTTGGGACTTATCATAATGGACATGTATGAGTAACTTCTTTAGGAGATATCAGGAGCTCGATTCCTCTTGGGTTATTTTATGCATTTTCGTATGCGAAAGTCTTGTGAATTTCATTTTCTCTTAATTATTGTTCTTTTCTGTCATAATGCACAGATGAATAGAGAATATCATGAATTAGGCATAATATGGGAGCTTAGCAAGAGAGAAAAATATTATTATCTTGGTGTCTGCTGCTAAATCAATTGTGTTACTGACCATGTGTTGCTGTGGACTACTATATCTCACTAGTTTATATATGTTAATTGGTCATAATACAAACCTTAGTTGCTGATTTATATAGTGTGGCCGAGCTTACGACTTGTAGACCTGAGGAATTTAGCTGCTTTGTTTGTATGGTCTTTTTGTGAATGCAGATTCAACTGTGCTTGCATATGTTCTGTCAGAATTAAATCGTAGGCACAACTATCAATTGGATTTGTTCCTTCTATCGGTGGATGAAGGAATAACAGGCTACAGGGACGACTCCCTCGAAACTGTTAAGAGAAATGAAATACAGGTTTGTAACCCTTGAATAGTTTCTGGTTCCTACCAAGATTTGTTTTTAGTTCTATTTTGTAAAGATTGAAACTATACTGAGTTGTTGTGCTGAGCACATTAATTTCTTAAGCATGTGAGGAGTGGAATTTAATTATTGCTGACAGAAGCATGCATAAAGCCAGTGGACTTGTGTAAGTCATGTATAATGACATGAGTTGATACAAATTTTGGCTCAGCTTTGCAATGGAAACTGGAGAACCTAAAGCTTGTTATAGTATTAATTAATTGGTATATTATAATTCCCAGGCAATATATTATTTTTTTGTATACAAAACAGCAAAAGAACAGAAGCTTCTTAATAAATCATATGAAAATGCAGAATAATAAAACATTTGCTGGAGCATTTAATACTCAACATTCTCTGGAAGTATGTTCGCTTATGGCTTCTGTGGGAATGCAAGAGGCAGTTGAACTTTGCGGACATATTGTTTTTAATTATGAAAGTCACCTAAAGTTGCAAAATTGTGCCCTTGGTATCTACCTGTTCAACAAACACATTAAAACGGTGGGGAAAAAAATCCAAAATCCAAAAGTAAAATGTAAAAGTCGATATCATTTGGACAACTATACCTCCCAACTTCAAGATGTTTTAGCTTGTTTAATTTAAGAGGACCATAATGCTATTTATGTTAGTATTGGACCTAGTGTATACACTTTTGTGAAATTTTTGTGGTAAAACTAAGACATTCTATCTCCCCAAGATACTGTATTATATTTAAAACATAAGAACGTTTAGCGAAGAGACGAAAAAAGAGAAGAAATGGTGAAGCAAACAGAAAAGTTGATCATTTCCATCACACTGCATCTTTTTCCTTTGAAGAATACTGTTTAACTGTATCTCTACTTCTTTTCAGTATGGGCTTCCTCTAAAAGTAGTTTCCTATAAGGACTTATATGGGTGGACAATGGATGAGATTGTCAAGCTCATAGGTTTGAAGAACAACTGCACATTCTGTGGAGTTTTAGTAGATCAGGTAATGGTCTAACTTCATTTTTCCGTAAGCTACTATTGGAATATATTGAAGCTGGAATGATTATGGGGGTGCTTGATTTTCTTGCAATCAATGATGGAAGATACATGGGAAATAAGTTGGATTTTTTAGGATATCTTAGTTTTGGTGTATATATGCATATATTGAGCCCATATGAAAACTCTAACCAGCTGTTTGCTTTGAAAGCGGCGTTGGTTTATTTGATGACATAAGCCGGACTAAAGCTCTGAAAAGGAGACTTGTGAGTCGATTTTTGTTCTTCATGAAGAAAATAATCTCATTTGTCACATTCATATCTTCATTTACGGCTTACAATGTCTAGGAAACTATTAGCTGGCCTTTATATATCTTATCGAAACCTCTAAAACGCCTGTATTGTGCAGCCATGGTTTCTGATTCCATATGTTTGTTAAATTTTTTTAGGAGCAACAGATCATGAAGTAGGAGACCTTTTTTTTTGTATCATACATTTGGAACTTGTTTATCACATATTTTTGTATCCTTTCCTCGCACGGTACTCAGATCACATGAGAGAGCACCTACAGTTCTTCAAACATTTCCTGTTGCAAAGTATTTAGAATTTCTTTCTGCACCAGATTTGCAATGGTTCTCCCTGAAACTTATAGAAAAGTATAGATACACCACCTTCTGAACTTGCTAGCAAATTGGAACTTAGAGTACCACTGCAATACTTTATCCAAAATTTGTTTTCTGCTGAAATCGAGGCAATGCTCACCATGAGGTGGGAGATTTGGGTGAGCATTACTTGAAGTCTAAGCTAGTATGTTTTGGACGAATATCTATGCTTTACCTTAGGTCGATAAATTATATCAGTATTTCATAAAGAAGTTGACAGATACTTGTATAATAACATTAGATAATTGTATCCGTCAATGCACATGTGGATAGGCTAGTTTTAGAATCTTAGTTACTTGTAGTCAATGAATTTAGCTATAGTGACTTTTGCCTCTTATTCAATTTATTATTGTCGTGAAGGCTCTTGATCGTGGTGCTGCATTGTTGAAAGTCGATAAGCTAGTTACTGGACATAATGCGGACGATATTGCTGAAACAGTCCTCTTAAATATATTAAGAGGTGATATTGCCAGGTAGGCCTCCTACAGGAATAGTTTCTTTAGCTTTGTTCTATTTCCCAGCTTAAGGTCTCTTTGTTCATTTATATTATCTTATTCTTTCCAGGTTGAGTAGATGCACAGCTATAACAACCGGTGAAGATGGACCAATTCCTAGATGCAAGCCATTTAAATACACATACGAGAAAGAAATTGTTATATATCCTCAGTTATTTGAAATGGAGTTTTGCACTATGACTCGCATCCATGTCCTCTCTTTTTTCTGTGTATGCGCTTGTGTGTGTCTCTATGTGTTACATATACATATACACATACATATCCATATACACATACATATCCATATCCATATACATATACATATACATATCCACATACACATCCATATCCATATCCATATCCATATCCATATCCATATCCATATCCATATCCATATACATATACATGTACATGTACATGTGTGTGCGTGTGTATGCATACACATTATGTGTAAACCATGCATGTGTGTTGGGGGTGTGTGCGTGTGTATGCATACACATTATGTGTAAACCATGCATGTGTGTGTTGGGTGTTTCCCAGCTTTCATTGGATTTTTTTTTGCATCTTAGTTTATTTATTTCTTTCAATCGTTTCCATTTCTGCAAACCTTAACCCGAATTCACGTATGCATATTTTAAGAGGTTGGACTACTTCTCCACCGAATGTAAGTGCCAGTTCTTTTTACTGCAAGTTGTTTTTAGGTCCTTTTGTTGGCCAACACACCCAGCAGATTTTGTCCGTGCTGCACACAGATCCCACGCACCATTAACCCTTGTCATGTCAAGTCAACACGGATGCGACCTGGTGAAGGGTCTTAGTAGCATAGGCATGGGCATGTGTTAATTTCACACTTGGGGTCTTGATCTGAATTTTGTTTTTGAGAAGAGATCTGAAGATTTTGGATTTAAGAAATTTCTTTCATGTTGGGAATATACTTTTTGCTGGCTTGGGTTTCTTTATGGAAAATTGCTTACACCGGGTAAATGGCTGCGTAATATGGATAGAAGCACACGAAACATTTCCTTTCTTCATGTCAATTCATTTCAAACTTGGGTGGCCCTATTTTTTTTTTCATAGAGAAAATGATTCTTAAGTCCACAAATTTATTTAAAATTTTACCTTGTCGTTTCCTGTTCTTTGATATTACCAGTCAATGCTTTGCTTATTTGGACCCAACTATCGTATTAAACTTCAGTTTAGACCATCCTCTTGCCTGGGGTTCAAAATGTTATAGTTTATCTGTAGAAATAGTATTGGCACTTGTCTTCTGACTTTATTGGATCTAGAGAACTCCTTTTTTTTTTTCTGCAATAATGATGAACAATTATGCCAATTTGTTTTTGATGATTGTGTTGGTAGTGAATTGCAGGCATTTATTCTCCAAATGCCTACCGTGGATTTGCTCGTGAGTTCATAAAAAATCTAGAGAGGATTAGGTGGTTAGCTCTCTCCACTCCCTTATTGACCATGCTTATCAACTTTTTAGTACTCACATGACCGCTTTTAACCTCATTCCATTATTAAATTCATTCCAGACCAAGAGCAATAGTTGATATAATTAAATCGGGTGAAGATTTTAGGATATCTACTCAAACAAAAATGCCGGAGCAGGGAAACTGCGAGCGATGTGGTTACATTTCTAGCCAGGTAGATACCAATACGAATTATTCTTACATGTACTGAAGAATACACCTTAATGGGTTTGGAGATGAATTAATTCGCCTTCATTCTGGTTCATTGAATAAACTTTAGTTAAGATGTTTGGATTGCGTGGGGTTTTGTAAGTGGATGTGATATGTCGTGGGTAGACAAGTTAGAAATAGAAAATTACTTTATTCAGATAAATAAAGATGCCTTTTAGAGAAATTGTATGGTTCATATGACATCCTATTATGTTATGTTTTCAGTGAGATTTATGGCTACTTAAAACCAACCGGCTGGATATGTATTCCCATTGAGTCATTATACATGTAGTTCCTGATTTCAGCATGCTGTTTCCCATACCATACATTATGCTGTTTCCCATACCATACATGTAGTCATTACCCTATTGTGCTTCATTAGGGTGAAATTTTAAGGTATAATGGTTGTACCTAGTGGCTAGTGGCTAGTGGAATGGACATGATGTATGAACATGGTGTGACTTTTTTATTTTATTTTAATATTTTCTTTTTTTATATAGAAGCAGTGTGTAGTGTGAGTTGGTTGCAATACATACATCCGCGTGGTACGACCATTGATGCAGCAGTTGTACCATAAGATTTATCTTCATTAGGATATGGGTTTAGCTTACCTAACGGACCGGTGTCTTTAGGAGAGCAATAGTTGGGTGTGTATTACCAACAGATCTAAGTTTATATTGTGTTCATCTGGTCATTATATACATTATTATTTGTTGGAACACCATCATATTATCATCTGATGTTGGTTGAAATTACAGAAATGGTGTAAAGCATGCGTATTGTTGGAGGGATTAAATCGAGGATTACCAAAGCTTGGTATTGGGCGAAGCAGGAGCGTGAAACAAAGCGATGAAACAGTAAGCATTCAGGCCAAACCATGTGGCTCATTGGACTTTTAGCAATCTACTGGTGTTCTTTCTTGAAGTGGCAAATGTAAAGGCTTATTTATTCATCTACACTACACATGCAGATGTTTTTTTTTTTTCCTTCTCTCAGGATAGTGTTTTTACATAATTGATTCTTCTGTTAAGATGTTTTCCTCATCAGATAGTGTAATAATTTCCCGAAATGATTTAACTTAATCAAAAGTACTTAGACTCAGGTGACAAAAGAAGAGTAGAGTTGCAATCTAGTAGTTCATAGTGTGTGTGTGTGTGTGTGTGAGATGGGTGCAAAATTTTAAAGTACAACATGTTACCATTTTTAGTCTCACTCACTTGTGTTATACACACAGTTGTGTGTATAATAAATACACAAAAGACAAAAGTTGTGATGTGTATTGTTTGAAGAATAATACTTGTGTGGTGTCTCCACACGTGTGGAGATATCGTGTGGTTCATTATGAATCACACAGTTTCATTCTGTATTTAAACTGTGTGATTCTGATTGATTTACCCGTAAATAAATGGTCAATAGTGTAATTTGCGGGAAGTTATTGTGTGGTGAGGGAATGGAAGGGTGAAACGGTCAGAACCACACAGTTTAAATACAGAATAAAACTGTGTGGTGTGGGACTATCACACGGTGTCTCCGCACCGTGTGAGACACCAAACAATAACTTTCCGTAATTGGCAACAATACCGATGGCTGAACACAAACCAGTGATGTTGGAAAGACATTAGACGAGTACGATTCCATCTTTTTGAACGAATATTTGACTTAAAACAGTAATTTACTACTTACTGCAACTACTGTGAAAGTATTTGTTTACGAAAAAAAATGACACATATACATAATAAATAGGAAATACTACATGCGGAAAGAGGATTTTGAGGTAAAGTGATAGGTAAAGCAATCGAATCGCGCGGTTTAAATACAAATGAATCGTCTGCCTCATATTGAACAATACGATATCCACACACGTGTGGAGAATATTTCCCAAATAAATACTTCTAATATAATATGATTGTCACCGTTAAAAGAATGTTTTATTTTTTATTTAAATTTTTTTTTGGACAAAGAATGTTTTATTTTTTATTTAAATTTTTTTTTGGACAAAGAATGTTTTATTTTAAGACTACAAATGTTAAAGACTAAAGACGGTGGGTAATGCATACAATCACCACACATCAATTTGTCGGATGGACATGTGAACCTTATCAATTTATAAATTCTTGGGCAATGACGACAAATTTAGTGCATATTGTATTTTTGCTTAGTAAAAAAAAAAAACAATTCATAAAATAAATGAATATATCCGGTTTCGGAAAGAAAAAAAAAAAAACAGCAACAACAACAATTCAAAAAAAAAAAAAGATTATACATATGATAGTTATGAATTTTCTTTTTTCCCTTTTCTCTTTTCTTTTTCCAACGTAGATATAAATTCACTTTCTCTAACAAATTAGATCAATGTAAGAAACGAGCTTATAATTATGTAAAAAGCTTGGTTCAAAAGCTATATAAACGAATAGTCATGAATTCTAACAAGTCAAAAATGAGATTGTTTGCGAGCAGTTTTGCTTTGTTCAACAACTCTAGCGGTGATTGTTATTTAGCATTGTAAAGTTATTCTCTAACTTTTATCAGTCACATTTTTTCATCAATTGATAATAATGCGATTTCAACCATACTTTCTTCGAATCAAGTCAAAATATTTTCTGCCCGAACACAACCCTAATAACTAAACTCATGTATTATGACACAATAATAATGTTCAAGTGAGATCCATTTAGCAAAAGGTTATGGTGGGTGGGTGGGGGTCCATGGAGTGTAGTTGTATGCATGTGGGTAGAAAACGGAAGATGGAGAGTATCCAAGATTGACTTTGAAGAAGAAAGACAATGAAATGAAGGGTATTATTTAAATGGTTCAAAATCCAACATTGGTCATGTGGTTGTTATCATCATCCTCCAATATTATGCCCTCTACTCTCATTCACATGCCCCTTAACTTTAAATACTAACAGGTCGGTATAACATCATATGCCATTGCTTCATTCTAGAAAGAAGGGGAAAAAAATACCAAGTATTTTACTACAATTATTGTACCTTCAAGACTAATAGTTTAACACATTGATAAATTGGATTGAATATGTAAAATAAAATTTAAAAAAAAACAAGAAAACATAATTGAAGGTATACCGTACAATCCGCGAAATAAAAGGAATCAAAATATTCTTATCGTATTGGAAACAATAGAGGCAAAATCGTTGTGTGATAACGATTGACACAACCAAATTTCTTATCTTTCATCATGATGTAGGACTCATTGTTTATGATATACTTTCATTATGATCAAAGGTAGAAAATTTGGTTTTGTTACCCATTTTGGCACATGATTGTGTCTGTTTCATTACTCCACAAAAATGTTTCAGGTACCGCGATTAATATATTGCATGACGTTTAACACATATAACATCATATGCCATTGCTTCATTCTAGAAAGAAGGGGAAAAAAATACCAAGTATTTTACTACAATTATTGTACCTTCAAGACTAATAGTTTAACACATTGATAAATTGGATTGAATATGTAAAAAAAGAACAAGAAAGCATAATTGAAAAAAACAAGAAAACATAATCGAAGGTATAATGTAAAATCCGCGAAATAAAAGGGATCAAAATATTCTTATCCTATTGGAAACAATAGATGTAAAATCGTTGTGAGACAACGATTAACATAACCAAATTTCTCATATTTCATCATGATGTAGGATTCATTGTTTATGATATACTTTCATCATGATTGTGCCTGTCTCATTACTCCACAAAAATGTTTCAGGTACCGTGATTACTATATTGCATGACGTTTTTTTTTTGTTGCAAAGTTCCACATATTTGTGTGATTTCTTTTTCGTGAGGAGAAAAGTAACTGAAAGTGACATTTCCTACCTTAAATACAGAATAAAAGTGTGTGGTGTGTGGGCTGCCACACGGTGTCAATAAAGGTGTCTACACTAATTAGCCAATGTTTTATGATACAATTAAATTCAAGCTCTGGAATCAGACTAAAGAAGAGTGAATTTGATCTAATTAGTAATGAACAACTTGGCTTGCTCATTTAACACCCATAGCCAATTTCAGCATACGATAAGAGCAACCCCAACGGCACCTTGATACCCCATCCCAAATTAATTTTCAAGTCCCTTTTACCCATAGTGATCACTTGACATCACCCCCAACCTTTAAATTCTTCTACCACACCCTTGAAAACTCAGGGCTGCTCTAAGTGTAAAAAACTGCAAGTTTTTATTTTATTTTATTGTTGTAAAAGCTGCAAGTTGTTGCATATAATAATGATATAATAATAATAATAATAATAAGTTATTTATTGGGGGTTGTATAGAGGTTAATTATTGGAGTGAATTTTTTTTTTGATAATGAAAAAGTGTAACTGAAACGAAAAACGATGTGTCTGAAGGGTGTGAGACGGCCATTGGGGTTGCTCTAAAGGGTTTCGATATATGCGTCCAATATGGATGCTAGTACCCAGCAAAAGGGTAAAAGTACTTGCATCTTTAATTGTTTTGAATCATATAATTAGTGGTGGCCAAATGCCCCAACCGCCCCTACCCTCAACCGGAACCGCCGGTTTTGGCTTTTGCCGGTTTGGGCCGGTTGATAAACCGTCGGTTGGTGTGTACCGCCGGTTGAAAAAACCGGTGGTTGAAGGTTGAAAACCGCCGGTTGCCGGTTGATACCGGTTCACGGTTTTGCCGGTTTGCTCCCGGTTCCGGCCACGGTTCAGATCACGGTTCAGGTCACGGTTTTAAAATTTCATAATTTTTTTTTAAAACTTTTTCATATAATACTTATTATTTTCACTACAATAACAAATTATTATTCTTTTCACTATAATTACTAAAGCAAATGTAATATAATTTTTTTTATAAATAGTTTTCTATTTAGTTTAAATATAATAGTAATATTGTGTTATTTTATTTATATGTAAATTATGTTATTTTTTCAACGCTTGTACCGGAAATTCGGTTGCCTACGTATCTTTTATATGTAATCGTATCGGAGGCACGATACATATAAAAAAATCAAAACGAACGTAGTTCTTATTGTTTTCTTTAGTCTTTTATAGTTTTTTGGATAGGTTATTATAGTTTTTTTATTTTTTTTAGTCTTTTATATTTTTTTATAGGCTTGTTTAGTCGGTTTTAAGTATACGTTGATTAAAAATGTTGTTTTATTAAATATTACGTGAGATATATTGTAGTATTTATAGGAATTTTTAAATTTTATTAAAAATTGTAGTAATTAGTTTTATTAAATTTTATTAAATATGTATTTATAGGAATTTTGAAGTGTTTAGAAAATAAAAAAATTTATAAAAAAAAAAAAAAAAAAACCGGTTCAACCGCCGGTTCCAATCGGCGGTTCCGGTTGCTCAAAACCTCCAACCGCTTCAATCAACCGTCCAATCGGCCGGTTCTACTAACTAATCGGCTGGTAAACCTAAACCGATTGCCCGGTTCCCAAATCACGGTCCGGTTTTGTTTGGCCACCACTACATATATACAATAAATAAAACCCAATAAAACTGAGCAAGTACAATAAATAAATAAAAGATACGTAAAATTATTTGAATCATACATCATAAATAAATAAAACCCAATAAAACTGAAAAATCTCAACCATTGATCATCATCCATTATGTATGTATCTTTTGTTAAATCAAATAAAGTAAATCTTTCATTTTTGCCTATAAGCTCAAGGATTCTCTACATTAATTGTAGTTTTGCCCATTGGTTTGCGAGAAATTATTGTGTGGTGAGAGATTTTAAGGTGAAGTGACGGATGAAACGATCGTAACCATACGATTTAAATATGAGAATAAAACATGTGCACATGTGGCCGCCACACATGCGGTGTCTCTCACCACCGTGTGAAAACACCACACAATAATCTCCCTTGGTTTGCAGGTGGTTGGATCTCAATTAGGTGTCTGTGAGTTCATTGTCAATCGTTGTCTAAGTTGTATTTAATCTGTAATTAGAAAATGTATAACCATTAGTTTCATGGCATCCATCAGTACACAACAAACAGTGCAATATAAGGTTAAAACAAATTACTTACCGTTAAAGTGTCTCACATTGAGAACTTGCTATTGTATCACCCACTATATTAAGAGATGGACTTCCCTCACCTCATGGCCTTGGTTTTGGGGATGATGTCCTCTCTCTTATATGGAGTTTATTTACATGTTTTCTACACAGTAGTAGAGTCACCTTTTATTACGCAAGTGTTGTCTGCTCTTTGTTGGCCTTAAGAGTGCCTAGACCCACACTTGAGGGGGCGTCCCTCACCTCACAATCTAGGTTTTGGGGATGAGACTCATCCTCTTATATGGGATGGGTTTGGATAGCAGAGCTACCCCTTTATTATGCAAGTGTTGTGTCTCTTTATTGGCGCTTTAAGAGCGCCTGCACTCCACACTTAAGGCGCTGTTCTCACCTCACAACCCAAGTTTTGGGGATGGCGCCTTCCTCTTATATGAGATGAGCCGCGCATGTTTTCTATACTTACTACACGTTTCATAATAATCACACGGTTCTTTTCTATGATTAGCTTAATTATTCATGACGTAATGATTTGTAATTTAGTCGGAGCATAGTAATGGAATATCGTGCATATGCTTGTGAACATGAGTTTGCAAATAGCTGTCTTAATTAATATTTTGTAAATAAAAAGTCACAGACCAAATATGACATCAAAACTGGATCCTTATACGTGAAGAATGGAAAGGCTTTCAAGTTATATCTTCTAAGAATATCAAGAGAAATTATAAGATTAGGGTTGTTGTAGTGGTTATTTATTTTCAGGTCGTGCCATATCTAACATTTTTTTTTTCAGATAGCACGTGTAAAATTATACGGACCCGTGCAAATTTACCCGGACCCAACACAAGGGCACGTGGGAAATTGAGAGGGGGTTGCATGTTGTGATACATTGGCAAGTTAGAAAGGAAAAAAAAAAAGAAAAACATGCAATTTTGCATGTGAGCATGTTTAAGCCGTCTGAAATTTACATGATTGCTCTTAAAAATTAAAATCAGCGTCTTTATCTAAAAAAAAATATTAGGTCTGACACAATATATTAAAATAAATAGGGGCCCCTACACCAACCTGATTTTATAATTTATCGAATATCAAGTCTCTGCTTAGTGAAGTGTAATGACTTACAATTTAATTGTATAATTGTTGTAATATGTAATTTTTTTTTTCTAGGATAATACCGATATATGGCACTCTATAAATAGCAATGTATGTATTTCCCAAAATAACTAATTGTATAGCAATTAAATGACTGCGTGTTCGGAAAAGAGCTCAACAGGTAGAGATTGTAAAAACAGAGTGTTTAATCAAGAAAACATACACTAAACAAGATGAACTCTTAAATTCAATCTGATGAGAAAACGAACTGAATTACTTGAATTGCATATAAGTAAGCCTTGCATTTAGAATTTTCAGAAGTGAAAAGTATTTTTAGTACATAATATTAAGATAATATAAGTTCCTATTTATACTTAGAAGGTAAAGATTGTCCTTAAAACACTTTAGGCGGCAAAGTTGGTTACTTTAACTAACTTTGTTTACTAGGTGTTTGATGAGTGTCTAAAAGGACATTACGGTGTTTCCATTCGTGTAACCAAGCTTTATCATTCTTTTAGGCCTCAACTTCTTCATTCATCTTGATTGTAAATTGTTTCAGCCCCTCTTAAAATGGACTAGGGGAGCTAAAAATGGTGGAAACTGGTAGTAATCACATTAACATTCTTCTGAAAAAGAGGTCCATCAAGAGGTTTTGTTAGAATATCTATTTAGTGGTTGTCGATCCGAACTGGAAGAAGTTTCCAAATTAAACCATTTCTCTAACCACGTGGAAATCAATTCGAATATGTATTGTTCTCTCATGAAACAGGGGGTTTTGGGCAATGTGAAGAGCACTCATGTTATCACGGAACATAGAAACTGGTTGTTGAATGCGGAGGAGTTAAAGATCTTTTAGGAAATAGACCATCCACGGCAATTCACACACTCCTAAATCCATTGTTATGTACTCAGTCTGTCTCTGCTGAGCTTCTACATATTGTAGATTGCTTTTTTGATTTCCCAGTAACTAGGGCTTTACCAAGGAATACATAATATCATATGATTGATCTTCTTGTCTCATGATAGCCTCCCGATCTAAATGAGTAAAGGCACTGAGTTTAAGGTCATTATTATATGGAAACAATAGTCATTGTGTTGGTGATGCTTTTATGTATCTGAGAATTCTTTGAGTTGCTGTAAGTGGTCGGTAGTTGGAGAGTCGAGAAATTTACTTACTTGGCTCACAACATATGAGATAATAAGGTCTTGAAACCAAGTAAGTAAATTTCTCATAGTTTCAAGACCTTATTATCTCCAAATAAATTCCTATACAATGTGTTATCAGGAAGAAGATTAGAATCTCCATGTGTTAAGAGCAAACGTAGTGGGGTTGGTGTAGCTTCCTTTTATTTTTTAGTTGTCAGAAAATAGATATATGGAGGTCAAAAGATAAAATAATGGAAAAAAATAGAGGGTCTGTACTTGACAGCATCACTCCTCCTGTGTATTTGTGGCTGTTCTTGTTGACGCCCATCTCTGCAAATTTCATCATCACCATGAACTTTTCATCTCTTCCGTTGGATCTCCCTCTTTTACTTTTTGCCCTTTCTATTTATTATTATTTTATTAAATAGCTTTTATTTTTCTTACCACTACTACCACATCTTTTCAATCAAAATTTCCTTTTACCATCTACAAAAAAGTCGAGCCAATAAAAAGATAACATGTGTTAGAAAATAACACTGTGAAAGGTTTCAATTGACCTTACCACTACGCTTGCTCTAAGTATTGTTTGGTTGAAGTAAGTGTTTTGACAGGTTTGCAACCCTCAAAACCATAAGCCTCCAGTAAAATTATGGCATATTTCATTTGAAAAATATAAATTCCCTTGTGAGATCTAAACTACTTCAAGTCCCAAAAAGCATTTCAATTCTCCAAGATTTTTTTATTTGAAACAATCTATGTAGATGTGTTTTGATTTCATATGTCAATATCATATCATTGCTTGCAAGAACAATTTCCATATACATACACTAGAGTTGCAATGGTTTAATTTGGAAAGAACATGAGGCGGTGAAAATTGATATCTATGCTAGAATCGGTGCTCCATCATGGCATTAAGTTTAATCACAATTACTCATTCAATTTCAGACTTCGTGTCTTGAAGTTCATTCTAATTTTTTAGATTTTATATGTTAATTTATCGAACAAAATGAAATTGGTGTACCAAACATTCCAGGGGATTTTTTCAGGCCATGTTAAGGGCCTGTCATTTTTATTGGGTTAAACTTTATGTACGAGACCGGTTTTAAGTGTTCCGGCCCTATACATCCGGAATTTAGCCTTAATTGGCCTGATATCACCGGAATATAGGTCATTTCCGAATATAACATCAAATGATGTTATGTACGGGGTGAAGGGGATTATCTGGACGTTTAAAATATGGGACCACACATTCACGGGTTTAATACGTATGTGTTTCGTCAATAAATTTTGGCTTGCGTTATGTTCGGGGCTAGAA
The DNA here is from genome assembly GCA_026214975.1 of Gentiana macrophylla. NCBI lineage: Eukaryota > Viridiplantae > Streptophyta > Magnoliopsida > Gentianales > Gentianaceae > Gentiana > Gentiana macrophylla. The sequence continues at coordinate 157,106,007 of CM047805.1, forward strand.
AACATATACAGAGATATTACATTCAGAAATTTGACTATTATATATGGAAATGACCTATATTCCAGTGATAATATACACTGCAGTAAGGCTGGATTCCGTATGTTAGGGTTGGAACACCTAAAAGCGAATTCGCATATAAAGTTTAACACAATAAAAATATCGCGCTTCAAACATGGTCTAAATTTTTTTCCCCAACATTCCATGTTGTTGTGTTGGGTACACAACTTGCTAATCTTTGACTCTTTGTACAAATTGGCTGAATAAAGTAAGACTATAAATCAATAACATTCCTTTCAGCAAAAAAAATAAAAAAAATCATTAACATCTTAATTTCCCCTCAAAAAATATAAAATAAATAAATAACATCTTAATTTGATACAATACAAAAGTCTGTACTTTAAAACTGGACCGCGCTTTAACTTTGCCATCATTCATCCTCCATTTTCCTCCTACCCTTCCATTCCATTTCCCTCCTCCTCTCTGTTTCTCCATCTGTTTCGCTCCTACAGTCCTACTACTCTCCCCCTTCTTCATTTCCACTGCCTAATAAAGCTAACCGACCGCCATTCCCATTCTCCATTCCTGTCAAAGCTTCTCCGAAATAGAAGCTTTTTTCAAACTCGATCAGCAACAATGGCGCTAATTTTGAGATTAGCGCTCTTTTTCTTCGCCATTGTTGTTGCTCTTTTTGCTGATATTTCTGAAGCCGACGATCCGTACAGGTTCTTCACCTGGAATGTCACTTACGGTTATCAATATCCACTCGGAGTCCAGCAGCAGGTAGATCGAGATCTGGTTTGTTTGAATTGAATTTGTCACCGGAAATCGTATGGTAGTGTGTGGAAATGGTGCTGAATGTGATTTTGTTTTGGTTTTGCAGGTTATTTTGATCAATGGACAATTTCCTGGACCTGATATTTTCGCAGTCACTAATGATAATCTTATTCTCAACGTTTTCAATAGCTTAGATCAGCCTTTTCTCATTTCTTGGTGAGCACAAGTTCTACACTTTCATTCCTCTATTTCTACTGTTCTTCTTAGCTGCGTGTTTGTTGCTTCGTTTGTTTTTTAAAAAAAGAAACGAGTTTACCACTAACCACTTTATTATAGGAAGAAAAAAAAATTGACTTTGGGTTTAGACGATATTTCGCATTTATTTAGTTTAAATTTATTTATTTAGAAACGTTTTGTTTATTAATTCACTTAACACTTATTCTTAAAAATAAGTGATTGTTAAAATAAGTGTTGTTTGATAATACTTTTTTAACACCTCTTAATTAATTAAGATCTTCAATTTCTGTGAAAAATTATGGAAAATTTTAAGTGGTTTGAAACTACTTAATCTTGAATTTTTCAATAAATCTACGTTAGGTGACACCCCGCACTCCATACCTACCTCACACCTACACCCCACCCTCACCCTACCCCAACCCCACCCCATCCACCCCACCCATACCCCCCACCCACCCCACACCTCACACCCACACAACCCATACCCCCACACACCACACACCCGCCCACACCCTCACCCACCCATACCCACCCCCACACCCCACACCTTCATACCCACCTACACACCCACACCCCCACTCCAACACCCCACTCCCACCCTCCTACACCCACACCCACACCCACCACACACACACACACACACCACACCCACACACACACCCACACCCACCCATAGCCACCCCCACAACCCCCACACCCTACACCACTACACTCCACACCCACACCCACACCCACCCGACACCCACCCCCACACACCACACACCCGACACCACCCACACCCACACCCTACACCCACCTACACACCCCATTACCCCACACCAACACCCCCACACACCCTACACCCACGCTCCACACCCCCACACCCACACCCACATACACACTCACTAAACAAATTCTAATTTTAGATATAATAAATGTACAAACAAATTTAATCAATTTCAAGACTTAAAATATTCGCCATTTAATTTATTCAGAATTAAGATTTAAGATTTCGACTTTGATTCGATCTTGATTTTAACAAACTACTTGCTTATTTATTTTTTTATGAACCCATTTTAGAAAGACGTTCGGAGTAAAATGACTTAACAAAGGAAAGAAATCACTTTATTTATAAATTAGTAAAAAAACCAAAAACAAAAAGCAAACTGTTAATTCGAAAGAAAAAAAAGTGTTATTATAAGTAAAATAAATTCTATGTGAACACGATGGAAAATTTATCACAGATTTCCTATTAGAGCTGCATCTACGTGACAAAGATCCTGACCACACAATTTCCACACACAAGATGGGCTGTGTATTTCACCTCGAGGAAATTGTGTGGTCAGATCTCTGTCATCACGTAGAAGCGATTCCCTACTTGAAAGTCACTACTGATAGAAACGGCAATTAACACGATCTATTTTCGTAGTATTCGATTGGTCAGTTTAACAAATAGTCAAGATAAGCATTCCTTCCGGCGGCTAGATCACCGATGTGCTCTGTGGAAATAAATAAAAATTAAGAAAATTTACTCTCTGTTCCACACATGACACATGAAGCCAAAAATGATCCCGTGACCTATTATATTATTAGCGACATGTTTGATTTGTGTTGGCGGGTAATTCTTGTATGATAACTCTATTTCTAATGTTTATTTATATGGCTGCATCCTCATGTGTTGTTTCATAACTTATTACGTTGTGTTAAGAGGCAATCATAGAAGTTAACTTAACAAATGAAATCAACATGTAAAAAAGGATAATTTATTTTCTGTATTAGCTTTAATTATTTTGTTAATTTGAACCTGAAAATGACATCCGCCATCTCAAGCTGTCACGACCATATTCTCAATGCCTAATGCTTTGATTGCATTATGATTTATAACTAAATCAATATTTAGAATATGAATATCAAATCACACCCCTTCAGGATTATGATATAAACAAATAATAATGTTACTGTTTTAACGAAATTATCATAATTAATGACATGAAATTTATTGATTGTTACATCTATGTTGTTATTTTTTTTCATGTTCTATATTGCTATGATTAATGATGATTTTATTGTATTATTATTTTATTTTTTTTTTTGCTACTTTTTTAGTAACTTTTTTATGACATCAATCTGCATGCTTTGATAAACTAAACATCAATCGGTAAAAAGTTGAAAGTGCGTGAATATGTAATGTGTTAATACAATACTTATAATCGATAATGCTAAGTTTCAAAAAAAAAAAAAAATCGATAATGCTAAGATCTAATTTATTTTTCTCAAAAAAAAAAGAAAAATCTAATTTATACGTAGAAATTTGAAATTCATTTAGAGTAGTGATACATCCACTATTTATTTTGCCAAAACATCTTACATAACACAATCAACACTATTAACACTATTAATTTTGTTGGAACTCATCACAATAAATAATTTATCATTTTAATTAATAAAAATAAATCATGTAGTAAAAAATGCACTACACTATTATTTCCCATTTATTAACGGTCGATTGGTCATTCATAATATTTTCTTGATCGATTAATAGATATAGGAGAATTAAAAAAACATACTACTATATATTAGTGAGAGCAATTAAAATAAAATAGTATAATGAATAAAATAATGATAAAAAAAAATAATAAAATAGATAAAGTGAAATGAGAAAAGATAATTTAATATTTTTTATTTGCACCTGAAAAATGATTGGTAAAAGAACCGTAAAAAAACGATTGATGAAATAATATAAAAAAACTCTAAAAAAAAAATTCAAAAAAAAAACAAAAACAAACACAATCATAGTTGCTCTGGCACTTTCCAGGATCTACTTTTGCTTCTGTCATCGTCTTTTGCTGAAAAGCAAAAGTCTTTCCGCGTAATTATTTTTGGACAGCTGGAAACCATCCAAATGCAGCGTAGTAGATTTTAAAATTACAAACATTAAAAAAAACATGTTGAGCTTTTTTTGGTGGGGCGGGGGGGAATGAATTAAATTAAAATAAGAAAATAATTGTTTGGGGGCAAAATAAAATGTATGTAGGAATGGAATACAAAACAGAAGAAATTCATACGAGGATGGTGTGTATGGGACGACTTGTCCGATCCCACCGGGAAAGAACTTCACATACATACTACAAGCAAAAGATCAGATAGGGAGTTTCTATTACTTCCCATCACTTTCATTTCATAAGGCTGCCGGTGGTTTTGGAGGTATTAAAGTGCTCAGTAGGCCTTTAATCCCTGTCCCTTTTGCTGATCCAGCTGGCGATTTCAATCTACTCATTGGTGACTGGTACAAGTCCAATCACACGGTATGTATCCATTCCAATAGTAATATATGTTTTTTGGTTTCCCGACAATAAAATCATATCATTTATGCTTCCAATGGTAATATATATTGGTTGATTTTATATTTTGAATGAATTGATGCATAAGTTCTTTTTTACTTATTTATTTAAAATATAGATATGTGAAAGAAAGAAACTACTATTCAGAGTTTGACAAAAGATATGGGAAATGAATGAATTGGTGACTGTGTACTGTTTGGGTGGTTGGATCGATGGGCTGGGCCCACCATGCTTGCTGCTCGGATCATAACATGTCCTCTGCATGTGAAATTAAAGCACACCCATTTCGTAATTAGTTTTATGGACTTTTATTTCTAGTTGATAAAATAAAGGGGTTTTTACTATTGGTTGAGACGCTTGTTATGTAGTATAAGTGAAACAAAGTCAGCATTTGCATTTTACCGTCATGTGAAAGATATCCATAAGGATATTCGCATTTTGCTATTTTCTTCCTCGAAAAAAAAAAATGGTAAACCCTACCATTAAAGGTCCCTTCAACCCCGATCCCACAGGAAAGTGAGAGGTTAATCAGAAGCCTAAGAAATTTCTAACGTGATTTGCGCTTTCAAAAACTCTCTGTGACCTGAAGGGTGTTATCAATCGGAATCAACCCTATTACGGGAATTGAACCGTGACCTCCAGAACAGGTTAGAGAGTTTATTTACGCACTCCACGCTTTCACCACTAGGCCATATCCAGGGGATGCTATTTTCTTCCTCTATATACCATGCCTTGTGGATGACGTTTTAAGGGTATGAACGTCAATATCAGTGACGTTTTTTCTGTGAAAAAACAATGCCATTTTTTTCTAATGATTAGCAAAAGAAATATTTAAAATTACAATGTAAAACAATTCTATAATGAAATGATATAGTGGTAAGACTTGTGTCGGCAGTAATACTAAAGTCTAGAGAAAATGCTAAATAAATAATAATTTATTTTACAGGACTTGAAGGCAATACTTGATGGGGACACAAGTTGCCCTTTGTTGACGGTATTCTCATTAATGGACGAGGTCCTAATGGTGCCTCCATCACCGTTGAACAAGGCATGTGTTGAACCTTTACACCCTTCCCTGTTCATCTTTTGTTTGCCTTCAAAATAGTGCCCAAAATTATAACTAACAATGTTTTGTTTTGTTTTTTTTTATATTTCTAACAAACAGGGAAAAATTACAGATTGAGAATTTGCAATGTGGGATTACAAAATTCCCTAAACTTCCGCATTCAGGGACACAAGATGTTATTAGTAGAAGTGGAAGGAACTCATACCCTTCAAATTCCTTTCTCTTCACTTGATGTTCATCTTGGCCAGTGCTCTTCTGTCCTTATCACCGCCGATCAAGCCCCTCAGGACTACTACATTGTCGCCTCCACACGTTTCACTACCCCATCCTCACAACCACCGCCGTCCTACACTACAGCAATTCCCAAACCCATGTCTCTGGCCCGATTCCTGGTGGACCTACCATTGAAGTTGACTGGTCACTCAACCAAGCCCGTTCCATCAGGTAATTTTAATCAATCATGGTGGGACCCATTGATTGTTATGTCAATATATGATGATATCTGATGATTATATCTATTTGTTTTAGGACCAATCTTACTGCAAGTGGTCCAAGGCCTAATCCACAAGGCTCATATCATTATGGTCTGATAAACACAACCAGAACCATTACACTTGCAAGCTCTGCTGGTCAAGTTAACGGCAAGCAGAGATATGCTGTCAACAGTGTATCCTTTGTGCCAGCTGATACTCCTTTGAAAATTGCTGATTACTACAAAATCGATGGTGTTTTCCGCGTTGGAAGCATATCTGATAACCCTACTGGAGGTGGTATTTACTTGGACACGTCTGTTATGGGAGCAGACTACAGAGCATTCATTGAAATCGTATTTCAAAACAATGAAGATATCCTCCAAAGTTGGCATCTTAATGGCTACGCTTTCTTCGTCGTTGGGTAATCAATTTTCCATTTTCTTGCGTATTTCTTTAAGTTGTTTCCGTTTATTAACTTTTCCAATCTCAGGATGGATGGTGGACAATGGACTGCAGATAGTAGGAAACAATACAACCTCAGGGACGCTGTTTTCCGTAGCACCATTCAGGTGGGAAAATTATACCTTTCTCTGTTTTACTTTGTCTCACAAATGCAATTACGTGCCGCTACGCATTTGTAAACCATACCATTGACTAATGTAGTGACAATATCGGTTTCCATAATACTGATGCGAAAATTATTTTCTTTTGTGGGGTTGTAGGTGTATCCTAGTTCATGGACAGCTATATATGTGGCACTAGACAATGTAGGAATGTGGAACCTAAGGAGTGAATATTGGGCAAGACAATACCTTGGACAACAATTCTATTTGAGGGTATATACAACATCAACATCTTTAAGAGATGAATATCCCATTCCAAAGAATGCATTGCTTTGTGGAAGGGCAGCTGGGCGGCGCACTCGGCCTCTCTGATGTATGATTAAAAGCAACCAAGATATATCATAATCAAAAGATGATTTTACTATATTTAAAAAAAGGTTGATTTTTTGGGGCTGTAGCTTAGGAAGATGTAAAAGAAATAGACATTCTTCTTGTTCATTTATATTTTGGTTTTCTTGGTTGCCAATTCAGCAGCCACGTGCAAAAGTGTCTAGATCACCTTTAGCACCGGTTATTCTTTTGAATTCGAATTTTTGTTTGTACGTCTTGTGTTGTCCTGTCCTGTCCTGTCCTGACGTTTTTTATTTCATCTTTCACACTTTATATATAGTGTTTTTCAGACTCAGACCCATGAGGGTATATTGTATTGAAGGAACCTTAAAGTAAAAGGATTGAGATTCTAAATTTATGCAATTCAGGAGATTCTAAATTCATGCTCTAGTAGTACTGTATGCAGTTCAAAGGTTGAATCCAATTTTCTGCCATCTACTTATTTAAACAGAGGTTTATGTGATGTTTAGCAGACTATATATATATATACACACAATGCTTCATTATTTGGAGCATAACCATTTTGGTTAATATTAAAGTGCTTACATGTATCATCCGTAGTGCAGACACCTCACAGCAGAATTACACTGCCATTATAAGCAGACACAAAAACCACTGGCCCCAGCATGACTAGAAGAAAACACCTTACAACAACAGAAGATTGACTTAAAAGGCTACTAGTCAACGGTTCAATTTTCCTCTCACAAGTAAATTGTATTATTTGGCCCGTATGTTCTTTATTGTGGAAATATGTGACCATCATTTACATTATATACGTAATGTCCTACGTAGTAAATTAGTAATATGTTAAAGTAGTAAAATTCTCATCCTCGTGTAAATATTAAACATAAAAATCTTCATTAATTTGGATTAGTTATTTTAGGCCTGGCGATGATGATCGGCCAAGTAGTTAACTGGATCATTTATGACTCAATTTAAGATCATCGACCATGAGTTTAGAGCGTTACAAATTGGTATCAAAGTGACTCGACTACTAGACGGCTCTCTATGCGTTGTAATCGTAAAAGCGGTGTAAGGATGACGCTCTGAATTACCTTTTTTAGTAGGGGACGAGTGGTCCGGGAACAATCCTGGCCGAGGACACGGCAAACATCTTTTTTTTTTCTTCTTTTTTGGCTTAAACCCCGATGTCCAGGACCAATGACCCGACTAAACTGGAGTTCGGCCCGAGTCGTACCTACAGATTCTAATTATTACTCATAGGTATTGCATGACCAAAAGTTCTTTCAACATGGGGACTCAGAGGAGAATTAAACCGGTTGCCTCCTTACGCATTCTCATGTCACTTACCACTTAAGCCAAGCTACTTGGTTAACATCATTATTTTATTATATATCATATTATCATTATCATTACTATTATAAAAAGTCATTATGTTTTTTTTTTAAAGTGTTTGTATAAAACCCCTCACCTCTTAATAATAATATTTTGTTTTTTCGGAATACCTTTTCATTTTCCTTTTCTTTTAGCTCTTCTTTGGCTCCAAGTTAAAGGAAAACCGACCTAAATTATGAAAAGTCTATATAAGGCCTCTAAATAGCTCTATGCTTCACAAAATTCGTGTTTTTCAAGTTTTCATAACAATCTCGCGCTTTTCCGGTCACTGCTCCTAGGACATCGCCCTAGACTTAGTTTATAGGCTGTTCGATTGGCAAATCACAACAGTTTCGTTACCAGCAACAATTTCAATGTTTGGTTCATCTTGTGAAGGTAATTATCGTAGTCCCTCGTTGTTTTCATAAGTTTGAATCTTGTTTAAGTTTGAGATCGTTGTTTTGATGTTAGGGTTTATCCGTTCGTTTGTAGATTCACAGCAATGAGTTCAAAGGATAGCCATAGTTGACCGTTGTTTGGTTTGTAGGTTCGGCTTGTCTAAAATGTGAGGAGTTCTTTTTACCAACATAAGCTATATTTGTTTTGAAGCTTATGCTTGAGATCCCGTTTAGTACTGCTTTTCCTTTAAATTTCATGACAATGGACATGCTTAGTGTTGTCGGGTATTTGTTAGGTCAAGAAGTAGTTCCGCAACGCAAGTCTTTTTGATAGAAAACCTTCTTACCTCGTAAACGAATCGAATCTATGATAAAACCGCAACTACTATGCGAATCTATGCAGGCCTGAGAACAAGAAACGGATTCCAACATGAATGCTACGATAAACCAAGATCAATACTAAGAATTTCACGAAAGGTCAATCATTTACTTTATAAAGACGACTCTGGAACATGAACTGCAACCTGATCGGCTTTGAACACAACACTATGATGTGCATGACACAACCCGAACAATCAGAACACTTGGAAAGCTGTCAGGAGGCTCACCGAGGCAGGGGTGCTCCCGCGCAGGCGAGGCTTTCAACCATCTAAAGCACGTAAACACGAAAAGTAGCGAAAGCATAAACGATCGTATTGCTTAAAAACCCTAACTCGCGGCGATGGGAGATTCGAAACCCATAAACTTGAAGGAAAAAAAACTCGAAACTTATGAGAAATTGAGACTTTAGAGTGATTTGGAGCCCTTTTATATGCTTTAGAGCCTTTATGTCGGTTTAACATGACTTGGAGCCAAAGAAAACCTTAATTTACTTTAATTAAGTTAGATTTAAGGAAAAGAGAAAATAATTTACTCTCAAAAGACAACCTTGCCCATGTTGATTTTTCCTAAAAGTTCGGGTTTTACATACCCTCCTTATAAAATGTTTTGTATTGAAACTTGCCAAGAACTACGTTTTCTCAACACAACCTCGCACATTGTGATCACCCTGTTGAAATAGTGTCCTAAACCCAATCGGGTTGGACCGGATCCGACCGGTCGGATCATTTCTACTATTTCTTTATGTTTGTACATAGATTAAATGGGCACTCGTTGTCTTATATATGTTCTTTTAAAGAACCAAGTATGAATTGTTATATGATAACGCCCTTAGTATTAAAGCGTGATAGAAACCATGATAGGCGATTATGGTTGATGAGATCTCTAATCACTTTAATAAGTTTGATACTTAAATGTCTCTAGTCGATGTCTTATCAAGCAGGCATTGATAGTATAAACAGAGACTCAGCACGTATTAGATGTCTTCGTCTTTAAGAGGCGTTGATAGATCTCGCTCATCAAAGTGTAGACACTTGACCATGACGTGGGCGTGTATTAGAGAATGCGTACATTAGGGATCGACCCACTTACACACGATAAGTGTCACACTATGTGGCGGTTGTGTAATTATCCTTAAGACCGAATCTTCATGGCATCACGGTGTGGATTGTCATGCTTTGACACTATTGAGGTTTCCACAGCCACGGGCGATCATGCGGTAGTGATTGGGTATGATGTTGAAGCACGCGGAGTATACATGATTGGTAAATGCGGGAATCGCGTATCCTATGATTAGGATTGAATATCCAAAATGACCTTCTTATAAGGAATGTCTTACTCTCGTGAATCTTTGCAAAGTGGGAGTAAATGAGTTACTTCGAGAGAGCATGATATCCAGATGATAAGATACGGTCGTTAATGTTTGACACTCGACGTACGACCGTATGGATATTATTACAAATGATAGGATTGTAAGTTACACGGTAATCGCTGTTTCACATGAAATGTAGTAGTCATTGCATTTGACTCTTCCGATGATTGGGGATCACGGTGTGTTCTTGACGCTATCCCGTGATCGTTAGGCATGAAGGGCATTTTCGTAATTTGCACTTTGTGTCTCTACGCCAACATATTCGAAGCCTATCGGGTCACACACATAAGAACATCTAGCCGGATTAAAATGTGGTTATATATGATAACCAAATAAGGAAAGTTTATCTCGAGACTATAAGGGTTATAGTGGTAAATTAATATGGTGGTATTTATTTATTATGAATAAATTAAATACAAGATATTAATTAAATACACTTATATTGATAAGTGGCGCCACATATGTGTATAAGTGATAAACTTAGATTGTGTAATTTAATTAATGATATTACCTATTATTGATATTAGATATTAATAAAATAAAATATATATATATATATATATATATATATATATATATATATATATATATATATATATTATGCATACATGCGTGTGTGTGTGTACACATTAAATGCAAATTAGTGATTTGCTTGTATGCGCACCAATGCATGATATTAATAGATTTTTATATGTGTAATATATATGTGATATATATACACATGCCAGAATCGATTTATAGTAATAAAATAAAGATAATAATATTAGATATTGACAATATCTTAGGAATATTCAATATAAGATATCGACAATATCCTAGATTTATTTAATATGAGATATTGTAATAAATGAGATAAATCAATCAATTATATTTTCCTTATTTTATTGGGAAAATGTTTTCTTCCTTTTCTACTATATAGCGCGCCACCTATGACTATAAATAAGAGGTGAGTGTCAGTTCTTGAAGACATCACAATTCCAAGAACTATTAGTTCTTGTGTAAAATAGAGAAAGATCCTATAGAGAGTTGGAGAGAGGGGAAAAGGGCGTCTGAAGAACGGAGTTTTCCAACAAGAATCCATGATGGGATTCCGCGCGAAGTTGCTCGTGTGGACTAGCGGCAGAGGCCGAACACTGGGCGGCTCTATGCAGAACTACTCTCCTTAGGACGGTCAAAGCGTCGATCTTTTAGATCAACCAAGGTAACCACCGCCTACTAACTCGTTTGTTTATTGCTTAAACGGTTTCGATCCTGGTTAAAAGGAAATAAAATTTTAAATTCACTGCGTTCGCGTAGATTTCCTAACACACCCCTACTATCACCGATGTTTGTTACCATCTAATGATTCAACCCTTAAGTTCTCGGTTACAAGGTTTCTAGAGTCCGTTACTTGTACTACTTCTGGGTCCAAACATAAACCCCGCTTTTAGCTCACCCACCAACATCAAAAGCCTTATGCTACCATTCAACAATGTTAATGTGAGGCAAAGAACTTGATATGCCCAAATCTTAATTTAGCCCGTGGATTCTTATTCGGGTCCATCCGACCCCTCAAAATAGTGGATAAAGCCACCGGCCACCACAATCCGCGAGCTCGCAAGGCGTCGGCCCTTCTCCAACCCTTTGGTCCTATGCGATGCTGTCAAGCTAGGGGCCAGCCCACGAACCTTAGGTCAATAGGTCCGTCAGGGACCAGAGCCGCCAACATAAAGATAAGACAAGCTACGGCCTCCAAACCACAAAGCTCCCAAGCCGCAAGGCCCATCTCAAAGCCGCAAGTCCCTCAGCGAGTCCGCCCAAGCTTTCGGCGGGCCGCTAGGCTCTCACCCCACCGACTTGCCGGCTTGTCATGCTCTCACCACCGGTGCCGGGCTCCAAACCTCTATAAATACCCACATCACCTTCGTCACAAAAGGAGGACTTCACTTCCGGAAACCACGCATTTGACTCGATCCTTTACAAACCAGACGTGAAAGCACCTCTTCAGCTCAAACTCAAAAACACAAAACACCAAACACACCTCCCATCCTCAAGAGAAAGATCTTCATCTTGTTCTTCAACACCGCCACTATCACCGCCGTGTTCGCCGAAAGCACCACCACTTTCATACACTCTTTAATAGCCAGGATATCCACCGTTAAATCCACGAAATCTTGTTGATGACTTTTTCGACATCATTAGAACTCTAGACTAAAACCGAGACCAATCAAAAGAAAGTCGCCATTGGTTTTATAGTATGTTGGTTTGATTCGGGTGAATAACCTTCTTAAAAAAAAAAAAAAAAAAAAAGGACAAATAACATTTACAAACGACACACAAACACCCAACCTGACTCAGCCCTAATCCTAGAAAAAATGGAAAACCACGTGTGTAATTAATACCCGACCCGCTTTAACAGACCATGACATACCCCGCCAAACTGGTGGGACTTCGATTACGAGGAGAGACTGAAACGTTAAGAAGAAGAAGAGTACAGTGAGGATTGCCGCCGACACCCGTTTCGCAATGACCGACTCGGAAGTGCCCAAACATCTGCAAGAAGTTATTAAAGCGCTTCCCGCTCAGGCTGTCAAAGATCTTTTGTCCATCGGGGTTCGTTTTCTTCCACTCCGATTCCTTCTTCCAAAACTTTCTTTTTGCAGTCTCTGTTATTATTTAATTTTGTTTTGCTGCACCATAAAATTGCTCAAATTATTCGGAAGATTTGAACTTTACTGGTTATTTTCGTTTATACTTAGCTACGAAAGTAAGTTTAGGCTCTGCTTCAGCCCATGACATGAGAAGTTCTCTTTGTTCTGCATTTGGCTGTTTATTGATCATGGATGCACAATGACTTTGGTCTCAGTGGGAGCAACTATCACTTTTTTGTTTCTTTTATAGCCTATAATTTAAATCAGTCCTAAACTCATAATGAAGGATTAATAATTGACGGTTCTGTCCACCTTTTGATTATTTTTTACGAATGAGTCTTTGTGGGTTATGGGGTTGTTATTATTTCAATCATGCAGGCTTGTGGCTTCTGCGTTTTACGGCTGTTTGGCTCCCTTCACCCTTCAGTGTCAACAACAGCTGTGGCTGCAATGCTGAGAGAAGTTCATGGCACTGATGATGGATTTGACACTTGTGGCGAACATGAAGAAGTCAGTAATCAACTATCTTCTCATGAATTAGAGTCCAAACTTCAAGTTTGCAAAATTTGCTTTGGCTTGTTAGATTTTGTGTATCGTGATGAAAAGGGTTGTTGTTGAAGAAGGATTCTGCCAGTGACTTTGCTAAGGCTATTATGAAACGGTAAAGCAAGAGTATAGTCAAATCGATGGCTTTTCTCTTGAAGTTTCTGTACCACCACTCATTCTGGAAAACGAACAAGCAGTTTGGTAAAGATGTTACTTCAGCACCCATCTCTGGTTCCTTCTATAATAATATGAACATAAATTAACTGATTTGAGTATCCTTCTAGGTCGTATTTGATGGAAAAGCATGGCTCATGTTTTCTGTTAATGGGAAGCCTGTGTCAAGCTGCCTTACTACAAAAGATGCCTTAAAGTTGTCAATTGTGGATCCTTGGAAGAATTCTTGGTAATTTCTTAGTCCCCCCTCTAGCTGTTACTTGATGTCAACGAATGAACTTTGTGATATTCTTGACTTTTTACATCCTTTTATATTCATATCTGAATGAATATGAATGTAAATAAATGTTTATATATTATTTGTATATAAATAGATAGATAGATGTACAAATATATGTAAATGGCTTGCTATCCCATGGGGTGTTGACTACTCATTTGACTTAAAAGTAATTGCACTGCAAGTGTAAAGGTCACATCATCATAACATTTCAAAATTACCGCAGGATGTGAAGTCTATTTCCAGCTCCTTTCGCATTCGACTAACGTATGCTAACACTGAAGTTTCTGCAACAAAGCCAGCTGTTGATGAAGGGTGCAAGAGGAGGAAAGTAGGAAAGTTGTCTTTCTCCATCATTCTCTTTCTTTTATCCACTTTTTTTGATATTAAATTGCTCAATTTGTTCTCAGATAGTTGAATATGTTCAAGGCCTGATCTAGTGGCCTGATTGATATTTATAACGAGTAAATTCAGCTATGATGATAATTAAGTTAAAGCTGCATATGTTAAAAATATGAATTTGATCAATCATGAAAGGGTTGGCTAAAGCATGCATGAAACAAATAAGGAAAGAACTCGTGTACGGATGTGTATAGTTAATTATGTATTTAGTAGGTGTAGATATCTTCTAATCTTTATTCAGGTTAATTATACTTGATTGTGTGTTTAAACCTTGATAGCCGTTTGTAATTAGTGTTGTCTGTGCGGTAATGGGGGCAGTTGCCGCCACGTATCATATAAGAAATCCCTTCGGGTTGTTCATTTGAAGACAGTGAACCTTTCACCATCAATTCTTATTTCTTCACAGCTTACTGGCATTGCATTGCTATAGTCTTTTCCTTTCTCACCTTTGTATCTTGTGGTAATAATAATCATTTTGTCGCATTTTTCATGTTTCCCAGTTTTACTGATAATTCATCTTAGCACACACATGTAATTAATAATCAGTGGAAAAGTTTTTGCCTAAGGTATAGAGTTCATTGTGGTCTCACAAAGCAAAAGAAATAAAAATTAATAATAATAATAGGAATTTCCCTGTTTTAATGAGTTCTGCTTTTGATGATTCACATGATTACATAGCAATTAGCTTGAAGACTCCCTTTAGTCTACAGATGCCTGTCTTTATTTAGCATTTATATTAAAACTATTGATATTATCACAAACTTAAAACAGGTGACAACGATAATTCTCTCACAAATTCTGGGTCAGAGGCTTCTGCCCCTGAAAGGTTTGCCGATAATGGTGGCGAGTACCAAAAAGTTCTGAATTCCGTTTCCAAGGAGTTGGGGGATGAAAAGTTCCAAGATTTACGGCGTAAGCTTGATAAGGTATTTTTGATGCACAACAGCCTATATAATCATCTTCTAATTGGCTGCATTTACACTTCAACTTTAACAGTCAATTGATGGTTTGTTTTCTGTACAAGGAACTCGAAACTCATATGTTATCACTGAAATGAAAAATAATCTGATGAGACAATAATATATCTCGTAATTTCATGTATCACTCTTTTCTTTCGTGTTGCGTAACTTTAAACACTTCATTTCAGGTCATACTACCCTGCTGCTTCACGGTCCTTTGCTCTAGAACTCCTATCTACTTAGGTGGAAGGTACCTGAAGGTACTAAAAATTTGATATGGGCTCACTGTTGGTGATATCTTATACCTTTAAACTCCTGAAATTATTCTTATTGTAACATCTCGTGATGCGTTTTCTGTGCTGTGATGATCAATGATGCATTGATCGCCTATTGTACTTGTAACATGAATTAATAAACTTTATAACACAAGGTAGACAAGCTTACTCAGAAATTCATGTATAGCTTCAGATATTTACCTGTATTTTGAATGACATGTATGTATAACTAGCATTTCAGAATTCCGAATCTCCATATTTTCCCCGATTCTCGCACGATGTCATTTTCAACTTGCAAATGATAAATTTGTGTTTTTGATGAAGTACTCGAGGAATGTCAGTCAGACTCGATGGATTATTGAGGATGAAAGAATGGGAGAAGCATCGGTAGAGGTATTTCCATCGTATTTGACATAGTAATGGGTGTAATTTTCTGGAGCATTTTGTCAGTCAAAGGAATTGGTGGATTACAGGAAATAATAGGTGGCAACATTCTTCCGTTGTTCAAAGGTGACAGTTACAAGTTCCATGCAGCCGGTAGAGAAGATATCGATGTATGAAAGCTCCTTGCTTTCTATTTTCTTTTAGAATACCGTGAAGGTTATTATATGATTTTATATGTATTTTTCAGGTTCGAATGTTGGGTACAGGTCGCCCTTTCCTGGTTGAGATTCGGAATGCCCGTCTAGTTCCATCTGAAGAGCTTATAAATCAAATACAGACAAAAATTAATAGCATGGAAAGTAAATATGTAAGAATGCTGAAAACAAGACGATGGATTTTTTTCCTTTGGAACTGTTTATGATGTGATACATGTCTTCTCTTGTGGCAGGTCAAAATTAACAATCTCAAAGTTTTAGGTAATGAAGGATGGGACTTGATGCGTGAAGGGGAAGCCGAGAAGCAGGTATAGAAATAGTAATATCTTTACTCCCTTTTTTTTTTTTTTATCTCGTCACATTTCAGTTTTTGCCATTTTTTTATTTATCTGTCATTTTACATTTCCAATGCAGCATTTATTATTTTTTCCTCCTTTACCAATAAAATATTTACATCTCCAATAAAAAAACACAATTCCAATACTAAAAACTCCTTTACCAACAAAACATTTACATCTCCAATAAAAAAATACATTTCCAATACACATATTAATTATTTTCTTAATCTGTGTGATTCTTCTCTCTGCGACATATATATAAAAACGGAGGGAGTATCCGTTAGCTCAACTTGCAAGCAGCACACACCCTACATTTTCATCTTTGCATTGACATGGGATGTTTAATTTAACATTTTTGCATTTTGTTTTGCTTCTTTTTGTGTGTGTACGTGTCTGTGTATTTGGGATCGCCACAATTAGTAATTCTTTGTGTTTACTTGGGGTATGACCAACCAATCCATTAAAGCATGACCTCATTTCAGGATTGGACTAACTTTTGGCTGTTACATTTTATGCAGAAGCAGTATGCTGCATTGGTTTGGATTTCTCGCCCTCTTAACGATGATGATTTGCGTACGTTATCTGAATTTAAAGACTTGGTAAGTTGCGCGGAAAGTTTTACTTCTTTTCCTTTAGTATACAAGTGTCCTTTGTCACATCCGTAACCCAGTTTTAAGTACGTGTGGTGTTTGACTCCTGATTTAGGAATCTGTCTTTTCGTGTTTATGCAGAAAATTGTGCAGAAAACACCTGTAAGAGTTCTACATCGCCGAAGTCCTTTAGAGCGCGAAAAAATAGTACATTGGTATGCGCTGAATCTGTGCATATACACACACGTTACTTTCAATCTTATTTTTATTATCAAATTATCAACAAGAAATAATAATTCTTTTCCTAACCAGGATGAAAGTGGAAAGAATAACCGGAAGCTCTCAGCACTTTCTATTGCATCTTTGTACACAGGTTTGATACTTTCCTCCTACCGTTTCACCTTTTTCTTATTTTCGTATTAATGGATGTCGAAAGCGCACAGTACTATTTTTAATCAAACAGGCAGGCACTTACATCAAGGAATTTGTGCATGGAGACCTCGGTCGAACACATCCCAGGTAGGTACCAGTACCATCAAATCTTTTTTCCAAACAACTGAAAGTTCATCTGCATGATTATGATGATTGTCTTAAGTTGGGGGATGCCATGTTTTTGCACTTTTTCCGTTTATAAAGTTGTCTTTCTATACAAGTAAAAGAAGGGAATATCTCTAACAAACATGTTATGCGCTGTATGTTGAAGTTGTCTCTCACTTGTTTCTGTGTAAATGAATGGCAGTATTGGATCAATCCTCGGGTGCAGAGCAGAGATATTGCAACTCGATGTCACAGATGTGAAAATGGATTGCTTTTTAAAATAAACATGGTGATACTGTGTTCTTTGGATCCTACTCCGTTGACAAGAACACGTCTACACAGGTTTTTTCCTTCTTTACATTCAATTTGCACAACCTAGTTAGTCAGATAATTTCGTTTTTGCAGAGAAATATGTGTTAAAGTAAAGATGTTACGTTGTTTTCTGCTATTCTATGCAATTAGAGGGGTTAGAGGGAGATCTTGACAGTTTTTTAGGCAGTTTTTTTATTTTTATTTTATTTTATTTATTGCAGTCGAATGAATATCATAGGTACAAAACTACTACAAAATATGTTGTCTTTTTTACATACCTGTGTGTCATTCATCTAAATACCTAATGTAGTGTCAGAGAAACTTCTCATACAAGAATTTTTTGAAATATTGCACGTAAGAATTTACACTTGCTGCATTCTTTTGACTTTTGTAGTTTTGGAGCTGCCGTTTGTCTATTCAAATGAGAGCTCGTGGTGGTTCCACTGCCCCCCTGCAGGCAGACTTCCTCTCAATGAATACTACGGCGTAAACCGGTTGTTTTCTGCAATTTGTACTGCGAGAGCTAACGGCAAGTAACTACTGACTGAAACATATATTTTTTTTTCACAGAGAAACAATTCTAATTATTATTAAATGATACTCATATTTTGTAATCCAACTGACGTTTAGGGTACTTGGTCTGGGCAGGTGACAGGCTACTATTCTATATTGTACAGGAAAAAACCTTGTTTTCTCACTGTTTTTTTTTTTTTTTTTTTCTTTCCTTCTAAGGCTTCTTTAGAAATTGGTCCAAGGCATTGAAATCATACACTATCTGTCCTTGGGGGAGTATTGTTAATTAAAGCCACAAGTTGAGGAGGTTCAAGATTCAAACTCTAACCCTAACAACTTTTGTGGCTTATGTCCACACATTGGGATATGTGCATTTTTTCTGAAATAAAATATTATTCAGTCAATTATTAATAGATTTTTGAAGATACAAATATCTCTAATATATTTTTTTTTTTTGAGAAGCAATATCTCATTATTAAGATGTGAATAAACCCTTTTTTTAAGGGTTCTTTAGTTATAGGAACAAAGCAATTTAGTGTGCTATATTAGCCAAACAAGCAGAATAAATCAGACCACAACCATAACATAATCTATATTTTCATCATTGATCATGGTTGAATCTAAATAAATCAATATCTCATACACACTAAAAAAAAAATATCACTACCTTTCATGTCTTTGTATGTGATTTGTATAATGTGTGTATGCACAAACACATACAAAAAAATTAGCCACACATACACATAAATGCACACATGCAACATTTTAGTTTTTATTTTTATTTTCACAAACCTAAACCATCTCAGTTCAATCGATACTTCCACCTCAAAAACTATCACAATCTTCCATTATCAACCATCGAGCTAAACTACGGGTACTTAACAACAGTAAGATAAATACATGTAAACTGTAAAGTCACATGAAACATAACAAAAGGCGAGGGTTTTATTTGTGCAACACATTAAAATTAACCATTCGAAATCGGTTCTGGAGTCAAAAATCGACTTCCTGCTACAAGTGTATTATCAATTTGTGATAATCAAAGTTCTGAAAGTCGGTTTTCGGCTCCAATAACGACTCTATAAATGTTGATTCTGTGTGGTAGGTCTAATGCACTAGTACAATCAGTATAATGTAAATAAAAGCTTCCATATAGAGTAAATATGTATTAATATTTTCATAGAAAACAATAATAGATCCAGAATAATTGCACGAGCGGAAGACATCATAATGATCGTTTCATATATCCATTGTTATCCTACTCCGTTAGCCATCCCGAGTCCCGACCTAAGCCTGAAAAGAGAAATTCCATATGCACAAGAACTGAACGGCATATGGTGAGAAACACCATATGCGCAAGAATTGAACTGCATACGGTGCTACTAGACTTTCTAATCTTTACCTATATTTCTGATGATCACCCACCGATGATACACATGCAGTCTATATTATAAGCAAAACGAAGTACGTAGTGTATTATTAGATAATGATATCAAACAGTCATAGTCATAATTGGACTTTTTTTTTAAAATGAT
This sequence comes from Gentiana macrophylla, assembly GCA_026214975.1. Classification (NCBI taxonomy): domain Eukaryota; kingdom Viridiplantae; phylum Streptophyta; class Magnoliopsida; order Gentianales; family Gentianaceae; genus Gentiana; species Gentiana macrophylla. The sequence continues at coordinate 157,126,000 of CM047805.1, forward strand.
CATTTATTTATCAAAGGGTCCAAAACGACCAAAGAAGTACAAATGAGTTACCCCAAACAGAGAAGACTACACAATTGTCTCAAGAAATCAACCGAACTAGCCCCTCGCAATTCCAAGAGAGGATCCACATCAAGTTAAGAACGGTTATGAGTTTGGGAGCCCACGGCTACCCCTTTCTCTTCAAACAGAGGATTGCGAATTTGGGCGCCAACGCCCATTTTGCTTTCCACGCCTACCGACCAAAGTGTCGTGAGGGTGTTGTTTGGTATTACTTGGACCTTTGGCACCACTTTTCGAGGATCATTTTTGGTAAGTTCATTGATCCTCGGCTCTCATTGATAAGGATAGATTTGGAACGATTTTGGGGCATTTCTCCAAGAGGTTCTCTGCACACAACACGTGTCTTAGATGCCGGGAGTCCTCGGTCCATTAGGATTTTTTCCAGATTTAGGGCCGAGCCCTTTCTCTTGGTTGTTTCCGACGTTGTGTTGCTGGGGTGGCCTTGGTGCTGTGATTGAGACCGCTTAGATGTTTTCTGTTTTGAAAGATGGTCATCCTTATGGTGTTTTTCAAAGCGAGCCAGGTGGTGGAGGCCCACCATGAGGGGCTAATTGTTCGGCTCTTTGCCTCAATCGGGTGATCTCGTCCAGCATAGCTGCGTCTTAGCTATCCTCGTCGGCCGAGGTAGCAAATCGGGACTCAGCTGGTGATGTTTTAATAGGATGTTCGGTTGGGCCATTAGTGTTACTTTCAGTTTCATTGTTCGAGTTATTGGAAGATGCCTTAGAGGCTGAATTTGCAAGCCGTCTATGCCTAGTCTGTGCTTTCATCCAGGGGCCGTACGGATTTTCCGGTGTACGCTCTTCCTCTTTATGCTGATTCACAGAATTCGGCTAGGCAATAAAGTCAAAATCCTTCGGTTTTAGAGGTCAGTCCTCTTTATGGTGGCCAAATTTGCCACAATCCTAGCAAACCATCTGTAGACCTTCCCATTCCACCATCTTCTTCCTGCCATTGATGAATACAAATGTTTTCAGTGGTTTTTCCAGGTCCACTTCAACACAGAGGCGGGCAAAGCGAGCACACGCGTTATAGAGCGTGTTCGAATCCACTTTCACCACCTTACCCACTATGTTGCCTATTCTCATAAAAAATTGTTCCCATGATACCCAAATCGGGAACCTTCGGATTCTGACCCAGGCCAAAGTCTTTTAATAAAGACTTCTTCATTTGGTTCAAAAAACGGCTTCCACTTGGTTACTGCTAAATAATGACCCTCGAATAATCCACGGTCCGTTTTTCAAGAGCTACCTAAGTTTTCTTTTCGAGTAAACCGGACAATGTAATAGCCAATATCTAAGTCGGTTAGTTCAAGCCGGCTGCCACAAAGTCGACAATCGATGAGAAAGGTAGTTATACGAAATTGATTTACCTAGAAGCTTGATGATCAAAGCACACTTCCATGGCCTCCACAGTTCCAAACATTCATCCAGGGGAATGATGAGCTCGTCTTCTCCGTGTTCATTACCCATCACGTTTTCGATGTCTTCTGCGTAATCGGTGAACTCAAAGTCATCCTCGTCTGCACCTGTATAAATGTAGGGGTCATCAGATCGGGACTTAACTAAATTAGCCCCACTTCTACTTGACCACACCGACGGCGCTGTGGTATGTTCTCCACTAGGTCTATCAAAACTACGTCGCCGGAGATCATGGTCCTTGGCCGAAGACTCCATGGGAGTCTTCCATTTGGATTCAGCGGGGAAGATGTAGCCGGACGGCAGGGAGAGTGGAGGCAGAAGAGAATCGCCGCCGCGGCCGCCGCCGCTAATTTCCATAATTGAATTCTAATAATATTATTTAATAAACCATATAAATACAAAATAACGATTAGGTGATAATTATACGGGCCACAATATTATTTATATTTATTAGATAAATAAGAGATAATTCCAACATATTTCACATTGTGCATGTGACTCTAATGAAATTCTTCAACGATCATGGCATATACAAATAATCAATGTTCTAAAAGTCGCTAGACGCTAGTCGGGCGGCCGGGTGGGGAGTTGGGACTAGTCGGCTAGGCGGGGTACTAGTCGGCTAGGCGGGGGACTAGTCAGGGAGCGGATTTGGAATTTATTTAATTATTTTATTAATAATATTAATTATAATGGACTTGACAAAAACAAAAAAACATACTACTACTACAAACCCTAAAAATAATGATACAATGATTTCAATGGAGCACTAGTGTATTACAATGAATTGCTTGCTTTTATGGTTTGGTTAAAAGAAACTGGATAAAAGAAATCCGCCGGAAATGCTGCTGCCGGCTGGCCGGTGGTCGGCGGTGCAGTTGGAGGGTGGCCGGCGCAACCTGCGATGGGGATGGTGTTGGTGCGTGGGTGGCTGCTTGCAAAGGGAGGTGGCTCATGGGGAAAAAGAACGCAACTTTTGGGCAAGAAATGAGAATGATATTTCAATTTTTTATTTTTATATTTGGGGCTTTAAAATATAAATAAACCGAGTTGGCCCGAGTTTCCCGCCTTGAATCCGCCTTGGCCCGAGTTGGCCCGTGTTTCCCGCCAACCAGCCTAGACAGGGCCGAGTTGTGTCAAGTCGGGTCGGCTGATGGTCGCCCAGCGCCTAGGCGGCCGAGTTTTAGAACACTGCAAATAATAGAACCATTTTATCGACTCCTTCCGTTCCTATTTAACTGTCAATGGAGTAGTACAATAGTGACTAAAATTAGTATAATAATTTCAGATATAATCCATGTTGGACAGACTTGGACCACAATGCATGTTTGGACGGTAAAAAACAAGAAAAATGACATTATTATTGAACCACATCAAATATATTTTGGAGAAAACACGATGATTTCAATCTTTTCATAATCGAATTTAAGTTCAAAAATCGACTATGGATAAATCAAAAACATAATTCAACCTAGGCAAAAATGACATTATGTGATACCCCATAAATTCAGTATGGAGCTAGTAACAATATCCCAAGAAAAATTGTCCACCCTTTACCTCTATATCTCTTTATGAGTTTATTTGGTTTCAAAATTGTCCCAAGGGCTTATTTGCCTTTCAAGTGTAAGCGTGTATATATGCATCAGTCTCACTTGCAGATTTATTATTTTAGAAACAAGTACATCATCTTTTTCCCATATAATTGAATCTTTATTATATAAGATCAACTGAATCAAAATTAAATTTGATTATTGAAACTTGTAAGTAGTTAATATAAGATCTATATAACGTAATACTCGTAAAAAAACAAATATATATCATCAATATATATATATATATATATACTTCCTCCGCTTTTTATATCTGTCATGAAAGAATAATCACACTGATTAAGAAAATAATTAATATGTCTAAAATATAATATTGAAAATATTTTTTTTTTATTGAAGATGTAAATACTCTGTTGGTAAAAAGAGTTTTTAGTATTGAAAATGTATTTTTTTATTGGAGATGTAAATACTTTATTGGTAAAGGAGGAAAAAAAATAATAAATGATATATTAGAAATGTAAAATAAAATAAATAAAAACAGATCAAATTAAAATGTAACAGATATAAAAATGGAAGGAGTACACGAATTATACCATAAAAAGTACTACCTCCGTCTGAACATTAATTTGAAGGTTAATGTCTAAAAAACTGTCTTTTCATAAAAATCAATAAATCATTTAATACATCTTTTTCCAAACATTCCCCTATCACCATTTAGTGTTTGTATACACTTTTCATATTCCAAAACAAGCATTTATTATAAAATATGGTATATCTATTAGATAAATAAGAGATAATTCCAACATATTTCACATCGTGTGACTCTAATGAAATTCTTCAACGATCATGGCATACATACATACTAGAACCATTTTATCTACACTGTCAATGGAGTAGTACAATAGGCACAATAGTGAATAAAATTGTTGTAATAATTTCAAATATAATCCATGTTTGACGGACTTGGACCACAATGCATGTTTTTGGCCAGTAAAAACCAAGAAAAATGATATTATTATAGACACCACATCAAATCTATTCTGAAAAAAAAGATGATTTCAATATCTTTAGAGTCGAATTTAAGATCAAAAATCGACTATAGAGAAATCAAAAACATAATTCAACCAAGGCAAAAATGACATTATAACCTTTTCCTCTTTATGAATTTAATTGGTTTCAAAATTGAATCTTTATATAAGATCAACTGAATCAAAATACATGTCATAGTATTATAATGCATACAACGATAAATAACTAACTACAAATCGTAGTGAAAAGACATGATGAGTGTGCGCGCATATACATAAACACATACGATTAAAATTAAAATTGATTATTGAAACTTGTAAGTAGTTAATATAAGATCTATACAACGCAATACTTGTAAAAAAAAACATATATATATATTCTATTAGGACGCATCTTTTGTTAAGGGGTGCGGCCGAACCCTTAAAATAAAAACATTATGTACAAATTGTGGATTTTCTTGAAATGACCCATTTTTATTTATGCATTGACACTCTGTTTTTATCTATTGTCCCATAAGTATAGGTATAAAATTAAATATATAAATATATGTGATGCAGAATTTTTTTGACAAATTTGTTATCCATTGTCCTAAAAGTAACTTTTTCTTTGTAAGAGTATCAAAATATATGTAAATTCATATGGTTAACCCTAAACAACAGGTGCTCACTTCTCCTGTCCCATTGGATTAGTGGAGTGAATATATTAATCGTGTAATCTAATTACAGTAATCATAAACTTGCTACTATACCAAACCACTGAAAAAGTTTCATTCATTTACGGGTTCGAATATCCACAATCCAATTTTCGCATTCAATCGCCTTTAAAAACATCTCGAGCCATGTCCTGGACACAACTAATGTAAATTCTTAAACTCACCTTCATGGAGGAGACACCTGTTGTGTGAGAAACCCTTGATTGGGAAAATTTACTACATAGAGACTCACTACATATATAGGAAGGTCAGTACGCGCACATCATCCTGGGCCAACCATACAATTTTATCGCAGATAAATCTGCGCGCTGGCCCAGATGACGCCACGCGTAAAGAACTCCTCACGAGGAAATCCCTACCATAGAATGACCCCATTGATTGTTGTACCTTTTGATAGTTAATGCCTTTCTCTTGTGAATCATCATACCATATGGCCTATTGATGTTGACTTGATGGTGGTTATGTACGTATGATGAAAGGTCACATTGAGGACGATTTTCTTTACCCGATCACTTCACCTCAAATGAAGGACGACGCAAGTAAAAATTTCCCTCACTTCACCTCAAATGGAGGATGTACGCAAGTAAAAATTTCCCACATTGAGGATGCATAAGTTAATGAAAGATAGACGCTTTTAAGATCTTGAAAGCACGGCTAGGCTACATTACAGCCGTTAACCTAAGCTAGAAAGTAAACACAGGAAATACTTGAGTAGAGAGGATATTTTGAGGTGAGCAGGACGGGTGAAACGATTAATCAATCAAGCGGTTTCCACACGCCAGAAAGATACTACACACAAGATTTCCATGTAAACACGGAATATGCATTGGGTACCATTATTGTCACGGCGGTTTTTCAGTATTGTTAGGATAATGTAATGTAAATTATAAAGAAGAGCTTTGGCAATTCCCAAAATTTCACCGGAAATACCAATGGCCATATACATTCCCTCATACCGCAAATCAACAGCATACTGCAGATTAAATTTTGCCTCGACACAATAGAAACATAAAGTTTCATATGCACCCTCCAAAGGTGAGGAGATATGGCGTAACATTACGTGCACCGTCAGTTTTCAAACCGAATTTAATTGGTAGAACAAACAAGGTATCGACGTAACTAGTGGTTTACACTGGGTCATGATCCGGTTCGAGCCCGCTTGGGGCGAAAAAAAAATGTGTGTGTGTGAATCTTTGTTAAAAAAATAGAATTTAAATTGTGTGGTTTAAATTACTTCACGCCTTGTGGGTTGAATCTCCCTAAATGAACTTTGGAGTTAATATGTAAGAATTTCCCAATATAAACAGCTATGAAAACAAAACCCCTTTAGTATAAAAAAATAAACAAAATGAAACAAGTCAAAGAAAAACTCGATTTATTTGGATCTTCATTTATTGATGATATGATATCAATCATGAACATACACACCCATTCTCTTGACTCCAAATTCCAGAAGCAAGCAAAGTTAAAGCTTCTATATAAATAAGGCAGATCGAAAGGCTAGCTAGATGTGCTTATTTTCTACTTGTTTTTCAATATATATATATACAATCCCTGGAATGCAAGAATGAGTTACACAGTACTTCAAGAACTAACCTAAAAATTCTCATACTAATGTTACAGTAATATACTAGTAGTACTACCTTTGCCTAGTTTAAGAATTTTTCATGGGGAATAAATAATATATGCACGGCTGGCTAGGAAAAATATACAATAATTAATTTCAATGTACATAAATGTATGACAGAGAATTATTATATCCATTATATATATATACCTGGGAGATGAATGAAAAGAGAAGGGGGAAATTAAGGATGATTGAGAGGTGAGTATCACGAGGGTTTCACAAAGAGAAGCCAAACAGAGCTCTGTTGGCAGTATGCCTACCTCCCAAATGGAACCGACATACATATATCATATATATGTTGTACAAAACCCCATTACATCCATTAATTTGCAAACAATGCAATCGGAAAAAAAGAAAGGGGAGGTAGACAGAATGCCAAAAAACTCTGCAAGAAACCCTTTGCTAAACCCCCCATGATCAATTTGCATCCTTCATATTTCTTTCGTTTATTTTGCACTTGTCCAACTTCTTGGTTCAATTCTTCCATCGTATCAGAAGTTTTTTTAAAAAAAAAATGGAAGGATGAATGAAAAGTATAGAAAAAGTGCAGATCGATGAAAAGGGTAGGATTCTTAAAGAGGGGCAGTTGGGTCACTAGTATTTAAGAAGCGAAATGATGAGGCTAAGCTTTCTTCTTCTACAATAATAAAGAGGAGAGGGTGTGTAGGGTAGGAGAAGAGAGAGAGAGAGAGGTTGCTAATGATTCACAGGCATGGGGGGGGGGTGGTGGTGGTGGTGGTGAGTATGGCCCGAATGGGGTACAAGTACTAGAGAGGTGGGGGATGGGGTAGTGGGTGGAGGGAGGGAGTCTGCGGGGAAAAGAAAAGATATGAGTTGTGATAATGAGATTGGATGGTTCGTTTTCTGCAGAGGTATAATTAGGCCAAAGAAAGAAAGAAAGGAGGGATTAAAGGAATGGGCATACTTATTACGTCCAAGACCCAATAGCATAGCAGCACAAGTAGACCCTCTTCCTAGTCCTTGTGTATATACCTTCAAAACGCCATTATCATTTACTTGACCTAACATCACTTTATATTTTTCTTTTATGTTAGTATTTTCGTTTTAAAATTTAAGTCTGTTTAATATAGATCTATTTAGAATGTTAATAAAATATTTATTACATTATTTTTTCTTTTACTATTAATTTATTATGTATTTATCTATTTTACTACTATTACAGTAATGATGATCATTTTCTTAATTTATGTGAAAAAATCTAAACGGACTTACATTTCGTTACGAAGGTGGTACTTGGGAGTGTCTTTCCTTCTTTCTGAAACCACGTGAAAAGTCTAATATGCAAATATTCAAGGACGGAGTCATGATTCTGTATTTTTTTTTTCACGGATAGGAAATATACAAGCTTACACACATTGCACATTGTCCTGATTGGGACTCGAAACCTGAAACTCTGTGTTAAGAGCCACAACACATACCGTTGGGCCAATGCTTTGTTGGCCCATGATTCTGTATTCGGGCTGGATTTCTTTATTTATATTATGAAGAATTTCTTAGACGTTTAAAATTTAACAATAGAGAGGGATAAAACTTTAAACATAAATCTAGGTGTGTTTTACTGGCATCACAAAATAGCTTCTAATACGATAACGCAAATTTTAATTTGATTAACCATTTAATTGCATCAATAGAACCTATGAAAAATTAATATAAACCTCTTTATTAGTAAAATGATAGCGGGTTGGGTGGATCATTAACATCGAAGTCATACATATCTCTACCTTAAAGCAATTAATTTCAGAGTACTCTACATCAGCATGCCTATTTCTATCCTTACACCATTAAATATTCATTCTTTATCTATAAACAACTTTTTGAAAATTAATTTTTGTGTGAAAGTGAGAAAGAATAAATAAAAAATATGTAAAGTAAGCTACAATACCACCCTACATTTGGAGTGACATTGTTCATGGTCCCTATTGTGGGGAAATGATGAGGAAGCCGATGGAGATAAATATGGTGTAGGGACTTTGATGCTGATGCTCTTAGCCACCCCCGGACCACTATAAAGCTCTGTCCCTGCATATATTTTGGAACGGAGGAAGGGAGTAAATGAACGTGTTACTTTCTGAAACTTAGAATAGAGAAGGTCAACATAAATATTATTTAGAAGCCCGAGCACCACATGACCGTTGCTCTACTTTGATTCTAGTCACAAAACTTACCACCTTCTCAATCTTATTTGAACACACCTCGAGGGCATTCATAACTTAATCATACGTTATTTCTATTCTATTCCTAACTATTGGATGAACATACCCTTTTGTGTATATATACATGACGATGTCAAGAATTGAACTTACCTACGTGGCACCTCTTTAGTGGCCCATCATTAAGTTTAGAGAGAGATGGCTTTTCAGAGGGGCCCCAGTAGCCGAGCTAGAAACTCTCCTCGGTTCCTCTAGGTCGGCCAATGGTTAGGGCTGACCTCCAAACAATATAGGCACAAACACTATCCCCACCTCTGCAGGTGGACCACTACTTGTGTTCAAACGTACCCACGTCCGACCTATAGGGTCGGCCTAGGTCCCCCTCGGACCAAACCCTTTGCGCACGTTCTGAATCAGATAATTACGGAAGGAATCCCGGACCAAAAAGGCTCCAATCTTTATCATTTAATACAAATATTTGGATATCTCAATTATCTCCTAAAGTTTAGGAGATCAATCAATCATAATCCATTTCCTTAGGGAACACGCCAATCAGTGTCCACCATAGACACGCCACACGCTAACTCTAAGGCACAAGCACCTCTATATAATTAATCCCAAAGGAACTACGAATACTTGATTTCAATCCCCACATTGGATACGTAGGCAGCTTGATCACTATCAAGTGCAGTCTAAAAAACATCTCACAACCATCCCCTCATTTCATTGTTCTCTATTCTCTAGGAGCTCCGTTAGGTTATCAACAAGAGAAAGAACCCTAGATTTCATACATAAGATTTTTGGAATAGTCAATTGGCGCTAGAAGGAGTGCCTCTTTATTTGATAATCTTAGGTAAAGCTCCAGAATTGACATGGTGACCAAACGACAACAAGCCGCCAACGGCTGCCACCCCAACAATGCGATAGAATCAGATGCTAACAACCAGAACCAGCAACATGAAGAAGTATCTCTCGACATAACCCACCAGGAGTTGGTAGATCAACTCACGGCTCTAGATGATGCAACAAAACAGGTTGTTCTCAATGCCGTCTTGGCAGAGGTGGAAGAGGAAGATGAAGACCTGAAAGGTCTGGAGGAAGAGGATCCCCTTGAGGAAAATTCACAGGATCCGGATCTGCAGGAGGGAGATCCATCAGGAGAGAATTCCCAGGAACAAGATGTGGAGGAGAATGACACCAATGATGGGACCTGGCAGCAAACTCCTTCTCCCCCAAGGCACAAAAGAGCCAAAATGGATGATCTGTCAACCTCATCAAATTTGAGAAAACAACTGGTCTTCCCCCAGGGAATGGAGGCAGCCCGCGCTGAGTTGTACGCCATAGCCGGAAGGAGAGCGGCACTCTTGGCTCTTGAGTCTCCTTTCTCCGAACAAATTGACATCCCCGACCCATGAGGTTCAAAATCCCAAAATTAGAGCCCTACGATGGAACCAAAGACCCCCAGGATCATTTGTTCCAATATCTTACGCACATGAATCTTGACTGCGCCCTAGAGGAGATGAAGTGCAAGGCGTTTCCAGCACTGCTCACCGGCCGAGCTCGAGAATGGTTCAAGAAGATACCGGTGACGTGGCCTTTTCTAGTGCTAAACCAGTCCTTAACCGACAGTGTATCGGGTCAAACTGTAGTGCTAGTGTGGTGAGTCAGAGTGTCGAATCCTCAGAGAAACTTGGTAATTCTTCTAAGTGTGGTTAAACACCAAAGAGCTGTTATTAACTCGATCTAAACCGCAATTTTATAACACAGATCACTACTATTCTACTTAACATAAAATAAATGCGTAATTTAAAAGTTATTCTAATATAATATATATATATATAGATGTACATAAATTGCAAAAATATATATATAGATATAAATATATGATACCAATATATAGTTTAGACGAGATAAGTTTATAGAACTAGCCAAAGTTTATATAATTGATTTATACGATCTTTCCAAGAAATCGAATGTGCTCGATCTTTCCTTTATTATTAGGTCCAATTGAGTAAATGAAACGGTGCACTCACTGAAGTTAACAATTCCTCCTCACACGAGCGTATGAAATTGTCATATGTCATTGTCATCGATTCAATCTCCACAACTTCCCCCATGCTAATCTCGGTTAGTCTCGAACAGTACCGAGTACAAATCTACCCCGGATAAAAGAGGTTATTCCATTTGTCGACGGCCGATGTTATTCAAAAGGCTCCGGTTGTCGGCGGATCGATTTAACTTTCGGTGTTAGTTTCAATTAAATCTGTTGATTTTAACATTATTATGATCTCGAGCACAATTTTAATAAGATCCATCTCTCCCAAGACAAATCTACCCCGGGTAGAAATAGGATTCCGTAGTCACGCCAAGACGGCCAATTTTACCCTCCGGTTTTTCTATCTTTTATCTCATATCCTAACTTCTCTCGATCGTTCATCGTTAGTTTATATGGTGCGATTCATCTTGGTTAATTACGTCAATCCGAATATTATCAATACGTTCTGAATAGAAAAAGATTCAATTAACTCAATTTTAGTCAATTTTAATTAGACAACATTCCTTTACTGAAAAGATCGAAATAAAACGATTACATAACTTTGGCTAGTTATTAGATTTAGCCTAATATCATTATAAAGACGAAAAAAATAAAAACAAACATAAAAAAACATAGATACTTAAGAAATTTTACCCGATTACATAGCTGGCTATTGAATCGGATGTCGATTCTTCCGGACATTACAACGACTTCAACAACACTGATCTTCTGATAATTTCTCGAGCATTACAACGATACTACTATTTATGGCATAAGGCCTATATACATACATACTACTACTAAGAAAAAGAGGTTAAGAAAATATATTGGTACCCCCTTGCATGCTGTATGAACTGCCCCTTTTATAGGCAGAATTTCCAGGGCCGGATCGATCCGAGGTGATGCCGGATCGATCCGGGAATAAAAAATCTTATCCCCAGGATTATTCTCTGCAGGACCACATGCTGGATAATCATTATGTTTCCTCGGTTCGATCCGAGGTAAATCCGGATTGATCCGGGTAGTTTTTTATTCCATAACTTGATCTGAAACTTGATAAAATCATAACTTGAGCTCTGGATCTCCAAATGACATAATTCAAGAAGCGTTGGAAAGCTCTTGAAAAGATCTATAACTTCCATGAAGGACTCTTCTTCAGATAATGTCGTCTTGATGATCCATTCGCTTGTTGTCGGCTATTTCTCGATTACCACTTAATCGAATCGATTAGCCACTTGACCACTTAAGCAATTCGATTGACCATTTAAGCTCGTGACACTCTCTAAATCCTTCCAGAGATATGACTATACTTCAACATGTCGATTCTCGGGGTCTTGGTTTATAACTCTGCAATAAAATATCACAAATACCCACGTAAATCTGACATGACACTCCGGTTATTGAACCGGTACAAAATTTTATATCTTTTTATTACTTTTACTGGATTTTTATAGTATTTAGATTTATTCATAACTATTAATATTTCATATGATTATCGTTATAATTTCTTATATTTTATATAAAAAGAGTTAATAAAGTATATATAATATCGTAATTTTTATCATATAAATGTTATACATCAACTACTCCCCACTTAGCTCTTTGATCGTCCCCGAGCAAAATAAGCGGTAATATATAAAAATTACAATAAAAATGATATAATTGGTAGATTAAATTTCAAGTTAGTAAAATATCATTTCAGTATTATAAATATATTAATTATATCCTTCTTAGAAATTAACAAGATAAAAAATGTATATAACTTAGATAAATTATCTATCAAATATCATTCAAATGAAATTTCACATAATCTACTCAATAAATATAATTAAAATTCTAGAATTATTCTCCTATCTCAACTTATATGAAATATTTGGAATCAATGACTAAGTCAAGTAGTTGACAAAATGGCTTATCCGTTTTAGGCTCAAGGTATTGGTTTAATCGAAAGGATAGAAAAGAAAATCAAAAGAGAAAGAAGCAAGTCGTACGTACTTACACCTTCATAATTTTAATCAAAAATACCTCGATTAATTCTGATATTATTTCACCTTTTTTTTTTTATATTTTTTTTTATATAAGATTTAAGAACTAAAAGCGTGCGTGTGTGTAGAAAATCAAATTTACAAGCATTGCTTCATCAAGATTGATCGGAGTAATACTCTTTCGATCGAAAATTACAAGTCCGGTTTCCTTAAACTTGTAATCATTCTTGAGATCTTATGATTCGACCTTTTTTTTTTTTTTTTTTTTTTTTTCATTTTATGCCTTCATTCCCAAAGAATAGGACATTTTGAGATAATACCCAGTTGAACTACTATCATCAGGCAATCGGGAGCTTTTAAACCTCATAAGTGATATAGGACATTTCGAGATAATACCCTCATCGCACTCAAATCATTGGTAGCTACTACCGATATTTTTATTTTTTTAGTTGTCGATCAAAGATAAGAAAGATACCTGGTATTTGATTAATTCTGTGTAAATATGGTGCTTCGTTCTTAATTCTTTTATAGAATATTAACATATCCGAACTTATTACCAAAATCGACTATTTTGCAAGCGTCATGAGGTAAGATCGAATATACTAATACTTATCTAATTTTTTCAATCTCAGTATACACCATTCTTAGCTTTTGTGTCATCATCTCCTCTCATAAGACGCATAAACTCGTGGGATTTTTAGGAAATGTAGACCAAAATAAGCTAATGGTCGGTTATAATTAACAATGTCTATTTCAGGTGAGGTCTTGATCACTCTAATCAGTTTGGTAGAGGACAAAAATTAGAAATTTATTTAGGTGAAATATTATTTGGCTATAGTTTATATTTTTTGGTATGCGCTAAAATCTCATCATTCCTAATCCGATTCCATATTCATATTTCGTTTTAAAAAGAAAATTATTCTAACATTTTATTATAGATATAAGTATATTCGCTTAAATTTCATATGAAAATTACTTGATAATATTTATGTATAGTTACATATACTTAAAATCTTATAAAAATCTAAAATTGACATATATAATATAATTATAATATATCTAATTTACTTTACTTAATTAAAATCTATTCTTACCAATTTATATTATTTTTATTCATATTAATTATATATTATCTAGTTATTTTGATTCAAGAAAAATTAACTAAGTATTAAGCACTTAAGTATAAATTAATATGAGAAAATTTTAATTTTTATTTACTAACTTACCTCTACTCCCCACTTACGAAATGTCATCGTCCCGATGTTCAGTGAGTAATAAAAAGTAGGTTTGAAAGAAAAAATTAAAATTTTATACGATTTTGATTTTTATTATTTTTCTCAACATATGTTATTTTAATTAAAGAAAATGACATATATATTAAACATTAAGGAAACTATTACAAACTTTAGAGAAAACTAAAAAAGCGATTAAACTGCTAACTTAATCGAGTACTATCTTAACAACAACAACTTCTAACTGATTTCAAACAACTCATCAAACCGTAGATGAACATCCAGGAGTATCTACCGGAAGTAATCCCAACTGAGAATCACGAGATGGAAAGATCTCGCCAAGAGTAAAGCGAGGCACTTGATTCGATTGGACACATAGTTGAGAGATAACTGTGCAAACGGTAGTGGTCTTCCTCTATTACGCTCTCATCGCAAAATTAATTGCCGTTTTAAACATCAAAATCCCCAATCAATGTATGCTCCCACGGTTAAGTGCATACAACAATGAGATCTCATCATCCGTAACCCCAAAAATCTCTAGTTGGATAGATCCGGGAATTAATGAAAGCGTTCCACGCCTCAAATGAGGGGTAAGGCCGAGTTGAAGAATCATAGGTATGATCAAGCGGTGGAAACACATATTGAAAAGCTTGCGATCTGATTTACAACATTATAGCATTTCCGAGTTCCCATAGAAACTCAAAGTGTGGGTTTTGATCAAAGGTAGATGGTGGGATTTGAAAGATTTGATTTATGATGATCATAAAACGATATAACGATGCCCCTAAACAAGAATGAGATGAGATGAGGTCATTGTCGTTATATCGATTAAGGATGCATAAAAATCTCTAACAATTGAAATGTTAATTCTACCTCCAGGAGTCCTAATCGACTTTTTCCATCCGCACCTCGGATTAGATTTCGTCCCCATCGATCGATTTTTTCATTTAAGCCTTTCTCCATCGAATAGGAGAATGGATTTAAATTTAGACGTCTCGGAACGTCATTATGAAAACACGAGGCATGGCTTTCGGGAACCACACCATCAGGCGTATGTGGTTCGTAACTATTAACCGAGGGAGAGGTGTGGTTAGACATTTTTTATTCAGATAAAGAAAAGTACTCAGTAGAAGAAAGGAATGAGCACTTAGGTTTTCTGCTGCTTTTTCCATTTATAGGAAGGTAGCAAACATGCAAAAGTAGAAAAAATCTACCTTTTTGGCGTTTTTATGCTTTCCGGATCGATCCTGAAAAGGGCCGGATCGATCCGGCCTCTCAACTAGCAATCCTGTCAGGTCGGTACACTAATGCCGGATCGATCCGGGGTTAGGTCGGATCGATCCGAAAACTTACTATTCACGGACAGAGTTGTTTTGGCTTGTAAAATGCCTAGATTTTTTCTAGGTGATATGTTTTCTCCCTAACTTCGGTTCATTTTTATTATGTTATAACGATAAACTTTACTACACGGTGTGTACTAACAAAAAATCAAACGAAAGTAAAATAACATAAAATCGTAATGAAATAAAATCCTAAAATAAAACCAAAATAACCTAAAATTGTATGAAAATGAAGTAACATACAATCGTACGAAAAATAAAATTGTTTTCAATGTCAATAATCATAAAATGGTTTAAATCAATCCTCCTCATCACTCATCTCGACGTGGCTCGAACTAGGCATGGCTCGAGAACTGTCCGGATCATAAGTCGATTCTTGGAATGGATCTTGAAAATGTGTCGACATTCGAACCGAGCTATCTAATCCCATCGAGCTCATATCTCTCGTGACATCAGAAAAAGTGCTTCCCCATCCCGTCGTGGTATGGCCAAATGATCCAAATCCTGCCCAATCAGATGTCGCAGCTGCCGTAGTACCTGTCGAAAAATCCCCTACACCACTAGTTTGAAATCCAGAATGTGGCATTTGTTGGAAGTCTGATCGAGGTGGCATCGGTGGAATAAAGTCGGGCAAGGTATACGTGCACGGATTGGCAATGCGGAATATCCATCTCGGCATAGGTAGGGTTCTCGCGTAGATATTCATCGATATATACCTCGCATGCCCTAACGTAAATCTTGAGCACCACAACCTATTCCTTTTCCAAAAACAACCATATTGGCATTGGCACGATGAACATCATAGGCCAAAGATTGAAACATGTCGTATGTGATGGTGTTTGGAAGTTGAGTTTTGTGTATTTGGATGATGGAGGAGCAGTAGTGGATTGAGAAACATGTGGAGTAAATTTGAGGTCGTTGGCGGTTAGGGTTCATAAAATCTATCCTTCCCGCCGGCCTAAGTGGTAAACTAGGACCTATAAGTGTTAAGTCAACCATAATCGATTATCATTTGGAAGCTCAGAACACCTATCTGGCGACACAAGGAAGAAATAAAACAAGGAAAAAGGCATGATTGCTGGTTTATGATTGAGACAAATTCCTTGGCCCTTCTATACATAACCCCCGCCTACATCCACGGGTATATCATTGACCATAGCCCAAGCAATGCATGGATCCTCTTTACCAAAAGATGTCAAATGACGAGAAGGGTAAAGAGTCGAATCGATAAAACGTTTAATAGCTCTCATATCCCTTATACATTTTCCATAGGAAAACCTATTTTCATGCCATATATTTGTGGGA
Source organism: Gentiana macrophylla (assembly GCA_026214975.1). Lineage (NCBI taxonomy): Eukaryota > Viridiplantae > Streptophyta > Magnoliopsida > Gentianales > Gentianaceae > Gentiana > Gentiana macrophylla. The sequence continues at coordinate 157,142,467 of CM047805.1, forward strand.
TCTAACTCGTCTTTGGTCGGGTGTCGAGACTATATGGTCAAAATCTGTGAGCTCATCTAAATTCCATACCGTATAATAATCCTCATTTTTCTGGTATATCAGGATACCATAAATAGCATTTATAAACCGGGATTAAACGCACTCGCATCTGGTTCTTAGGGGTGTGAAGTTAACTCACCATTTTCTCGTAGCATTATGAGTTGCTACCAGAGAATAAAATTCACTACTAAGGTTGTGTTAATTTCACCGCCTTAAACAAGCTAACTCCAACCATTGTCGCGCCTTCGAAAATCTCTTTACCTCCTTCCCAAATCCTTGAAATCCAAACCCTCTCTCGCAACTAAACACTTTGTCCAAATTTATTCTTTAAGGCTTTTCTAGCTATCGCAGACGCGGTTCTTTCAAAACTAACAACCAATTCTTCTTCTCGTTAAAGGCCTAGTCTCTATATGACGGGATTTGGGTAGGGATATGCGGCTTACGTTTTTTTACTGGCTTTTGATGATTCGGCCATTCTACGATAGTGACACAATAACAAAACAACAACAAAACAAACAAAACAACACAAATGAGTAACAAAATAGTTGAAATTAATTAAAAAGTTGCTAAAAAAACGAAATTAACAAAATAAATGACTACAATGTTACCTTCTAATGCTTAAAAGGTTGAAATTTGGCCGGAAGAGATGAAAATTCGCCGGAATGAAAGTTGAAGCTTTCCCTTGAAAAATTCTTCAATTTAAATGAAAATTTGAAGAGAGGAGAGGAAAATGAGAAGAGTTTAAGAATTGGGGTAGTTTAATAGTAATGTTGTGTGATGATTTGAAGAGAAAAAATTCGAATGGGGGAGAGGGGAGGGGCGGCTGTTTGAAGAAAAATGAAAGAAGAAGAAGAAGGAGGGACCCCGTCCCTTTTTTTTAGGTTTTTCAGTCTCTGGATCGATCCGGGGTTAGGTCGGATAGATCCGACCAATTTTTTTTTTATTTTTTTTTAAATCCTTTAAAACTTAATAATATTTTTAAAACCTGCTAAAATCAAAACCTTTTATAAAAAATTTATAAAACTTTTAATAATTTCATAAAGATCCTTTATATAAAATTTTCAAAAGTTATATAAAAATTTTATAAATATTATAAAATTCATAAGGGTCCTAATTCCATTATTTCTAAATCTTCCAGGGTTCTAACATAACGTTCTATCAACCTAACCTTAAGAAATGAGGCGTTCGAATTTTCTCTTTGATCTCCATCGGGATTTTCGGATAACCACCTAATCGTTCCCTTCTTAACAACATTCAAACACTCATCCTGGGATTTGGTTGTGCTTTCCCTGCATTTCCCATCATGCTCACTTTTTTCACAGATTCTACATCTCATCAGAAACTTTGCCTTTCTCTTTATTGAACTTCTCGATTTTCCATTACAGACTTCTTTCAATCTGATCTCTCTCAACAATTGCTTGTTTTTCTCAAAAACTGAAGCTTCTATTTTAAACGCGACATCTTTATCCAGGCCTAATTTCAAAAGCAAAATAAAAACTCCGATTCTATCTAAAAAAGACATCCAGGTTCTTTTTTACGTCTATCCGGTAAAAAGACGAAACTAGTTCAAACATATAAAACACGAGAAAAGTAGAAGAAAGATAGATAGCACCGATATTCGGGTGATTTCGGTTCTCGCTTTCAAATTTTTTTTTTTGATTTTTCTGTTTTTTCAATTTGTCGGGGGATCAGTCAGTAGCATTACTTCTCCCTTCATTGTGATTCCTTCTCCCTCCACAAATAACTTCACTCTGTGGCCATTGGCTATAAAAGTCGTATTTCCATCAGTTAGTTCAACAGCTCCAGATTTGTAAACCCGTGTTACTTTAAATGGACCTGTCCATCTTGATTTAAGCTTTCCTGGAAATAACTTTAAACGTGAATTGTACAAGAGCACTCGATCACCTACATGGAACTCACGACTATAGATTCTCTTATCGTGAAAAGATTTCGTACGTTCCTTGTAGGATCGAGCATTTTCCATAAGAATCGAGACGAAATTCTTCTAGTTCTGTCAATTGAAGCAATCTATGATCACCGACAGCCTTAGGATCGAAATTCAGAAATTTAATAGCCCAGAAGGCTCGGTGTTCTAACTCAACTGGGAGATGACAAGACTTACCAAAGACTAACTTATAGGGAGAACAACCAATTGGTGTCTTAAAAGTCGCTCAGACGCCCATAATGCATCGCCTAATTTAAGCGCCCGCTTTTACGATTTGAGTCCACTGTTTTTTCCACGATTCTTTTGATTTCTCTATTAGACACCTCTACCTGACCACTGGTTTGCGGATGATAGGGCGTTCCTAACTTATGTGTTACACCATATTTTTCAACTATCTTGGTAAATGGTCTATTACAAAAGTGTGACCCTCTATCACTAATGATAGCCCTCGGAATGCCATAACGGGTAAATATATTCTTTTTAAGGAATCGTATGACAACTTTGGTATCATTAGTGGGAAGAGCTTCAGCTTCTACCCATTTTGAAACATAATCTACCATTACTAGAATAAATCTTTTTCCAAAAGATATAGAGAATGGTCCCATGAAATCTATACCCCAAACATCAAATAACTCACATTCTAAAATAGGTTGCATAGGCATTTCATGTTTTTTAGATACATTTCCCCATTTTTGACAAGACTCACAAGATTTAACATACTTATAAGCATCTTTATATAGTGTAGGCCAATAAAAACCACATTGTAAAACTTTAAAAGCAGTTTTTCCAACCTCCATGATGACCTCCGCCTCACGATCATGACAAAATGACAAAACACTTAAAATTTCATTATCAGGCACACATTTTACGATTATCCCATCCGAACATTTACGGAAAAGGTCCGGTTCCTCCCAAAGAATAAAATTTTAAGTCATAAAAGAACTTCTTTTTCATTTGCCAAGTCCAATGAGACGGAATATAATCACAGTTAAGTAATTAATGATATCTCCAAACCAGGTGAAATTTCCTTAGAAGGAATTCTATTCTTTAATAACTGCATGGTTGAAGGAGTATCTATTCTAAACAGTTGTTTATCAGGAAATGAATCTTTAATTTCAATTCCTATTCCTTCATCATTTTCCATTCTACTTAGTGATCTGCTACTACATTCTCACTTCCTTTTTTATCTTTAATTTCAATATCAAATTCTTGAAGTAAGAGAATCCATCTAAGAAGATGAGGTTTAGCATCTTTCTTACTTAGTAAATACTTCAGGGCTGAATGGTCTGTATAAATTATTACCTTAGATCCAACAATATATGATCTAAACTTATCTAAGGCAAAAATTACAGCCAACAGTTCTTTTTCTGTAGTTGCATAATTAAGTTGAGCGTTTAGTGTGTGAGATGCATAGTAAATAGCTTTGAGAATTTTGTTATATCTTTGACCTAAAACTGCTCCTACAGCTAAATCACTCGCATCACACATAATCTCAAACGGCAAACTCCAATCTGGTGCTACTAACACTGGTGCAAAGAGTCAACCTCGCTTTTAAGGTCCTGAAGGCTTCCATACATTTACTATCAAAGTTAAAAGGTACTTCCTTTTCAAGTAAATGACTTAGAGGCTTTGCTATTTTCGAAAAATCAGCAATGAACCTTCTATAAAATCCTGCATGTCCGAGAAATCCTCTTAGGGTTCTTAAATTAACTGGTGGAGGTAATTTTTCAATTACTTCGACTTTAGTTTTATCAACTTTGATACCTTCTTCAGAGATTCGGTGACCTAAAACAATTCCTTCTGATACCATTAAGTGACATTTTTCCCAGTTTAGTACTAAATTGGTATCTTCACAGCGTTGTAACACTCGTTCTAAGTGTAACACACAAACATCAAATGAATCTCCGTAAACACTAAAGTCATCCATAAAAATTTCTAAGAATTTCTCAACCATATCAAGCAAATATAGCCATCATACATCTTTGAAACGTAGGCGATGCATTACATAAACCAAACGGCATTCTTTTATAAGCAAAAGTTCCATAAGGACAAGTGAAAGTAGTTTTTCCTATCTCCTTTGCAATGAATATCAGTAAATATCCCGAATAACCATCTAAGAAACAAGAGTACTTATGTCCACTTAAACGCTCCAACATCCCGAACTATGAATGGAAGTGGATGATGATCTTTCTTAGTATGATCATTTAGTTTTCTAAAATCAATGCACATTCGATAACCTGTAATCTCTCTAGTCGGAATCCATTCATTCCTTTCATTCTCTTTCATTCTCTTTCACTGTGAAACCTCCCTTCTTTGGTACCACTTGAGTTGGACTTACCCATTCACTATCTGATATGGGAAAAATTATCCCCATTTCTAATAGCTTAATGACCTCTTTCTTACAATTAACTGCAAATTTGGGTTGAGGCGGCGTTGCGGTTGAATACAAGGTTTAGCATCTTCCTTCAGAATTATCTTATGAACGCAAATCTCAGGGCTAATACCTCGAATATCGGCAACTGTCCATCCAAAAGCTTTCTTATGCTTTTTCAACATTCTAAGTAATTGATCTTCTTGTTGCTCAGTTAAAGATGATGAAATAAAGGTAGCGGTTTCAATTCCAGATTCTTAGGTGGATCTTCCAGTGATGGTTTAAGAACTGGTCCTTCTAGTTCTAATTCCAAATACTTATGCCATGATGGTTTAAAAGTAAAACTTCCTTTATCTAGAGAAAGAATTATCTCTTTCATTTCGATGTCTTTCTCATCTTCTTTAAAGATAGACAGAGCTAAGCATTCTTCTAATCTGTCTTCAAAAGTTGGTAACTGATTATCATAGACAGAATAAATATCTTCTATGAAAGAACATGATTCGGGTGATCTGTATTGATGGTTCATAGCTTTGAAAATATTGAAAGTAACTTCATCTTCATTGACTCTCAGAATTAACTCTCCTTTCTAGACATCTATTAAAGTTCTTCCTGTAGCTAGAAACGGTCGACCTAAGATAAGTGGCGCTGAATATCCTTCTTCCATTTCCATAACTACAAAGTCTCTTTGGAAAATAGAACTTGTCTACTTTAACCAATACGTCCTCAATAATTCCTTTAGGGTATTTAATTGATCTATCTCGCCATTTGCAGAGTCATTTCGATCTTCGTAAGATTTCTATGCCTAGCTTCTTATAATCCTCATAAGACATGAGATTTATACTAGCTCCAAGATCACATAAGACCTTCTTAAACAGTAAATCCTCCAATTTCACACGGAATGGTAAAACTTCCAGATCTTTCATTTAGGTGGTAACTTATGTTGCAAAATTTGAGAACATTCTTCATTTAGGCATATATTCTCATATTCCTCTAATTTTTCTTATTTGATGAATATCTTTCAGAAACTTTCCATAAGCAGCATACTAATTAGAGCTTCGATAATGGGGATATTAATATGAATATGATTTAAAAGTATCAAGGAAACGAGCATACTTACGATCGGTTTTAATCTTTTAATTTGATCTTTAGGTGGGTAAGGTAAAGATTCTAAATCTACAACCTTTGATCCCAAAGTCATTTCTCTTTTCCTTTCTCCTTAAACCTTTGAGTATTACTTGATCGCCAAGTATCATGATCTTGAGTTTTTTCTTTTAAAACATTCCCTGAATCAATCTCCACTTCAAATTCCTTCAGTTCTTCTTGTTTCTCATCCTTGTTTTCATTATCCTCTATTCTAACATGCTCTTTGAATAAATTCCTTAAATCTTTGTCCATGGGATCTTTCAAAATCCTAGGGATTTTTACCCATTTTTCACCTTCATTTTCAGGTTCCAAACTTCTATTCATTTTCAAGAAATTCTCTATAATTTCTTCTTCCTCATCAGTGAATTCAAGTTCATCTTTAGTTTCATCATTTTTTCCATCTAAATCATTTTCTACTTCATTATTCCCGAAGTTTTCTACTCCATTACTACCACAGAGTTTTCTACTTCTCGTAACTACAACATTTACCTCTCTTGGATTTCTTTCAGTATTACTTGGTAATCCTCCTGGAGGTCTACTGTTATTACGTTCACCTTCCCTACTCAAATGATCTTCCATATTCCTTAATGAGGCTTCTATCGTTCTCATTCTGGTATCATGTCCACTCATAGATGTTTTCATTGTATTCATATCTTTAAAGTTGTACCAATAGAAGTCATCATTGTTTCCATATTCTTAGCTTGAGTAGATACTACACCCATCATATTTTCCATTAGTTTTTCCCATTTTTCAACTCCTTCGCGAGTTGAGTTGAACTTTGAGTTCTTGGTATACTTTGAGTGGTATGTTGAGGATAGGATCTAGGTAACGATTGTAAATTCTGATTAGATGTGTTTTCTTGATAAACTTGAGTATTATTTATATTCCTATATGGAACTGGATATGGCGGTTGTCCTTGCTTACTAGGGTTTTCAGACCATCGATAAGTAGGATGATCTCTTCTAATAGCATTAAACGAGTTTGAGTATGCATTGTTCAAATTCCTATGCTGCTGAAGAAAACTCGCCTCCTCTATTGAATATCCTGTTGGTTCTTCAATCCCTAATGGCATATTATCCTGATTTGAGTATTCAGTTGGTGTATTATTCTCTGAACTTTGGTTTTTGTTTGATTGTAGGCCATCAAATTTCCTACTCAAATTCTCCAAATGTGCTAAAACTTCTGTATTAGATGTACATTCTCCTGCAAAGCTACTTTTAGTGCTAGAACCGGTTTCCCACATTACATTATTTTTGGAAATCTTTTCTATAGCATCGTAAACTATTTGAGCTTCTCTCATCATTAAAGAACCACCACATGCATGATCTACATCCATGACGTGAATCTTTTTCGTAATTTACTACGTAAAAGCTGAATTTGCATATCTAAGGAATAACCATGGTCGGGACAGCTCTTAATAGTTTTTTAAATCTTTCCTGTGCATTCCCAAAGCGTTTCTTCGAGATCCTTGTCTAAAGTTAGCAACCTCGACTTTTAATTCCAAATTTCGTTCAGAGAGTGAAATATTGTTTTAAATTCAGTTTGAATCTCCTCCCAACTTGTAAGTGAATGATGTGGAAGAGACATAAACCAATCTCGGGCTCGTCCTTTTAAAGAAAAAGGAAATATAGTCATCCTCGTTAGTTCCTTATGAGCACCTTGACTTTTTGGTGTGTTGCACAATTCTTCCAAAGATAGAGATGATGATGTGGATCTTCATCATCCTCTCCTAGGAATTGGGCTCTTGCGTCAATTAAACCAAAAGATGAGATTTAATTTGAAATTGTTTGCTCCTTCATTAGGTAAAAGTATGGGATTATTAGTTTGGTTTCTTCTTATGGTTTGATCACTGAGATAGGTCTCGGGTTTGGTGGGTTATTACGATTATTCGATTCCGATTCGATTATTTCTATTATTATTATTATTATTAGGGTTAACAGATTACATCCATGCCCTAGAGCATGTTCTAGCCCTTGTTCGGTGTTTTCATCCGATTTCGCCATTCTCGTATTTTTGTTTGAAGATGATTCTTGGTCGGGATTTCACGACTAGTATGACCACGCTTACTCTCTACTCTTAACCCGCCTTTTCGTAAGTGTTTATGTCGAGGCTTATAAGGAGGGCGAGTGGGGCCTTACCACTTACGGTCATCAAATAACGAAAATAGAAAATAACATGAAATTGATAGTAGTAAAATTGGTAACTTACCAGAAGGTAGGTACCAACGAAAAATAAAATAGAAATGAGATAAGAAAAGTGTTGACTTATTCTAGAATTTTGAGCTAATACAAGTAGTAACCATAGACAAAAAAAAAGAAATTAGCATCGTTCCTCGCAGCGGCGCCGAAAAGTCGACGTGGCCTTTTTAGTGCTAACTGGGTCCTTTAACCGGTGAGTGTATCGGGTCAAAGCTGTAGTGCTAGTGTGGTGAGTCGAGTGTCGAATCTCGGAAACTTGGTAATTCTTCTAAGTGTGGTTAAACACCAAAGAGTCATTATTAACTCGATCTAAACCGCAATTTTATAAACACGAGATCACTACTATTCTACTTAACATAAAATAAATGCGTAATTTAAAAGTTATTCTAATATAATATATATAGATATATAAATATATATAGATGTACATAAATTGCAAAATATATATATAGATATAAATATATAGATACCAATATATAGTTTAGATGAGATAAGTTTATAGAACTAGCCAAAGTTTATATAATTGATTTATACGATCTTTTCCGATGTAAACGGAATGTGCTCGATCTTTCCTTTATTATTAGGTCCAATTGAGTAAATGAAACGGTGCACTCTGAAGTTAACAATTCCTCCTCACACGAGCGTATGAAATTGTCATATGTCATTGTCATCGATTCAATCTCCACAAGCGCCCCATGCTAATCTCGGTTAGTACGAGCAAGTACAGTACAAATCTACCCCGGATAAAAGAGGTTATTCCATTTCTCAGACGGCCGATGTTATTCAAAAGGCTCCGGTTGTCATGCGGATCGATTTAACTTTCCGGTGTTAGTTTCAATTAAACTGTTGATATTAACATTATTATGATCCCGAGCACAATTTTAATAAGATCCATCTCTCCCAAGACAAATCTACCCCGGGTAGAAATAGAATTCGATGAGTCACGCTTCGCGCATGGCCAATTTTACCTCCGGTTTTTCTATCTTTTATCTCATATCCTAACTTCTACGATCGGTTCATCGTTAGGTTATATGGTGCGATTCATCTTGGTTAATTACGTCAATCCGAATATTATCAATACGTTCTGAGAATAGAAAAAGATTCAATTAACTCAATTTTAGTCAATTTTAATTAGACAACATTCATTTACCGAAAAGATCGAAATAAAAGCGATTACATAACTTTGGCTAGTTATTAGATTTATCCTAATATCATTATAAAGACGAAAAAATAAAAACAAACATAACAAACATAGATACTTAAGAAATTTTACCCGATTACAATCATTTGAATCGAGGTCGTATTCTTCCGGACATTACAACGACTTCAACAACACCGATCTTCGATAATTTCTCGAGCATTACAACGATACTACTATTTATGGCATAAGGCCTATATACATACATACTACTACTAAGAAAAAGAGGTTAAGAAAATATATTGGTACCCCTTGCATCTTGTATATTGCGCGCCTTTTATGGCGAGAATTTTCAGGGCGGATCGATCCGAGGTGATGCCGGATCGATCCGGGAATAAAAATCTTATCCCCGGATTATTCTCTGCAGGACCACATCTTTGGATAATCATTATGTTTCCTCGGTTCGATCCGAGGTAAATCCGGATTGATCCGGGTAGTTTTTATTCCATAACTTGATCTGAAACTTGATAAAATCATAACTTGAGCTCTGGATCTCCAAATGACATAATTCAAGAAGCGTTGGAAAGCTCTTGAAAAGATCTATAACTTCCATGAAGGACTCTTCTTCAGATAATGTCGTCTTGATGAGCCATTCGTTTGTCGAAGCTATTTCTCGATTACCACTTAATCGAATCGATTAGCCACTTGACCACTTAAGCAATTCGATTGACCATTTAAGCTCGTGACACTCTCTAAATCCTTCCAGAGATATGACTATACTTCAACATGTCGATTCTCGGGGTCTTGGTTTATAACTCTGCAATAAAATATCACAAATACCCACGTAAATCTGACATGACACTCCGGTTATTGAACCGGTACAAAATTTTATATCTTTTTATTACTTTTACTGGATTTTTATAGTATTTAGATTTATTCATAACTATTAATATTTCATAAGATTATCGTTATAATTTTTGATATTTTATATAATAAGAGTTAATAAAGTATATATAATATCGTAATTTTTATCATATAAATGTTATACATCAACCGGCCAGGACGATCTACAATTTTGATACTCTGGGAAAGATGTTCCTTAACGCTTTTATCACGGCGAAGCCATTTCAAAAGAATGCTACCCACTTCTTTTCTCTCAAACAAAAGCGAGACGAGACCGCACTGCAGTACCTTAAACGGTTCAGCAAAGAGTCACTCCAGGTGCGAGACACCTATGAACATGTTCGGATCGCGTCCTTTGTGGCGGGACTACGTGAAGGGTGGCTATATGCTAAGCTGAGCAGCAAGCTCCCTGTATCTATGGAAGAGTGCATGGAAATAGCGTTCAAGCACTGCCAAGGAGAGGAAGCCAACCGACCGAAGCGGGAGTTGGAAAAATAAGAGTCCAAGAAAGAGAAGGCCGAAGATACTTCAAGAAGAAAGAAGTAAGTGCGGAGAGCGTGACGGTCGGATCTGATAAGGGCCGATCCGAAAAAAAAATGTGCCCTGCAACCGCGAGACTTCCCGGTGTTAAACAGGCCTCGCGAACAAGTGCTCGTGATCATGGAAAGAAAGGGTTTAGCGGGAAATCCTACGCCGCTGCGAAGCTCCCTGGACATAAGAGACCAGAGCAAGTTTTGCACATATCACTAAGACACTGGGCATGATCTGAACAATTGTAGAGATTTCTAAAGAGACGTCGACACAGAAATTGCCGAGGGGGGTTGGATGAGGTCGTGGAGCGACCTCAGTATGGTGAACGACGGGGTCGGCGATATTACTTGCCGAGAAACTACAATCGAGAGCGCAATCGGCAGGGCGAGCCTCAGCGAAGAAGAGATCGGTCTCAGAGAGAGGTATCGGCAGATGGACAAACGCTTGATTAATACCATCAAAACTATTGTGGGTGGCCCCGGTCATGCCTTCGGAGACAGCGACAGCGTTAACGCCTGAGCTGGGGGCATACAAATGAACAGAGGAAATCAGATTCCTTTTTAGGAAGTAAGCTACGGGCTTAGGGACCCACTCCTACTGGTCCCGAACAATGAAGGGTTGGTTATTGAAGTCGTGGTGAATAAAAAATTGGTGAAGAAGGTTTGCGTCGACACAGACAGTGCCGGCAACGTCATCTACTTTGCGGCTTTTCGGGCAATGAACCTTAAGGAGTCCAAGCTGACTCCAGTTTCAGCACCTCTGTTTGGATTTGCCGGCCCTCCTGTTCATCCTATGGGAATGGTTCGGCTCGCGACAATGTTTGGTAAAGAGTCAGAGGGAAGGACTCTAATGGTCAACTACGTCGTGTTCAAGTCGTCTTCAGCATACAACATCATCTTAGGAAGGCCTGCTCTGATTAATCTTCGGGCCGTAATTTCCCCAGCTCACTCGAGTTTAAAGTTTATGACCGCCCGCGGCTCGGTTGAAATCAAAAGAGATTTAGAGGTAGCCCGAAGTTGCTACGCGGCCACCATCAAGGGCAAATAAGTTATCTTGGCTTGATTTGATCGGCAAGTCTTTATCATTTATTGCTTTCCGTAGTCTACTTCTCGTTTCCGCACTTTTATTACGCTTTTCTTTTTTCAAGTCTTGGACATTTCTACGTCGTTGAATAAATTTTACTTTTCGTCATTACTTACTTCTTTGCCTTGTTTTATAAGCCCATAAGGACCAGCTAACTAATATACTCCACGTATAAACTTCACACGAGAAGTCAGCACTAGCCTGACCCCGCTCGTCCTTAAAACCTCACGCAAGAAGTCAGTCCGCTCTGGCCCTGCTCTCCGCGATTTGAAACGAGAAGTCAGCACTAGACTGGCCCCCCTTGTCCTTAAAACTTCAGGCGAGAAATCAGTCCGACCTGGCCCTGCTCGCCATGCTTATAAACGAGAAGTCAGCACTAGCATGGCCCCGCTCGTCCTTAAAACTTCACACGAGAAGTCATTCCGACCTGGCCTTGCTCGCCGCGCTTTTAAATGAGAAGTCAGCACTAGCCTGGCCCCGCTCGTCCTTAAAACTTCACACTAGAAGTCAGTCTGACCTGCCCCTGCTCGCCGCGCTTTTAAATGAGAAGTCAGCACTAGCCTGGCCCCGCTCGTCCTTAATACTTCACGCGAGAAGTCAGTTCGACCTGGCCCTGCTCGCCTTGCTTTTAAATGAGAAGTCAGCACTAGCCTGGCCCGCTCGTCCTTAAAACTTCACACGAGAAGTAAGTCCGACCTGGCCTTGCTCGCCGTGCTTTTAAACGAGTAGTCAGCACTAGCCTGGCCCCGCTACTCCTTAATACTTCACGCGAGAAGTCAGTCTGACCTGGCCCTGATCGCCATGCTTTTAAACGAGAAGTCAGCACTAGCCAGACCCCGATCGCCCTTAAAACTTCATGCGAGAAGTCAGTCCGACCTGGTCTTGCTCGCCGTGCCTTACAATGAGAAGCTCGTCTAACCTAACCCGGTTTTTTCTAAGGTCAGACTGACTTAGTCCTGCTTGTCGTAAGCTAAGGTAGAACTAAAGCTAGCCTGACTTGTGAAAATTCGGTACCTAACTCATAGTCACCCTAGCTCGCAAATTGAGCTCGACCTTACATACAAACATAAGTGTGCCATCTGAAAACTCAGAGAGGCATACCGGCCAGCATGCCCCTTAAGAAGCTTTGTTAAAGTCTGACGCAATCCAGCCTCACCCCTCATGAACTAACTAGGTCAGGTTTATACATGCCGGAACCTGTGTGTAATCTAAACAAGTATGCCATCCAAAAATCTAGAATAATGGCTGACATAATAGGGGGGCACACCCCTCCGACGATAAAAATAAACAAAAGATAACTCAGAAAAACACAAAAATACATAAGCAAAACAGCTTCTTTTAACAAAATCATAATACAAGCATAGTACAAAAAAAATTCAAATAAAAAATAATAAACTCCTAAGAGTCTCGAGTAGGACTCTTCTGAGGCTCGGACGAAGGAGCCGAGCCAGAAGTAGCAGCAGGCTGGGCAGCATACTTGGACACGATGTTCACCCCCGCCTTAAAGTCCTTTATGCGCTCGGTGTGTTCCGTGCCCATTCCTTGTTTATAGTAGACCCTCTTAGGAAGGTCGTCTAGTACAAGGGAAGGATACTGAATCCTCGCCTCGTCTACTCCCCGAGTGTACCCATAGTTTAGGACAGGGATCAGCAGCACCTTCAAGGCCTCGGTAAAATATGCCGAAGCCTTATACTCTTGAACGGCATCGGCACACCGAGCCGGGATCATGGCTTCCAGCTCGGCCCCGACCTTTTCCTTCATCTTTTTCTCCTCTGCAATCTCACTTGCCAGAGACTTCAGCTCACCCTTTTGAGCTAGGAGTTGAGCCTGCAGAGCCTTCATCTCTGCGTCCTTGAGCTGGGCGGCCGCCTTGAGCCCCTCTCATGTTCGCCTCAGCTCGGCTATGTTGCTCTTCTGGGCAGTTGAGTCGGCGGAGGCTTTTCCCAACCTCCTGAAAATGTCATGGCCGATCATACCCCTCCTGAATAATCAGAGAAAAATAGTTAAAGCTATCGCAAGGTCAGCTTTAAAACAAAAAGGAATAAGGACCAATCACTTACCAGTTCCACTGTCTTACAACCTATAATAGCCATCTCCTCGTCGGATATGCTGGCGACCCGCTGCTGCTCGGAAGCAGCTTTTTCCTGAGCTCCCTCAGAAGCTTTGGACTTGCCTTACTTCAAGGGATTACTCTCGTGTAGGATCGGCCTCGGCTGCCCATTCTTCCTTAGAGACAGACTTTTCTCCGTCGCCTCCTCGGTATTTTCCAGGTCGACCTGCTCCTGAGGGGGAGTGGACGAAGAAGTTCCCGCCGCATCCCTGATAGGATCCTCCATAGGCACGCTCCGGACGGACGGTGTCGACTCGGGCTGACGAACCTCCACTTCTCCCTCTGCTCCAGCTAGTAGGTCGGCGAAATCGGCCACTACAAGTATGAACAAAACATTAGTCAAACAAAAGCATATGTATACCAACAAGGCTAAAATACATAGGAGAATGTCCTACAGGACTTCCACTCAGTATTAGTGAATTCCACATAAGGGTCAGGCCCCGCATCCTTTAACCGAGCTGCTGTAATCAGCCCGTCGTACGGGTTTTGCCACTCGATAGAATACCCGGACAGATGGATCTTTTCCACCGACTTCTCCGAAGTGCAGGCGGTCATCCTTGTCCAAATCGGCCATGTTCCACTAACTCAACTAAGGGTGATCTTCATGGCGTACAAAGAACAATCTCTCATTCCACCGTTTGAAAGAATCCTTACCTTTGGGAGTATGAGGACGAGGTAGGGTGGTCCTTTACCCTCACGCGGTGGTAGAATTACCTAAATTTCTTTACACTAAACTTCAGGTTTTGCGGCCCGGCACCGGATAGCAAACCCAATGATGGCTGATACGATACCATTGGTGGCTATCTCGGGAAATCGAGCCCTTAGTGCTGGAGTACAGCGAGTAGAGCCGGGCAAAAAGGCAGCCTCGGACTTACATTGAAATACTCCCGGTGAACCGTACTGAAGCCCTCCGGAGGGTCCGGAGCAAACAGATGTGGTTCCGAGGGCAACCTTGGTGTGAATATTTCCCTATCCACCCCGTACAACTCACATATCTCGTCTAGATGTTCTTGACCAGAATAGATCCAACATCTCTACTATCCGCAATAGCCATGAAATTAGACCTACAGTTCCGGTGAAACGTGGCTTATATATAAGGATAATAGAAATCGGGCTACAAAGCTAAATTGTGAGAGAAGAAGCACTTACTTGCAAAAATAAATTTGGAGATTTAAAGTAGAATAGTAAGAAACAACGGAGGCGGATCTTTCGCTTTAATCAAGCGGCGGTGAACGTTTGACATGACAGGTTTATAACCCGCCACTTGTCTTGAAAATCGCCCATTGTTAGAGCTAGTGGGCAATGACGCCTCGATTCTCAGGACAGTTACCGAGGCGTCATAACTAGCTTTCCCACCTGGCAATTCGAATTCAAAACCTATAAGCTAGATGACCGAACCAAGATACCACATAGGCAGATCCGAGCCAACCAACCAAGGCTCGGCTGGATCTGGGGGGCTTATGATGATGCCAAAAATTGAACTTACCTACGTGGCACCTCTTTAGTGGCTCAACATTAAGTTTAGAGAGAGACATGCTTTTCAGAGGGCCAGAACTCCTAGTAGCCGAGTTAAAATAGTTCGGGTACTCTCGCCGCCTCTCAGGTCGGCCAATGGTTAGGGCCGACATCCGAACAATATAGGCACAAACACTATCCCGAACTCTGCGCAGTCGACCACTACTTGTGTTCAAACTTACCCATGTCCGACCTATAGGTCGGCCCTAGTCCCCTCGGACCAAACCCTTTTCGCATGTTCGAATCGATATTTATGGAAGGAATCCGCGCCATAAAGGCTCTAATCTTTATCATTTAATACAAATATTTGGATATCGCAATTATCTCCTAAAGTTTAGGAGATCAATCAATCATAATCATTTTCCCTTAGGGAACACGCCAATCAATGTCCACCATGGACACGCCACACGCTAACTCAGGACACAAGCCCTCTCAGTATAAACAATCCTTAATGAACTACGAAGACTTGATTTCAATCTCCGTGATTGGATACTTAGGCAGCTTGATCACTATCAAGTGCAGTCTAAAACATCTCACAACTTTTCAGTGTTCTATGTTCTCTAAGAGCTCCGCTAGGTTATCAACAAGAGAAATAACCCTAAATTTCATACAAACGATTTTTGGAATCATCAATACACACGTGTATTTAAACATTAACACTTGTTGTACAAACACAAGTAATATAAAAATTTCCCTTGTAATCGTAATGTTGAAAACATATGCATATGCACATAATAATACCCGAAGAGTTCTTTGCAAGCTTTTGAAAATATAAGTTTAAGAAATTTCATAAAAGAATAACTTATACTAACTCCGGTCTAAAATATAAGTCATCCTATATTTTTCTACTTGTCTCATAATATAAGTCATTCTATATTACCGTCTGCACATTTATCGCTTTCTTTTCTCTATCTTACCCTTAATTTATTATGAATTCAACAACTTTTCATTACTTAACAACTATTGCATTAATGATAGTGAGGCGTTTTAGACATTAACCTTCAAATTAATGACATTCAACCAATTTCTTAATCTGTATTTAAAGCTCACCAGGATGACTTTATATTTTGGACCGGAGGTAGTAATTCCTAACTATAGTATATCCATTCTCAAGTAAACCCGAAGAATGTAAACGTAATGTCTCTTAAGAATTATTGTTTCTATTTGAATACCATATAACTTACTGAGAACACAAACATTTTTTTCAAATTAAAATACTTCCTCAATGTGGAGTATACCTATCTCTTATCAGAAAAATAACTTTCCGGGCAAGGAATTCCTATTACTACACATATATAGGCCCGAAAAATGTATAAATCATATTGTAAATTACAAAAGGTTATACTCAATTAAATAAATCATAGAACGATTAACCCAAAAAATTAAAATAGGTCATTGTATTTTTCTAAATACTTTCGGTGTCAAAGACGTTACTTAAAATACGTTAAAATAATTTAGATAGTAAATTTTTAATCCATTTTTATCTAAAATACACATAAGATGTTTCACATCTTTCTATAAAAGTTTTCTTTAAGAAATTTTGTGCTAACAAGAAACAAGAAATGCTAAATATCTACTTTCATAGCCTTTGAAATTGTATTAAAACTCTTAAAAATCCGGTTCATCATAAAATGAAATCAAAGTTTTTTAAAGATTAAACATCATACAATGCCATAGACATCAGGATTTATTTAAACATGAGTCGTAGTTCCTTTTAGATTTTGTTGATATTCAATGTATCTACCGGAAGTCTTCAATCAAATATTTACTTATAATAATGATAATATTTAATTGAAAACCTTTTAATGCAATCAAAATATAAAATAATGATTGCATCGGTTATAAATAATGACGCATCGTCAAAATTCAAAATGCTAAATTCCACATATGACACATGAGGGGTTGGTGAACTTTTCATTGTTCAACTGAATATATCATATAAATTCCCGGCCGGGCTCGATTAAGAAAATTAGTAACTACACGTTTACTTTACTAAAATACACGGTCTATTAGACCCGTTTATAAAATTCATAATAGGGATTCGAATGTTTCATCTTGACAATAAACGACACATAAGATTACTTCAGACCTTGAGAAAACTATATACTTCTTAAAATCTTATGAGTAGGTCAATCAATCAAACTTAATGAGTCATATGGTAGTGCAAGAATAACATGCATGTGTATTTTAATCTTCTAATAATCATTTAGTTGTTTAGGATTTGTGTAGTAATTAACTCTCTGTGACTCGAATTAGGTTTTAAAACTCCATCACTCTATTCACCTCCTTTTAGAAAGCTATTTTGCGCTCTATCTATCAATCAAACAATTGATATCGAGAGCTTAGTCAATTTGTGATCATAACCCTGATACTACTTGTGTGTGTGAGTGTGACATATTATTTTCAGTGATTTACCTATTGTTTACAGAAATAATGTTCAAGGAAATAAAGAAAAGAGCTACCGCCTCTTGCACTAAAGCTCGACTCGAATTCGATTCATTTTCCTCCCTATTAATCTTAGAACGTATAATATTTTTTCCATTTTATGGATTTGATGAAAGATGATACAATGAAAACAATACAGTCTTTATACAACGATGATACCTATAAATCTGTCCAAAATATTCTTCAGCTTTTAACATGTAGTAGTATAATTTATTTAACAATGAGGCATTCTTAGTTAAGGGTGTTATTGTGGGTAAGTTATTTTCTAGTCACTTCATTTGAAAAGTTGTACAGTGTCGATGATTCTGGATCACACAGTTTAACTCAAATTGAAATTATATGGTTCAGATTCATCCACATATTTTACTCTTCAAATAGAGTCACTACGAAATAACTTCCCGTTATTGAGTTGTTGAAACTGTTGTCATATATGATGTCACCCTTTTCCTCCCAGAGAGATCATTAAATTTGCTGGAAGAAGAGATGCAATCCTCCCTTCTGTCGAGTGATGCGTCATAATCACCCCAACCCCAACCCCAACCCCTCCCCTCCATGAAAAAATGAATGAACTTCTGTATGTATGCAATTCTACTGGTAATTTTTGTAGGGTAATTAAAACAGTCAACAACTTCCTCCAAACTGGCAGTCAAAATCTTCGACAAATAATGGTTGGGACAAACTATGTTGGGCGCAGACGGTCCGGTTTTTTAATATTCTTATATAAATCAATTAAATACAATTGGTTGTTTTTAATTTAGTCCATCTAATTATAAAAATATAATCAATTTGTCACCCAATCACCAATTCCTGATTATGTCCCTGATAAAGAAACAAAACACCTCATACATACATGTATATTATTTCCTTTCCTTCTATTACCGTATTGAATTTCAAGATATAATATTATTTTGTTCTTATTTTGTCCTTCTGACCTACCGCCCCATAATATTTAGATAAATGATAAAGTCACAACGAAAAAACACAACAATGATCTATACCATTGATTATTATCATTGTTGTGTATTTTCGTTGTGATTCTATCACTCCTCTTATATTTAACGACAATAACATAAATAGTGTACAAACCTAGAGGCTAGAGACGAGAGGAATTGAATTAGAAACGAGATATCAAACATAATTACGTGGTTTTGCTGATTTACCTACGTTCACAACCAAAATAAAACAAATATCACATGATGCTTCGCACAAAAGAATAAATACATTTCCTTAACACCCATATATTTTCTAAACACACAATATACAGAACCAACACATACAAATATTTTTTTCACTGTTTTTTATTCACAACACATGATATTCACGCTATTCAATACAAGACCTGATACAATTCAACCAACATTTCCATATTATCGGGTAATAATTACAACATAGAAGTTAATTGCTATCACAGGCAGGAAAATTCTATCATAAGAACTTTACTCTTGGAGCCCATGCAATGGCAAAGATCTGGACCACACAATTTCCACACACGGTACCTGTGTATTCCACTTCAAGAAATGTGTGGTCAGATCTGGCCAGCGTATAGCTTCTTACTGGTGAAATCCTCTGATAAACGACCCTCACAGGCATACCTTAATGATAAAAAGCATAATATTATAGTGATAGTCTTATCTTTCTGATCAGATGGTGTGAGAGTTAGATAGCATTTATCGTCTTCTCTTAGTAAAAACAAATGTACATGCAATATATATATATATATATATATATATATATATATATATATATATATATATATATCTTCAATTTACTATTCAATATATTAAATGCGGATACTTTGGTTGACTATTTTGGCGTTTTGTGTTTTTTTTTTTTTTTTTACTTCCATTGCAAAACGACGTCGTCTGCAGAGTACAATGAGTCATCTTCCACCACCGCCTCTGTCCTCCAGTAAAATTCCGCTAAATCTCCACTGACCTCAGATATGGATGAAATTCTCCTCGACATGAAGCTCAGTCTTCTCCTAGCAAGGAAACTGACAATGGGAAGAAGATAGATGATGAAGCTCAATCTTCACCTTGCAAAGAAACCGACGAAGTGAAGAAGATAGATGGATCTGTTTCGGATTTGAAGAACGAAGATTCACTCTCAGATCTTAAGACTCCTCTTCCGGCAGGTGAGCCTTCTCTTCTACCCGTGTATGAGCGTTCTGCTTTTTGATTCTTTATAGCAGATTAGTTGATTCTTCAATTCTTCATCTTTCTCTTCAATTGTTTGCTTTTTGATTCTTCTTATGGCTGTCCAGGATTGGCTGTTCTATAAGCATTGATGCATATGCAATGTGTATAAAGGTAGACAATTTCCTTAATCTCTGCAAATCTCCTCTGATTCTTTCCTAATCATCCTCTTTCATGACTTGATTCTCTGAATCATCTCTCTTATGGAAAATCAGCCTTTGATAGCAACACGAGTTCCCAAATTCGTGATGGTTTCATTTCGATTTGGTTCCGATCCAAATCACTGGATTGTGCACTGGCCCAGAAAATCGATTCGTAAGGCATGTTGATTCTCCGCGATTTCTGAGCAACCTTAGTTGGAAGGTTCAATTGAAGCAACCCTAGATGGATGGCCCATTTCTCACGAGGTCAAAATCAAACTTTATGCTTTGACTCTCTGCTATTTCACGGAAGTTTCATTTTGTTCTTTATACTCTGATTAATTTCTGATTTGAATTGGTACGAACCTTAAACGTTTATGATACTATGATGATTTGTCTTTAAAAAAAAAAGGTAGACAATTTCTTGTATATATATATATATCTTCAATATCGTTTGCTGATTTGGTTCTAGATGTTTTTATACATTTGTTTGTTAATGAATTAGTCCACTGCAATAAAGCATGTTCAACTTCTATTACCTTTTTATTTATGCTCTGAATTTTTATCTCTTTTTACACATGTTTTGAATCAGTTCGAGAAAAATCTCGAACACGGCAGGATAACCATGGCATTTTTCCAAGGAGTTTTCAGAATAAGCACCAGATGATTGGGATGACTTAGATGCTTCTGCTGCACATGTAGCAAATCTCTTGTCGACCGAGCCTTCTGATAGTATGTTTTCTTTATTTTTCAAACTTTAAAGCTACCATGAAAGCATGAAAATAAATCCCAGAAAACTTCTTTGTATTTGAAGCATTTGCATTATTGTCTAAAGGAAATGCTTTTATATATTTGACGATTCGTCTTTACTGTTATATCATGTATACTTATTCCTTGTAGATAGTCAAACTAGGTGTTGGAGGATTCAAGATATGGGTCTTTGAATCGCTCTCTTTATTGTGCTATGTGTCATGCCCTACAACGTTACGAAACGGGTTTCGTATCAGTCAACCTCCAGGTCGTTGTAGCTCTTAGTGGTGGCTTCCATGCTCAAGGTACAGTGATTCTAAATATGTAGCTGCGGTCCGAATTGACTGCTTTTTCCGTCTTTCTCGACAATTTTTTTCCTCCGATGTAGGATGTTAGTTAATCACATGGGAACATCTGGCCAGAGTGCATTTATTGCGCGTCCGCTTCATTGCCTATTATGATCTGTCATGGTTCGGTAAATACATGTACGTGTCTTTGCTTGGTGTTGCATCATGTATGCGTACAAGGTTTTTAAATGCTTGATTTTTATCATAATTAATTAGTTGCCGAGGCGATTGTGGTTTTAAATTTGAGTAATTCAATTGAAATGACCTTCCTTTACTTCGATGTCATTAGCACGTGTTAACATTTTCAATAGAATCTTAATTTTTAATGATGACTTTGTAGCTCTAATGTTTTTAGTTCATTTGTTGCTTTTGGAAGTGCGATTCATTTTATATTCGATTAGAGTTTTTACAACTTTAGGGTAATATCAATCGACTATGCGATGCTCCGTGTATATTCATGGTGGTAGGAACTAAGCTACTTTGGTAACAATTGGGTGAATTTTGAATGTGCATGAACCTATTGCACAGTTCAATATGGCATGATAAACAATTCCACCCCATTAGTCAATTCATTGAGGTTGCCTTCTTCTTTTGTATTTTTATTTGGAACTTGGAGGTTGTTATTACTATCTTCGCTTTCTTGACATGGAATGGGAAATTAGAATGTAGAAGGATCGTCTTGTCGTCCCATTATCTCTTAAGCCAACGATGTAGAAATTTGTACATTATAATGGGAGGTTTTTCCAGTCTATTTTTCATTGTTACACGGATAAGGGTCCTTTTAGAATGTTGAAGGATCCTTTTTTAGGAGCTAATTGTCTATCGCAAGCTCTATCTTGAAAAGGGTAAGGACAACAATATATATCTAAGTCTGTTTGCCTTGATCATAGGCTCTTCATGTGCTTAAACCCCGTCCTCGTTTTTAATGTCGGGATTATTTGGCGGCTAATTCGGCGTGCATCTCCGCCTAAATGGGCATTTCGAGCATCCATATTTGGGTAGGCGTCATTAGCTCAAGTTCGAGAGAATGGGGGGCTTCGGGCTCGAGCATAATCCTATGATGCCTTCTTACATTGAGGATATGGAATCGGCCATTTCTTTGGAGTCTGATGAAAAATGCCGGAGATTCGGTTGGGTGCTCACACTATTCGAAGCCATGGAGTTCAGGTAGCAAGATTTCATATGCATGATTGGTTGATTCTTATCTTTGCTTGTGGTGATTGATATAGTTTTGAATTTGATTGAACCATTTCATCGTTTTATTGGAAGAGATATGATGACTGATTTGATGTATCCATTTAAAGGGAACACGAGTTCCCTTTCGAAATTTCATTCGGTATGTTTCCTCTTGATAATACAATGTGTTATTGCTTTAGTATTTGCTTCTTTACTTATTTTTCATGAACAACGATTCATTTTATAGTTATGTAAACAATGTATGCTTTGATTTAGTGAAACTGATAGAAAAAAGGGCATTAGGGGATGGATTTCTTGGCCAAAGGTAACCTAATTTTTGTAGGCGTGGCACGACACCAGGGCTTTAGGTTCGACTTTTTAGAGGTCGAATGTCTACGTTAGTTCTTTGGAAAGTCGAATATTGACCTTGGAATTGACTTTCCGGAGGTTGAATGTCACTTTTGTGCCTTGAAAGTAGGTTTGGTGTGGTGTCACTTTGATGAAGCCCAATATCATTTTACTGTGCTACTCTTGCAAAAGTCTTATGGATATCCTGTAAGAAAAATGATACAAAGCGAGAGAGGTTGAGCAAGAATTTTACGGATGAGTCAATAGAAAGCGGATAGGCTTCCTTGTCCTAGAGAAATAGGGTGTTGAGTGTTGTACTTTATTTGTTGAAGTCCTAAAACCATCAAAAGCTTGAGCGTTTCTTTGTGCAAACACCACATGGCACATTATGCAAAATTGGGTTCAGATTTTGGTAGTTTTTCGTCGAGAGATTGGACTTTGCAAACATGTCCATTATGCTACATACAAGAGCCTAAGCAAAACCAAAGGGTGAGAATCTTGATCTTATTTGCCACTTTACATTTCAATGCAATAAAATTGTTTTAAGCTTCCATTAGCACTATGTAAATTAAGCATTCCGTGCCAAGTTACCTTCTTTTTCGATAATCATTAAACCATTTTTTAGAAATTGTTTATGTTGCTATGAGTTTCTACCGGTCCAATTTCATACTTTTGCAAATGATTATTGCAATATTGTTGCCGATGAGTTGTCATTATCATATTTTACTTTATCGAAAGGATGTGTATGATCTGCATCAAGCTATACTAGGTATTCGGATTTAACTCGTCTTTGGTTGATTATTTGTTCTTCATTTATTGTGAACGTCGTAATTCTTATGGTGGTATCTCTCAAAGGTTTGCTTTTATTTGTGCTTATAATCGCGGTGCTCACCGATGCAATCAAAGATGGTGTTGGCCGACTAGGCGATTTCTTTGGCGGTGTTTTCACGATGGAAAAGGGTGAGTCCTAGCCACGAGCTACAAGATTTGCTTGATTTTGTATTTGATTATATTATCGAATTTATTCCTGAGAGCGACGTTTTAGGTTTTTGAACATATCACGGGTGGTGTCCAATGTCTTTGGATGAAGGCTCATATTATAGGACATAAAAGCTTCCCAAGTGGCCATACCTCTTGTAAGATTTTAGCTATTTGTTTGTGTTCTACTAGCTTGTCTTAAAAATAGATATGTGAAGACCTTTTAGTATTTTCCTTATGGCATGGATTATACATCCAATTTTTTAGTGTATGACATGTTATAATACTACGTGTGGTAGCGTGTCCCGTGTCCGATATGTATCAACACATATGCGCATCGGATACTTATGATACAAACCGGGCGAATTTGTAATTTCTAAAAGTTGGACATGGGATTCGAGATATGATTGTTTGAGAAACTCGGTGCCTAACATGAACGTCATCATTGTTTTCGGTGTTGGATTTTAGGGTTGTTTGCGGTGTATTGGCTACATTGTGTTGTACTTGGCAGGAAAATACGAGCATTTGATCGTCAAGGCCATGTAGCAAAGCTCGCATTGTTTTCCTACCATTGCTTTTTGCGGCTTTAGTTGCGGTTTTAGAGTTGATCACTATGCAACATGATTCACTTCAACACCGCGGAAGAGCGAGAACGCCTCATTTGGTGAAGCCGCACTGAAGCAATCAAGGGGAAGCAAAAATAGGTACATTACAAATCCTCACAATACACACTAGCATCCATGATACTGAGTAAGTAACAAGTACTAATAATGCACA
This sequence comes from Gentiana macrophylla, assembly GCA_026214975.1. Taxonomy (NCBI): domain Eukaryota; kingdom Viridiplantae; phylum Streptophyta; class Magnoliopsida; order Gentianales; family Gentianaceae; genus Gentiana; species Gentiana macrophylla. The sequence continues at coordinate 157,166,599 of CM047805.1, forward strand.
TTGAATGTTTATTGACAAAGAAAAGAGTCAGTCCGACGATACCCATCGAACAAAAAGGAAACAACCCTAAGCACACAACATTGAAAGATGCTGGCAAGGCCCAAGAGCATAGCATCACGGCAACACCAGCTACCCCATTAAGCCTGCTGAAGAAAATGAAGGTAGATGACAGCTGATCAATACCAATAGTAGGCCATGAAGGAACAAAAAAAGTAAACCACCCCTACATTTTGCAACAGTCTGGGTTCATATTTTGGAACAACCAAAATTCCAATTTTTTGTATTTTGCCCAACCTGCAACTACTTCGGAAATGTAATGTGAAACTATTATGTTCAAAACTCTATGTTTTTAAGGACAGGCAACCAAATTTGTATAATTCGGTGCTTTTGTAACATTCTGCACCGGCCAAATGCAGATGATGTGTATGTCCACTTTTGCCTATTAGATTCAATTGTTGTCATAGTTCAATATATAATTTCCCTCAAAATAAAACCACGACTTGAATGAACCAAATGCATTTTTTTGGCAGTCAGCTATAAGATATCAACGTGTTTCAAGTATCAAAAAAATAACGCAGCCTACGGGCCTCACTGCGTGCAGTGCACAGATCCCCTAGTGTAGTATATATATATATATATATATATATATATATATATATATATATATATATATATATATATATTGTGTTTGGAGATACAATGCAATCTTTAGAAACTGAAAAAAAAAGACATAATCCTCTATTTGTAAGGGTGAACAAAAAAAACCGGAAACCAAACCAACCGGTCCAAACCGCAAATACTTAAACCATGGTTTTCTGGTTGGTTTTTGTATTGTATAAAACCATACCGTGAAAAACAATTTGGTTTTGGTTTTCTAAGGAAAAAACCGGACCAAACCGGAACCGGATATATATATATATATATATATATATATATATATATATATATATACATGCGTGTGTGTATATGTCTATGAATATCGACACTAGTAATAAAATGAGTCTTTATTTGCACCACACCAATCCACTCATATACCATTCTACCTGTGCACCACACTAAAACCAAATTTTCGTCAGTACATTGTGAGAACTGATCATCACAGTGAACCGACTTTTCATCGGTTCCCCTCAATTATCGCTACATGTATATAATTAATATCTCATTTCATGATCTATTAATATTTCAGTCAACTACCTCACACACGTAGTTTGATGCTCATTCTAATAGGATCTATGACAAGATAAAATACAACAGTTTACATGGTTTTATATGATTGTCTTAGTTGGAAAATATGACAATATAATGTTGTGTGTACACACACACACACACACACACACACACACACACACACACACACACACACACACACATATATATATATATATATATAGAGAGAGAGAGAGAGAGAGAGAGAGGGGGGACCAGGTGACATTCGCGTTATGGTGTATTATAGATGGAGAATGAGAATCTAGTATGATTTTCGTATGAATAATGACACGAATTCGCTGAACCGTGATAATGTCATTTCAGTGGAGAAAAAAGAGGACCGAAAACCGAAAAAAACCATAACCAAGTCAATCCAAATCGGACCGAACAAAATAGTTTTACCTAGCTATGGTTTGGTTTTGATTTGTAAATTTTGAAAACGTAAAAAATGGTTTGGTTTTAAAAGTGATTAAAAACCGGAAAACCCGATCATATGCACCCCTATCTATTTGTATCTTTAATGCAACTCTAGAAACATGACATTATTTTTATTTTTTTTAAATCAAAGAAATTAAAGTGTAAATGTGGTAAAAGTGGGGATGCATCATCAACATCCCAAAACTAATGTCCACACCACACACACCATCTTTTCTCTACTATTAATTGCTGCAGAACTGCTCTCAACCATCTTAATTTATGTCGTCTGCATGTCCTACTCTTTTTATTTTATATAGGAGTATATATTTTTATTTAATGTGTGCTATAATAATTAGAAGTATCAAACATCAAATTTGATTGACATTATTCTCTTTACAAATGCTGTCTTCAAGGTATGGTAAGTAGCTAAACACTGTAGAGATATGATTAAATCATTGGGACGCAAAATAATCACTATCCATCACATGCATGGCTCTGGCTACAACGCATCTTAATTATGTGAAGTTATTGTGTGGTAATGTAATTTAAAGATGAAGTGACGGGTGAAACGATCAGAACCACACAGTTTAAATACAGAATAAAATTATATAGTGTGAGGACCGTCACACGATGTCTCCGCACCGTGTGAAGATATCACACAATAATCTCCCTTTTATTATAGCATATCGACCATTATCTAGGTGAATTCTTTGGTTCATCTGTTTTTATATGATGTATCTCTGTCAATCTTCTTTTCTTATTTATTTTTAGAAAAGTATCTGTCAATCCTTAATTACCATTTTTATATGGGATTTAGGTGGAAGGAAAATGAAATAAAAGAAATTATAAAATGACAAATTTATTAAGGAAAAAATTTATCAAAGTAATTATTTTATCTTAAATACTCTCTTCGTCACGTTTGACTTTCACACATATTAAAGAATTTGTAGTCAATGCTTTGAATCTGATTAAATGTTTCTTTATTTTACACATATACCCTTTAAATAGTTGTAAGAACATTTAATTCTACACATTTTTTTTCTTGTAAATTATATAAAATTAACACTTATTTTGAGATAATCCAAAAAAGGATTGTGAAGAACTAAAATGGAACAAAATGAGTAAACAACTTTCTTTCTCCTACCTTCTCGTCAAAAACATCACATTCATTTTATATATGATGTTAATTTCCATCAGATGAAACAGCTACAAGCAAAGTAGCAAAGCCATTTTAGACCAAGCGAGGACGGCGGCTGGCTCAAGAATGACCGGGACATTTACGACTCATTTAGCGCTACTGGGCCAGTGGGAGTGCAGGGGCGCATGTAACGATATCAAAGCCAGCTATCAGACGGAACTATGCGCTACACCGTACAAGAAGACGTACGGTGTAAGGATGACCTCTAGTTACCTCTGGTAGGGACGATCCAGGAATAGTCTTGGCCGTCCTGGCGAGGACGCCCCTCCCTTATAAGGGGGGAGAATGTAATGTCCACATTGGAAAAGTAGTAGAATTTTCTCCCCCATGTAAGTGTGAGACATAAAAGGTCTTGTCAACTCGGGTTAGCCATTTTAGACCAAGCGAGGGCGTGTGGTCAAGATTAGATGACGGACATTTATAACTCATTTATTTCTCTACCAGGCACGGGAGTGGAGGCGTTTATGAGTACTTTACTGTATATAAACAAAAATTTAAATACGTAATTAATGACGGAAATTACGGAACAAAAGAATGAATTATTGTGGAAATTAACACAAAAAATAGCAAATTAATAGATCTAAAACAACTCGACCTGGAACCGGGAAAACACAAAACAAATTAAATTAAATAAAGGCGTCAAAGATATCAAACGGAGGATAGTATATTCACTTTATCCTTAAGACGGTATTTGCTCAGATATTTGTTCACAGTTGTAGCAATTGTCTCCCAATAAACAACGGTTCACATCACGAGTTTAGCGCATTTAAAAAATTCGAGCTCCGGTGAGCTACTAGATGATCCAACTTTTCTTTGACACAACACAACTCGATGGATGCATAATGATTTTTAGTGGAGAGAAAAATCGATATCTAATTCTTATTCATTGAGTTTATTTATATAGTTGAGAGGATGATCTTAATTTACCAACCAACTTTACAATTTGTTCCTTAAAAAAAACAAATCAACGAGATTAATTTACTGACATCAATTTTGATTTAATTAGATCACGTATGATCCCGTTAACACACAATTCAAGATTGTTCTAACAGTCTTAATTAATGGCAATTAGAATTAATTCTGGTTTAATTTCATAGAAATTTTGTCCAAAATTTAATATAAATTAACACGTCGAACTCAAACCGAAATGAGCCGAGCCGGGCAGAAAGCAACGGCGCATGCGTGTGGTGAACGGTGAACCAAAAACAATCTAACTCCTCCCTCTCAAACAAAAGTGGTCTCGCCCCTTAGGGCACACCTTAAGTCTCAACCTTGCCCTTAAATAAAAAGCTAATAGATTCTACTCAAGTAATGTGAGAGACGAGAGTTAGGTTCTTCCACACATATTTTCTACAAACTTTATGCATTAATTTCTCATTCACCCGATATCTTCAAAAGTCCATCGTCAACTACTCCATAAGGAGTATTTAATAATATATCATAAGCTATCGCTAATACATACATATTGTAGTCTATCCGAAATTCATGCTAAAGTTGATTGTTCAACGCTTTATCCAAACCCATCAATTGTGTTTTTCTCCAACAAAGTATTGGAGTAACATGCTTCAAGTGAGAATCCTATAGAAGAGCTCATCCGGATCATGATGCTTTTTGAGAAATATTAAGATCAGTACTATCAGATCAAATAGGAAGGAGCCTGCTGGTTGTATCAATCTACTTTGTTCTCTTGCACGTTCATTAAACACCTCGTAGCTTAAGTTAGTTATGGGTTGTTTTAACTTAACGTGACTGGCTTGATCCTTTATACAGACTTTTTGAGAAAATACTTGTGTGAGAGGGATTTTGAGGTGAAGTAGCGGATGAAACTATCGTAACTCACATGCAGCTTTAACGTGAGAATGAAGAATGTGTGGTGCAGATGTCTCTCACACGCGTGTCTACACACACCGTGTGGAGACACCACACAAGAACCTCCCGTCCTTTTGGGTCATTGGTAAATCAGAGCGATTTTGGTAAATCTTAGACAGTTTGATAATAAGACAAAAACAAACACATATACAATGTCCTGTCATTATCAAGATATGTTGAAGATGGATACTCAGCAAGTTGAACTACTGAAGTTCAGTCTGCACTTTTCCACTCAGGCATTTAGTCGAACAGTTATAACAAATTTCGGTTGGGAAGTTAGATTGACACATCAGCAGCTCAATTAAGTTAATAGAGAGTTAGAGTAGTTAGTTAAGGGTTCCAATTAACTACCTAACTCTATATATAGCTATTGTAAACACTTGTACAAATTATCAAGTTGAATAATAAGATTCTGAAGCTTATTCCTTCTTCTTCTTCATGGTTCTATTCTTATGTTCTTATTTCCATTATTGATAATTGCTTCACCTGCAAATTCTATTTCTCATTCATTTGTATGATGAAATTCAGGGCCGCCCTATGCTAAGGTCCATGAGAGCCATTTCTAAGCCTCAACGGTGTGTCGAGGCCCAACGATACATATTTATTTAAAAGAAAAAAAAAAAATCGTGTAGATTTAATCCGATCCAACCTAATATAATATGTTAATTTTCTTTTTTGATAAATGCCCAAATTTTTTTTATTCTAATTGATAAAGGCCCCAATAAAAAATTTTACTTGACCCAAAAAAAATGACATACAAACAAGTTTTATTAATTTTTTACATTTACGGATGTTAAAAAACGCGATAAGTGTTGGAAAATTGTAGTACTTAGGATTTGTGAGTATTATTAAACTCCAAGGCGTGATAATAACATTGTTTTTAAGAAATATTTCGTCCCAAACGATTGTCACTAAGGAATCAAATGAAAATCTCTTTCGTGAGGATCTGATGGGGTGTTTGATTCAAAGCGGTGACTTGTTTGAATCAAACCCGAGGACACTCAAAGTTTTTCTGATGATGTTGTCAAACTTAAGAATTTTAAATGCATACCTATGCCTTTTATAGGTTGCAAGTACCTCATAAACGAATGGAGGTACTCCTTGCACAAAAGGGTAGGGTTGTCACTGCTCACCGGATGAAAGCATGCAACCCTTACACGAAAGGGTAAGTACATACCAGTTCAAAAATGCATGTATCTGAAAATGCATATCCCTTCATGAACTGATGCATGCATTGGTTTAGGTTTCAAAATGCATATCCTTTAGATTTAGGTCGAACCCGTTTCGTTGCGTGATAACATTAATTCGTAAAGGCAACTCGTATGCAAACGATAACCAAAATATTTATTTATGAAAAAATATATAACAATAAGTATGTTTTAAAAAAAAAAACAATTTCAACTAAAATACCCAATTTGGGGACTTGATCTTAAGCTCAATAAAAGCGAGGGCCGGCCCTGATGAAATTTATCATGGTATCAAAGCGCTTCTGACCTCTGATTGCTTCGAGCTGTTATCTTTTTCTGTTAGTTGTAATCTCTGTTCTTGAAGAATTTGATGGCTCAAAACCAGGATCAAGAAATTGTTGCAGCAGATCTGGTGTTGCATCCTCATGAAAATCCTCCGATCTTGGTAAGTCCTTCTCTTGATGAGCATAATTACCATGGTTGGAGGGAGTCCATGCTTACTACACTTTCTTCTAAGAACAAGTTAGCGATTATTGATGGTACTATTGAGCCCCTGTTGCCTAATAATCCTAATTACCATTCTTGGCGTCAATGTAATAGTATGGTAAAATCTTGCCTGGTTAATTCTGTTACCAAATCTATAGCACAGAGTATTTTGTTTTATCGTAATGCTAAAAATATATGGGATGATCTTGAAGAAAGGTATGGGGGTGGTGATACCTACACATTGTCGGATATTATGGAAGAGATACAAAATACAAAGCAAGGTAGTTTTCTGTACCTCAATACTTTGCCAAATTAAAGACATTAAGGGATCAGTTGTTAGTTTTGACACCACCACCAGATTGTGATTGTGGTAAGATCCGGTTTAAAGGATATAATGAAAGACAATATGTTATAAGATTTTTTAAGGGCTTGAATGATAATTTTTCTGCCATTTAATCACAACCATTGATGTTGGATCCTTTACCTAGTATCAAGGGTGTGTTGTTTTCCATGGCTAATAAACAAGAGAAACAACATAATTATGGTGCTCATGGAGGCAAGTTAGTTGAATCTGCAACTGTTTTTCGGATTAGCAGATCAAGAGACTTCTGCTGATACGACTGCTTTGGCAGTACAAGTATAAAGACCTGGTGCAATGTTGTGTGATTTTCACTTTAATCACTAAATCATACCGCAAGTGCACGGCTTATCGAGTAGTACTTAGGATGTCGATCTCACAAGGACTTAGGACAATCACCGAATAGTTATGAACTTATATTAGCTAAACTAATCGAATTTTGGTGTTTAAAATGATAAAATAACTAAAAACTAAGGTCCAATTTAAAACTCAACACAAAGTCCAAGAAATTGCTAGAAATCAAGTTGGAAGAACTTTCTAGGATGTCGGATTACCACGGTAACGAATATATGACTTTTACAATGACCTTTTAATTTATTATGAATTTTTACTTACGTTGACGAATAATCAAAAGTGATTAACAATATTCTTTCGAACTACTATTAATCGTGCCTAAGTTAATATTAATCCGATTTCTCGCTCATTAAATTAATTTAGACCCATTAAACATCATTATTCATAATGTCACAATACATTTCAATGAACTTTCGCTCTCATGAATTTTTGATTGAAATTAGGGTTCTAACCTATCAATTAAACTTCACATTTCAGTCCATCACCTAATTGATAATAAATTCTTCAATATAAACCTACGAGAATTCATCTTTCGATCCATCAATCTATAAATTCATACGAAATAGCACACCAAAATAAATACAAAAGCATATCGATTCATAATAATAGGAAAGATCGAATCTTTAACTCATATATCCATTTACCGGCTATTCCTAATCCTAGAAAATTAAATGTACTCGCATTATAATTAAAAAGATCACAAGAATCATGGATTTAGGCATTGTGAAACGTAAAATAAAGTAAAAGGCAGAAAATTAAGAGAGAGAAAATAGATTAGTCTCACAAATATCATAAAACCAAGAAATTCACGATCGTTCTTCGTTCTTGAACCCTAAGCAATAAATCTTGTTCTTAAAAAGTTGAGAGAAAATAGTAGAAGATGGGGAATTGTTTCCACGCCTCAAAGAATGATAATGGCGCTCAATAATTCAGTTTTTTGTAAACTTGGGAGAGAGATTAAAAGATAATTACAAAATCGAGGAAATTTTCATAATTAAAATTGTGTAATTTATCTCTTAAAATAAAATTCCTAGAAAATTGGAAGCTAATGGCTTGTAAATCTTTATTTCTCCATCGAAATTTGCGCCATCTACTTGAAAATGACGTTGGAAATTGTTTCCACGAATCAGAACATTTCGTTGGCCTACAGAAAATCTGAATAGTTTCCGCATTTTTTCACACCATGTTCCGTTCTTTCAAACCTGGGGTGTGATTCTTCATGTCATCATGATTTTGACTCCTTTTAGCTCATTTTCATTGCCTTTTATGCTCGGATTCATCATATCTGCAAAATATCAAAGCCACAACAGTAATCTAGTCTCAAATAGGCAATTTATCATACGAAATCACAAAATATGCATTAAAACAGGCCAAAACGATCTAAGAGTAATCATATATGGTGGACTTATCATGCAAGAAAGAATTTTAGCAATGATAATCAAAAACCACAATGCACACATTGGGGAATGCTTGGTCATACGGTTTATAAATGTTATAAGAAGCATGGTTATCCACACCAAACTTCAGAGGCAGAGGAAGAGGCAAACCTGGCTTTAATTCTGTTGCTAGCAATATGATGGCTGATTCTGGGATCAAGGTGTACAAGAAGAAGTGATGGTGGATCCTAAGGCCCCAATTACACAAGAACAATATCTGCATCTTCTTAATATGTTAAGGACATGCGAGGATTCAAGCAGTTCCAGTGCAAATGTCAATTCAGTAGTCTTGAACTCAAATTTTGCTTCTGATTGTCCAGGTAAATCAAGGGATTCTAGGTTATATGATTGGATAGTGGATTATGGAGCCACAGATCATATAATCTTTAATTCCTCCATCTTTTGTTCTAGTAAGCTTGTTAATGGTTTATCTGTTAGTTTGCCTACTGGAAAAAATGCTAAAATCTCTCATATAGGCAAGGTTAGGATTAACAATGACTTAATCCTGGACAATATTCTTTGTGTCCATAAATTTAACTTCAATCTGCTTTCCATCAGTAAATTGATGAAATCTGGTGTTATTCTTGTTAAATTTCACATGACTTGTTGTGTTATACAGACATAGTGAATTTGCGTAAGATTGGTACAACTAATCTTACAGGTGGATTGTACATTTTGAAAGTCGATGACTCTTGTTTGTCTTATCTTTGTTCTGAAGTGGTTTCTGCATCATACATCTCGATTCTTGTATTTTGTGGAACTATAGGCTAGGGCATGTATCTCATCAAAGATTGTAAGTCTTGCATCATGTGAATGAAGATATTGTTGCTGCTAAGGATGCATTGTGTGATATTTATCCTTTCGCCAAACATAAACGTTTACCTTTTACTTTGAGTCATTATGTATCCAAAAACTTGTTTGATTTAATCCATATTGACATTTGGGGTCCATATAGGGTTGTAGGAGTGCATGGACACAGATTTTTCCTCACCATAGCATATGATTTTAATAGGTTTTGTTGGGTGTATTTGTTGAAATTTAAAGCTGATGTTAGACCTATTGTTCAGATGTTTTGTAATATGATTCATACTCAGTTTAATAAAAGAATCAAAGTGCTTAGAAGTGATAATGGCCTTGAATTTCATTTACCTGAGTTTTATGCAGATAAAGGTATTATCCATCTGAAATTTGTTGTCAAGACACCACAGCAGAATGGTGTGGTGGAAAGAAAGCACCAACACATTATTAATGTTGCTAGAAGTCTTAGACTTTATTCTAATATTCCTGTCATATAGTGTGTATTGCATGATGTTAATCTGATAAACATCACACCTTCACATTTACTTCAAAATAAGACTCCACGCGAATTGCTCTTTGGCTCCAAGCCTATGTATAATTGTCTGAAGGTGTTTGGTTGTCTATCTTTTGCTAGTTATCTTAATACTGGTGGTGATAAGTTTGCAGCAATAAGTATACAGGCTGTATATTTAGGTAATGCTCCTAATATGAAGGGTTATTGTATGTTAAATCTGCAAACTAGACAACTATTTGTCAGCAGGGATGTTAAATTTTATGAGCTGCATTTTCCTTTTAAGAGTAATGGTATGGCATATCAAGATTCACTTGATGATTTTTCTTTGCCTTCTTTATTCAGTGACACCACATCAGATGATGCATTACCTTATAATGTAATACATTCTGAAACTCATAGTGCAGATCCTGTTGTCCCACAATCTAGTAGTGAATCTGTAAATGGTTCAAAATATTCTATTCATTATTCTGATGAGGTAGTTAATAATCGTGTTGTTCCAGTTATTGAGACAAAGAGATCTACTAGAAATAAGGTTGCACCATCTTATTTGAATGAATATGTTTGTGGCAACACAAACTTCAGAACATCTCCTCACAATCTCAATAGAGTGGACTCTATGTCTGGTTTATCCTTATCTTATTCAAATTATGTTACGAGTTGTCAGATTATCACTGAACCAAAGTCTATATCTCGAGGCAAAGAAAGCATCAAGAATGGACGAGATGCAATGCAAAGTGAATTAGATGCACTTCATAAAACTTGTACATGGGAAGTGGTTCCCTTACCACATGGCAAAACTCTCATAGGATGTAACTGGGTATACATGATAAAGAGACATGCAGATGGCACCATAGAAAGGTTTAAAGCTAGATTGGTGGCCAAAGGTTACACACAGCAGTCAGGTCTAGATTATTTAGACACCTTTTCCCCTGTGGCCAAATTAACAAGCTGTCGCCGAACACTCTTGGCCATATCGGCAAACCAAAGTGGAATCTACACCAATTGGATGTAAATAATGCATTCTGCATGGTGAACTTGATGAAGAAGTGTACATGACAATAACACAAGGATTTCACCCAAACCTGGGCATCGCTTATGTGCTCAAAAAGTCCTTGTATGGACTCAAACCGCGCGAGAGACAATGGAACATAAAATTAACCCAAGCCTTGCTTGAGAGGGGGTATAAACAATCCAAACTTGATTACGGTTTATTTACAAAAGGATCGATGATCATTTCATTGCGATTTTGGTTTATGTGGATGATGTTCTAGTTCTTTAGCCAGACATCACACAAATAAAATATTTGAAGAATTTTCTAGATAAGAAGTTTGGTATTAAGGATCTTGGGGAACTAAAGTATTTTCTGGGATTAGAAGTTGCAAGATCAAGGAAAGGAATAATGTTGTCACAAAGAAAATATTGCCTAGAATTATTAAAGGAATATGGCTTCTCTGATTGTAAGCCTGCAAAAACACCTATGGATTCAACAATCAAGTTGCACACCAAGGATTCCAAACCACTGGAAAGTAACAAGTACTACAGAAGCTTGATAGGTAAACTTTTGTACTTAGGAATTACTAGACCATATATTACTTTAGCAACACAATGATTAAGTTTCTTGAATCCCCATCGAATTACAACTTAAAGTCGCATTACAGACTTCTAAGATACATGAAGAACTCACCAAGACAATGAATCTTATTCTCATCATAATGTACTATGGAACTTAAAGCCTATGTAGATTCGGGATTTGGATGGGAAGGCACAATAAGATCAGTGATTGGTTTTCGATCTTCCTAGAAACTCTCGATCGGTTGGAGATCAAAAAGCGGACCACGACCTCAAGAAGCTCATCGAAGTCGAGCACAGAGCCATGGAAATGGCTTCTTGTGAATTGCAAATGTCTTTCTTATGTCTAGAAGAATTTAACATCAAACAAAGAAAGGCCTATACCATTGTTCTCGTGACAATAAAAGTGCTCTATACATTGTTGAAAACCCTGTGTTTCATGAAATGACTAAGCACATAGAAATAGATTGTCATGTCATCAGAGATAGATACCAATCTGGTCTACTGAAACCTATGCCTATATCCACACAACACCAATTGGCGAGATCATTCACTAAGCCATTGGACAAAACAAGATTCTTTGAAATGTTGTCCTACTATCCTGTCATAAACATATACATGCCAAAGTGTTCAACTTGAGAGGGGGTGTTGAAGATGGATACACAGCAAGTTGAACTACTGCAGTTCAGTCTGCACTTTTCCACTCAGGCATTTAATCGAACAGTTATAACATATTTCGGTTGGGAAGTTAGATTGACACATCAGCAGCTCAATTAAGTTAATAGAGAGTTAGAGTAGTTAGTTAAGGGTTCCAATTAACTACCTAACTCTATATATAGCTGTTGTAAACACTTGTACAAATTATTAATAAGATTCTGAAGCTTATTCCTTCTTCTTTATGGCTCTGTTGTTCTTATTTCTCTTATTGATAATTGCTTCACCTGCAAATTCTATTTCTCATTCATCTGTATGATTTTATCAAGATATGCCTTGACAATACCGGAGCCATAGTTTTGGCATGAGAAAAAAAAGCTAGCAACCTTTGTCTAATTCACTACATAAAATTATAAAAAGTAAGTGAAATGATCATTATTTCTTGGATTGACCTCTCTTTAATCTTTTTATTATGCTTCCAACTTAATTTTAAGGTGCTTGTGCAAATATTGGGACCAGATACGTACAACAAAACAATTGAACATCATAACATTTGCTCGACTCTTTCTGGGCATGGAAAAGGTAATCATCTTTTAATTCTAAATGGTCACGGCATATCACACTACAAGAAAACGGGTTTGAAGGGACGACAAAATGTCGTCCCCTTTAAAAAGTCATTGTCGTCCCTTTAAACATTTTTGGGACGACAAGTCGTCCCAAACAAGTCGTCCCTTCAATTTTCGCCCCAAAAACAAGTGGCGTGTTGTAAGGGATTTACATTATCGTCCTTGAAAGGTGATGATGACGTGGAGCGAATCTCTTAGGAAAAGTCAACTGGTGACATGGCAATCTTTTTTGGGACGACATTGTCGCCCCTTAAAAGAATGTAATGTTTTTTTTTTTATTAAAATAAATTTAAATGATTCTGGGAAAGAATTTATTTAATTTGTTTTTGGGACGACATTTGTCGCCCCTTAAAATATTTTTTAATTTTTTTATAAAAATTAAATCAAATTATTCAGATGAAAAATACATTAAAGGGACGACAATGTCGTCCTTAAAATATTATTTAATTGTTTTTATAAAAATTAAATGAAATGATCCTGATTAAAAATTTATTAAAAGGGACGATATGTGTTTTTAGGGACGACAATGTCGTCCTTTGAATATTTTTATAAACATTTTTTTTTTTTTCGCATGGCCTCCCATGCTAATAAATTAATCCAATCCAATCAATATTAATGCAAAACAAAATAAAAAGGGGATTCAAACCAAAAATAAAAAAGGGGATTCAAACAAAAAAAATGTATGAAAGTAAAAAGTATCCAAAAGTATTAAGTGTATCCAAAAGTTAGTAGTTGTTGCCTAAAGTAATAAATGTATCTACTCATCATCGTCAAGATCAACATCGTGCTCGTCTTCAGAATCGTCTTCATCATCATCGGAAGAGGATGAACTAATATCCGGTATTTGGATATTCGGTTGTTGAGTTTTAAGATTTTGCACCAACAATTTGATAAGACTATCTTGCTTTTGGTTCTCTTCTCCAACTTAGAATGAGACTTTTTAAGATATTTGATATCCCGCAATTGTTGCTGGGAAGAAGTTGATGCTGTAGACTGGGACGATTGTGATGAATGGGACATGGACGAAGATTGCGTAGGGCCAAGGCCAATCAAATAATCCCGCCTAGTTCCTAAGGCGCCCTGAAAGATTGCCTCCTCATCTTGAAAAGTCAACGGTCGAGCTGGTGCAATCCTATTACGCCACTCCTCCAGCCTCCTCTAAACACAACATATATCATTGGCACTTAGGATAAGGAATATGAGACCGTATTGAATTGAAATATATACAATGTATATCACTTATATAGCGACCTCTCCGCTTCATTGTTGATAAATGAACCGTCAGCATTCTTATGTTTGCTCGCCCATACATGGATAGGATCCTGCCCCATAGGATCTTCATTCAGAGTCACATTACCCTTGGAAAAAAAATAAAAGTATTAGTTATGAAAATTAAAAAAAAGGAAGTCATACGGATTTATTTGTAGATACTTACACTTCTTAACTTATCCCATCGAACTACGGCCATAGGCGTTCGTCCTTGACGGCCTACGTATTTAGTTCCAGAGCGATTCTTTTTATTAACTACATGTTCATTTTATTTTTTTGTAGTTGACCTAACTTTTCATGTTCATTTTATTTTTTTGTAGTTGACTAAAGTAGTGAGAATACATGCTCAGTCCACCAATAGAAAGTGCAACATAAACTCTCCGTTTGGAGTGTATTTGAAGTTTTGTAGTTGTATTTTTTTCCTTGAAATTAAGTTTTGTAGTTATTAAACTTGGAAAATTTTACGCAAATTATTCACGTTCCAAATAATCAATTAAAAACATTTGATTTTCACATTGTGATTTCAATTACTATTCATGAAATTAATATTTTTTGTGTCAAATTTTAATGTGTATAATTCATATTCTGAATAATCCATCATAATACATGATCATTTTTCTCAATTTATAATATAAAAAAATTTGATCACTTTAGTTTGTAGCCTAGGTTTCATTGTTACGATAATTATTGTAGCAAGTAGGTGAATATATAATAATGAAGAGCATAAGAAGAAAAATGTAGTATTCTCCACACAAAAAAAAAATGTAGTAAACGATATTCTAAATGAATTTATCAATGAGATAAAACCAAAAACTGAATGAAGTGATATTTTTTGGGTCGGATGTAGTATTTATGTAATGGTTGGTCATATTTGAGAAGATAATAAATAAATTAGAGATCTGTTATGCATCTAATAAATAACGCATAATTGTATGAAGCATACATTTTATAGAAGAAAAAAAATGTACTTAGGTTAGCGTTGTAGTTGTGTTTTTATTTTTATTTTTAAAGTAACTCTATTATTATCCCCAATATATATTGAATGAATATGAAGAAAAATAATGGATAGAAAAGAAAAGAAAAGTTAAAAACGGAACAATAAGAAAAACAATGGTTTTTTTAATTAAAATAACCGATTATTAACTTATTAGTGTAATTAGGACACAAATAATATATTATTGGTAAGAAGGACAAATTAAATTTTCCCTACCTAAAGGATAATGGTCATAAATGACACAATATGAAAGATGTCAGACAAATATTAATATTTTATAATAAATTTAATTAATTAAATAATTATTTAATCAAACTCGATAAGCTCGCGAGCTACTCGATTACCATATTTTAAAACTCGAGCTCGGCTCGGTTAATTATTCGAGCAGCTCGACTCGAACTCAAAAAAACGAATCAAGTCGGACACTAATATGAGTCGAACTTAATAAATTCACATGAGTTGTTTCATTTCATTTCTTTACAAACTCTATTGCTTTGTAACCGCCACGTATATGATGCATGATTTTAGGGATGTTAAAGGTTAAAACTAAATTTTAAATGTCTCCATTCTTTCGTCTCACAGGATATTGTTTTTACCAAATGAAGTGGCACTTGTTAGGTTTTACGCCTAGAAAGACAATTTGTAATTGTTTTATTTAAATAAATGAAAGAATTTATTTCATCTTATTTATTCGCATTTATTGCCAATATGTATACACTACGTAAAACCCTAAGTATATTGATTATGTAATCACAACTCGGTGTATGGCTATACACACGAGGATTGAGTTTGTGAAATATACTTAAAATTAACTTAGTCCGTAAGCGTTTATTAATCGGAGTACGGGTCTCTAGATTAATTTGTTATTAATGCGCCTGAACACTTTACGGTGTGAAAGTCTTATCCGGATTTGTCGGTAATAGGGTACTAGTGGGGCATTTATATATGATGATAATCATATATAAATTTGGACCGATTTGATTTGAGTTCTCGATATAATTCCGTGATCGAGAAGTCTTATCGAATCACAAGATGATCATATATGGATTAATCGAATCTCGAGGTGATCACTGCATAACCGCTTAGACTAGGGTAGAGTTTGATGTGTTAGTAAGGATCACTTCGCATTATGTGGTCCAACACTTCTCGCTCTATTCTACGATACGGAATGAGTGAGTGGTCCGTGTTATCACAGATATGGAATCCATTCCTTCCTCGGGAAGTAGATAGACGATTCCTTATTTGTTAACCTGTAAAGCGATCGATGGGCCCGATTCATATTATATTAGTTATGAACTAATTAATCACTATGGGGTTAATGGTAAATAAGGATAATATGTTTCGAGAAGGGTTTACGGAAATATCCCGAATTGAAGTGAGCGATCATGGAGGATTTATCCGTATGTAATGATTATATCGATGGGCGATTTCGACTCATAAATTGAGTGTAAGTTATCTATATTCGATAGAGTTCAATTTCGGGTTTATGGTGGTGTAATCCCGGAATTAATAGGTTGGATATAATTATTACATCGACGAATAATTTTATTCGATTTATCAGAAGCTCTTGAATATGGGCCCAATGGCCCCGACGCGTGGCTCCTAATATAAAGATAATTGGATTTCTCGTCGTTGCAGACTCAATTATAATTAAATAGTGGATTGTGCTATTTAATTGATATGTGGATTAATTGTTTAGTTGACTAAATAATTAAATACACGGAAAAGACATTTTAAGTTGCGACTTACCGAATTGGTGTGTTGACCTAATTTTTGGTCAAATATAGAAAAAGGTGCGTGACCTTATTTTGAGAGAAAGGTGCGCATGAATTTTGTGATATTATTTAATTATTAGGAAATTAGTTTTCTTGGATAATTATTTGACATGTGATTTATCTTTTATTTGTTAAATGATAATTCATGGAATATTAGATAATAATATAGTTTATCCTAATTTGTTTGGGATAATTATTTTATTTATCTTTTATTTAGAAAAGGATTAATGTAATAATTATCTCTTAATTATTTAATCATTGGGGCTAAGTTTTACTTTCTATATATAAAGAGAGTTCTCCTGCCTTTTGACAATTACTATTCACGTCACTATTCACAAGAGAAATTGGTGAAAATTTGGCCTCTATTCTTAGGGTTGAGTTGGAAAAATCTTGGGATTTTTCCGGTAAGATATCAAGAGAGGTCCGTGGCGGGAAACACCATCCACTTGGTGTTCTTTGGGAGACACACGTTGGAAGACGGTGGCTGCTCAATCACGTGTTCAAGGAGCCTTTTTGATCTTGGAGTTAAGCACCATAAAAAGGTCGGCTCCTAAACCCCTCAGATTTAGATCTTAAATTTATGTTTTTGTTTCGTTTAGATCAGATCGATCGCCTTCATTGCGTAATCGGGTCAATCTATGATTGATCCGACGATATTACTTCTAACACGACCCACCTATTAGGCGGGCTAGGCAACCGCCGTAGAACCACCATAAGGGCCGGCCCTCAATGACATGTTTTATTTAAAAAAAATTGTGTAGGCTCAATATTAACCAGTCCAATATAATGTCGTTACAAAAAAAATTTATTACTGAATTGATTTGTATAATGTGTACGTGATACTTGGAAAAAAGAATATTAAAGACCTAATACCATAATACAACACACGTAATTCAATTAGAAAATAGAAATATATATAAAAAGTGTAAAAGATACGGCGCGTTACAAATGGAGAAAGAATTAGATTTATGATTTCTTTTATTTTTTATTATATATCTATATATATAAACCGATATCGTCTGGCTGACCAACCAATATCACATGACCAAACCGACCGATCGCGTCTATTCGACCAACCAACAAAAAGGGCGCGTCTGTCCAACCGGGGTGAGATCACCTGTCTAAGATGTGTGTCTTTATTTGATTGTGCAAGTAAAAACTACGTCGTTTTAGGTGTATTTTAATTTTATGTTTTGTTTTTCTTCAAAAATGAAAATACACGTAAAACGACGTAGTTTTTACTTCGATACCGAAATAAGACACACATCTTAGACGATTGATTTCATCCCGTCCAACCATGTTGTCTTAGACGGACCGGCCCTGTATTGGCCAATCAATACCAAATGTTTTTTTCTCGTTATAATGATCTTTCAACGTAGAAGTATAGAACTAGTTTTTCTCAAAATATATATGTATAGGGGAAGTTATTGTGTATTTAAACTGTGTGGTTCTGATTGTTTCACTCGTCACTTCACCTCAAATTCCCTCACCACACAATAACTTCCCTATGTATAGAGTAGTGATATATCCCATCAATTGTATTTTCATTTGTCATTACATTTTCAATTATCATTGCGTATTCACTTGTAACTGCATTATCAATTATTAACGAAGATGCAGTGACATCTAATTTGGTTTTCATAAAGTATCAGTGTATCTGTTGTAACTTGTATGTCACTGCATCCGTTGCAAACAATTGAAGAAAAATGAAATTTCATCGAAAACTATCAAATGATACATCAAAATAAACAAGACAAAAAAGAAAATGATTTATGGTAAAAAATTTATGATGATTGGAGATTAGTTTTGTTAACGAGTCAAGACAAACCGGGTATCACTTGTTCAAGGTTGATTCGTTTAAAGACGAAGCATTCGTACGTTCGTTCGCTTAATCAACGAACAAAAACATGAGCTCATTCACGAAGAATTTTTTTGAGCTCTTTCTCAACTATTAATTTGAGAGCAATTTGATACATTTAATTGCACGATCAGTCCTTTTAAACAATTAAAAATTAAAGTTGTCATATTTTCCTATTTTCTTGTACTTTTCTAGTAGTCCTTTGAGCCCTTCCCCCCACCCCCTCCCGATATATATATATATATATATATATATATATATAAAGGAAAATTGGTGGTAACTTTATATTTGTGGACTTACATATCATCCACGTGAAATCATATGCTACAGATTCAACCACGTATACACCAAAGTATCTTGCCCATTAAAGAATAAACCAAACAGCAATCCTTCTGACTCGTTACAACACATCATTCGATGTTAATTGAGGGGTATTTTTATAATATAAAACAATTATAAAAAAAGAGGTTTTCTTGTGAATCTTATGAACAGGTTAAGAAAAGACTTTATATCATAATGATTTTTAGATGGTGACTCCATATATTGTGATGTGACGTGACGTGACGGGACGGGACGGGACACTTTATATAAATTTCATTTCATTCGGAGTGATCAAACAAAAAGTTCTCTTTACATAATGGACATGGTGGTTGATGACGATGATGATGATGATGATGATGATGCATGGTTAACAAACGTTGTGATGATTGTGAGATATGGGTGCGGCATATGCAATGCAAATGCAAATGTCTCTCACACACACAAAGTCGGGTACCATAAAAGCCTTTGCTTTAATTTCGCTCCGTCTTTCAAGCCTTTGACTTTATGTATGGGAAACCCCACTTCACCAAGAGTAATTATCTACTGCCTGCATATAATAATGATTACAATGTTTAATTTACGATGTTCACGTCCTTAAAAATACTAATCCCTCCGTTTTTTTATATATTTCGCAGAAAGAAGATTCACATGGATTAAAAAAGTAATTAAAATGTCTTAAATATAGTATTAAAAATGTATTTTTTTAATTGGAGATTTAAATACTTTGTTGCTAAATGTGTTTTTAGTATTGGAAATGTATTTTTTTTATTGGAGATGTAAATATTTTATTGGTAAAGGAGGAAAAAGTAATAAATGATGTATTGGAAATGTACAATGACAGATAAATAAAAAAAGAGTAAATTGTTAAAGTGACAGATAAAAAAAAAAACCGAGAGAGTACTCTCTTCGTTTCTATTTAACTATTGTATTTGTCAAAATCAAAATTTTCTTTTTATCTGTCATAGTTAAAGGCGTTTGTTAAACCGAAAATCAAGTCCCAAGTCAAATCTGAAATCAAGACATTAAGAATCGAATGATTTAAGATTTAGATCGTTTTTAGTAACACTATAAATCTGAAATCATAGATTACATTATTTTCACTGTTTTATGTATGTGCATATACGTGTGTTTGTGTATATATATACCTATAAATATAGGTATATAAGTACAAATATATATAAGTGTACACACACATATAGTGTATTTCAATTAATATTTGATAACTTTAAAACAAAAATGTATCACCCATTTTACAGTAATGTTTTCAAAAAAAAAAAAAAAAAAACATAAGAAATAATAAATATAAATTCTTTGGGCATGTAATTAGTTTTGTATAGCTAGACACAAAATCAAAAGTGTTTTGAGATGATATACTGAGAATAATAATAATAGTAATAGTAATAATAATAATAATAATAATAATAAAGAACAAACAGGTAAAGCTAAATAACAAAGGGAAAAAAAAAAAAAAAAATTTGCTCGACACTACTGTATCACCCATTTTCAGCGATAAGCGGTAGTTTGATGGCTGAAAACTTTAGTCATTTTTCCAAGTGAAATTAAGTGTCATTTAAATAATTAAGATTTGTTAAAAATATTATCAAACATCTCTAATTCTAACCGTCACTTAGTTTTTTAAGAATAAGTACTTAATTTACTTACCAAACAGGCCCTTACATTTTTAAAATGTTATTTATTGTATTTTTCTACATCTACCCTTATTTATTAAGGGGTAGGAGATTCAAAACAATATTGCATTAATTATATTCAAATGATGTTATTGTTATTTTGATGAATCAAAACATTAACTACTCTCCTTAATATATGTATTTTTGGCACCTGCGATAATTAAATAGGAACATGGCAACTACTAGAATTAGATACCCCCTAAAATATAAAAATTATGTGCAAATAATAGAGAATTTTTTTTATAAAAACATATATACGGTTAAACCTCGATAAATGAATACCCCGGGACCAAAAAATAATATTCATTTAGCGAGGTTATTTATTTATCGAACATTATTTTAAAACCCTTTGCCCAAGTCGAGACCGGAGAAAAAAAATTATTCATCTGGCGAGGTTATTCATTTATCGAATATTCATTTTTCGAGATTTAACTGTATATACGAAATTGAACCCTTTATTTTTATGCATTGACCTCATGTTTTCTTCTATTTCCCTATAATTACATGTATAGAATTAAATATATAAATATATGTGTGATACAAATAAACAAAACGATAAATTTCTAACACATGTCAAATATATGTGGGGGTGGTTTTCGAAAGGAGATTCTACTTATCATTTATAATTGGCCCCTTTCTAATGTGGAAGATCACTTAACCGTTGTAAGTATCAATGACAATTGCCATGGTCTTTTAGCTCGTTTCATTTCAGTATATGTTTCCTTTATTAAAGGGGAAAAAAATGGGGCTATCTTTTCACACAAATGTTGTTTTACATTTATCAAGAAGTAGAGAAGTGCGCGCTTGTTTGGATATTCCACACGCCGCCATTCGACCGTAAATGAGTCAGGAAAATATACACTATTCTCGCCATTTTGGTCGGTTAATTCATTATTAAAGCACCCATTTCGACCCAATTTGAGTCGTAATACGATCATTATATCTTGATTTTACTCTAAGTCGAATTTTGAATGTTTTTCACACTTCAATACCGGTCGAAAAAGACATTCGACTAAAATTGAAAGATAAAAACTTTTAATATTCTCAATCAAATTCATCTAATCAATAGTGGTCTTTCTTATATTGTTGTTGTTATCCCGACCCAATTATAGTCGAATGTGTAGAGTATTCCGACTCAATATTGGTCGAATGACGCTCGACTATGTATGAGTTTGGAAAACTTCAGACATTTCTACCTAAAATATGGTCGAATCAACCAGGTGGACTCTCAACACGTATATTTCACCATATTTCAAGATGATATAATGTGTCATATTCTCACCAAACTTTTAGTCGAATGAAGCGCGTAAAATAAAAAAAAATAAGGGCGAAATTGGAAAAAAAATTATGTGTGGTAAGATAAAAATTTGTGTGAAAAGATATTCCCAAAAAAATGCTCATGCTCACGCGCATGCTGGTTTGTTAGATTATGCTGGTTTGTTTGATTAGTCTGGTTTGTTAGATGGGGTTCTTCCCCTTCCTCCCATTCATGAACATTAGTTCTAGGTAGTTTCTCTATCCCTCTTAACTCAGAAAAAGGGCATCCATCGTTTTCGAACCCATAACAATATTATTAATTCTAAAATAGACTGATCAAAATATTCAAGAAATTAAGATCTTATTACTATTGCTATCAATGATCAAGGATCAAAACTTGTATAGTTTATCTAAAAGCATTTTATTTTTATACTATATACTATCAGCAACTTCCACCACCACATTGAAATCCCCTCTATATATAGAGACATTCACTTCTGCCAGACTGCATATCCATGGCCACTGGTGGCAAGTGTCCACTCGCTTCCGGCAGGAGACCATGAGCCATCCCCAATCTTCATGCATATTTTGTCTCCAACCGTTGCAGCATACAAGTTTGCTTGAGCCTTAAGAATCGAAATTGGTGAACGGCTATGTATGCCTTTACGCCGTCGGACATCAATCTGCATACAAAACATGTATATGAAACGTTATGCAGTTCATATATACATATAAGAGCAAATTGAAATGCTTCAAAATATATTCGGGTCATACCAATTTAACAATCTGGTCATGAATGGAGCTGCCCCAATCATAGAAATGGTCATAAAATACTGAAGGAATTCCAGGATGTGTGAGTATATATGCATAGCCCTGTACCACATATACAAACATATCATAACCCAAAAAAATAAAGGGGGACAGACAAAAAAAGTTGAAGAAAAGAATATATTATCTAATTACCTCCATGATGTGATTTCCTGGGAAAGGCCAGTGAGCCTGCAGAGGATGTGCATAAACGGAGAGAGTTAACATCTAAACACTGTACTTATACAACTTTAAAACCGATAAATACTAATGAAAAATGATAAGTAGTTTTTTGCTCAAGTAGCTGACTTTTGGAAACACAAGTCAACAACTGCTGTGGAAGATCTAACCTGAGTCGATCCGGTGTCATGGTTTTCAATGAAAGTAACTGCCCTTGAGGGCCACCATCCCATTACTCCTGGTGGTTTTCCATGAGAATCCCGCAAGCGCCACAGTTCTCCTTTAACAGCTTCCTGCATGAAAAAGACATCAATGCCATCATCAAAAGTCTAACTTGTGACCTGGAGTCAATTACAATTTACACGAGATTTTAAGGCCATGGTAACCTCTCAGAAACTGGAACAGTACCTGAAGAATTCCCTTAGTTGTGAAATCAAAAGCAGTGGCAACTTGCCCCGTAGCATCAATCCAGTTGATAATTCTTTGTCTGTGACTGTCTGCATATGGATATACAACATACTTTAAACGACCAATTAAAGGAATGTTTCCAGAAAAAGTATAAAAAAAAAAAAAAGATGGGCTTTAAATGTATAAAATCAATGTTGAGAAGCATGGGAGGATAACTCTGGTGCCACTTACTATTGGCTAAAACCATTTACATAATCCTAGTACCTTGATTGTACAGCAAGTGTTGGCCATTGTAGTTGCAAGAATCCCAATATTCCCCAACAGAAAATACAGGCTTTGCGCTCTCGATATACTCCTTCACGCATTTAGGAGAATAGCTAGTGCAAACATTAGAAAAATAATAAGGCAAGTTCCGAATATAACCAGAAATATGTTCTAGAAGGAACACAAGACTTGCTTTTCATTAGATAGGATAGGACAACTACCCTTTGGCAAAATCAAAGCGGAAGTCTTGGAAACCCACATCTTTACGGAGCCATCGAAGCCAATTGGAGATATCTTTCCGCACAAAGTCTTGTGAATGATCTATATTTGGAAACCCATTAAAATTGTCTCCGGTACTCCTGTTACCCTGAAAGAAGGTATTGTAGACATATTTCGTAAATATTTACTATTACACTGAGAGATAGTACCGTATGCATATAACTCCACACTTAATAGTTAATACATCTAGATAGAAATCAAACAAGATTTTTTTTTTTTTTTTGAAATATCAAAAATCCTTATACTTTGCACGAAAGCCACCGTGTCCTGATAGCTCTTACTATAAACAACATTGCAGAATTTCATGTGTGTGTTTTTTCAGGGATGAAACTGATCATTAAAGGTCACCAGACCTTTTTTTTTGTTTTTTTGTTTGTGCTTCTCTATGTCTCACGCACAGTCAAGTTTACGTTGTTTCCGTCCAACTCCCTCAGAAAATTTTGGCTTTATTGATATTCATTACAAATTCACCCACCACGCCCACCCGCAATGCAAGCAAACAGGAAATGGGAAAAAGAAGCGCTGAAGCGGAAAAAAATTTCGTAGAAAAGGAAAATGGGCCCACAAGAAACATATTTAAGATAGAAGGTGGAAATAAGCACATCAACATTATAAAAAAATAATAAAGAAATAAGAGAACCATAGGGAAAACATGGTGAATGTACTTATTTTAAAGCTAGTGCAAACTAGAGATGAGAAAATGTCAAAGAAACATGCAATCGCTGCAAAAAGAAGTTGAAAGGCATTACTAAAGTGTATAAATGATAAATTACACTTCCCCCTAGTAGCTTAACCTTTAGGTGAGATGCTAATATATTATGCTAAGATCCACCGATTGAATCCACTGTTCAATTTTCTTAAAATTTATCCGTATGTAGAACACATGGTAGGGTCTGAGGACATGTTAAAATCTAGAAAGAATAAATTTACGCTTTTATGAGATGAGATGGTAAATTATCACGGTATAAGAACATGAGGTTCTATCAAACTTCACTGCTGCCAGTAATCTGTAAGACTATTACTACTGCTATTGTCAAATGTTAAGCCACTACATTTGTGCACGTGTGGTAAGCCCAAACATGAGGAGTGTGCAAAAGTGTATACCTGTATAGGTACCCTCGTACTCTACAGCTTATGTTTGCAAGTTGGTATGTTATCAGCTCATTTACCAATAAACAATAAGCTAAAGAACAAATATTCTGATCAAAACCATGTATATGATGCAGGTCAACAATCGATATTAGTAGTATACTGTTTTTTTTTTTTAGTTAAGTAGTATACAGTTCTCACCAGTCCACCGGTACAGGAAGTCACGGCACGTTCATCCCAGGCTAATGGAATTCCATCATAACGGTTATACATTCCGCCATGCCCTCGGGTAGTCCCAACTCGATGATTTATGACAATGTCAGCCATAGCTCTAACATTATACTGCTTCATCTTGTTCAGCAAAGCTCGTACGAGGTGTTCAGAACCATATGCAGAATTCAGAGAATATAGGTTTTGAGGAAGATACCCTATCATTAGACAAGGAAAATAATCAGATGAATAAAGCCAATAATATGGATATGAAAACTCAAGATTACTAAAAGGACTGTAGTGAAATTCATAGACTACAACCTTGAGGTGCGAGTGACTGAGATGCTGGAGGCAACCAAGCTGAAGTGAATCCCGAGTTGGCAATATCAGGAATTTTTTTCTCCAAGTTTCTCCACCAATCATGTTTATGAGACTCCCAGTTGAAAGCCTGTTAAACAATCTGTGAGCCTCCTTTCACTTGAATCTAGTGTGATCTAGGTTATAAACCGAATGAAAATTGTATTCAGTATCCACTAATTTAAAGCAATATAACCCCAATACCCTATTCACAAACAAGCATAAGACAACGGTTGCTAAGTGGGGAGGGGGTATGAAAAGAAGCTAGTATTGACTAGTCACCTGCAACAAAATTTCTTTCCCATTGCGTATCACTGCAACTGCAAGAAACACCTTAAATACATCAGTGCAAAGACTACTCTTAAACCAAATATTAGTTAATATGAAAAGATTCCAAATGGAAAACTACGTTATTTAGGATACATCTAAACAATGAAACAACAACCAAGTATTCCCGAATAAGCAAATGCGCAAATTAACTTTGCTGGACAGAGTTGCAATATTCACTCTGCATCTCTGTCGGATGCTTCTAGAACCAAATCAGAGTTCTTAATTCTGCACTTGGAAAGCACTCTGAATCAGTGTTCTAAAAAACGCAAAAATCGGTCGCCTAGGCGACCCTCGGGCGTCTCGACTTGGCTCTAGGCGATCTCATTTGGGCGACAGGGGTGCTGGGCGATTTTCTGAGCGTTCTTGGGCGCTCCTAGGCCCTTCTAGGCGCTCCTAGGCCCTTCTAGGCAATCAGGGTTCCATCTAGGCGAACATCCAAGTTTTCCCAAGTAATCCCTTAAAATCCCTTAAAACCCTAGAACCCTTAAAACCCCTTAAAACCCTAAAACCGCCTAGGCGCCGCCTGGGCGCCCTAGGCCCTAGGCGCCCCAGTAGCGTACCGACTTCGCCTAGCGATTTTTAGAACATTGCTCTGAATAAAGGGATGTGATGGGCAACTCAACACAGGTCAAACAGTCTCCCAACAATAGAGGAGTTCCTTCAGTAGCGAGGACCAAGATATTCAACCTTGCAAATATTTGTAATCTTAAGTCTTAACGGGAAAAAGAAAAGACTGTGTCACTCACGACTCCCTCAGCAGATGTTGAATAAACATATGAACA
This sequence comes from Gentiana macrophylla, assembly GCA_026214975.1. NCBI lineage: Eukaryota > Viridiplantae > Streptophyta > Magnoliopsida > Gentianales > Gentianaceae > Gentiana > Gentiana macrophylla. The sequence continues at coordinate 157,193,139 of CM047805.1, forward strand.
TTCAGCGCTCCACAAAAGTGACAGCAAATCACAAAATGAGAAGACAAAAACTACCCTAATGCTGCCTATGCTGAAAATCTGGGGAAATTAAATCATTAAACCGCAGAAACAGACATCACTCATCAAGAGCGAACCAGTGATTTTAATTACTTTCCAAGAACTCAACAAACTTCACCAAAAAAAAAAAAGTATGGAAGTCATACCAGGATCACTTTGATGGATATTGTCTTCCAACTCCTGCACATAAATGTAAGGTGAGATCAGACAGGGAGCACTAGTATTTTGTCAGTTCTAAAGCTTGCAACATATTACACCCTGATAGCTATTTCAAACATACTAGGAGAATATATTGACAGCAGTCTATATATGACTGGGGTGAGGATTAGTGATTAAAGAAGATGGACGTACTTTGCTCAAGTAACCCATAGCTAATGTCTAGCAATTTAGCAGAAGTCCAATGCTTGTCGAATGAAATTGAGGACCAAAACCTGCAATCGATCAAATGGAGTTCCAATAATCACAAAGAGCTCTTCTTATATTAAAGAAATTCAACGATAACTAAACTAAATTGCCGACCAAACCTGCTAAGTTGAGTCCCAATAATCACAAAATAGTTTAGTTACACTACATTTACTAGACATAGAAGTATAATGTGCCCAAGTGTCTTGTCTTCTATTTTCCTGATGATCCAAGTGTGTTGTCTGTTTTCTTAAAAACAATAAAAACTGAAGGGTGTTTTCTTAATAAAAAAAAACAAGTAAAAAGGAGAAAACAATCACTAGATCTACTGAACTACCATATATCTGAACATTTTGATCATGTGATTCAGTTACATCCCTTTATGTGATCAACTGAAAGCGATACTATGCACAAGGCAAATGACACAAGAGAATACAATTTGCAGCTCCCATCAGCTACTTCGGCACATAATCTGCTAGTCAACAAAGAAACTACCATTGAATAATGAAGCCCGTTACAATACAAAATGTTCATTAATGGTTGACATGGGAAAGAAAGATCTACGCATAATGTCACGTATAACATATTTGAGTAAAATCCCAACAGAATTCCAAGAAAAGCATGATCAAACACTAGGAATTTACTTACCACAGTAGGCGATTAGATTCTAAGAAGTTATACCTGGCTGTGATACATTTCTTGGCCTTCGATCTTAATTTGCTATTTATAGTAGCAAAAGGAGGATGAACGGGTCACTTTGCAGCCAGCCACATGATGCAAAAAGAAGAAAGGGCACTGAAGAAAGCTGGAATCTTTTTCTAGTGTTGGAAGTCAAAAGATTGAAATTCGATGAACAAAACGAAGGAATCGACATCTAAATTCACGGCTGTGCATAAATGAACTGAAATTCCCTAAACATTGGATACGGCAGTATAGACACGGCATGGATACGGCGGAATTTCCGTCATGAAGGTTGCGTAATGCGTACTACAGAGGAGTTATTCCGATGGAATAGTGGGAAATTTTGACGGTGGAAATGAAGAAACACATGTCCCGCCCATGGGACTCCACGAAATAAACGGGCATTCTTTTTCCTATTTCAATCGTCCACAGTCCACTACAAATCTACAAGGAGAACTATCCCACGTCCCATATACATGATCATGGACATGATAACATAAAGTACACATTAATTCATTGTTGTCATGTCCCACACGATCGGGGGCTAAAGTATTGGTCTCTCCGTGATAAAAAATCATTTTTTTCATGAAATAAAAAGTCTTTTTATTCAATAAGAAGCATTTTTATCCTAGAGGTATGAGTTCAAATCTCTTTTGAGATAAAAAAAAAAAACTTATTGTATTTGGATGCATGTTTTCTAATTTATTAATAGGATAATGAAATGAAACAAGGTAAAATAATGTAATAGAGTCATTTCATTAATGACATGTAATATAGTAAAATGATCGAGATTTGATATTCAATAACACGGTGGATGATTGTTGATGATGATATAAAAGTGATCCAATCTAAAAACACGGACTTTTGTGTAAAATCTTTGAAAGCAAATTAGTCTTCTATTTTCTTGAAATGCTTATCTTTTCCTAGTTTTGACTATTATTAGAGTTTGTTTGATCATAGAGTTCATGTTATAATTTGTTTCGTGTTCGTAGATTCTAGTAAAATCAAAGAGCATGTGTTATTGGATATGCAGTTCGTTTCGTAGTTTTGGCATCGATAAGATAATGTGGTCTTCTATAATTTATTTTTATATTCGAAGTTCTTACTTTAACAAAATGTTTTCTAGAATTATGCATCAAACCCGTAGTTTAGGGTTATATGTATGCATAATGCCTTGTTCCGTAGAATTAGAAGTTGAATCTGGAAACTTTCTAGTCTCTCCTCAACAGGCAGGCTTGCACTCTGAGTCCAGTAGTAGCTTTTGATTTTGGTTTTGTGGATGTTATGTGTTTTACGAAATATTTTCAAGTACTAGTAGGAAACCCGTGCGATGCACGGAGAACGTTATATTTAAAAAATAAACATCGAAGGAAAATAATATGTTATGAAAAAATGTCGTGTTTAAACAAACTAACATATAAAAAATGATTTTATCCATAAAAATCATAGAATAAATTTAATTTGTGCAATAATGAAAAAAAAAAAAAAGTCTAATCTATGTGGTGAGGGATATGGTTTAAGAAATTCACATAAGTGATCGATATATATGGTGCATGTAGTGAAGAGGGAGGGAAAAAAAACCTTAGCAAAAATTAGATCCTGCGTATTTTCTCCTTTATTTAGCCATTCTGGGTTTCCCAGGCCCAGGAAGGAAGGTGCTCGGGTTCCCCTCCCCAATAAATTAAAGTAATTAGCCAGTAGCGCCAGCCTTTCGCCCAAAAAAAAAAAAAAAAAAAAAAAAAAAAACAAAACAAAATTTGAAGTCTAACCCCCTCCTTAAAACACTTTGCCCCGTCATAACTTCTACAATGCAATGTAAATAAATCCAGGAAACACCTCATCAATGTATTTGAATTACAAACAAAGATTATTATAAACAATCCTGAACCCAAAATTTATAATTCAGCCCAATTCCTTTCTTTTGACCGGCCCTATTTTTTTTTGAACTTTCGGCTTCTGTGTATTATAAAACAAATATATTCTTTACTAAAAAAAAACTAATAACCTAATATCCGACACCCGGTTTTGTGTCTGTTTTTTTTTTTTTTTTTTTTTTTTGCAGCCATCTTATCTTCACACTCTCTCTCTCTGCAATGACCTTCTCCTCTCCCTCGCCAAATCCTTCTCTCCCATGGCAGTTTCAAAACCACCCTTATTTTTCAGAAAAATCCGGCCTCCCTCAACCACCTTTTGATTACCGAAAAAGGCAGATTCTTTTCTGAGCTTATCGCCATTTCCATAGCCGTTTCTTATAATCATTTGAAGGTGGATAAAAATGGGATCATTCGTTTGAAAATGCTGTTTTATTTATTCAATTTTGCCAATAGTTCTTCATTGATTATTACATTTCAGTAGTCTAACCCATACACCTTTGTCATTCCTCATCAAAAGCTATCCCTTTGAATTTACCTTAATACATAGGCCTACAAAATTAAGAACAAACACCACCGAAAACCAATGAGAAATAGGGAAAATTTTGGAATAAAGAACGATCAACAACTATCGATTAGTCAGTGGGTCAGCTTGATGAAAAGGTCATCAAATAAGTACTACTCCTGGGCCTAAAATAAGTCATCCTGCAGAGTTTTCAGCACAGATTAAGGAATTGGTTGAATGTTATTAATTTGAAGGGTTAACGCCTAAAATAGCCCTCGACTATCATTATCGCAATAGTTGTTAAGTAATGAAAAGTTGTTGAATTCATAATAAATTAAGGGTAAGATAGAAAGAAGCGATAAATGTTGCGTTAGTAATGTCGAATGACTTATATTATGGGACAAGTAGAAAAGTGTAGGATGACTTATATTTTGGACCGGAGGTAGTATCAAAAGAATGTTAGACATCCCACCCCCAACTTCAACACTCAAACACAAACACAAATGTTGAAATACCATATATCCACAATAACATATTATATGAATACCGAAATAGCGAAGGGCTTTTATAAGAGAACAAATTCTTCAACAATTCAACATGGCCTCAGTTTTATTATCAGCAATACCGAAATATTAAAAGACTCTCACAACATACCTTAACATCCCATCCTACCCAAACTCCAACGCTCAGGTGACGAATAATGCAACCCGAATCTCTGCAAGAACAAATTCTCATTACACGGTCATTAATAAGTGAAAATTCAGTGGAAAAAAAAAACTAAGAATCGTTAAAATCAGAACCCGAATAAAAGGTTTGATAAAAAAAACACACAAAATACATGAGCTGTAAGACTAATGATCAATTAAAATTAAAAAAAAAACCTGCAAGGCGGAGCAACCTCCTCCGCAGCCGCTACTTGAAGAAACAGCCCCACCACTGATGAAAGACAAAATAATGCCAGATGAATCCAAGAAACAAACCACAAACTTCACGGTTGCATCATGCCATTACGGCTGCATCATGCCATTCTTGCTACCAGTTACTTTCGCACTTGAAAGCGAATTAGAAAACAGGAAGGCTGAAAAATGGGAGGCAAGAATATATTATTAAACATTGTCCAAAACAATAAAAAAATAAAATTAGGAAATAAATATACATATTAAAAACATTAAACTTGAATATCATCGCAAGAAACACAACCAAAATCCAGTTACCCTTTTGGCGGGTTATTGACGCTGGAAGAACATGGCTTTTGGATAATCAATACTTTTGAATATTACCAATTTTGCCTCGTCACTGTACAGAAGATTAAATATGATACATCTAAACAAATAGCAGTGTTGGAATACATGCGGTAAAAAATAACAATTTAAAGCATCCGGAAGAAACTGCTTTGTTGAGGACAAAATGTAGCCTTCGATTAAAATCTATACTTCCAAGCTGGATCATGCTTTTCTGATGTCACTATTAATGGTTCCATTTATGATTAAAAAAAATAGTAAAGTTCTTGCCCTTAACTGTAACTCGCTTATAGCTGCCTCCACTCCAAACCAAGTAACAATCCTAAACGACCCCATCGGCTTGAAAGCGCAACTTGAAAGCCCATAAGACTCCAAAGTTAATCTGAAAATAACATTGCAAAATCTTAAATTAGAAGAAGGCTTGAAATTCCCAATTATTCTCGATTTGCATCGTGCAAAAGGTTAAATTAGCTGAAATAAAAAGTAAAATCAGCAAACGAAGTGACCAAAATTAAACTAAAATAAGCTTTGATTAACAAAGGATGCAACTTGCAGAAACTATCCTTTAAGTTGGATAACATGAACATAGACGTTGAACTGCATAAATTAACATTTTCAGCCAACACTTCGAGAAAAGTTTTATACATTCCCCCATGAGATTCCAAATAGGCTATTTCACACACTTCCGAATAGGCTATTTCACAATAACCAATATTAATCCACAAAACTACCTGGTTAATCCCATTTCTAGTCTCCCGAATCGGTTTTTCTGTCCGAAAAGAGTCACGGACAATTTTGGATATAGATATATAGTATATCTATATGTGTATATATATATACATATATATACACACATACATAGATATATATCTACATATATACATATTGGAGTAAATAAATACATATATATACACATATATCTATATGTGTATATATATATATATATACTATATATATACACACACACATATATATATATATATATGGAGTAAATAAATACATATCCTATTTACAATGTATATGTTCATGTTGACAGTTGGTTGGCCCTCATGGTACTGATGTATACAAGGTAAGAGAAAATTTGACTTGGACCTTTAGAGGGGAAAAGACCAAGCTCAAGCAACTTCTCGAGATCCACATGAGAAGGATCGGATTTGAAGACACGTTGAAATCTGGGGTTTTTAAAGAATTTATTCAAATGTACGAGCACTGGCAGTTTTCCTCCAAAGTGCCGCTAATATGTATGTTTCATTGGCATATATCCGAATATGCCTCATGAGTTGCAGTTTAGATTCGGTAGTACGACTGCAAAGTTCGGTAGGAGGGAGTTTAGCATGATGACCGGTTTACCGTTTGGTGATCTCCCAGAAGATCCCCAACCTTATTCAAGGTGTTTTGAAGAGGGGACATACGGCCACATCCATTTTCCTAACAATAAACCGATAACCATACCGGATATTGAGAAGTGGTTATTGGATGAGCAGGAGCATCCTGAAGTTCTCCAACGTGTAGGTTTAGTCTACCTAATTAACGGGATAATGATGGGTCACGATGAGACCGAAGAGGGTACCCGCTCGCTTTTTATTTGGGGGAGAATGTAGAAAGCATAAACGACTATCCATGGGGCACTTATTTGTGGGACCGGACTTTTAGAAAGATATGTCATTTGATGAACACATAGAAGGAAAGTTCGGAGGCGGGGTGACCGTGACAGGGGTTATACATGCGTTCTGCTTTGGGCTTACGAGACCCTCCCCGACATTGCTATTCCATTTATTGCGCCACCCTCATAGCTCCCGACGCAGCTCTCCTCGGATGATGAGATGGAGTTGCAAAACTACCCCTCCGCAGTTGGAAAGGATTATCGCGAAGGCAAATAAGGTAATAAGCTTTATAAACATTGTTATTGTCTTTTAATTATATCCGGATTTGGTAAACATTTTTGTTATTCTTAATTGTAATGAAATATACATTGTTCGTAGAGTCGTGTGATAGGGTATCTGACTGCAAGGGATGTTGATAGGCGATTGATGCTAGGTAGGGGCATTACGGATGCCGAGATTAACGAGCCGCCACGTGTGATCAATCGCCTCGCACTTATTGCACGTCCACTCCCTAGACATGCATCCACTACACGCAGCCACGACTGCTACACGACCGTCCACCCATGCTACACAACAGTCACCCCTACTTCACACCTCCTACTGCCGATCCATCTCATTCACATGCCTCCACTTCACGGCGCGCCGCACACTTCCTACGTTCGGATGCTAGGCGGAAGATGACCAATCGATGAAGAGGATGAAGGTCTGCGGCCTTTATAGAGCCGTGTGAGAGAAGGATTGATAGTGGGTTGAATGAGCTTGGAGAGAAATTCGCCAGGTGGCTCGGCGTCGAGAATGAGCATGGGCGATACTTCTTGAGCTGAAGGGGATGATGCAAACGTTGTTATCTCAGAGATCGGTAAAAATTATATCATTGTCAAATTTTTTTATGCGATAAATTTATTTGTTTGTATTATGATACTAATCGGGCCACATTTTTTCGGACTACCCTCATCGGCATCCATCTCATCCACCTCCTCCATCTTCTCCACAGGTAAAAAATTATATCATTGTCAAAATTTAGTTATATGTATTATGATACTAACTGAGACACATATTTTTCAGACTACCCCTCATCGGCAACCATCTCCTCCACCTCCTCCACCTCCTCCACATGATACCTACCGGGCTACACATGGTCAAGCATGATGATCAAAGCTCGACGCGACCAGGACGTTGACGTTCGGGTTTGATAAGATTCTTCTTTGGAGTTTCCGAGCCCGTTGAAGAGGAGTGCATGGGGAGGATTTCGTAGACGATTTATTGGTGGACGATCCTTATATGGATGCAGAGACTGGCGATGCTACGGCCTCTCCTCCTCCTCACGAGACTACAGCCTCTCCTACTCCTCACGAGGCTACACCCTCTGCTTCTCACGAGGCTACGACAGAGGCTCGGGGCCACGACCACCCGACTGCAGGCATACGCTACGCTTGATATAGTAAGTAATTTGAATTTAAATTTCAAAACTATAGTAAGTTATTTAAATTATAATGTGAAAAAGTATATAAGTTGATCATTTATTGAATTTTGTGTATTTGGGGTCCAAGTGAGAAACAATTGGGTAAACGTAAAAGCGGATGATGCTTCGATAAGATTGAGGACACGTCGATCGTGACCCGTCCACGTTATTTAAGCGATGGGTCGCACATAGTCGATTTTCCGGAGATACCGTTGTGAGGTGGACACCGCGAAAAAAGTTTTCGGACGAGTTTGAAAACAAGTTCATCAAATGGTTCAATCAAGAAAATCCGCCCCAATTGAAATTGCCGTCGGGTGGTGGTGGTTTTCTTTGATTCTACCGCTTCCCAAGGCTTGGTGGACACGTCTCCATGATCCACTTATGGAGTTGGAGGCTACGGTATATTCTTTTGACTTCACTTGCATATTTCTTATTTCATTATCTCTAACTTCAATTTTGAATACGTACAGCATGTGGATGCGTATATGGACTTGGTAGAGCGCCAAATGGAATCATATCCAACATGCTTCACACCGCATTCAGCCATTGCGTACTCAGATTTTGCTTATTATTGCGGATCAGTTGATGCACTCACAAATACTGAAATTCCAGTGTTTGTGACTAAGTACCTTCAGAAGTGGGATGAAAACACTGTGATATACACTCCCTGGGCCATTACTACATCTCACTGGGCAGCCGTGCAAGTGTCTATTCCCCAATGGAAGGTTATGTTGTTTGATTGTCTGTCGGGGCAAAAGTACAAGCCTGATGTAGAAGCCAGCATCAATAGGTTGGGAGTTTCGATTAGGAAAGTGTTCGAGACCGATGCACGATTATGTCAACTCCCAAAAATGGTTGATCCGGCGAAGCCTCCTTTGGAAGTGAAAATAGTAGAAGACGTACCACAAATGCCAATTCCGTAAGTGTTATAAACTTCTAACTATTTATCACATTATACAATCTACACTATTCTGACACTATCCATTTTATACAGGGGTGATTGTGGGTTATACACGGCAAAATTCATTGAGCATTTGTTGCATAAGGAAGATTTTTCGCTCCTCCATCATAAGAACATGCCGTTGTTCCGTAAAAAAGTTTATGTCCAACTTTTTAATCAAATAGTACAGTTGTAAACTAATTTGTAGAAACATTGTTTTGGTGTATGTTAATTTTGGAATTTTTGGTGTATGTTATATTTTTGGTATTTTATTGTATGTTGGTAGCCATTTATATTTATGGTGATGTTGTTTTGATGAGTATTCAATTTGTTTAAAAAACAACTCAACTTAAAATGGATAATAATCGTTCTTTAAATATAAATGTATGGCTGCAACATTCGTCATTCCCTACGTACAAACGTAGGGAATGCAACATTCTCTACGTTCACACGTAGGGAATGCAAGTACTAGTGTGGTACATGCAATTATTGTTGTTGTACAAGTACGAGCCCTTTAAATGATTTCTTCAAACTCTTTTAAGTAGTGTAAAGAGAACCACTTCTTCACCTTTCAATTTACACTTCTTCACCTTCAATCTCTTTCAAATGGATAATGATCGTTTCTTTAAAGTTCTTGATGGCGGTTTCGCAACAAGTCTGGTATGTCATTATTAATTTATTTACTTTTATATCACTTGTATTATTATGATCAAACAAACGTGAAATGTTTCTTTTTTCATAGACACTACCTCCAAAGATACGTTAATAGGTTGAACGACACGCTGAGGAACATAGATAGGGCCGTTCTCAAAAGCCGATTAGGGACATGGGAAGTGAGAGTTGGAGCCACAGACAATGGAATTCTTCGTTTCTTTGGGGAAGGTTGGGAGGAGTATGTGGCGGCTCATTACTTGAATGAGAGAGAGTTTATAGTGTTTGAACACAGGGGGGATTTCACTTTCGACACTCTTGTTTATGATCACACTTCTTGTCAGAAGACTTTTTCGAGACCGATGATCTGAGATGATGATGCGGTGATGATCACGATTGATGATGATGCAGTGCGCAGTGTGTGAGTAATCGAAATCCCCATTTTCAGACGACGCTGCCAAACTGGGTATTTTCACATGGTTGTTATTATGTGGTGAGATATTTAATATATTTTTAGTTATTTTCTTGTTTGATATTATTTTCCCATTTTGAAACAAGATTTATAATTTGTTTGTGATTTGTAGAGTATTCCAAAGGCATTTGCGAGAACAAACGACATGTTGCGAAACAAGACCGTGGAAGCTCGCGAATTGCCACAGGGAATCATGGCTCGCTAGAATTGTCTATATGGTAAATGAAAAAGTTCGTTTTAAGCGGGTTGTATGATTTCATTACGGACAATGACCTAAATGCGGGAGATGAATGCGACTTTGAAGTCATTGATCAACCTATAGAAAATCACGTCGTGTTTAATGTGGTGATTACTAAATATTGAAGATCATTTATTTAGGCGTCATCCTATCCTATTTATTGATCACCCTTAGTTTATTTAAGCGTCATCTTATTGTTATCTCAATGTATCATTACTCTTTTTCTTGTGTGTAAACCCGTAATAATTATCAAGTTAGTTTTACTGAGGTAGTGTAATACAAGACAAACTTGATACCGATTAATAACCGAATACAATCATTACTACAATCCATTAATAAAATACTACATAACAAAAATCAATAACAATCAATAACAATCCATTCTAATACCACCATCACAAAAATCAATAACAATCCATTCTAATAACGATCCTACCGGTATTGCGTGCAACTAGCTCTGTTATGTCCTGGATGTTTACAGTTGCTACACACATTCTGATGGCCTGGACGTTCCCATTCAGAAGGGATTCTAGTGGTATTAATTCTACCTCTTCTTGGTGCTCCATGGCATCAGCGATATCTCATATTAGGCACTCCGACTTTCATGTTTCTTACCGACTACGGAACATCCCAATCCTCTCTGTTAGGAATTGGATATATGATAGCCATGTAAATCTCTTTGAAACATTCAGCCCTATAATACGGTGAACATAGTTCGGGTGGACTAATTCTGCGATGATGCCAATTTCGCTTATAGCATGCGTGATACGGTATTTCCATTTTCCGGAAATAACCACAATAACACTTCCTCTCTCGTAGATTTACCACCCCATGAAGCAAGTTATTTACATGAATCTCAAATTCATCCGGGGTTAATGAGCTTAACCACGAACTTCCTTCTAGCAGATAATAATATTCGCAGTGTAGCTCTAATGAATTCCAAGAGGCTGAGAATGTGCCAACGACGAGCTCCTCTAATCGCACAGCTTGAAACTTTGGCGTAATTGCTTGTCATTAAGGCGTATCTTTCCCGGGGAAATTTGGCACGCGCCCACCGTTCAACACCTATTTCTTCAAGTTGTTTATATGCGCCAAGACATTGTGCCTTAATCAAAGCGAACTTTCGGAGAAATTCGGCCTCCGAGAATGCATAAAGGTCGTTTGATAGAACGATATCTTCACAAAAACCGTGATCTTTCCATTTTTGGTCGATTGCCTTTTAAATGATGATAGCAAACACCATGATATGCAACGGAAATACTCGACCAACCGCATTTCTAATAGCCTGGTGTCCGCGGAAATAAAGCTCAAGTTTTCATCATGGATACCTCCAATGGCCACCTCAAATGTCTCATTAAATACCCCCATGAATCGTTGCATTCTTTTTCAAAGAATACCGAAGGCTACTGAGGAATAGGTGGTCACCGGCATCTACAACAACAAAGAATAAATAGTTGTCGGAGAAACGGGTTTTCGGATGAGTTGCGTCCACACACAAAATAGGTCGACAATACTTGAACCCACGACGGCTTGCTCCCAAAGACATGAAACAACCTGGTCGAACCTTCCCAGATTATCAAGCCGAAAGTCAATATAGGTCCTTCATTGGCATTACGCACCATCCACAAGTACAAGGGTATCGCGTTGTAACACTCCGTCGGTGAACCTCTCACCATCATTCTCATCATCTTGTGAGCTCGGTATGCTTGGTCATAAGTCAAAGCGTAGATAATCTTGTAAGTTGTGAGCATGTCCTCCATAATTTGTGCGGGCTTATACTCATTGCCGAGTTCTTCCATTTTCTCGACTTAGCGGACTCGCAATAACAATAGGTGTTGCTTGTCGATTGTCATTATCCGTGATTCGAGAGGCACAAGTATGGACATCATTCAACGTTGTGATCTCAAATGTACGTGTGACATCTGTATTCACCTTCACCCGTTTCGCCGCCTTACATGCCATTTGCATGTATCGTTAAGACATTTGTAATACAAGCAGCGTGTGTCCGACCTACCCAATCTCATCTCGTAAATTGTTCATGAATCGCATACGATTTTATTTTCAAATTAAAATCTTCTTTTGAATCGTATTTCTTCCCAATGAACAATTCGTTCACGTTATTCATATGTAACGTACCGGTGGATAAACACCTCGGTAAATCATCATCTTCAAATGTGGGAATCCTCCATGAATAATCTTCTTGTACGCTTGCCTTAGCATGTGCACCCTGATTATTATTGTCATCTCTGCCGGTTTGATCGGTTTGTATATGAGGTGCAAACGGAGAAGCCAAAAAACTAGTTACTGATCCACCAAACATATTATATGGTCGTTGGATGGGTGGAACACGACTACTTGAAGGTTGGTTAGGAGGATATCAAACGAATGGTGTGGTTGGTCGTTTATGACAATATTACGACTACTTGAAGGATGATTTGATGATTATGACTTGGTCTTACTTGGTTGATACCAAACGGTTGGTCGAAGCTTCACCAAGCCTTTGTGTAGCAACATTGTTTTCATACCCACTACATCCATATTCTTTGCTCGAACGGATTAAAATCTGGATCAGAAAGCAAGTTCTTGTACCGGAGAAAGGAAATTTCCAATATCGTAATCCGGAGTATTGCAATCTTAATTTAAATCAATGCCATCATCCTCCTCATTTAAACCAATGCCATCATCCTCCTCATTTATCGGTTCATTGTTTGCCTCCACTGGTGTCGCATTCACACAAAAAATTACATTCTTACTGTCATAGGCCGCTTCGATGTAACCATTTAAGGTCTCGTTGTCTAAGATATCATCAGGTGGTATATTTCCCACACTACCGTAAGTAAACAAAGCTTTTAGGTTGAGCTTTGAATCAGACCGATCAATACCAAGCCTCAAATACACTTTATCCAATAACGCTTTCAATCCTATTTTCTTTGGGACAAATAATGAGAACATCGATCCATTTACATAATTCCACCGGTTATAGATAGGATCATACGTAAATTCTCCGTTGAACGAGACAACAATCATAGTGTTGCGATTATTATTTCCGCTTAAAAAAAAAAACGATTCAAGTCAGTATCAACTAAATCATTATCAACTTAAAAAGGATTGTTTCCAAAAAATGGTAAACATGATATGTATTTATTACACTTTCATAAATTACACTACATTATCAAATCAAAAATTATAACACTATCGTTCTTAGATGTATAAAATTACATAAACAACCTACTTACAACACACATTTCAGATAAATACATATCATTTCTACAATATAAATAACATAATCACTACTCAAAACACAAATTTCGGTTAAATAAATATCATTAATTACACTAAAACCTAGTAATTGAACCCTAAGAAAATACTTAAATACACTACTTAGAAGTATGAACATTACATAAACAACCTACTTAAAACACACGTTTCGGTTTTAGACATATGATTACTACAAATATAAATAACATACACACATTGAGCACTTGAATTAAGATAAATAAGATAGCAATAACTTACCCATTTTAGCACTTGAATGATGAAGAAATGGACTTGAAAGATGAAGAAGTGAGCACAAAATTGATATTAGACTCAAAGCCTTTGAAGGAATGAGAAAAATCTCGTTAATGTGGTGTATATTCAACAAGCACCTTACAACAACATTAATACCCATCTACCACTGTCAAACGTAAAGAAAAGCTACGTTTAAACGTAGGGTTTCTACGTTTAAACGTAGCTTTTATTACGTTTAGACGTAGCTAATTTGCAAATATCGCCTTTGAATTTCCCTACGTTTAAGCGTATGGTATACGTTTACGCGTAAAGAAACCCTACGTTTAAACGTAGGGAAAGATCAACTGCAACGTTTTATGTTAGTTATATTTCCTTACGTCTGAACGTAGATATATCTACGTCTGAACGTAAGGATCTCTACGTTTACCATATTTTTCATGTCAAAAAAGGCACAACCTGATTTTCAAGTGTCAGGTCTGACACGACCTGATTTTCCAATTTCTGAGCTTTGTCAATATACCACTTTTGAGAAGGGGGAAATGTGGGCATACCACTTTGTTGTCGAAATACCACTCCTATTTTCGCGTTTTAGGTGTTTTTGGAACCAAACTAAACCCTAATTGGGAAGGGGAACCCCAATAGGGGATTTGAGGACATTAATATCGTGCACATTTGTGAAAAAAATGGGAGAAAATCGCGTCCTAAAATTGTTTTTTTTTGCCTTAGGTGGTATATCCACAATTTGGAGCATAAAATGGTGGTAGATCAGGGAAAATCCCCAAATTCTGCCCCAAGAAAACATAAAATCAAAAATCAACAATGAAACACAAAAGAATAATCAATACAGGTTGTAGGTGTGGAGGAGTTAGGGAACAGAGCGTGGGGAGGATTTTTTGGGTGGCAGATCGTGGGGAAGACATAAATGAGAGGAGTTTTTCTGTTTTTATTTTATTTTTATTTTCGGTTTAGATAATGTGGGTTGAGATAATGGGGATAGGTTCCTCTCAATTAACTTGAGAGGATATTCTCTCAAGTATGCATGATCCAACCACACACCCCCAAAATGTAAAACATCTAGCCATTGATTAACTTTTTCCAAAACTACGTAGTTAGTTCATTATATGTAAAAACACTATCTTAAGGGTAAAGTTACTTGAGAGGATCTTGGTCATGAAATATTGAGGGTAATGGAGATATTGGAAGTGATTCTGTATTTTTTTTTTGGCTGAACGCGTGTCAAGAGCCGGGTACGGGTTGGGTAAATTGAGGAAAACGGGTAATTTGACGGTTATTTACTCGAAAATATAAATATAGATAGTAAGTTTTCTGAAAAATTCTGCAAATTGATTTTATATATTCATAGTACAAATAATAGAGATAAGTTTGGTAGTAAGGCGTTGTTATGAACCCTTGCATTATCACATATCGTAGATAGATATGAATTGAAAAGGATTATGTGTGCTTTGTGTTTTCTTATGTACCTTATGCTCTTCCTATATTTTTCTGGTATGATACAGTTAATTATCCATGACATAATACAAGAGCACCATAATCTAAGAGGCATGTTGAATATATGATTATTTTGATTATCCTTGTTGTGAGTAATGTATTACAAGAGTATCATGATTTTAACATGCTAAGAAACATTAACATGCTAAGGGATATCATGACATGCAAGAAAACATGACAAGAAACATTAACATGCTAAGTAAGTAGTTTAAGTAAATTAACAAATACGTGAAATAAACTAATGGTAATGGAAGTAGATAGTTAAGTGCATTGTTTAAAGTATGTTTTTTTTAATGTAGTTATAGTATGCTTCAAACTTATGTGTAAACTATTTATAAATTGGATGAAATAGATTTTATGTCATTTCTTTCAAGCTTTGTGCATCAGCTGGTTCAATTTTTTTTTATTTTGGGGGGTGAAGAGACTCGAGAGAGGGTTTTTTTTTCCCCTCGAGAGAGGGGTTGAGAAGTGTTTGGACGGTTTAAGGTTGAAAAACGAAAGTTTTATATAAAAAATTAAAAATAATTATTATTATTACTTCTGTATCTTTTTTGAATTTAATTATTACCTCTGTATTAAAAAAAATAAAAAATTACTACTTCTGTTTCAAAGTTTCCATCTCCTAGGGTTTTATTAAAATAATTGGAACTGTTTGCAGGCGGACTTTGCAGATTATGAACTGCCATTGCCAATGAGCATGGACACTAAACTACCTTCCTCACCACAACGACCTCCAAATCCACCGGAAAACTCTGAAGAACAACAAGAGCCAAACCCCAAAAAACTGAAAATGTCCACCACTACCTCCGACGAAGAAGACCATGACTTCGCCGCCGCTGTTGTTTCTGAAGACGGCTCCACTATCCAGAAAAAGCCCAGATACAAGCGCCGCAAAGTCGCCATATTCTTCGCCTACTGTGGAGTGGGCTACCAAGGCATGCAAAAATCCCGGAGCCAAAACCATAGAAGGGGATCTCGAAGAAGCCCTGTTTCAAGCCGGCGCCGTACCTGAACAAGATCGAGGCTGTCCCAAACGCGTTGATTGGGCCAGGTCTGCCCGAACTGATAAGGGAGTTAGTGCAGTAGGCCAAGTTGTTTCGGGGAAGTTTTACATTGATCCTCCGGGGTTAGTCGAGCGTTTGAATTCCATTTTGCCTCCACAGTTTCGGATATTCGGGCACAAGCGCGTTACGGCTTCTTTTAATGCTAAAAAGTTTTGCGACAAGCGAAGGTATGTCTATCTGATTCCTGTTTTTGCTCTTGATAAAAACTGCCATCGAGATAGAGAGAGTGTTCTTGCTAGTTTAGGGTCTGGAAATGAGCTAGTTAAGTGCTTGGAGTGTTCGGAAAGAGGCCGCAAGATTGAAGGAATAATGGGTAAACGCACCTCAGTTAACTCGGGAATTTCTTCAAACACCTGTGATGCGCTAATGCAGCAGTTGCCAAGAGCAGAGGAGTCAAAATCTTCAGCAATTCTTAGTGACGATAACAAGTATCTTAACATTAAAAATGCTGCGGTTATTGAATCAGAAAACAGAACTACTGAAACTGAGAACATGAATGGAGATGAAAAAGATGGGGAAAACAAGAACAGGGGTGCAGAAACTGTGATGCAGAGTGACTTCTGCTATGGAGACACGGAGAAAGAAAGGTTTAATAGGATTCTAAAGCAGTACGAGGGGACACATAATTTTCATAATTTCACCACTAGGACAAAAGCTGAGGACCCGTCTGCCCAGAGATATATCATATCCTTTCAAGCTGACACCACGGTCCATGTTGACGGTATTGATTTTGTTAAGTGTGAGGTTGTTGGACAGAGCTTCATGCTTCATCAGATTCGGAAAATGATTGGTCTTGCTGTAGCTATTGTGAGGGATTGTGCTCCTGAGGAGTTGATTGAAACAGCTTTTCAAAAGTAAGTAAATTTGTTTCGATAGAGGTACCTAATCCTTGTTATGTCATATATTTCGATAATTTATTGTTTTCATGATTGGTGTTGTAACTAGGAATGTAAATATCAATGTACCTATGGCTCCAGAGGTAGGATTGTACCTGGATGAGTGCTTCTTTTCTTCTTACAACAAGAAATGGCAAGGCACTCACGAAGAGTTGTCCATGAAAGATTATGTAACAGAAGCCGAAGATTTTAAGATGAAGCACATCTACTCCCACATTGCAGCAACAGAACATAAGGAAGGAGTTGCTGGCCTGTGGTTGCATTCTCTCAATTATCGTAATTACCCTGATTTGTGTTACTTGAGCAACCATCCAAAATCTGATGGAGCAGTTGAAGTTGAGAGCGACTGTTTGAAGCCTGATGAAGCTGTGAAGGTTGAGGCATAAACAAGTGAGTTTAAGCATTGTCCCTCTTTTTTTCTTCCTTTTTTTCTTGTCCCCCTTTTGAAGCGATTTTTCTGTTGTTAGAATCGCCGCTTTCTGGAGTAGAATAAGCAAATATTAAGGGTCATTTGGGAATTCCTTGATTGTTTTCTAATTAGATTCTGAGATGAATAATGGCTACAGTATGTATTGTACCAAGTTATTTACCTGGTTTCATGAAATCGTTAATGAAGTGCTTAAAATTATATGAAAATTATTGCTTTTGTTGGTTGCTTATTTGCTTCTTCAGGTGAAACTAATTTTCTTGACAAATTATAGATTGAAGATCACCGAGTCTTTTTTTTTCTTTATTATAATAATTGATTCAGAAACGTCCAACAGAGTAACGAAGATCATTTGTGAGTTTCTGTCAATGCTAAAAATTAGTTGTGGTTATGAGATTCGTAAAACCCTTGTGTTTTATTCAAGTTATTGGAGAAACTTATGTTACCTAACAAGTCATCCTTAACATTGTGAAAGTTGCATTTTGTTGAATAGTAGACATCTTTTACTGATAACTTTTAAAACTACGCCTCACAGTATGAAGCAATCTTGAGTGCCCTTTGCATTGTTTTCACACTATAACAACAATTAGGTTTAATTTAGACATGACATATGAGGTGAATATTCAATCAAGAATAGAATAGTTTTGGTTTAATATAAAGATAGTTTTTTTTTTTCTCCCCAAGGGAAAGAGTTTGACTATCTTCAAGAAGTGTGTTCAAGGGTCATATATGCTTATCAATTTGTTTTTATCTTGATAAAATTTTTGTGTTATTTTGGCGTCAACTGGTTGAAGACTGACCAAAGGTAGACTTTTGATATTTCAGGTGATAGAACAAAACTGGGGGTTAACAGCAAAAGCTTAGGTTTCTTGTCAGAACCTCCTCGTGTGAAGGGCGATCCTGTTGTTTAAGTAGATGGTCGATTGGAAATCTCTTCTTGTAAGTTATGTGATGGGAAAGTTTATCCTCAATCTCAAACATTTGTTGTGATGAATTAATTATTTACTCGATAAGACAAGTGAATCCATCTCCTTTGCTACGGGCACTAGACTAAGGTGAAAAGATCCCCTATAGGGTCATGTGCAAATGTAAAGCACAAACGATGTCGTTTCGGTGTTCAAACGACGCTATTTTAAGCCTTTACACCTGCACAGGAGCCTACAATACTGTAGGGGATCAAGGCCCGTAGACTAAGTAGTACACTGTTGTTGGCATTAGTTCCGAGTCATATTTGTATTTACTGTTATTTTATCACAGATTGACAATGGAGTAAATTTGAAACCTTTATTTTTTATTTTAATGTGTTTTGGACTGTGACCTAACATCCACCATGACATACCATGACACCGCATCCCAATGTAACATTTGATTTTTTAAAGGTCGAATGTGGACATTCGAACTCTGACAAGTCATATCTTATGTCTTAGAATCAACTTTTCACGATGTGGTATCTTGAAATTAGATTCGATATTTCCTTCCACTTGAGCATTTTGTTTTGATTGTCAAACCATGTATTTTAGTTTTGCTTTTGCATTGTTCACTTTGTCTATCAATTTTGTAGTTGTATTGATCTTCAAAGGATTTTATTTTATCTTGATAACTACTCCTTCCGTTTCAAATTGTTTGATACTTATTCTATTTATGGATGTCTCAAAATTAGTCCCATAACTAAATTTAGAATAAAAGTTTCTTCTTAAATTTCAAAAATGCTCACATAACTACATTTATTAAAAAGTTTAATTGTAAAATAGTTATATTTTTAAGGAGTAGTTACTAACTAAATTCCAACTTATATTTTGTATAATCAAACTTTACCATCTTATATATACAACCAAACTGTGAAAAAAGTATCACGAGTCTCACGACGTTGTATCACTTTAAAACTTGTTTGTTATAGTATTTTTATTTTTTTTTTTTTTGGGTGGAAAAAACAGATTTTATTTCATTGAAGCATTTTAAAACTCACAAAGCCTAGTTTCTAGTTTTTTGAAAGGAAAAAACAGGAAAAACATAAAACTAGAGATCGAAAATTTTTTTTTTCTTCAGAGTTCGAAGAATCTTCCTGTAATGAAAGAAACTTTTCTATGAATTCTTTATCCGAAATGTACTCTCCAAATTGAGCTTTTGGATCCAAACTCATATATTTGAGCTCATCTTGGATAGATTTTCGACTATCTACACCCAATGAATTTAGTGGAGCACATTGTTTTGTCGAAGGCGATAGATAGGGACTCGAACGAATCGCTTATAGTGACAACCTTCGAATACTCTATCTTGTCAGCCGGGTTGCCCTGTTCTGCAATTGCCACAACTGCCTTTCCATCTTGGGCATGCCCCAACTCTACATTGATTGGTGTTACTATAGCTCCGTGACCTGGGCTTACTGCAACTCCCATTTTGGGAACACCATTTGCTTCAAACATTTTAGAGCCCTGTCCTGCTTCTCCCAAAATGCCCACAGCAAGCACGTCATTGCATTCAGCATTATGTTGTAAAGAATACTGCTTGCTTACCTCAACCAGCTCAGCATACTCTGTTTCTTGTGCTCTTTCTCTACCTGTTGCACTGAATTTTGCAGATTACACCACCCTGAACCACTATAAACCTTTGTGTCTATTTACTTTCAGCAATTTACTTTACAACACTTTATTTCATTGCATATTACATCTGTGATTGTCTAGTTTGAACCAACATTTAAAGAAGAGACTTATCCGCTGCCCAAAAGCTTTTAAATATAAGACAAGTTTTTGAAACTCCACTATAGTCATTCAACCCCCCCCCCTCCCCCTCCCTGACTATAGTTTTACCCTTCTCTGCAGATCATTTGGTTTTGATATTTTGGTTTGCAAAATATATATATATATATATATATATATATATATATATATATATATATATATATATATATATATATATATATATATCTCGCCCATCTTAAGCTGGTGGATAGACTCGCTTTTTTGTTGTTGTTGTATTTTTCGTACTAATTTTAGAAAGGAAAAAAAGTATTTTTGAGTTTTCCCATTATCATTCTATATATTGGAACAGAATACAAACCATTGTTTATCGACCAATATTCATAATTAAAGAATAAACAAGGTAGAGAACTCAAAAAATATATTAAGATCATTTTGCGTTTAAAAAAGTGTCCTAGAGCAAAATGATCTGCATCACTATACATACATACATATATATATATATATATATATATATATATATATATATATATACATATATATATATATATACATACATATATATATATTGCAAACCAAAATATCAAAAAAAAAAAACAAAAAAAAAAAAAAAAATAGATTGGACCTCCCACGGACCCACGCACATGCCATGAAAAGTGGACGTAAGTATATTTTTCAAACTATTGCATACAAGTAGGGCCGACTCCGGTATTTTTTGAGTTTAACACAAGTCTCGAATCGATTTTAGTTAAATAAATTTTTTTTTGAAGAACATACTTATCGCGTTTTTAACATCAGTAAATACAAAATCAATTTATTGATAGGCTTCAAAACATACAAAGTAGTCTTTTCTAAAGATATTTTAAACACAAATCAAATTCATACGTATACACAAAACATAATTAAATATTACTATTTCAAGATCATATACAAAAAATTAATAAAACCTGTTTGTATGTCTAATTTTTTTTGGGCCAAGTAAAATTTTTTATTGGGACCTTTATCGATTGGAATATAAACAAATTTGGGCATTTATCAAAAAAAAATTAACATATTATATTAGGTTGGATCGGATTGAATCTACATGGAATTTTTTTTTTCTTTTAGCAAAACATGTATCGTTGGGATCTCCGAACATCATTTGCTTTAAGACGCATCGTCTCTCTCCTACCATGTGAGAGGCCGACCCTGCATACAAGGCATATTATTCAAAGACTTTACTTTTCGGTCATATAATGTCAAGTTTTCCTTTTACAATAACCGGCTTTCCAACTGACTAACCGCTTCTAGTATGAAGATGTTCGATGAAATGCTTGTGAGAGCAATTCAACTCATTTCTACAATTCTACTACTCTTCTATTTTGAACTTTAATACTCTCAATATATATACTAGTAGAGCGTTAATAACGCAAATGCAGCTGGCATGCCAAAGATGTAATGTTATAAACGGCTAAATATTGTCTATAATACGAAAGTGTTGATTCTCTTTGGATTTTTCAATCACATACACTAAATAGGGGGGAAAAGCTGGAAAATTAATAACCAAAGAAATGACTACACACACAGCAAGACATACATTAACAAGCTGAGTAGATAATGCAACAGTTGATGAGTTCAAAAGCTAGAGCAGTTTCTAAGGCCTTATATCAGGCTTACATTTATTTAGAGGATAGGCTACTCCTGCAAATGAACAGTGCAGCTTGGGCATTTAACTTCCCTCATTAGCTTCCTTGATCTTCCATTTGAGGCAGTAGCAAGACCGGCGATTATATAAAGTTTTCGTCGGACCTAATAAACGTTCAACACGATACCAAAAAAAATCCGCCATTAATATAGTAACTAATTACCTGTTGAACTTTTCCGATTCTTTTCCATCTCCTCCAGGAAAAATAAACAAAAATGTAATCCTTTAAGTACTCAGAAATTGCAATTTGCTTGTATGAATACAGCCATGTTTTAGAACTTAATACAGAAATCTAGCATATCATCCACCATGAAATAATGAACTTAAAAGACCTCACAAAGCACGTGCTAAATAAATTCTGAATTGTTTTTTAGGCCAACATATTCATTCTAATGTATCATCTAGACTCCTAAATCAGTCACCTTAAGCTTTCTCACGAGATCCTCGTGACTTTGAAATCCACCAGCTCTAGCTGCAGCTTCCTTCGTGTTGCTTAATCTTTGAGTAACTTCAGCCTGCAAAAGTACGGTTGATGTAAAGTTCCATGGTGAGAAGAAAAACAATCTCTTCATATTTGCACGTTGAAAAATGAAGTGCTCAAGACCCCACCCCTCACACACACAAAAACAATATCTTGTCTATTCAAGAATATTCAAGCACTATCGTATTTGTTTAACTAAGACAAGTTATGCATATTCACGGATATACATTGATCTTTAGTACCTAAAATCTTAAAGAAAACAAATGAATTGCTAGCACACAGCGTAATAAGTAGGATCATAAGCTCACACCGTGCATTGATCATAAACTCGAACGGGTTGTGCCTGCTCATCAGCAGTGAGGGCAATTCTACCTTGTGTACACTTGTCACAAAAAATATCCCCACAATTTCGGCAATGATGCTGGCATATTCCAAAAAGAGACAAGATTAAGCAAACATAAAATTAAATCCATCTTACGAAAGTTGAAGGACGGCAACCTTAATTATTTGTAAAGGAGAGATCCTACGTATAAAGGCGTTGAAAGCTGTTGAACAGGATGTACACTTAGTAACTGCTTCATCAGGGACCTGAAAAGGAAAGGCAAAATAAACAATACAAAAAGCAATCAGTAAAAGTGCCATAAGCATCTATCAGATTACAGGGGAGGGAATGAGAATTGTATAGCTGAATCAAACCCAGTGATCCTCCTCTTCATTTCCTTGCTTAGACACCAAGTTCCTCCAATCAATTAGTCCTTTCTTCTTTTCAGCAAGATAATACATGAGAACTCTATTATTTGTTTTTTCGTGTTCAGTTTGTTTAACCGAAATAGATGTAATAGCTTGCTTAAACATTGGTTACAAGCTTTTAAAACAACCATCAATAGGTAAAAGTTCCTTGATAGAAAACAAAAGACTACTGCAAAAGACCAACTAATACCGAACTACGACGACGTACGTAACCAAAACTAAACAACTCTGACTTAACATAATACTAAAGTTGAGACAATAAGCGAAGAATATTGCAGCAATACCTGAAGAGCTGCCATTGCACATGTACAGAGCACGAAGAACCAGCAACAATAGCACTGCCGTAACACACCAGATGAGAACCGTAGCGTAATACCAAGAAAAAGACCATGAAAAGTAGTCTAAAACCAACAAAAAGACCATCAAAAGCCAATACACCAGACATGTACCAAGATAAATACATGAACCTGATGATGTTTTTATCTTTACAAAGCGTAGTACAAATGGAGCACATTAGAATAAAAAGAGATAATTATTTTAACCACAGCAGCCTCTTGCAAGACAAGTTTCTGAAGAAGGAAAAGAAAAAAAAGAAAAAAGAAAGGCAACAACAACAAACCTATACAGAATACATTAACCACCTAGAAGCATGAAAACAACACCATATTAATTCAGGTCACACATTCAAAGTGGAAGTCAGAAGCCCAAATGAAGTTTTTTAATATCACATGACTATAAAAAAACATAGAACGATCTGTATGTTGTAAAACATCTCTCTTTTTTCTCTTCATTTTTAAAAAGGAAAGAAACAATGCACCATATTTGGTATAATTTATAAACGCTAAAAAGAAATAAATTGTATTTGGTAAAACTGCATCAGTAAACTAAACACGGAAAACAAAAGCAGTAATTCCAACAACACAGCAAACACAGGAGAACAAAAAAGAGGATCAAGTACATTTTCATAACATAAAGAAACAGGCATTCATACACAAACAAAGGGAGCAGTGTAGTCCAAAACACAACAAAAAAAAAAACATCAAAAGCCAACATATATAACAGACTTGTATGAAGAAAAAAAATACATGAACCTGATCATATTCTTATCTTTACAAAGTGTAGCACGAATGGAACACATTAGAAAGAAAAAAGATAGTTTTTTTAAGCATAGCAGCTTCTTGCAAGTTAAGTTTCTAAATAAGGGAATAAAAGAACAAAAACAAAAACAAAAAAGGACAACAACAATAAATCTATAAAGAATACATTAACCACCTAGAAGCATGAAACAACACCATATTAATTTAGATCACACATCCAAAATGAAATTCAGAAGCCCAAAATAAGTTTTCTTATATCACATGACCCAAAAAAGCACACAGAACGATTTGTATGTTGTAAAACCTCTTTTTTTCTGTGTGTAATTTACAAAAAGAGCACAAGGAATAAATCATATTTGGTATAATTTATAAAAACCAAATAAAGAAGGAAGTGTATTTGGTAACATTGCATCAGCAAAGTAGATACACAAGCCAACATCAGCAATTCCAACCCAGCAGAAGAAGAAGAGGAAGAGAATGAAGTAACACAGAACCCAGTTCAATAAATTTCAATTAACAACAAATCATTGCAAACAGAGGATGAGGGCATTTAAAGCATCAATTAAATCTGCATGCACATACATAATAGATACCAATACAGAGAATCAAGGAATTTACATGCTGAAACTGTGTAGACTGCTTGCTTGAACACAAAGAATGTGAAGAGTAGAAAACTGTATTTGGTGACTGAATAGTTGAAAACCAACGAATTTGAACAGAAAAGTAAAGAAAAATTAATGCTATTATCCAGTTAAAAACCCTGAATCAAATAATCACCATGTAAAAGCCTTAGATCGACATAATACCCGAAGAAATAAACCACCGGGTAGAAGCCTTCTTCTACTTTCCATCAATCTACCTCTTTTCGCCCACCATTACCTAATTCGGCTGAAAACGTGTATGCATCGCTGAATCCATTGGACAAAACGCAATAACATCATCACCGGCTCCAGTACTCCTCGTTCCCCCTTCGAAATCCAAGAAACCATCGGCGTATTGATAGATAGTGAAGACCCTTTTACAAGCGGGTGAGGCGAGAAAATTTGAGGGAAGCTTCCCGATGACGTGAATAGGTATATCTGACTGATACATGTTGTAAAAGGAGAAAAAAAATAAAAATAAAAATAAAAAATAAGAAAGTAAAAAGTAGGAAACATGTACCAGCCTATCAGGACACGTGTCATCACCCAATTCTTTCTCAGAAACAGCCGACGTGGCTTCATGTGGGGAGAGCATTTTGAAGCTCTTAATAAAAGATATAGATATTAGATCTCTGCGTACAATATTCTCTCCAAGTGATTCAAATGTGCCAGTCGTTGATTATGTCTAATAAGTATAATAGACGTTAAAAAAAAACCCAACATAATAGTTACCATTAGACTATAACAAACAAGTTCGTAGACCCTCGGTTGCACGTATACAGGTTGAATTCGATCTTCTTGAAACGCTGCCCTCTCGAGTGTGGATTGAATATGAATCTGGGAGAGGTCTTTGGCAACAAATCCTGATAGAAGATCAACTACCGTCATATTGTTGTTTTTGTTGGCACATAAGAAATGAGGAACATTCTTATACAATTAAATACCCAGAACTTCAGCATACTTCTACACACAAACATGACTCATACATACATAAAGAGTTCATGCCTAAGCAAAAGGCTGAGCATGTACGTACAGCCCAATGCAGCAACAAAGACAGCTTTCTTGATATGGAAAAGGGGGTGTTAGATATCGAAACAAGTCATCACAATGCAGAATTGGAAAAATCGGGTGAAGGAAAAAAGATGGTTGTTGAATCTTTAGTTCAGCTGAGTGTAGATGATGTGGACACACGGGAAAACCAATATAAATAAAAATAAAAATAAAAGTTGGGCCTCCCACGCACATGCCACGAAATTAGTGGACGCGAACGCAAGCATATTTTTCAAACTATTGCATACAGGGCATATTATTCAAATATTTTACTTTTCAGTTATATAATGTCGAGTTTCCCTTGTAAAATGAGTTGCAATCATCTATATATAGGCCTCATAGATACTAGAAACTAGATTAGAAGTTTCAATTGTTAGCAGAAAGTAGCCTAATCGATTCAATTCTTGAGATGTAATTTCCCGCCCAAATAATTCATTTCTTGAGATGTAATTTCCCGCACAAATTGCAAGTTCAAATTTCTTCAATGAAGGTTCAACGAAGGTTCAATGTTCTTGATCCTCAGTAGGGTTCACTCTAATATTTCTTGTTGTTTCAATCGAAGTTTACAGTGATATTTCACTGTTTCTAGCAGGGTGTCCAAATAGCTAGGTGCTGATGAATTAATACCTAAATCATCATCATGACGATCACCTCCTAACATCACTCCTGATGAATTCAAATAGGAAGATTATAAGAGATATTATTAATGATGTGGTTTTTCCTATTGTATAAATTTTTACACCATTTTTAGAAATTTAAAAAAAAAAAAAACACATGATACAGCTTTCGTCGCCATTTCCTTGAAGCCGCGCGATGTTTTAAAGGAGGAACAAAGATACATAAACACCAAATTGCATTTTCATTGAAGCGTAATACTTTTAGAAGTTTTTAACTACAAAACACCAAATTCGCATATTCACGAGAGAGCAAAAGTATTCAGATTTTTTTTAATTAGGGGTAATTAAAGGTTGTGAAAGGTTTGGATTGATAAATCAATGTTCATAACAAAAAATAAACGCAAAATCTTGGTTATTAATAAACCAAAATCAAAACCCCCCCCCCCCAAAAAAAAAACCGAAATCATACTGTTATTAAAAAAACAACTGAACCAAAATTCACGGTTCTAAGACATCCAAAGAAACAAAAAAAAGAAAAAAAAATAAAAATAAAAAATGAAAGATACTTGAAATGAGACAACGGAAGTGAAGTGATAACTAATACATCTAAATATATAGTGTGATGCTACTGGCATAACTAAAGATACAACTTTGCACCTTTGATTATGCATATGCATGCACTTCAATCCCAGGGAAACTGAGGCGGAAATAAAGGGTCATAAGGTGTCAAGGCAGCCTCATCAATTCCTCCTCCACCATCACCGGTGTGCGAGGGCCCCGGTGCAGCCGCACTACTAGTACTACTAGTTCCAAATAGTTGATTGTAATTAACATTATTTGATGAGAAATTATGGGCCTGAAAATTATTGTTATGGACAGCAATTTCTGCTTCGATCTTGGCGAGTTCACATTGGGCATTGTGCACTTGTTGTTGTAAGATTGTGATTAGCCCAACGCATCCATAAACTGGATTGTTAATACGGCAATATGCTTCATAGGACAATGAATCTGCTGCCTGTGCCCTTTGTTGCACTGGAACTTGCTGCACAACGTACCACACTGACAATGTAAATATATGATAGGTACTTGATGTATCATGTCCATTTAAAATGGGAAATGTATAATGTATGTATGTATGAATGTATCATGAATACTATTATAGGTAGTACCTGGAGCATCTTTGCAACATTACTAGCACCATAGATTTTGTGAACATAGAAAAATCTTTGAGGATCATTTGGAGGAAAATATGGGGAAAGAATACAGGTAGGAGGGCATTTTCTTCTTAAATACCTACATCCAGCACATCTCCTTGGAGTCATTTTTATTTTTATTTTTTTTTGATATATAGTGTGATAGATTCTTGTCTGAAAATTTTCAGAGAAAATTTAGAGAGAAATCTCTCAAAATCTTCTTCAAGAAATCTAATCTAATGGAGATTTTCTCATAGATCACATATGATCTTTTATATATACATATAATGCTGAATCCATGGAGATGTATTTCTATTTTTTATTTTTTGAATTTCAAAAACTGTAATACAAAAGGAATGTTACCGGTGTGTATATATAAGGAATGTTGTTTTCCTAATTCCCCTTCTTTAGAGGAATGTAATTGAGGGGATGTTTCCTGAATTTATTATTCAAATTTGAATGTGCTTTTAATTAGTAACTTTTATAATTTGTATGTATATGAAGAAAAAAAAAAAGGAATAGTTTTTGTATGTCTAAGGTGATTATCAAGTTTAACTAATTTTCATTCTTGGGTATATATATATACAAGTTTCGTTAAGTATTGATTTTTTTTCCCCCACAACACAACGTATTTTTACACTGTTAGTCATTACGAGACACATATGAATCAATAGGTTTCACACAAAGATTGATGATGTAAAAATATATTGTATATTTTGTTGTGATTATTATGTCGTAAATCTACTCGTTACTGTTCTGTGCACTTTTTATGATTCATTCTTTATGTTGGTAGAAATCTGTGAATACACATTTTGAAGACATTTTTTGATATGTTATGATAAAGACTATTTTGTTACATGATGTTATGATCATTTTATCATAATAACAATGTTATAATCATTTTGTCATAAAAGCAGCGGCACTCCTTCATCAAGTGGTAGTGATCTTATGTTTATCACTCTATTTTAAGTGCAACGGTGATTTAATCCTAACCATTTAAACTTGGATATAATTATGTATTTATGTCTTCGCTCCTTTTTTTTTTCCCCCCCTATCTTGAATGTATCATTTTTGGACTTTATATCTTCCTCTATGATTTTTTTTAATATTAAATTTTTAGTCTAAATTGCCACATGTCAATCAACAAACATACAAGATACGGAAGACTATTACCAATGGATACTTGAAAGTTGAAACATGACAATTAAACATGTAAGAAGAAAATAACAGATGGGGCATAAAGTGTAAAATATGACACATTATGAATATAAGTGAAAATTTGGTAAAACAAAATGGAATAAATAAGGAGCCTTTATCTGTGCACGGAGATATTATTGGTGCACCAAACCTATCGTATATAGGGGGTGGTTGCAGGAATTTACGTACACTGCTAAAAAAAAAAACTTTTAGCTGCGTATGAAAAGTGCCACTATAGGCCAGTTGTGGTGCCAAATGTTTTAGCGTCACCCGCCACAAACAACTACGTGGCAATTTTTTTTTTTTGCAACATTAGTTGCCACACCGCGGTAAAAAGTTAAAATCTATTGCCACAGTATCACACCGCAGCAAAAAATCAAAATTTATTGCCACGCTACCACTCCGAGCAAAAATTAAAAATTATTGCCACACTACCGAAATGCGTCAAAAGCAAATAGCTATAAAAATATAAAAATTAGAAAAATAAAGAGTTTTTGCAACGATTTTATTCTGATACCACAAAAACAAATGATTTTAAGAAAAAATAGATTCCCCACCCCCTACCCGACTCCGACCCAACAACCCACCTCCGACTCAAGTCGGAGATTTGTCATATTTTATAACTAAATTTGGTCTTATATATATGTTATAGCTTAATACGAGTAAATGCGGATTAATATATAAAAATAAACGAGTCAATTTCACATATTTATATATACGTAATAAAAATTCTCATTGTAATTTTCTTTTTAGCGGGTTGGTTGCCGCATGTGTCTTAGAAGTGCAACCGCCCCTAACCATACACCCCGCTTTTGAAAGTCATTATGGAGCTAAAATCCGAATTTCAAAAAATTGATTTGTGCATGATAAGTGTGGTGTAACCCTAAAAAAAGTGTGGTGTATAGTAAATTCATTGTGACGCAAATAATAGCTCAAAAAAATAGCATGATTGTCCCTTAAACGTTATAATGATCTACTAAATTAGGCGACAAAAATGGTCGTATTATATTTCATACGTCGTAAAATATAAGTCTAAATTTGCACAAAATATGTGCCACGAGTAGATAGACGGTGATGTGATTAACAATACCCGGAGATTTGCTTTGGGTGAACAAAATTTTAAAACTAAACCAACCGATGTGATCACACTTTAGCGTGTTCTCGCAACGCTGTGGAGACACAATTTAATCTCGAATCGGGAGAAGTGCCATCTAATGGTGTCGACGGTATTGTTTTGGGTCATAGAATTTCGAAAAAGGTATTGAGGTGGATGCACGGACCAAAGATCGAAGTAATTGAAAAGTCGCTTCCACCGGTCAAATTGAAAACTCGAGAGGATTTCTTGGACATGCATGTTTCTATAGGCGGTTTATGATGATTTCTCACGATAGCAAAGCCTCTCGGTCATTTGCTTAAGAAAGAAGTGCCGCTCAATTTAGATGATAAATGCAGAAATCATTTGAGACTTTAAAGGCATGATTGACAAGTGCACTAGTGCTAGTAGCACCAGATTGAAATTTACCCTTTGAGCTTATGTGTGATGCAAGTGATCTAAGCGGTTGGAGTCGTGTTAGTCAACGCCATGACAAGGTACTTAAAGCAATCTACTATGCATCTTACACATTAAACTCAGCTCAGCTCAACTATGCCACAACAGAAAAGAGTTACTTGCTGTAGTCTTTGCATTGGACAAATTTCGTTCTTATCTCGTCGGTTCCAAAATCATTGTTTACACCGACCACGCTGGCATTAAAGTACTTGTTAAGCAAGAAGGATGCAAAACCACGCCTACTCGGATGGATTCTCTTACTTCAGGAGTTTGACATTGAGATTAAAGATAAAAAAGTAGTCCGAATGTGGTAGCGGATCATTTGAGTCGTATGGAATTTATCAAGAAAAGGAAAGAGACAAGAGATTAAGGATTCATTTCGGATTTAACAACTCCTCATGGTTGATACTCCCTACAATGCAACTTATCAAAGCTAGTAATACACCAAAGGAGAGCTCGCCATGGTTCGGTAATATCGTTAATTATTTTACTTGTGAGTATATGTCCCATCTCATTGGACATGGCAACAGTAAAGTTAAGTTCTTCTTTGATTTAAAATTTTATTATTGGGAAAAACGGACCTTTTTCCAAGGCGTTCGGATGGCATAATTAGAAAATGCGTGCCCGATAATGAGATTTTAAGTATTTTATCCTTTTGCCATGATCGTGAGGCTGGCGGCCACCACGGAGGGTGGAAAACCGCCTACAAAGTATTGCAATGTGGTTTTAATAGGCCCACATCAGATAAAGACGCACACCACTATGCACGATCTTATGAGTCATCTCAAAAATGGGAAATGTTTCTAAGAAACATGAGATGCCTCTCCAACCTATATTGGAGTGTGAAGTGTTTGATGTTTGGGGCATTGATTTTATGGGCCCCTTTCCCCCATCATTTTGTAAGAAATTCATCCTGGTAATGGTTGATTATGAATCTAAATGGGTCGAAGCTCAAGCCCTTCCAACTAATGATACCAGAGTGGTGATAAAATTCCTTAAAAAGAATATCTTCACGAGATTTGGTACTCCTCGGGCCATCATTAGTGACAGAGGGACACACTTTTGCAACCGACCATTTACCAAGTTGATTGAAAGATATAGTGTGAAGCACAAGATTGGCACTCCATACCATCCGCAAACTAGTGGACAAGTCGAGGTATCTAATCGAGAGGTGAAGAGAATTATTAAAAAATAGTCGATTCAAACCGTAAAAATTGGGCGGAAAATTAGATGATGCACTATGGGCATACATAATAGCCTTTAAAACACCGATTGGTTGTTCTCCCTATAGATTAGTTTTTGGCAAGTCTTGTCAGCTTCCGGTTGAGTTGGAGCATCGTGCCTTTTGGGCTATTAAATTTCTTAACTTCAATCCTAAGGCCGTTGGTGAACATCGATTACACCAACTCACAGAACTTGAGGAGTTTCGCCTTGATGCTTATGAGAACGCTCGAATCTACAAGGAACGCACGGAGTCTTTCCATGATAAGAGAATCTTTCATCGTGAGTTCCATGTGGGTGATCGAGCGCTCTTATACAACTCACGTTTAAAATTGTTCCCAGGAAAGCTTAAGTCTAGATGGACATGTCCATTTTTGGTGACTAAAGTACATGCATCTTGAGCCGTGGAATTGACTGATGGAAAAACCACATTCATAGCAAATGTTCATAGATTGAAAATTTTCGTTGAGGAAGAAGGAATCCCTCTGACTCGAGAGGTGATGTTCCTTATCGACCCGCCAACTAATTGAAGCATGAGATAGTCTAGCTATAGACTATAAATGTAGCAATCAGGGGTACTATCCTTCCTATTACTCATTAAGCATTTATTCTCGGTTTGTCAGGGTATTTAAATATTACGTGCTTTTGTGAGTAATTGATAGAAGTATAGTAATTGATCATCTGGTAGTTTGAGTTTGTCAAGCAACAACATTAAATAAAAAACGCTTTCAGGAAGAAACCCGTAATTTATGTGCTAATAATAATAATAATAATAATAATAATAATAATAACAACTAAGTAATACTCCCTCCGTCCCGCAATATAAGTTTTTTTAACTTTTTTGTGGTGTCTTAAAATATAAGTCCTTCTCACATTCCAATTCAATATTAAATGCAATATTTTCACTTTCACAATAAACAATGCAATACTATAAGTCAGTTTTAAAAACCAATACAATATTTTATCTTGAAATTTTAAAAAGCAACTCATTTATTAACTTTCTTAAACTGTACGTAAAACCTATAAGGACTTATATTGCGGAACGGAGAGGAGTATAATTTTGAGGTTGTTTATAAAATAAGGTCCTATAATCGTTAAGAATCAACCCGACGCCAAGACCGTATAAATAATAAATCTGCTGGAATTTAATTCAAAATCGAAAGATCCTCCATTTACGGCGACGCTGTAGATACCCGGTTTACGCCGGACTACTCGGTTTTGAAATCGAACGATTTATTTTCCTTTTCTCTCTCCTCCTTAACTCCTCAAATCGGTTTTCTTCTTCCTTTGCCTCCATCATTACACCTCCTCTTCCCCAAAACACATAAAAATCTTCCACTCACCCTCACAACCACCTCATCTCCTCATCTAATCTTCTACTCGCTCCGCTACAAAGAAGGAAAATGCCGACTTTTGCTTACGGATTTGGCAATTCCATCTTCTCCGTCAGATCTCCATTCCTTCCGGCCAACAAATTCCTCTATTCCGCGTAAATTAACACAACGAAAAGGTACTAAAATTTGATCTTTTATTTCATAAATTCTCAATAAAAATTTGTTTTGCTTTTTGATTTGAAAATTTGCAACCTTTAATTTTGTAATTATGTTTTGTTCATACCACTATCGTAGATGGCCGAACCTTCAAACCCTCGTAGAGAAAGAATGCTAGTAAGAAACGAAAAACTAATACCCGTGAGTTATTCTAGTTCCGATCCATGAACCCCGGCCTCACCGCCGAGAGGAGGCGGTCTCTTTTCGAAGAACCGCAACTCCGGCCGTCATCCGAGCCTATGATGATTATTTTGGACATTGTGACCTTCTCCTCGAACGTGGTGTAGAATTCGAGTCCCTTGGAGTTGAGTTTCACAAATTTTTAGTGTCGAAATTGGTTACGGATTGCCGAGCCTCGAATCGCTATTATCAATGCCACAATGGTAATTTGAATTTTATTCTGCACTTCCGCCATTGAACCCGCAATGAGGGGCCATTAACTTCAGTCTCCATTCGTGGCACTGTTGTCCCTTTTACTCCTGAGATTATCAACGTTTTTTACAAAATCCCAGACATACCTCGTGATCAGGATTATTTTGAAGTTTGGAACCTCAGCCAAGCTAGTATGATGCAAATTCAAGCTTTTGAGGCTCAGCGTGCTTTTGATCCATCCGCCATTTGGGTTGAAAAACGATTTAAATTCGGTGGATGTATCAAGGATGTGAGAGCCCTGCAGCACTTTCTAGGCCATAATGTGAGCCCTTCACGACATCTTAGTGCTTACAACTATCCTAATTCTTGTATAGCCTGGGCAATAGTTCAAAATATTCCGGTTTATTTAGGAAGGATTATCTTTACCAGAACTATAGACTTCGCCTTTAACCGTCCTCGGAGTGGCGATATGCCTTTTCCAAATCTAATCTCCGCACTCTGCATCCAAGCACAGGTCATTGCTCTTCCAGATGATAGACTCATGTCACCTAATTCACCAGTCATTGGTCCTCGTCTTGCCAATTGTTAAGGGTGATTTTGTACGTTTTATAAGGATATATTTTATATCAATTTTCCCCATATCTAGATGTTTTTCATAGAAATCGAGCTTTATATTGAAATATTGAGCAAATGAGTTTTAGAAGTATTAAAGTGCAAAATCGAGCTAATTATGTGATTTTATTGGATAAATATCTTTAGATGTAAGATGTTATATTTTGCATGTTTTTATCGTGATGTAGGTACGCTTGCATGAGGTGAAATGAGCTTAAAAGATGTTCAAGTGATGATTTGCATGGAAGGAAAGAGATAGAGATGAAGTTGGAATGAAGATCAAGATGAATTTGGAAGAAAAGGAACTCGAATCAAGGCGTCAAAGAGTGGATCAAGGCCCGTGAGAAGAAAGTTGAACAGAGAGTTTGGACGCTGAGTGAACGAGCGTCTGCCCTAGCGTCCAAGCTTCTGGACGAGCGTCCATCCACCGCCATTGCGCAGCCGCCTCAAAAGTCTATAAATACAGCGTGATTTCTACCCTAATGGAGATATAATTCGATCCTCTTGACACACAAACATTGAGAGGAGTTTTAGCGCCAAACCCTCTTTGGGGAGGTGGGGTATGTTAGATTAGGTTTTATTTTCGTTTTTTTGTTCTTGTTCGTCCATCTTGATGGCCTTCAAGCTGTGAACTGGAGCATCCATGGTTACTTTTCAGCAGCGTTTTTGATTTCTCTCTTGGATAATCTTGTGAGTGATTTTATTTAGAGTTTGTATCTTTCCTTTGTTTATTTGTTTATGCAATCGATATCGAAAGATGAATTGCTATTTGATGTTTACCGTATGATGAAAATCGGTGTAAACCTTAGATCACCATAGGAAAGATTAGACTTTTAACCTTGACATAACGGAAGTTGATAGGTTAGATCTCTAGGTTGTTAGATCTAATAAATCTTGCACCTTGTTTTGAGAGCGTTAATCTCTATAGATCGGAAGATGATGAGATTGATAGACGGATTACTTACGGAAGTAGGAATTCATACCTCTGATTAGGTGAACCACAACTTTGATTGAATCATCATAAGATAATCTAGGGAAGAATTAAGGGTTGCGGGATGGTGGATCATGTTTGTTCTATGTTGATTTGCTTCAGTCATTATCATGATAGTTAGTTTTATTGTTTTCTTAGTTGTAGTTTTATTTTATTTGCTTTTGTTCGCAACAATATTTTCTGGCTTTTG
This sequence comes from Gentiana macrophylla, assembly GCA_026214975.1. Lineage (NCBI taxonomy): Eukaryota > Viridiplantae > Streptophyta > Magnoliopsida > Gentianales > Gentianaceae > Gentiana > Gentiana macrophylla. Next base: position 157,228,560 of record CM047805.1, read on the forward strand.
ACCAAAATCCTCTGTCCGGCTTTATTTTCCGCTTTAGTTTAGGTTAGGAATAATTGTATCAACCTTAGGAGAATTAATGAACTAGATACCCGATTCCTCGTGGATCGACTCGGTATTAATCGTTGTACTACGATCCCTACACTGGGGAGATACCGGATTTATAAATTTTATTACTTGTTTGCTTTGTTAGATAAATCCGTGACACCAATCTTTGGCCAGTCGCCTTAATTATGATAATCCCGCTCCATCTCAAGGATCACTTCCTCAGGTCGACCCTAGCCTTTTCATATCCAAAACCTTGCTCGTGAGGCCCGGTTCGACTTTATTGAGTCCTGAGTTAGTCGTCATTCGGGGTGGCCAAGACACTCATGATGCTAATCTTATCTTAGGTTTTGAGAGAGTTCGAGATTGGGTGAAGATATACGTATTGGTATCCAAGGTCGCATTTTCTAAGAACTATCAATCCTGGTTTTGAGCAGGTTTCTGATACCCTTAGTCAATGTCAACAAGGTCCATATACTTTGCCTACCTGGGTATCTGCTACACCTACTCGTACCTCCAACCACGCTTTTCCTAGGTCTACCTTAGCTCCTGGTGGTATGCCCAGTTTTGTGTCCACAGGTACCGGAACTGCTGCTGATTTCTCTGGTGGATTTAACATTCCATCTTCTATATCCTCCATCGCCGGCTTGAGTAGCATAGGTTTAGAGGGTTCGGTGGTCATGCCCACAGCTCGCCGGTGTGCTCGTTTGAAGCTTTGGCGCCTGTCGCCGCATTCTCCGACCCGCTCCAGTTTTTGAGCAACCTCAATCCAGCAGATTTCCAAGAAGCCGGCCTGGCCAATGAAATGAGCACGGTGGCTATGAGTGGTGCTGAGTTTCGAGACGCTATTCAGGGGCATAGGATGAACAACTCGGAGACGGATCCAGACATTTGAACTAATTTTGTCAAGTTCCTATAAACTTTGTGTTATTACGATTGTGGTGTATGGTTTCCATTTTAATTTGTTTAAAACTATGTTGGTTTACTATTTTGTTTTGTCGGATTGGTTTGAAACAATTTTTGGCACGTTTGGCTTTTCTTTGATGCACTCTTAGGGTAGTGCACATATTATCTTTTATAAATAATTATGCTCTTTGTGTTGAATAAATATGCATATTTGTGTTGTTGTTTTGATAAATTTTGACTCAAAAAGCATGTTTTTAGTCTCTGTACGTGAAATTGGAGATTCCCGGTCTGCGCCAGATATAACCGGTTTGCACCGGAATCTCCAGTTGTGTTCTTTCTGTCGTTTAGTACGGTTTGCGCCGTGAACTACCGGTTCGCGCCGGACACTGCTCGTTCACGCCGACCTGACATTATCTCTGCCACTTCTGCATATTCCTTAATAGCCACTGAGTAGGCTAGTACATGACCAGCGCGCGCCGAAACTTACCGGTCTCGCGGGATGATGGGAGTCAACTTTACGTGATTCCGTGCATTTTCTACCCCGCTTGCCACACGTTTAGCATGTTTTTGGGTGGTTTATACCGTTTTTGGGGTAATATCATGAGTTTATAGCATGGGGAGTAAATCCGTCACTTTGATGGCTTATTACCCCTTTTTTGTTGATATTAAACCTATTCCCGAGCACTTTTACCCTCCGGAATTGTTTGGTTGGTTTGGTCGTTCATGATGCTGTAGGGTATTAGTGTCTTGAGGACCCGGAAGGTGATGATTCATGGTGAGAAGCATGATCGAGGCGATATGAGTGATCAAAGAAAGATGAAGTTTTGGAGCATTTGGGGTTCAAACGTGCGTTTGAACCCCCCCAAACTGGCGTTTCAGAAGCACAATTTTGAACAGAGTGTACCTGCCCTAAACGCGCGTTTCAAGCACTCCTAAACGCGCTTTTCAAACTATCCTAAACGCGCGTTTCAACCCCCCTAAACGCGCGTTTCAGTTGAAGAACAAACAAGAGCCTACCAGTAAATGAGTTTTAAACGCGCGATTTGCACTATATGCGAACGCGCGCTTGACCAAGTGGAACGCCGATTTACAGTATCTAAACGTGCGTTTGAAGACCAAAATCTGCAGATTTTCCCCCACCTATAAATACCCCCCTTAGACCATTTCTTGAATAATAATTATTCTCTTAGCAAAACCTACCCCTTTTTAACTCGAATTTTGTAATAGCTTAGAATACAGTTTCTTAGCTTAAATTATTATAATCTTAGCTTAATCTTTCCATTTCCTAGCTCAGATTTCTACTCTAAACACTAAGTCACCATCTTTTAATTAGTTCTCCAAAGTGTACTTTTTGGATCTCAAATTCGAAATTCTCATTTCTATGGTATATTTCTTCTCTCTTTCACTTATTATGTCTTTAATTTACTGTTTATTTTATGTTTTAACTAGTATAATGAGTATCTAATCCCTTTTCATAGTCGAATCATGTGAAATTTAGTGAAATCACCCTTTGGGTGATGAAATTAGGAGTGGGTAGTGCTTTTTAATGTCTTATCTCGCTTGTTTAACGTCTTAGAACTTGCTATAACATTCGCTAGATTGGATTGTACACCCAATTTAGTAATCACACACATCAACCTTACATATGTATTTTGCGGGAAGGCGTGGGATAAGGGTTTTAAGATTGCGGTGTAGACTTGGCTTAGTTGTTAAGCCCGAGCCCAATGCGAGGTTACTCGCTTTAACGTTTAAGCGGCTCTAGTGCATAACATGTCTTGTTAGTGAATCTTCTTTATGGAAGGGTAGTTAACCTGGCATAAGGTGTTAGGAGAGAGTTGTTCGACCCTTAGCACCGGAATTAGGAGTACGCACCCGTGAAATTGATTGTGAGAGTTCGTTATAATGCACACTCCCGGTTTTGTCCACCCTTAGGGTTGAAACTAGCTACTTTGATCATGGTTCGGCTATGTCCCTTAGTATAACATTAAAAACCGAGTAGTTAATCTTCTTTCTTCCTAATCTATCTTTAGACTCGTTAGTAAAAATCACCTTAGTGTCGTTGTAGTATACAAGCACTTTAAAAAGATTGATAACCTAGACTAAGTAACACTTTCGCTTTGGTACTACAAACACTTTTCCTTTGGGTTCGACTCGACACTCTGTAGCTATGCTACCAATCGACCCGGTACTGCTCGCCGGTTAGAGAGTTAGTTTGACCACGGTTTGAGTCTTTATAAATTGTTTTTGTTGGGTTAATTTTATAAACCTTGACCCGTATAATCTTTAATCCATCCGGTATAACTTGAAAAATTTGGCACCGTATAATCCATCTTGTCGAGCCAACGACGTAAAACAAAGGCGCTTGGGGAGGCAACCCGCCATTTCGTAGTTTTTGAGTGAGTTTAGTGCTTTTAATGGTCTCGGGTGGTAAGAATCTAGTGTGGGGTGAAAACCTTGAGTTGGCCTTGTTCTTGGTCCCAAACGCGATTTAGACCCATTTCAAATGTGTTTCGGCTTGTCCTTTCCAAACGCGCGTTTGAAACCATTTCAAATGTGCGTTTCAGCCCTAACTCTCGTCCCTAAAGCCCTTTTCAAACGCCCGTTTGGACCTCAAAACGCGTTTGGGTTATGCAAAATGCGTGTTTCATTTCCCCAAACGCGTTTGGATGCTTCTTCTTTAAATACCCCGCTTCGACCGGCATTTCATATTCCCCTCCCCTTTTACCCCGAAAACCGCCGCCGCCTCTTTTCGCTTCTATCACCTAAAACCACTCAAATCAACTCCGAACCATGATTCAAACGCCAAACAACACCTCTCGATCCCTCTCTTGCTTTCACTAACCCATTCCATCAACAAAATCCCAGTTTTCTCGATTCGATCTTGACCTTGGGCAACTTTTTGCCTAGGCCGTTTCGGGCTCAATTCAATGTTTCGGGACTCGTGCTTCACTCCAAATCATTCATCTATTCTTATTTAAGCATAGTACATGTATAATTTGATTTTGAGTTTAAGTTTCGTTAGGGTTAGTTTTGGCCTTTTGGTTTAACACCCCGCCTCGTTTTTAATTGTTATTAATCATATATCATGTTTGTGCTTTGTTTTGTTTGTTTTGTTGATGATGATGAATGGTGTGGCCTTCATGGGATGGTGTGTTGATTGGGTTGGTTTGTTGTGAATCCCGGTTTGATGTTAACCGGGTTGGTATGGTCGTCATGTTCGGGTGTTTGTTGTTGTTTTGGTGAGTTTAGACAGAATGAGAGACAACAAGTGGAAGGAGACCGAGAATAAGGGCAAAGGGAAGCAACCGGTTGTGAAACACATGCCTAAGAAACAGAAAACCCTTGTCTTTCCTAGAATACCTAAGGGTGGTATCCGGATTAGTGATCAAGGTCGTGCTGAGTGTAGTAAAACCCAGAGCTCTTAGCCTATAGGACATTTACGTGATGAGACATCTGATGAGGATTTTGAGCCGGATAGTGAGGGGAGGAACTCGAGCAGTGATAGTGAGGGGACAACAGCCCGTGACAGTGAGACTGTAACCCTAACACAGATGAAAGCTAAATTCACGAAGAAAACACTTGTTTCACTCCCACCACAAAGTCTCCCAGAGCAAGATCCTCCACAAAACCCTCCACCTCAAGACCCTATCCCTTTTGAACAATGTTTTGATTCACTCGTGGCCTTGACCAACTTCAATGAGTATATTGCCACGAAGAACATGTGCTTTGAGCGGGGTTTAGATCTTAAGTTGGCTCCTAAATCCTTCGTAGCCAACTTGACGAAGTGAGGGTGGAATAATTTGATCTATGAGCCAGAGGGGAACTTGAATCTCTCACTTGTTCGGGAGTGGTATGCAAATTTCAGTGTTGCCAATTTGGAGTCCGGGTTTATAAGGGTACGAGGTGTCGATGTGCCATGGTCTGCTAAGGTGAAAATGACTTTTATCGGGTACCGGCTTTTGAGGGCCAAGACTACATTAGTTGGTTTGCGGAAAAACAGCACTGGGGCAATCTCGATGATCCTTTAGAGAATATGATGAGGGAGATAAATCCGGAGTTACAATGGATATCAAAGGGGGGCAATGCACGTAGCCAGCTGGTGACCACTACCTGGCCTGACGAGTGGAAAGTTGAGGCTAAGTTCTCAAAAAACCGCCTACTACCGAAAGACAACATCACGCATTTTCACATCAAGGATTTGCAATTGTTGTATGCTATCCATTATGACCTTAAGGTGGATGTTGGGAAGACGATTTTCGAGGAATTTAGGGACAACCGAAAGTCAAGCGTTACTGTCTACTCATGTGCCCCTACCTTATCTACACATTGTGCAAGAAAGTCCCGGTTTGAGGAATATCCCGATGATCGATTTTGCGGAAGAAAAATCAGCCTATGGTCCCAAAACCATTCAATGCCCGCCTGGTCAAAAGCCTCATATAGCCCACCCCATGACCTATTTACACAGCTTCTTCGTCCTACCACCTCTACTACATCCACTAAAACCGCCTATTCCCCCACCTATCATCTCTCTACCACCACCACAATACCCCCACCTCCACCATTCACCATCTGGACCCTCCACTACACCTCCACCTCCACCTCCACCTTTTACCTCGACGTCCGGGGACCATGGCTTTAGTGAGCGCGGGGGCTACCGATTGCTCACAAACAAAGGGATTGGATGGGACATTCTACGGTTGACTCGAATGGGATTGTTGAGAACCGTGAGGGTATTTGCTCGTCGTGCTAGATGTGATTGACCTTCCTCAATTGGATTTGGATACATCACCGTTTGAAGACACCACAGAGATAGAGGCGATTTGGCAGAGGTATCCGAGGATTTGATTGTTGACGAGGTTGAGGAGGGGTTTGATGATATTCTCGTTGGATGATCGATTGGGACAGTGGGGCCGAGACAGGGCCAGAGAGGACAGGTGCTACGGGGTCTACACAGCCGGAGAGGGCAGCTTCGTGGGTCGCACCAAACTTTCTAGCACACCTACTCTCGACGGACGAGCCATCAGGCGCATCTAGCCGCTTTTACATGCATTTTGTTTTATGCTTATATTTATTTTGCTAGTCCGATTCACCTACTCGATACTCTTTCACTATTCTGTTGATACACTTCACTCGGCATGCACACGCACTTATTTTTGAGCCCCTGAGGCCTGCTTGACCATGCATGTTTTCACTTTCTTTGATTGACACTTTGGGATGACGTGGATACTCTTAGTTTTTATCTGATGAATGGATGTTCTGATTTCAATGATTCTTTTCTATCCTTCCATTGCATGTCCCCGTACCCCCTCTTTATGCTTTGATCCCATTATTGTGACATGGCCTCGTTATTTTATACACCCGCTTACCCTATTGCTTGCTTTCTAGCACGTGGACTCCGTCCCGTGTATGCACTTTCTTTGTTTCTGTTGATCTCGCTTTAGGTTTCGGGATGGATTTATACGAGGGTGTCACGAGTTTTGAGTTACGAGTGCGCCTTTCTACCGGGTTTTGGTAAAACAGCTAAGTCTTTTACTCTTTATATCTCTCACCTTATTTAAGTGTGGGGTGGGAGACTTAGCCGTTCTCTTGTTTTTGTTGTTAAATGTGCTTAATATGTGGTATGTTTAGCCTATGACCGGGCTCGAGTCGATTTTGGGCAATTTTTAAAATATTTCAAGGGTTTTTAGCATCGTGTTGTGTGTGTTATTTTCACATTCGAGTGGTGACCACCTTAGTGGGGACCCCAAACGTGTACACTGCGGTTTGATATTATCGTGAAAATGGAGATTATTAATTTCACGTAAAGCTACACTTTGTGCACAATTTGATTACTACTACCTCTCATACCACTATTCTCAAGGCGAAATAGAAAGGTTCACCTAAGCAGGATACGGGATGACGGTCCTGGCGCGCTTTGACCCGACCAGAGCCAAATAAGCCTAATCCCGAACATTAGAACTTCTTAGCCCCTCTCGGCGCCTTGATAGAATGGTCCACCACCATTCGTTTTATAGCCGTTTTGTTACTTAGTCGAAACCTCAGCCCTAGCCCTTATTTTGGTCACGCTTCCTTCATTCTATACCCTACGAGTGGATCTAGTCTTTTGTTAAGGCAAGTGTGGGGTGGGGAAATGGTGTTTTAAGTTCGGGTTGGTGGTTTCTCGATTTTGAGCTATAAGAGAGAGGAGGAGCTCAATTGGTCCTAGTGTTTGGATTTGGCCCAAGAAGAAAAGAAAAGTATCTTTAAAAAAAATCAATCAAATCAAAGTTCAAAATAAAATTGAGAAGTTCTCAATGAATAAAAGCTCGGAGTATATAGAAATAAAGGGTTGGAATCAAAGTGATGAGCTTAAAAGTGATCTTTATGATGTTGGAGTTGGGATAGTTAGATAGGTGCTAATGTATTCAATCTCGCCTCATGACGCTTGAAACATAGTTGAGTTTGGCAATGAGTTCGGGTATGTTAGTATCCTATAGTTCCCAAAGTGCTTAAAGTAATCAAAGAGGAGTTTGGATGGTTTTTATGGTAGAGATGAAGTGGTACACTTGTTGAATAGGTTCACTCATACTTCTTTTTCTCCAGTTCCCAAAATATCCTTTTCGATTAACCGGAATTACCCTAGCCTAATGTTATAACCTTTAAAGTCCCACCTGATCGTGTCTAGACTTAGTGACCTTGATTAGTGGAGAGGCTAGTTGGTATGAGACGGTTGGTAGACTTTTGGTCGGGATTCAAGACCCGACAATCATTTTGAGCACTTGGCTTTAGCTTGGCACCACACACACTCTATTTTCTTGATAATGTTATAACCGGTGTGTATATGTTCGTGTTTCTTACTTTGTGGTTACCTCGAGGGTATGAGTAGTAGCACCTACGTCACAACGTTGAATCCCTTGGTTTGTTTTAAAACGCCTAGTTTACTCGAGGGCGAGCAAAGGCTAAGTGTGGGGTGGTTGATGAGAGTCAACTTTACGTGATTCCGGTGCATTTTCTACCCCCGTTTGCCACACGTTTAGCATGTTTTTGGGTGGTTTATACCATTTTCGGGGTAATATCGTGAGTTTATAGCACAGGGAGTAAATCCGTCACTTTGATGGCTTATTACCCCTTTTTTGTTGATATTAACCCTATTCCCGAGCACTTTTACCATCCGAAATTGTTTGGTTGGTTTGGTCGTTCATGATGCTGTAGGGTATTAGTGTTTTGAGGACCCGGAAGGTGATGATTCATGGTGAGAAGCATGATCGAGGAGATATGAGTGATCAAAAGGGAGGATAGATGAAGTTTTGGAGCATTTGGGGTTCAAACGCGCGTTTGAACCCCCCAAACTGGCGTTTCAGAAGCACAATTTTGAACAGAGTGTACCTGCCCTAAACGCGCGTTTCAAGCACTCCTAAACGCGCTTTTCAAACTGTCCTAAACGCGCGTTTCAACCCCCCTAAACGCGCGTTTTAGTTGATGAACAAACAAGAGCCTACCCAGAAATGAAGCGAAACGCGCGTTTGCACTATGCGAAACGCGCGTTTGACCAAGTGGAACGCCGATTTACAGTATCTAAACATGCGTTTGAAGACCAAAATCTGCAGATTTTCCCCCACCTATAAATACCCCCCTTAGACCATTTCTTGAATAATAATTATTCTCTTTGCAAAACCCTACCCCTTTTTAGTTCGAATTTTGTAATAGCTTAGAATACAGTTTCTTAGCTTAAATTAGTATAATCTTAGCTTGATCTTAACATTTCCTAGCTCATATTTCTACTTTAAACACAAAGTCACCATCTTTTAATTAGTTCTCCAAAGTGTACTTTTTGGATCTCAAATTCGAAATTCTCATTTCTATGGTATATTTCTTCTCTCTTTCACTTATTATGTCTTTAATTTACTGTTTCTTTTATGTTTTAACTAGTATAATGAGTAGCTAATCCCTTTTTCATAGTCGAATCATGTGAAATTTAGTGAAATTACCCTTTGGGTGATGAAATTGGGAGTGGGTAGTGCTTTTTAATGTCTTATCTCGCTTGTTTAACGTATTAGAACTTGCTATAACATCATTAGATTGCATTGTACACCCAATTTAGTAATCACACACATCAACCTTACATATGTATTTTGCGGGAAGACGAGGGATAATGGGTTCTAAGATCGTGGTGTAGACTCGGCTTAGTTGTTAAGCCCGAGCCCAATGCGAGGTTACTCGTTTTAACGTTTAACAGGCTCTAGTGCATAACATGTCTTGTTAGTGAATCTTCTTTAGGGAAGGGTAGTTAACATGGCATAAGGTGTTAGGAGAGAGTTGTTCAGACCTTAGCACCGGAATTAGGAGTACGTACCCGTGAAATTGATTACGAGATTTCGTTTGTTATAATGCACACTCCCGGTTTTGTCCACCCTTAGGGTTGAAACTAGCTACTTTGATCATGGTTCGGCTATGTCCCTTAGTATAACGTTAAAAACCGAGTAGTTAATCTTCTTTCTTCCTTATCTATCTTTAGACTCGTTAGTAAAAATCACCTTAGTGTCATTGTAGTATACAAGCACTTTAAAAAGATTGATAACCTAGACTACGTAACACGTTCGCTTTGTTACTCATAAACACTTTTCCTTTGGGTTCGACCTCATACTCCTGTAGCTATGCTAGCAATCGACCCGGTACACTGCCAGTTAGAGAGTTAGTTTGCCCACGGTTTCGAGTCTTTATAAATTGTTTTTGTTGGGTGAATTTTAGCTCAATCACGGGACATGATACTTTTGGACCGACCAGAACAGATTTCCAATTCTATTTATATCCATCTATCAAACCCCAAACCCAGCACCACTTCTTCTTCTCCTTTTCCTTTTCTTTTCTTGCAACCATGTCTTCCCCACCAACACCCTCCCTTTCACCACCTGGGTCACCAAATTCGGTTATTTCTCAACCAGAACCACATTATCCTACCCCGCACATCATATATTATGCCTCAGAAACTGTGCGTGATCGCTACTTCTCTAACTTTTCTCACTCCCCCATACTTATTGAAAAAGGCCTAAACATGAGGAAAGTTAAAGATTGGGGCAAATTCAAGTTCTGTGGGGAGGTTGGGAGCGGTTTGTTCGTGCTCCCCGTGGGCGTATCAATATCACTATGATACGAGAGTTCTATGCCATACTGTCTGAAACACCCTCTGTTGAAGAAATCGTTAGAAATCAACGCTGAAACGCAATGAATTCAAAATTTTGATTTCCTTTTCCCTAAGATCGACTTCGTTTAAGCAATAAACGAATAAGCTAAAGACGGCGGTTACCTTGGTTGATCTAAAAGATCGACGCTTTGACCGTCTAAGGAGAGTAGTTCAGCATGGAGCCGCCCAAGTGTTCGGCCTCTACCGCTAGTCCACACGAACAGCCCGCCGGAATCCCACCATGGATTGCTATCGGAAAACCCCTGGTTGCTAGACCGGACTTTTTCCTCCTCACAAACTCACTATAGGAAGCCCCCTCTTTCTTACACAAGAACTATGAGTTCTTGCAATTTTTCACAAGAGCAATTGCTCTTGGAATTATGGTGTGCTAAAGAGCTTGGCAACCCCTCATATATATAGTGTAAGGGGCGCCCATGGCTTGCTTGGAGTGGAGGAGAAGAAAACCTCTTTCCAATAAAATAAGGAAACATAATTAATGTGATTGATTTATCTCTTTTAATTTAATATCTTATATTAAATGAATCCATAATTTATAATTCTCCAATATCTTATATTGAATGTAAATTATATTATTACCATAAATCTATTTTTCTCAAAATCAATTAATATCACATATTAATATTATGGTAATCTCATTAATTAAATTGCACAATCCAAGTGTGTCATACACACAATGAATGTATGGCGCCCAAAGTTTCCATAAATTGGATTATGGAAAATTCTTTAATTAATATAATGTTATGATTAATTAATTTGCAAAAATACATGTATATCATATATACATATTTTCGAAAATCATATGTATCAATATACATATTTAATTAATCATCATAATTAATATCTTGTATTATATTTATTCATAATAAATAAATACCACCATATTAATTTACCACTATAACCCTTATAGTCTCGAGATAAACTTTCCTTATTTGGTTATCATCTATAACCACATTTTAATCCAATTTGGATGTTCATATGTGTGTGACCCGATAGAAAGCTTCGAATATGTTGGCCGTAGACACAAAGTGCAAATTACTTAAATTGCCCTTCATGCCTAACGATCACGGGATAGCGTCTAGCAACACACCGTGACCCCAATCATCGGAAGAGTCAAATGCAATGACTACTACCTTTCATGTGAAACGATTACCGTGTAACTTACAATCCCATCGTAATAATATCCATACGGTCGCACGTCGAGTGTCAAAACATCAACGATCGTATCTTATAATCTGGATATCAAGCTCTCTCAAGTAACACGTTTACTCCCACTTTGCAAAGATTCACGAACGAGACATTCCTTATAAGAAGGCCCTTTCGGATATTTACCCTCACCGACAGGTACGCGATTCCCGGACGACCAATCATGTATACTCCGCGATGCTTCAAAGATCACACCCAATCACTACCGCATGATCGCCCCGTGGCTGGGGAAACCTCAATAGTGTCAAATCATGACAATCCACACCGTGATGCCATAAAGACTCCGGTCCTCGGGATAATTACACAACCGCCACATAGTGTGACACTTATCCGTGTAAGTGGGTCGACCTAACGACGCATTCTCTAATACACGCCCACGCATACCCAAGTGTCTCTACACTTCGATAGACGAGATCTATCCCTGCCCTTAAAGACAGAAGACATCTAATACGTGCTAGTCTGTTTATACTATCAATGCCCTGTTTAATAGTACATCAGCCTAGAGACATTTAAGTATCAAACTTATTAAAGTGATTAGAGATCTCATCAACCATAATCTCCTATCATGGTTTCTCTATCACGCTTTTAATACTAAGGACGTTATCATATAACAATTCATAATTGGTTCTTTAAAAGAACATATATATGACAAATGTAAAAGCCATTTAATATATGTATAAACATAAAGAAATAGTAGAGATGATCCGACCCGGTCGGATCCGGTCCAACCCGATTGGGTTTAGGACACTATTTCAACAATCTCCCACTTGGCCTAAAACCAATCACTCGCACACACAAGACCAAGTTGAAACACAAGAATCTCATGCAATACTCGCAACCAGCCCTAGCCATAAACGGATCGCTATCCGTGGGGACTCAGACTATCTCCATATCATGTTCCAATTGACCAAGTCAAAGTAACTGCCTCAACACACACACGAATCTCTGACGAGACCCTGGTCCTTGCTCCAAGCAATGAATCCACTTACTATATCAGCTATATAGAAAAGGTGGAAGAACCACATAAGGTTCAGGAATGAACCTCCTAGATCCATGTACTGCTCCCGCTGCGCCTCCAAGGCACTACTGTGTTTTGGCCTAGTTGTAGATTTTACAGCGACCCATAAGCTAGAACATTTCTAGCTCACTGTATCACTTAATCAAAGTGACTGCAAACCCAGACAGTAGCTCCCACTCGCCTTCATAAGACTCGGGATATACGTCTGTACATCTACGTTTATTTAATTCCAAGTTTCGATAAACTAGGAAACTTTCCTTAACTTGTTTAAGGATATTCTCGACATTCACCAGATTTATTTTCATACTTGCTCATGACTATTCATGGACTATGAACATCCGGCATGACCTATAAGATGGTTCCTATCGCAGTAGCAAATGAGACCTTCCATAAGCATCATCTTTCACCTTATCTTTAGGACCAATGTCTTAACATAGACAGATCTCGCGATCTATGCTAAACTTCTTTTAGCATCACATCTATATAGGTAAACAATAATCTAATAGCAGTTAAATCTATCACTATAGATTCTTATTTCTAAAAATAAGAACTGCCAATCCAAGTGCTTTCATAAAGACCTTGAACTACCAAACATTAATTGACTGTGACATGGGGCGATAATTCTCGAGAGAGATATCCAATACCTTACTCAAAAATCGTAACACACTCCCACTATCCATATTGCACATTGGCATATCCTTCTTTTGACTAAATCAAACTCCTTTGATTATCAAACAAAGAAATTGTCTAGAGAAACTTGTTTGAGTCCATAAATGAATCTCGTGGGCTTACATATCATGTCATCGTCTATGAACATCGAGCTTTCTGCCCAACGCCTTCAACACTATCATATAGCCATGATAAGAAGTTATAACAAGCATAGTCTGAATAGAACTGGGCTCAGCCTTACAGGGACATTCCCTCTAGGTAAGACAGACTAAGTTTATAACCTGGTTGTCACTGATGGAATCTAATTCAGATATTATGGCTCCTGGCCATATCTCTCAATCTTGCCTTTCAAACATTCCTTCATAAGTCGTGAGATATTCATTCATCAAGATGAACATACCAAAGAACTTCTTTTGGGCTTGAGGTTATCCACAGACTTACTGTAACTTTTATGTGCACTTTGAGCGGTGATCTACACCTCATCGCATCGCTATGCGGCGTCTGCTCACGTTCCATTGGTTGAATATATCTTTGTGGTTCTCAAACTCTTTTGAGATCTTATTCACTCCCACTGTTTCTTTTGGAAGAAACACTTCCTCTAGAAGACAGCATGTTTGGAGACAAACATTTTGCTCCACGGACAAGTAAATAATATCCAGCGTGCTAGCTAAGATATTCCACAAAGTTGCATATGTCGTACTAGGCTCCAAGCCTTTCTGACTTTGCTTATGACAACTTCAAATCATCGGTTAAGATAGAATCGACATTATCATCTTCCATATCTAATATGGAATTTATTCAACCTTTATTTTGGAACTAGGTTAAGCATAAAGGCACTATCCCGAAATGGGTAAGGGATACTTCGCATGGCTTGCGTCACACTTTTATCATATAAAGTGTTGTTTCCATTTCAGAGCACAATCTAATGCGTGTATCCCAAAGATGGTATCCTTCAAGGAGAATCTTATTCCTTTCAAACGACTTCTGAAACACCCTTCAGGTATTAATTACTTCAGTCCAATTGAAGATTAATTCCTAAGTAGCTCATCAATCTCATATTCGTACTAGCTCGAACTTTTCGGGCTTTCCGAATTGTCGTACTTCAATAAGTACACTTGACTATTTCTAACAATAGTTATAGAGATTAACAAACAATTATTTGTAGCATTAATTGTCATAAGCCAACAAACATCGGTATGTTTAGGCTTTAGACAATTTTTCTAGATTTTTACAATCTTTTCATAAAAGGGTATTTCAGTCATCTTTGGATAAGATACGTATTACCCACATAATTCATAATCACATGGTTCAGACATCATCTAAATGACATTTGATTATACGTTTCTCTTCCAGAGAGTCGACATCTAGAACAACTACAAATATCAAAGATAACAGCCATACAAATATTTAGTCGAGATCTCATCACATATATCAACTATACAGTGACATCAATCTAGTATGTTAGATTCAGTGACCTTCCAACTTTATCGGAATAACATTTATTCTTTACAATTGAATATGTCTACTAAATCCTAACAAATAACTCGAAAGTATGTTCTTCATAAGAACCGAACATAATAACATTTATTTAGTTCCCTTTATCAGTTTATTAGATCCGAATATGGTAAGTGTTACAACATTTGTTTAACCTTCCATATCTGTATTTAATCTTTCTAACTTAATCACACTCGTAAGATATCATATATCTAAGAGTTGCTTGAACTTAGATAGATTTATCTCAACTCACTTGCCTAGAATAGAAACTTCAATAAGTTCTCTATTTATCCCAATCACTACCGCATGATCGCCCCGTGGCTAGGGGAAACCTCAATAGTGTCAAAGCATGACAATCCACACCGTGATGCCATGAAGACTCCGGTCCAAAGGATAATTACACAACCGCCACATAGTGTGACACTTATCCGTGTAAGTGGGTCGCCTAACGACGCATTCTCTAATACACGTCCACATACACCCAAGTGTCTCTACACTTCGATAGAGCGAGATCTATCCTCGCCCCTAAAAGACGAAGACATCTAATACGTGCTAGATCTGTTTATACTATCAATGTCCTGTTTAATAGTACATCACCTGAGACATTTAAGTATCAAACTTATTACGTTGATTAGAGATCTCATCAACCATAATCGCCTATCATGGTTTTCTACCACGCTTTTTAATACTAAGGACGTTATCATATAACAATTCATAATTGGTTCTTTAAAAGAACATATATATGACAAATGTAAAAGCCATTTTATATATGTATAAACATAAAGAAATAGTAGAAATGATCCGACCCGGTCGGATCCGGTCCAACCCGATTGGGTTTAGGACACTATTTCAAATCTCCCACTTGGCCTAAAACCAATCACTCGTACACACAAGACCAAGTTGAAACACAAGAATCTTATGCAATACTCGCAACCAGCCCCAGCCATAAACGGATCGCTATCCGTGGGGACTCAGACTATCTTCATATCATGTTCCAAATTGACCAAGTCAAAGGAACCGCCTCAACACACACACGAATCTCTGACGAGACCCTGGTCCTTGCTTCAAGCAATGAATCCACTTACTATATCAACTATATAGAAAAGGTGGAAGAACCGTACAAGGTTCAGGAATGAACCTCATAGACTCATGTACTGCTCCCGCTGCGCCTCTAAGGCACTACTGCGTTTTGGCCTACTTGTAGAATTTACAGTGACCCATATGCTAGAAACATTTCCACTCATTTGTATCACTTAATCAAAGTGATCGCAAACCTGCATCAGTAGCTCCCACTTGCCTTCATAAGACTCAGGATTTACGCCTCAGTATATCTACGCTTATTTAATTCTAGGTTTCAATAAACTAGAAAATTTTCCTTAACTTGTTTAAGGGTATTCTCAACCTTCACCAGATCTACTTTCATACTTTCTCATGACTATTCATGGACTATGAACATCTGGCATCACCTATAAGATGGTTCCTATCGCAGTAGCGAAGGAAACCTTCCACAAGTATCATCTTTCACCTTATCTTTAGGACCAATGTCCTAACATAGACAGATCTCGCGATCTATGCTAAACTTCTTTTAGCATCACATCTATATAGGTAAACTATAATCTAATAGCAGTTCAATCTATCACTATAGATTCTTATTTCTAAAATAAGAACTGCTAATCCAAGTGCTTTCGTAAAGACCTTGAACTACCAAACATTAATTGATCGTGACATGGGGTGATAATTTCTAGAGAGATATCCAATACCTTACTCAAAAATCGTAACACACTCCCACTATCCAACTTGCACATTGGCATATCCTTCTTTTGACTAAATCAAACTCCTTTGATTATCAAACAAAGAAATCGCTCTAGAGAAACTTGTTTGAGTCCATAAATGGATCTCGTGGGCTTACATATCATGTTATCGCTTCTATGAACATCGAAAGTGCTCGCCTAACGCCTTCAACAACACTATCATATAGTCATGATACAAAGTTATAACAAGTATTATCCGAATAGAATCGGGCTCACTTTTACGGGACATTCCTCAGGTAAGGCAGACTAGGTTCACAACCTGGTTGTCACCGATGGAATCTAATTCGGATATTATGGCTCCTAGCCATATCTCTCAAACCTCGCTTTCAAACATTCTTTCATAAGTCGTGGATGTTTATTCTTCAAGATGAACATACCGGCGGCCTTTTCAGCTTGAGGTTATCCACAGACTTGCGTAACTTTTGTGTGCACTCGAGCAAGTGTTTTACACCTCATCGCTATCAAGGCGTCGCTTTCATGTTCCAATGGTTGAATATATCTTTGTGGTTCTCAAACTCCTTTGAGATTTGATTCACTCCCACTGTTTCTTTTGGAAGAAACACTTCATTTAGAAGACAGCTTGTTTGGAGACAAACACATTTTGCTCCGCGGACGAGTAAATAATATCTAGCGTACTTGCTAAGATATTCCACAAAGTTGCATATGCCGTACTAGGCTCCAAGCCTTTCTGACTTTGCCTATGACAACCTCAAATCATCTGTTAAGATAGATTTGACATTATCATCTTCCATATCTAGTATGGAATTCATTCAACCTTTATTCTTCGGAACTTGGTTAAGTATAAGGGCACTATCCCGAAACAGATAAAGGATACTTCGATGGCTTGCGCCACACCTTTATCATATAAAGTGTTAATTCCATTTTGTGAACACAATCTAATTGCGTATCCCAAAGATGGTATCCTTGAAGGAGAATCTTATTCCCTTTCGCAGACGACTTACGAAACACCTTCGTGTATTAATTACTTCAATCCAATTGAAAATTAATTCCTAAGTAGCTCATCAATCTCATATTCGTACTAGATCGAACTTTTCGGGCTTTCCTAATTGTCGTACTTCAATAAATACATTCAACTATTTCTAAAATAGTCATAGAGATTGACAAACAATTATTTGTGGCATTAATTGTCATAAGCCAACAAACATCGGTATGTTTAGGCTTCAGACAATTTTTCTAGAATTTATAACCTTTTCATAAAAGGGTATTTTTAGTCCTCTTTGGATAAGATACGTTTAACCCACATGATTCATAATCATATGGTTCAACATCATCAGAATGACGTTTAATTACACGCTTCTCTTCCAGAGAGACTATGTCTAGAACAACTACAAATATCAAGGATAACAGTCATACAAATATTTAGTTGAGATCTCATCACATACATCAACTATATAGTGACAACAATCTAGTATGTTAGATTCAGTGACCATCCAACTTTATCGGAATAACATTTATTCTTTACAATTGAATATGTCTACTAAATCCTAACAAATAACTGAAAGCATGTTCTTCATAAGAACCGAACATTATAACATTTATTTAGTTCCTTTATCCGTTTACTAGATCCGAATATGGTAAGTGTTACAACGTTTGCTTCACCTTTCTATATCTCTGTATTTAATCTTTCTAATTTAATCACACTCGCAAGATATCATATATCTAAGAGTTGACTTGAACTTAGATAGATTTATCTCAACTCACTTGCCTATAATAGAAACTTCAATAAGTTCTCTATTTAAGCACATGCCCTAAATTTCCCTTTTAATCCTTTAAGCACTTGAAAAATGTTTCTTATTGTAGTCTTCATAAGACTTAAGAAGGATCACAAGAGCCATGTCTTTGATTTCCTTTCATAAAGTAAATCTAAAGTTTATTAAATAGTTTATTTAACCTTTTAAATCGTATTTAAAACATTAACTATTTAATTAACCTTTAAGCAATGGTAGAATTAAGTCGATACTTAAATCTCACAATTTTGAAAACAACCTTTCCAAAATTAGACGTGGTCATTCTTATCCAACGTTTGAATTAATTGTCATCGTATGATTGAATGATCATCTTGGATCGTATCCAATTTATGACTAATTCATTGAAACTTATTTCAAATGATTTAATCATATCATGAGCTTCCGTTTTCATTAATAATTAAAGTCACGGAGCACTGCATCAATTATGTAATCTCCTTGTCTCTAACTACTATATCGGGATTGCTCATGTCATTGCTTATTTTAAAAGGATAAAAATTACTTAACCATATTTGAGAACGTTTCTCAAAATTAACAGTCATAATTTGGTTTTACTAATCGAGAATTAAACATAAATATAAAGTCTGCTAAAACTACAACATAAAAATGAAAATAAATGAGTATTGTTGTTTATACATTCAAAATCAAAAATGGTCTTTTGATTTATGATTTTGCTTCCACTGGTCAACTACTTCCAATTGACTTTCAAGAATTATTAATTTCTTTAGTGGACAAGATCCCACTAAACTACCGCGACCCCCGCTTTGGCTGGTGGGCCGAAAATAGCCTAATAGGTATACAACCCTTTGTCAATCGTATCTTATACGACTCTTGTTGTTTGACTAGTCAACTCTTTGACAATTTTCATCTTATGAAGTAGTCAAACCCTTGCCTCTAAAATCCAAACGACCCCGCTTTGGCTGGTGGCCGAGAGAATTCTTAGTCAAGTCATAACCCCAATATTCGTGAGATCTCATACGATCATGTCTCGATAATGACGATATACCCGAGGTAGGTCAACCCCCTGCTTTGGCTGATGAGTTGGATCCGAACAGGGGCTCTTCACCGTCATTATAATATGGGGAGGCAATTTCAACTTGATTCTTTTGGGGTGGAAGTATTTACGTAAATTAATTCACTTAATTAATTTTAATTATGGTCTCATCATCAATATGTCTATCTCTATAAACATACATTCTACACATTTATCTAGATCGTGCCTAGTCATGCATCTATCGTATCATATAAAATAAATACAAGCACAAAATAAATAAATGCGTAAAGTAACCGGTATGATCATGGACTTTTCCTAGGTGCGGTTTCGAATACAAACTGACGAAACCGCGGGTCACAATCTAAGGGTAGCTGCAACTACCGATAGGATCTTTAATGCTCCATACTCCAATGGGATCTTTATTTTCGTCTTTCTTTGGTTTCCATCTTCTGCTCCATTCTTGTTACATTTAATTCTATCTAATAAAATAAATACACCCGCCGCTGACATGGGGAGCTAACGGAATGGGATGAATGCAGAAAATAAACTAGGTCACGTTTCTTCATAACGGCCTAGGACAATTTTAAAACCAACAGAAAATTTAAATCATTCACATCTATCCTATCTGGTCGAGTCCACGATCAATCGGGGTCCATATAATCATATTATATCTACTATATCTAATCCATACAATAAAATCTTATGAAAAGATAAAATTAAAATTTAACTACTTGCGTCTTAATTAATCAATTAACATTTAATCTATTAAATAATTTTATCCAATCAATTAACTAATTAACATTTAATTAATTAAATGATTTTAATCGAAATAAAATTAACGATTAATTTTAAACCGATTTTAATTTTAATTTTAATTTTAATTAATTAGAACTATTCCAAAATAAATCAAAATTAAAATTATTTCTCTTTTTGTTTCTTTCTTTTGATTCGTAATCAAAAGAGATGCTTTGGTTTTCTAAACCAAATTTGGCTTAAGCTCAGCCACTTTCCAAAATCAAAATTTTGTAAATGGCGCAGAGTCTAAGCCTTTACAAATCAAATATTTGAAAAGGAAACAGGCTATTCCAAATCAAATATTTGGAAAGGCCAAATAATTTTAGTTTAGGCTCGCCACTTTCCAAAATCAAAATTTTGGAAGTGGCTTGCAGCTCAGCGCTTTTCCCAAATCAAATATTTGGAAAGGGCTCAGCCTAATCCAAACAAAGTTTGGAAATGCCATTATTATTTTAATGCCATGTGGCATCCCAATGGCCCAAACTATTTGAACCATTTTAGTTAGCACACGACACAACTAAACAAAGGAGGAATTACCAATCACAACTATGAACCATATTGAATCACAAAATACATAAAACAAAAATTTGGAGATCCGCCAGCATTGACCGGTCAACCGACTGCCGGCAGCAGGCTGCCCTGCTGCCGCCGCCGCCGACCAGCCGCCGCCGGTGGTGGTGCCGCCGCCAGTCGGCCGAGCACCACCCGATCTACCATTTTTTCTTTTTCTTTTCATGTATAACTTTTGTGAATAAAAAATCTTTCATCTTTTAATTACGTGATTTAAACGATAAAATTAACTACGCATAATAACATGCTTATTGCTTAAGCTCGAAGCTCGCTCTGCTACCACTGTTAGGAAATCTACGCGGGAACGCAGCGGAATTCAAAAATTTATTTCCTATCGACCCAAGATCGACTTCGTTTAAGCAATAAACAAACAAGTAGTAGACGGTGGTTACCTTGGTTGATCTAAAAGATCGACGCTTTGACCGTCTAAGGAGAGTAGTTCTGCATAGAGCCGCCCAAGTGTTCGGCCTCTACCGCTAGTCCACACGAACAGCCCGCCTGAATCCCATTATGGATTGCTATTGGAAAACTCCGGTTGCTAGACCGGCCCTTTTCCCTCTCTCCAACTCTCCAAAAGATGCTCTCTATTTTACACAAGAACTATGAGCTCTTGCAATTGTGATGATCAAAAGAGCTTGACACCCACCTCCCATTTATAATGGATGTGGCGCCCAAGAGGTGTGGAGGAGAAGAAAACATTTTCCCAATAAAATAAGGAAAATATAATTGATTGATTTATCTCATTTATTACAATATCTCATATTAAATAAATCTAGGATATAGTCAATATCTCATATTGAATATTTCCAAGATATTGTCAAGATCTTATATTGACAATATTTATTTTATTACCATAAATCAATTTACATGTGTATATATATCACAAATATATATTACATATATAAATCTATACCAATATATTCAACTAATGAAATTGTGCACATGTACATTCAATGCACAGCACACACACGCACATTCATTTATATATATATATATATATATATATATATATTAATATCATATATTAATATTTGGTAATACCATTAATTAAATTGCACAATCCAAGTGTATCTTATACACATTAAATGTGGCGCCCCTTTGACCAACAAATTGCCTTCCGGAATATTCTTTAATTAATATAATACTATTAATATCTTGTATTTAATTTATTCATAATAAATAAATAACACCATATTAATTTACCACTATAACCTTTATAGTCTCGAGATAAACTTTCATTATTTGGTTATCATCTATAACCACATTTTAATCTGGCTAGATGTTCATATGTGTGTGACCCGATAGGCTTCCGAATATGTTGGCCGTAGGCACAAAGTGCAAATTACTTAAAACGCCTTCATACCTAACGATCACGGGATAGCGTCAGCAACACACCGTGACCCCAATCATCGGAAGAATCAAATGCAACGACTACTACCTTTCATGTGAAACGAGCACCGTGTAACTTACAATCCTATCATTTGTAATAATATCCATACGGTCGTTAGTCGAGTGTCAAAACATCAACGACCGTATCTTATAATCTGGATATCATGCTCTCTTGAAATAACACATTTACTCCCACTTTGCAAAGATTCACGAGAGTAAGACATTCCTTATAAGAAGGCCATTTCGGATATTCGATCCCAATCATGGATACGCGATTCCCGGACGACCAATCATGTATACTCCGTGATGCTTCAATATCATACCCAATCACTACCGCATGATCGCCCGTGGCTGGGGGAAACCTCAATAGTGTCAAAGCATGACAATCCACACCGTGATGCCATGAAGACTCGGTCCAAAGGATAATTACACAACCGCCACATAGTGTGACACTTATCCGTGTAAGTGGGTCACCTAACGACGCATTCTCTAATACACGCCCACGCATACCCAAGTGTCTCTACACTTCGATAGAGCGAGATATATCCCGCCCCTAAAAGATGAAGACATCTAATACGTGCTAGTCTGTTTATACTATCAATGTCCTGTTTTAATAGTACATCAGCCTAGAGACATTTAAGTATCAAACTTATTACAGTGATTAGAGATCTCATCAACCATAATCGCCTATCATGGTTTCTCTACCACAGTTTAATGCTAAGGACGTTATCATATAACAATTCATAATTGGTTCTTTAAAAGAACATATATATGATAACAGAAAAGCCATTTTATAGATGTATAAACATAAAGAAATAGTAGAAATGATCCGACCCGGTCGGATCCGGTCCAACCCGATTGGGTTTAGGACACTATTTCAACAGTTTATACATCATTTTATATGTTTTCTGAGACATTTGGTTGTATTTTGATGTATTTACACCTTGGTTATCATTTCGGGACCTAGGACGTAAAGTCCGGGATTCTCGGTCTTTTTCGGTGTAATTTACTATACTCCCGGTCACCCTAGTGTCCTGTAGGGATTATGTGTGGTATGTGTTGTGAATTTGTACAGGACTTAGGTGTTTGAGATGTCCGGAAGGTGAGATACGAGGATTGGAACGTGTGCCCGAAGCTTAAACGTTCAAACGGATCAAAACGTGGTGGTACTACAACCATACCTTCCATTGATCTGCATTTTGATCTACCTTAGAGGCATTTTATTGGCTGGACATCTTCATGAAAGTTTTAGAAAATTGAATCATCTTTCCAACGCAACTTGAATCACTCGATTCGGAGGTCTACACACAGAGTTATGACTGATTTACTGAAGGTGTGTCACCATAGAAAGTTGCTGATCGAATTTGTGAAGGAAATAATCTGACGGGCGGGCGCCTTTCAGTACAGGCGCCCGCCTAGCAGTCCAGATCTGAGAAAACACTTTAAATACCCCCTCATTTCATCTATATCAAGACCCCCTCTTCTTTTAGATCGATTTTGCTGCGTTTTTCTTCAGTTTTCCTTAGCTTAGATTAGTTTAGAGGTATATTAGCATAGATTAGTTGTAGATCGTTGTAATCCGTTGATTCTCGAAGATAGCTTGACGCGCTATTGATGGGATTCGGCTCGGAGATTCGACTATCTACGGCATAATATATTTGGTATTTCAATTTCCTTTCTTGTTCTTGCTTTTTGATCTTGATCTTTGTTAACTTTGATTGTTGATTTATTTTATTTTGCTTATTATAATGAGTAGCTAATCCGTTATATAGCCGAGATATGTGATAGCCTTCGAAATCAAACCTTAGCTTGTTGATTGAAGTGTTTTGATGTGTTGATTGTTAGATTCTCGATGTTGTTTTTGTTCTAGAACTTATGCCTAATGACGTTTGTTGAACTCACGACTTGATAATCGTATTTCACGTATCGTCTTTACATATGTATTTTGCGAGACGGTACGGGACCGGGGTTCTAGGATCACCCTGTAAAACCGACTGAGTTGTTCAGATTCGGTTTCGTGTGTGAGGTTTATATCATTGTTAATGAGCGTCTCATAGATCGTAGACCGTGTCAGGTCAGTTAAATCCGGTCAGCGGACTGTTGAACCTGACATAGGAGGGTAGATTATTGAATTAATGTCTATTTTCGGAAACAGGAGACGACACCCTTCAACGATGCCGAGAACATTAGAGTTTGTCGAAACACTTCCAGAAACGAGTTAGGGTTAGAGAGTAGTTGGTTGGATCAAAACTCGGCTATCTCTTTTATATAGTTTTAAATCTTTGTTTTGTGTATATTTAGTTTGTAGAACCGGTGATCTGACAAATCACCACGTTCAATATTTGTGTTGACCTGAACTAGGGACGAGACCGACTTTGGTACTCGACCAGTATTCCCTGTGGGATACGACCTTGACTCACCAATTCTAAGCTACAGCGCTGATTGACCCGGTACACCGCCGGTGAGATTGGACACTTGTAAAAGGCCGATCAAGTTTTTCGGCGCCGCTGCCGGGAATCGGGTTGATATCTTGTAAGTTAGTTGAGTTTTTAGGATTAGGTCGTTTTTCTTATTTGTTTTTTTATGTATAGTTTGTTTTATTTTGTTTTTGTTGAAGTGTCACACCATCTACTCCGGTAGTGGTAGTGACTTGATACCGTGATTGTGTTCATGTTGTTTCCTTGGTTTGCAGTTAATGGATCCTTCGGGGAAAGTGAGTTCGTTGTTCTGTGCAATGGACTCATCGAACAAATCGTGGTGGTGGGGATTGAGCCCCATATTTCTCATATTTCATTTTCAGGGGGTGCTCAATTCCTACGATTTTGGTAGGGAGATGCAAAGGTTTGCTCTCCTCTGGTACAGCTATCTTTGACCTACTTGGGGGTAGAAAGTTGAGCTGAGGACTATAAACTCAGAATGTATTTTTATTGCTTTTCTCTCCCCTCATGTTTCACTGTGTTTCTTTAGTTTGTATTTTGATACTTCGGGTAAGTTTTGATGTAATATAACCCGAAGAAGTGTGTTTTGGGGGGGGCTAGTTTTTGGTGTTTTTGGTTTTGATAAGCTGTGGTGATCCGTCAAGTTTCATTTCGATATCTCCATACCTGTGTATTCTTGGATGTTGTGTTGCTTGTTGATATTAGCACAGGTACCCTGGGAGGACTTTCTACGGATGCCACGTGATCGTACTCGCGCTTTTTCCGGTTGTAAGCTAAGTTTTCTACCCTTATCATTCATGTTTGGTTTTAAAGTAGGGGGTGGTTGGTTTAGCTTCAATGTTTCATTTTCATGTTGAACGAGTTATACTTAGTGATTGTTTTTCCTTTAGTGTAAATGAGTCGGTATTTAGAAATTTTGATGCCTTTGACATTGGTTTTGATACATTGAGCCTATAGTTTTGCTTTGATAAAACATATAGTGATTATACGAATGCATTTCATTTGAGTTGGGATCTTGTATTGAGAATGGAATAGTTCTATCATGTTAGCTTCAACTTCACGAATCACCTTGACTAGTGAACGATTATGGTAGCTATTAATGACCCGGTTACTTAGAACTTATATTAGTAACTTCGAGGCGAAATAGAAAGGTCGGTCTTGGTTAGGTACGGGATGACGGTTTTGGCATTTATTTTGACCCGATCAGAGCCAAAGGCCAACCTAACCGATTAATCCATTGTTACCCCTCTAAGCCTTTTGTAGGGTGGTTAGACTGCCACCCGAACTAGCTTTTCGTGTTACTAGCCCGTGAAAATCGATGTCCCTAACTTTATTTCAGTCTACGTATCCTTGACTACCTTGCAATTGAGCTTGTTCATTCCGCACATTTTTACGATGCTGCGAGGTATTGTTGAGACGTAAGTAATGGTATGGAGTCGTGATTTACGAGTTGTTTGGAAAGAGGAATGTAACAATGTGCCGGTTGTGGCTATTGATAAAAAATGTTGATGTATAGTATCTTTTTTTTCATGCTTTGATTCAAAAAAGAAAAGAAAAGAAAAGAAAAAAAAGTGTGTTTGTTTTTATAGTGTGTTATAAGTCCAAAAAAGGACTAAAGTGTTGTTTATTGAAGGAATGTGAAGTTAAAGTTAGGGTTTGG
The DNA here is from genome assembly GCA_026214975.1 of Gentiana macrophylla. NCBI lineage: Eukaryota > Viridiplantae > Streptophyta > Magnoliopsida > Gentianales > Gentianaceae > Gentiana > Gentiana macrophylla. The sequence goes on from CM047805.1 coordinate 157,254,496, forward strand.
ATTTCGTTTTTTTTATATAGTCGGAAGATTGAAGACGACGTTGATACCGAGTTTCGTGTTTATTTTTGACTTGGTTAAAGCTCTCTTGCACTTTCTTCTTTCTATTTTTATCGTAAATATCCCTTTCGTTAGCCTCGACCCTATCTTAACATTACAACCCTTCAAGTCCTGCTCGACCGTACTAGACTTTGATTGACCTCGATTAGTGAAGATGTTTACGACGTATGAGCCTATGGTGTAGCCTCGGTACATTAAACGTCTATAATCTAAACCGGTCATAGTTGATAAATGTTGGAGAAAGCTATTCACACACACACACATTCTCTTCTCAATACAAGGTAGAACTTAAATCTTATGCATTTGTGTCATTCACTTGTGTTTTACCATTTCAATTCTTATAGACTTGATGTATGATAGCAATGTTGACTCCATCTTTATTTTTGAATCGCTCATTTTTGCTCGAGGGCGAGCAAATGCTAAGTAGGGGGTAGTTGATGGGAGTCAAATTGGCTATCATTTTCTATGTAATTATACCCCGTTTATACCTCGTTTTATATGTTTTCTGAGACATTTGGTTGTATTTTGATGTATTTAAACCTTGGTTATCATTTCGGGACCTAGGACGTAAAGTCCGGGATTCTCGGTCTTTTTCGGTGTAATTTACTATACTCTCGGTCACCCTAGTGTCCTGTAGGGATTATGTGTGGTATGTGTTGTGAATTTGTACAGGACTTAGGTGTTTGAGATGTCTGGAAGGCGAGATACGAGGATTGGAACGTGTGCCCGAAGCTTAAACGTTCAAACGGATCAAAACGTGGTGGTACTACAACCATACCTTCCATTGATCTGCATTTTGATCTACCTTAGAGGCATTTTCTTGGCTGGACATATTCATGAAAGTTGTAGAAAATTGAATCATCTTTCCAACACAACTTGAATCACTCGATTCGGAGGTCTATACACAGAGTTATGACTGATTTACTGAAGGTGTGTCACCATAGAAAGTTGCTGATCGAATTTGTGAAGGAAATAATCTGACGGGCGGGCGCCTTTCAAGATCTGAGCGCCCGCCTAGCAGCAGTCGAATCTCGAGAAAACACTTTAAATACCCCCTCATTTCATCTATATCAAGACCCCCTCTTCTTTTAGATCGATTTTGCTGCGTTTTTCTTCAGTTTTCCTTAGCTTAGATTAGTTTGGAGGTATATTAGCATAGATTAGTTGTAGATCGTTGTAATCCGTTGATTCTCGAAGATAGCTTGACGCGTTATTGACGGGATTCGGCTCGGATATTCGACTATCTACAGCATAATATATTTGGTATTTCAATTTCCTTTCTTGTTCTTGCTTTTTGATCTTGATCTTTGTTAACTTTGATTGTTGATTTCTTTTATTTTGCTTATTATAATGAGTAGCTAATCCGTTATATAGCCGAGATATGTGATAGCCTTTGAAATCAAACCTTAGATTTTTTATTGAAGTTTTTGATGTGTTGATTGTTAGATTCTCGATGTTGTTTTTGTTCTAGAACTTATGTCTAATGACGTTTGTTGAACTCACGACTTGATAATCGTATTTCACGTATCGTCTTTACATATGTATTTTGCGAGACGGTACGGGAACCGGGGTTCTAGGATCACCCTGTAAAACCGACTGAGTTGTTCAGATTCGGTTTCGTGTGTGAGGTTTATATCATTGTTAATGAGCGTCTCATAGATCGTAGACCGTGTCGGGTCAGTTAAATCCGGTCAGCGGACTGTTGAACCTGACATAGGAGGGTAGATTATTGAATTAATGTCTATTTTCGGAAACAGGAGACGACACCCTTCAACGATGCCGAGAACATTAGAGTTTGTCGAAACACTTCCAGAAACGAGTTAGGGTTAGAGAGTAGTTGGTTGGATCATAACTCGGCTATCTCTTTTATATAGTTTTAAATCTTTGTTTTGTGTATATTTAGTTTGTAGAACCGGTGATCTGACAAATCACCACGTTCAATATTTGTGTTGACCTGAACTAGGGACGAGACCGACTTTGGTACTCGACCAGATTCCCTGTGGGATACGACCTTGACTCACCAATTCTAGGCTACAGTTGACCCGGTACACTGTCGGTGAGATTGGACACTTAGAAAAGGCCGATCATCTAGCTTTCCGCCTCCGTCTGCGCCTTCATCTAGTCGGAAAAACTTGATGTCGGCTTTCTAGGGTTTCAATCTCACCGGCAGTGTACCGGGTCAATTGTAGTCTAACGTGGTGGTCAAGGTCGTCTCCCAAGGGAAATGTGAGGTTAAACACCGATTACTTATCATTATCTTGATCCGAATCGCAGTTTTGTTTAAAAGACTAATAACTAGTTACAAGGGTTGTTCAAACGATAAAAGAAATTGACTAAGATGATCTTTAGTTCAAGTTGATTTCCTTAAATTGAGTGGAATCGATCAACACTGGTGTGCTATTGTGTGAATGGTTCAATCCTAAACATGCAATTTTCCCTCATACGAGTGTATAAAATTACACTATGCCTTATCCTTGGCTTAAGCACCTTAAACCTAATGACTTGGCACAATTAGAATCGCATTCCCTGGATAAGGAATCGAATTCCGTAAGGTCGATTCTACCTTCCGTCCCTCTTACCCCCATCTCACAACTAACGTCTCCGTTCGGTTTCTATTAATTGTGTAGGTACATACATTGGTTAATTACTCCAATACACGTATTACCAATCAAAGCAAGCAAGAGGATTTTCAACACAATATAAGCTAGCAACAAAAACGATCAATTCCAAACAACAAAAGGATTAACTATCATTACTATATAATCTTAGTCAATACAAAGAACTAGCCACTCATCATTATAACTACTAACAAACTAAAGCTAGCATTCATAATAATAAGAACAATTAGATCAAAGCAAAAGTCAAGAGAATACCAAAGTGAGTGATGAATCCACAAATGGAGTTCATCAACTTCAAGTTGATGAAGATAGAACACAAACTAATTGCTTCCTATATCCATGCAAGCTTTTAGTTCCAAAATGATGATCCCAAAATGTTTACAATAATTTAAGTGTTAAAAGGGTTGGATTTTTGGCTAAGAAAATCCCTTTTGGTGAGGTTGCCTTCAAGCTTCTTTCAAAACTCTATCTGTCGAACCACACTTTTTTACTTCATGATGTGCAATAGTAATATTGCTAATTTTTGCAATTTTTATACCATGGCCTGCCCCATAGTGGTTGTGGTGTGCGTCATTTATGACCAAAGTGGTTGAGATTTGACGTTTATTTAATGCATCCGCTTTAAAAGTCTATGGGAAGTCATGGCTGCGCCACGTTATTATGTCATGGCTGCGCGCCATAACATCAACCATTCTGAATATTTGCATGAAAATGGGACGATTGCTTCCAATTCCCTTCCATAACTTTCTCTTCTTCTTATATCACTACAAAAAAAACATAAACATATACATAATGAGCCAAAAATCAACTGATAATTATGTAAATATTAATTGGATAGATATGAAATAAACGATTCGATTTATAACAGATTTTACTATAATTGAAGCGAATTATCATATATACTAAGAAAAAAGGATAAAAATATCGTGGAAATTCATCATCCGGTTGACATACATCAACCACTTGTAGGATGCAATATCACCGGATGGATCAAGATCCACCCGATTATGCAGCGGAAAGAATAAGATCTAGATCTAGTCAACCAAAATACATAAAATAATATATCTAAACCTACGAGGGGGTTTAGATTACCAACCTTTTATGGTGCAATTACTCCAAGATCAAAAGGTCAATCCAAGCTAGTTGAGATCCTAGTTGAGAAGCCAAAGTCTTCCAACGTGTGTCTCCAAGCACCACCAGGTGGATGGTGTTTCAAGACGCCGGACCTCCTTGATATGCTACCTTAGAAAACCCGAAGTTTTCCAAAACTCGAACCCTAAGTAAAAGAGCCGAAAATTCTTGCTCTAATACTTACACCAAAACCGAGATTGTGATGATAATAGGGCAGGAGAACTCTCTTTATATAGGAAGTAATCATTGTCTCTCAAGGATTTAATAATTAAGAGATAATTATTATGTTAATCCTTATTTTAAATAAAAGATAAATATAATATATATCCCAAACAAATTAGGATAAATAAATATATTATCCAATATTCCATGAATTATCATTTAACAAATAAATAATTAAATCATATATTAAATAATTATCCAAGAAAACAAATTTCTCTCTAATTAAATAATACAAAATTCGGCCAAACCCTAGCAAGTATAGGGCCACACGAATTCTCCATCACATTGGGCCGAGTCCGCGAAAAATTTCTTTTCCATGTATTTAATTATTTAGTCCAACTAAACAATTAATCCACATATCAATTAAATAAATAACAGTAAATAAATAAATAAAAAACAAAAAAAAAACAACCGAGTTTTAATATTAAAAAAAACTTTAAAGGGTTTGATAATTATAATAAAATTGTTTATTTAATTAAAAAGCCTTTCTCCTCTCGGGTGTTCGTGGTTCGTGATCCGGCGATTCGAGTTCAAGATTCGAAGATCTAGACTCGAAGACATAGTATAAGTTTTAATTTTCTTTAGAAAATAGGTTAGTCGGGGGTACCAACGTTCCATCTCGATGTTTATTTTTTCCGTTATTTTTTCGTGTATGATCGAAATTATGTGATAGAAACCGGAAAATCGCCATGACATGCATCATATCATGATTCCACTCCAATGCATACATGTAGCTAGTTTATTTGGAATAAATTAGGCATGTATAACTCGTATAATTAGTTAAAAGCTTTTTTAATTAATATGTGGTAGTTAATTAATTAAGTAACTAATTATTAAAACCGAGGAACCGGGTTTTGTCAATCGTTACGATTTCAGTGATGGATTCTCGGTGAATCCCACTTAGATAAATCGTTGAGTTTTGGTGAACCTACCTTAAGCGAAGCGAGATTACGCTTTGGTTGACAATTTAGAAATCGGAAAATCATAGTACGAGTTCGGAAATGGTCGACCATGGTTGGGCGAGTTCAAGCGAGCTACGGCTCGATTGACTCCCTCCACGTGTGACGCTTGCACAGGCTTCGACAAGACTTAGCATATCCGATAAGCCTTGGGCTAAGCGGGACTTCTCTTGCCGGATCCGGAGCGATACCATATATGTTCCAACGAATAAGGCGGCGTAGGCTTGCCTACTTAACCGACCCTGTTCGGAGTACTTTGATTCATTGTTTCTTATTGTCAAGACCGAAACCGTAATTAGTAAACCCACCACTTTTTCAAATTATTGAGTGGGAGCGGGGAAGGCGACAGCCAACCCCACGGCCTCTACTATAGATGCAAGCACGTGAGAGAATGGTGACACCTCGTGCCACTTTGATTTCGGCCCCCTTCGGATGGTGTTCACCGCTATCAAAATTCAAGTCTTGGTCTCCGAAAGGATAGGATATCAGGTACTCGCCGGGTCACTAACCTGCCCCTCGTAGGCATACTCGGGGCGTACTCTGAGATCTGATATAGTAGGTCACACTCTTTATGGATATTTTCGAAATATCTAGGCTAGAAAAAGGAAGGTAATCAATGATTAAGGTCCGGGATGTCTGATTCCCGTGAGATGTTCGATTCTCTAAGCTTAATCATTGAGAGAGATTGTCTCTCGTTTAACCGTCATAATGCTGATATCGACCCTCTCGGACAGTACTATGTGAGATTAAATCCTTGGAATGGTAGGATAAACTTTTTATAGTTTATAATTCCTAAAATAAAAATCTAGTAGTGAAAATTTATTTTTTGAATTTAACTTTCTGTCATATTTTTTACAACTAAATCTATAGGCTACTAAACTATTAGTAATAGGACTTCATTAAAAATGTGGAAAGTAACAAGTATGTTGTAAATTATCAATCAATGCATTTAATTTTTCGGAAGAGATTTATTCTCTTGAGCCTTTAAATTTTAAGTGACATAGTATAGGTATGTCATTTCTGTCATTCGTGTTGAACGAGAGACGACCACACTTAGTTTACAAAAGATGATATAGGACTATCAGACAAATTCATTTAATGAATTTTAAAAGTGTAATTACACAACAAATTTCTAAATTGAAAAATTGGAAAATCATATACATAAGGCGTTGCTAGTTAGACGGTATTTGGAACCGATAAACCAGTGGGAGCCTTAGCCTTATGATTTGTTGTTTTTACGAATCATTAGAAATGTGTAATAGATATGCAGGAGTTTCTCCATTTATCGGAAAAACAAGAATAAAGCGTTACTAGTTAGGCAAGTATTTGGGCCGATAAACTATTGGGAGCTTAGTTACGGAGATTTTATAATCTTTGAAACATCATGAACACGGCATTGCTAGTTAGGCACAAGATTTGGGCCGATAAACTAGTGGGAGCTTAGTTCTACGTGATGTTCTAATCTTTGAAAAATCATAAATACAAAGTGTTGCTAGTTAGGCGGTATTTGGAACCGATAAACTAGTGGGAGCTTTGCTCTTATGATTTGTCGATTAGAAAATCGAATAGTCCAAGCTAGTAACACTATCATTAGGCATCCCGAGTTCAAGATTAGTGTCTACTCAAACGAATCGCTAGTTCAAGATTGTTTCCATTTAAGGAAAGTCGATAATGGGAAAGAATGTTTATACGTGTTAGTCATCTAAACTAAGTAGTTTTAAGGCTAAACCGGAAAATTAATAAATTGGAAATTAGAGGATAAGGAAAGTGATTTGGATCACCGACCAATGCATCCTTAGCAATTTTCTCAAAAGCTAAGTTCTTTGGAAGAACTAGGTAGCTTTGCATTAAACGATAAATAAAATAGACAACGGGCAGTTATTTCAGATAGATTAGTGGCAGTGATATAAGGAAATGAATCTCGGATTCAATTCTTGAGTATCATAGAAAATTCATTTTCATTTTTGGATTCGTTGGAGCGAGCGTATTCATTTTCAATAGGATAATTTGTTTGTCTTATTGGCGATGAATATAACATTCGTATACGAACCCAAGACTCGAGACTTTTGTTTGATAAAGTCGAGAACCACTAAGAAATGTTGAATAGGTATATCACATCTTAAACAATATAAACGCAAATGGTTTCCGTATTTAGATAAACACTTCTTTATATACTATTAATTAGTGCATATTCCACAAAGACAAGATCTCAAGGCGGCTTAGGGTGATTCCTATCTCGAGTCAAAGGAAAAGCTGTCTCAAAGGAACAATGACTAAGTTTCCTTTCAATCAGGAAAGGGTAATAGATTTAAAGAAGTAACATAGCTTGTTCATAACAACCTTCGGGTCATATGAAAGGTACAAGCTAGTGGGAGCTTTTGAAGTAGTGACATCTTGTCGACAACTATTCAAGACTCCGGTAAGTTTATCCAAAATATTTGAGGAAATCTCGATTTCACTGAGAGATAGAGTATTCCATACTCGAGAAATAGGTTATTGCGTAGTCTTCGGGAGTGATGCTCGGCCTGCCTCCCAGAGAAATGTTTCACTAAAGGATACACCATAAATTTGCCTTATATTGTTATTTATGTACTACGATACACTGCTTAACTCATTTAAGATATTGGTTGCAAAATAACGGTTTACGTTGTAATGAAAAACCGAGAAGTCTACCTAAAAGATGCCTACGCATTTATGGATAAGGAGTGAATTCGGTTCACCCCACTTCCATAAATAGAGGCATTTAGCACCGAGTGCTTGAAGGTTGTAAATTTTGCGTACACGTTCAGATCGTGAAATATCTTGATGCATTGAGTAAAGGTTGATTATAAAACTCGTAAAATCAGAGAATGACGGTTATACTGTCAAACTAGGTCTGATAGAGTCTATAAATAACAACCTTAGATCTTGAAGTATTTGTACTCAAGATGTTACTAACTGGTTTGTTCAGTCCACATCCAACACCGGCAGTTGGTGATAACACTAATAAAATGCTAAACTAGATCAGTATATCAATCCAACCCGAACGTAGTAGGAGTGTGGTTTGTCCATTACCCATTGCAGGACCTTACGGTCTATAGGGTAGATTGATGACCTATAGTCCTTCGTGGGCTATATAGGACCCTGATCATAGAGGTTGGTTTAAATGCCATAACCCCTGTGAATGGAGTTGTTTGTACTCTGGGGTTCTATTGAAACTCTTGTAGAACCACCGAGTATCTCAGTCCAGGTGGGAGAAATTGGAACTACACGGAAAAGAGTCGAATGAATAGGAAAGTTTAACTTTCAACGCAAAGTCGAGAAAAATTTAAGGGTGATTCACTAAACGGTAGAGATTTAACCAGACCGTGATCTCTCTTACCACTCAGTCTTGCTTGATTTCGTCAGAAAGCGGGAAATAGGGGTGATTCCCTAAGACTTTCTTGCCTAACAACGGAATCTGAATTTATTCAGAACAGAAGGGTTTTAGCTAAGAACAAATGACTGATTCGTTACAAAGCAGAAAAATGGGTGATTCCTCAAGACCTTTTAAGAGACTAACGGTATCTTAATTTATTCAGATAGAACCTTTGGTAGGATGCCTGCCATAGCTTATTGATGCAAACTTTCTAGGGTTTCAATCTCACCGGCAGTGTACCGGGTCAATCGTAGTCTAGCGTGGTGGTCAAGGTCGTCTCCCAAGGGAAATATGAGGTTAAACACCGATTAGTTATCATTATCTTGATCCGAATCGCAGCTTTGTTTAAAAGACTAATAACGAGCTACAAAGGTTGTTCAAACGATAAAAGGAATCAACTAAGATGATTTATAGTTCAAGTTAATTCCCTTAAATTGAGTTCAATCAATCAACATACGTGTACTATTGTGTGAATGGTGCATTCCGAAACATGTAATTCTCCCTTTTACGAGTGTACAAAATTACACTATGCCTTATCCTTAGTTTAAGCACCTTAAACCTAATGACCCGACACGATAAAAACGTGAATGCAATATTCCCCAGATAAGGAATCGAATTCCACTAGGGTCGATTCTACCTTCCGTTCCTCTTACCCTTATCTCACAACTAATGTCTCCGTTCGCTATCTATTAATTGTGTAGGTGCATGCAATGATTAATTACTCCAATACACACATCAACAAACAAAGCAAGCAAGAGGATTTCTACACAATAGAAGCTAGCAATAAAACGATCAATTCCAAACAATAAGAGGATTAACTATCATTACTATATCATCTTAGTCAATACAAGAAACTAGCCACTCATTATTATAACTACTAACAAGCTATAGCTAGCATTCATAACAAAGAGAACAATTAGATCAAAGTAAAGATTAATAATCTACCTAATTCAAGTCATGAACTCGAAACTAGGATGTTTTATCTAACCTTCAAAGCTTCAATAAAGATAGAACACAAAATAGTTGTTTCCTACATCCACCAAGGTGCTCCAAACATCAAAATGATAATTCTACAATGTTTTACAAAGGATTTAAGTGTTAAATTGAGGGATATTTTGGCTATGAGAGCCTTTTTGGTGATGATGCCTTCAAGCTTCTTCAAAACTCTCTCTGTCGAACTCTCTTCTTTTTTTCACTGATAAGCAATAGTAATATTGCTAATTTTTGCAACTTTAATGCAGTGGCTTGCGCCATGTGTGACCAAAGTAGTTGAGATATGACTTCTACATTTAATGCGCATGTGATAGCTTGATATCATGGCCTGCACCACTTTATGTTGTGGCTTGCGCCACTTTTGATGTTGTGGCTTACGCCCCTTTATGTCATGGCATGCGCCATGACATCAACCACTCTGAATATTTGCATGAAATTGGGATGATTGCTTCCAATTTCCTTCTATAACTTTTCTCTTCTCCTTTTATTACTACAAAACAAACAAAATCAAAACACTAATAACTTTTGATAATAAATTATAGATGACTAGCTTAACATTTATTAATAAAATTTAGATATTAATCATATAAAATTATAAAAATAAATTGATTCGATTTATAACTAATTCCACTATAATCGATATCACGTAATTATCATTATATCTTGAAGAATTGGTGTAAAACATCGTAGAATTTTAGCATCCGGTTGGCATACATCAATCACTCCCCACTTAGCATTTGCTGCGCCCCGAGAAAACAAGCGATAAAATAACTAGAGTTCTGACTAAGATAATGAAACTTCGAGAACCGGATGTCAACTTGGTGATGCAACTCATTGATGGCCAAAATAGTAACGACCAACCTTAACCGCAGAGAGTACCGAGTCGGAAGCACTATAGTGAAGAGCAAGGTCGTATCCCACGAGGAATCAATCGAATACCAAAGTCATTTTCGTACTTAGTTTAGGTCAATCAAATGTTTGTTCATGGAAATTTGTACTAAAACGATATTTAAACGAGAGATAAAAAGAGAAAGAGACATAGCCAAATCACGATCAAATTGAATACTTTCGCCCCTCTAATCGATTATTTGGGAATGAAGACTACCAACCAACCATCCTAATGCTTATATCGACTCGTTCATGGGTGCAAACTCCTAAGATAGTACTAGACGCCATGCAACAATTGTAAATAACGATCTTAAAACCCATTTTCCCACACCCCTTCGCAACATACATTTATAAAAGTGGTGTGTGAGTTCATGAACTAGGTGTACAAGCTAATTCAAGCATTAAGAACAAGTTTTAAGACATGAATTCATCGATATAACAACAATTAAACACTACCTATTCCCAATTTCATCAATTAGAGGAGGATTTCTTCAATTTTCACATGATTTGACTATGATATGTTTAGCTACTCATAGTAAAACAAGAAATAACAATAAAAACAAGAATTGAAGCCATAAAACAAGAAGAAAGATGCTATTAATTACCAAAATCGCAGCAAATCCGGATTACATCAAGTTTCAACACCACCCATTGTCAATTGATGATTAAGAAGATCCAAAATGAAGAAATCCAAAAGTAGAGTAGAAATCTATGCTAGATTATGCTAAATTTAAGTAGTATCTAGTGTAGGAATTAATCTAAGGGTGAGGGAGAAGAATTTCGACCTAGAGATGAATTTGGGGATCAATGAGTGAATTATGAAGTGTAGAAAGTAAAAGGGAAGTATGTAAAAATCTGTGCAAAAAGATATATATATGCTTCAGAAATTATGCTTGAAAACGGCCTAATGTGCGCACATTCCGCCAGGTGTGCGCACACAATACAACCTGTCCATCCAATTTGCACACACCTTTCTGAATGTGCGCACATTCCTTTTGTGTTATTATTCAGCATTGATAGGCCTTCAGTAATTGGGCAATATCTCTGCGTGTAGAGCTCCGATTTGAGTGATTAAAAGTGCGTTGGAAAGCTCATTCAATTATCTACAACTTTCATGAAGACCTCAAGTCCATAAAATGCCTCCAAAAATGCTGAAAGTGCAGATAAAGTGAATGTAAGGCGAAAACATCAACTATTTTTGATCCGTTCCATTTTCGGGCTTCGGTTTCATCACTCTAAGTCTCATGCCTCATCTTCCGGGCTCACGAGTCACCTATTTCCTGCATAGCCATAGAAACCAACATACCATGCATAATCCCACAAGATAAATAGGGCTCGAAAAGGGTCAAAAACATCGTAAAATGCCGAGGTTTTCCATCAATGTGACGGTTCACCTCAAAGTGATTGCTCAATGTGTTTTGCCCTATAAATGGTCTAAAACTACCCAATACAAGCCAAAAGTGTCATAAATGGGGGTTAAAACATGTACCGAGCATAGTAAAGTTGACTCTCATCAACCACCCCCCACTTAGCGTTTGCTCGCCCTCGAGCAAAATGAGCGTTTTAAAAGAATCCAAAGAGTCAACGTTACACGCGTAGGTCAAGCCAATCACATATCAAAGATAACCAACAAGTAAAAGAGTAAATGAATGCAACTTAACCATACCTTATCAAGCAAATGGGATGTGTGTGTGTGTGAATAGCTTTTCCTACATTTACCACGGCTCACCGGTTCGGATTATGGATGCCAGGTTAATACGACAACACCATAGGCTCATACTTCATTAGCATCTCCACTAATCGAGGTCAACCCAGGTTAAGTAAGGTCAAGTAGGACTTGCACGGTTGTAACATAAGGCTAGGGACGGGGCTAACCGAAGGGAATTTCTGGGGAATAATCAACAAAGAGATAAAAACGAGCAAGCTTAATCACGGGTGTACAATGTAAAACGTAGCTAGCTCTACCCTTCTCTAGCTAGCTCAAAATGAGCCTAGAAACATGATTCATTAAGTAAAACGCCATATCGCAATATATATCAAGTGTAACGAGGCTCAAATGTAGATGAAATCATGTTTCCAAACCGGAGACTCGTCCCAAACACCAACATCACTAATCAAATCAAAACACAAGTCTTAAAACACTTGGCTTTCTTTGACTCAACCTTTATTACACTTTTATTGACTTTAATGCAAGCTTTCTTTGATTGATTTCATTTTCTTTTGAGTTTTCTTCTTCTTTTTTTTTTTTTTTTGATTGAACTTAGAAAGCTGCATTATACAAATTAAACAGGTTTCAGTCAAGGCCATCATGTACATACTATATAAACATGAGCTCCTCCTCCAAATCATGAAAATAGCTCAGTAAAACCAACTCCTCTATACATACGCATTCTCCTCCACCACCCCACACTTGCTTTAGCAAGTGTGCTCAAAATGAAGAGATTAAGCTTAACTCGTAGGGTGTCCAAGGGAATGTAGACCAAAAATAAGGCTTGGGGGTCGGGAAATTACGGGCTAAATACGAACGGCTAAGTGTCGGATGGGGGTCTAACCATCCTACCAAGGCTTAGAGGGGTTACTGTGGAATATGTCATGGGATGGCTATTTGGCTCTGGTCGGGTCAAAGAAACGCCATAACTGTCATCCCAAACTCTACCAAGGTCGGCCTTTCTATTTCGTCTCGAAGTTAATAATATGAGTACTATGTAGCCGAATTGTGCCTAAGTCTACCATAATCGGTCACTAGTTACGATGGCTCATGAAATCGAAGCTATACATGCATGAAAATCTCATTTCCAAGATAAGGTAGTAAGCCAAGTAACATGAATTCAAACATTCACTACACCGTTTATCCTATCAATGTGAAGGCTCAACATACGAATGCAACATCAATACCATGGAAAAATTTAAAAAGTGCTCAATTTTTTGCTAAAGAAGTGACCAAACACTAAGCATATACAACACAATGGCCAGAAAAACAATGAAGCACATATCAAAGCTAAGCCTACCACCCCCCACTTTAAATGCAACATTGTCCTCAGTGTGTGAATGATAAAGGAGAAAGAAGGCTTAGCTTAACCCGGGAGAGAGGCGCAAACCATGTACATGACTTATCCACGAAAGCTCCACTCGAATACCTAAAGCCATGAGACAAAAACACCAAGCAAACCCATGCACGGGGAACAGCCACCGTGCTAAAAGCAAGCAACAGATATCGAGATATAATCAAAAAGCGCAAAGTCATAAACATGATCATATGAAAGCAAAAGGGGAACCGACTCGGGGCGCATACGATGCAAAGACAATCAAACAAGTAAAACAACATCCATGCATAAAGATACGAACCAACATTAGATCGAAGCAGAACCACTCAAAAACGGTACCAAAACTCCTAAAGCATCACCCTAGATCACTCCTAGCACCAAAAGCTAAAGCACAAACAAAGAAACGGTGGGTTGCCTCCCCCAAGCGCCTTTGTTTTACATCGTTGGCTCGACGGAATGACTTATACGGTGCCAAATTTAGAGTTAAACCGTTGACACAAGGATGGATGGGTGGATAGAAAGAAGTTTGATGGAATTATACGGTTTGAATGTCAAGTTTAAAGTCCTTGACACGACTTGAATCCACCAAATTTTACATTCGGATTCTTTCTCCCTCCATTGGCCTCAAACTCACTCTTCTCGCTCTTTGGCAATTCTTGATTGCTATGACGCACTTGAAAGACCTCAACCTTATCAACCTTTTCATGTTTTCCCCAATCAACATAAGGATGACGTACATGCTCATAAACCTTGATGGTGGCGCTCTCATTGTGAACTCTCAAAGTGATCTCCCCGGTTCTCATATCTAGCAAGGCTCCCCCCGTAACCAAAAATGGTCTACCAAGCAAAATAGGCATCCTAGAGTTGTTTTCCATGTCTAAGATGACAAAATCAGCCGGGAAAACAAATTTATCAACTTGGACTAGTACATTCCCAACGATGCCTCTAGGGTACCTAATGGACCTATCCGCCATAGAAAGAACCATTCTAGTTGTTCTTATACCATCAAGACCAACTTCTTTATAAGTAGCATACGACATAAGGTTCACACTAGCTCCTAAGTCACATAGGGCGTTGAGACTCTTAGACTTACCTATCGTGCAAGGGATTGAAAAACTCCCGGGGTCACCAAGTTTAGGCGGAAATTTCTCTTGACAAATCGCAGAACACTCTTCATTACAATAAACCACACTTTGCATTTTAGGCTTTTTTGATAAAACATCTTTAAGAATTTTAGCATACAAAGGCATGTTCATTAAAGCATCAACTAATGGAATGTTTATCGCTACCTTACGCAAGATGTCAAGAAAACGATTTTGCTTCTTACTTACCATATTTGCTTTCTTATCATGAGAGGGAGGAAAAGGAAGGGTGCTCACATCAAAAGGAATGCTAGTTTGAGGCATACCTGATGTTCTTTTGCCTTTAGCAGCGTCATTCAAATGCTCCATTTCCGCATTAAGTTGTTCAATAACCTTTCCCCGGAGATCCATTTCACATCCCTCTTTGTTCTCAACATTTCCATCAAGAACAACCTCTTCGGTTGTCTTCTCCTTCAACCCCGCCACTCTCAATGTCTCATGACTCTCCATTATCGCATCCTCTTCTTCTTCATTATGATACACCGCAAAGGTAGCATTAACCTCCTTAGGATTTCTCACGGTGTTACTCGGAAAGCCTCCAACCGGTGCGGTATTAGCATTTTCGGTCAATTGACCCACTTGAGTCTCAAGGTTCCTTATTGCTGATTGGAATGTGGCAGTGGTGTTGTTGACATTTGTTTTTATGTCTCTCAATTCACGGCTATGCTCTTGCAAAGTCTTATTAATTTGCTCCAAGAGAATGTCGGTTGAGCTCTTTTTGCGGAATAGAGCCATTGGTGGAGGTTGAGAATAGTTTCCATGATAATAGCTTTGTTGAGCATTCGGATGTTGGTAAATTCGGATTGTTGTTGTCGTGGAACTTGATTGCCTGGATAAGAAGGGCCTTGTTGAGGTCTAAAAGATTGCCCTTGATTGATTCGTCCCCAAGCTAAGTTTGGATTCTCACGCCAATTTTGAGGCACTCCTTGAAAATCATATTGTTGGACATGCCCTTGTCCCACATAATTAGCATCATAAGGTTGTGTGTCCAACATTAAGCTATTATCCATAGGAGCAATGACTTGATTAACATTGGTGGTGAGTGGGTGGAAATCTAACTGTCCGGCATTCAATTGCCCCAAGGCATATACATTCATCAAAGATTGTTGCAAGTTATTCGTATTAGCCAACAATGAACTCGCTTGGGATGCTACATAAGCTTGTATTGGAATAGAAGATGGTGGTGGTGTGTTTGGAGAAGTACAATCTAGAGCCGAATGTCCACCACCACAAAGTTGGCATAAACGTGCTTTCTTATTCTCTTGAGCCAAATCATCTACTTTTTGCTCCATGGCTAGCACCTTATTTTGCCACTCGGAGTTTCTTTCGGGCTCATCTACCACGGCGGTCACAAGTGGCTTTTTATGATTTAGTTGCCTTCTTCCCAAACTCCATTGCCTATTGTTCTCACAAATCCTCTCAATGGTGGCCAATGCCACATCCGGTGCTACATCCATGATGGATCCTCCACATGCCCCATTCAATTGTTGCATTGAACTACCATCCAAATTCCTATAAAATAGATGCACTTGATCCCATGCTTTGATCCATGTTGAGGGCATTTCCGTAACATAGTCTTGAACCGATCTCATGCCTCAAACAAATCTTCACCCAATAGTTGCTCAAAGTTAGAAATGTCGGACTTCAAGTCAAGAGCCTTCGATGGTGGAAAGTACTTGAGCAAGAAAGTGCTTGCAACTTGTTCCCATGCGTGGGAGGAGTCATGAGCCAAAGATGAATACCACTCCCTCGCCTTTCCTTTTAGAGCAAAAGGGAACAAAAGTAACCGAACCGCTTCCTCACCAACCCCATTTATCTTCACTGTTTTGCACACCTCAAGAAAGTTGTTAATGAAAGTGTTCGGATCATCCGTCGCTTTTCCTTCAAATTGAGCATTGTCCCCAAGTAAATGCCAAACATGTTGCCTTATCTCCAAGTTATTAGCCGCAACGGCCGGTACTCGAATAGGACTATGACCCGTGGTAGCCATCGGTGTCACATAATCTCTACAAAGCCTTACCGGTCGATTTCCCGCTTGGTTCACTTGAGCTTGTGGCACATATGGTTGAGGGTTCACTACGGGATTTGGTTGAGGATTAGCTTGAGGATAAATTGTTGAGCATAGGGATTTGCCATTTGAGGAATTGGTTCATCATAGGGTTCATCATGGGATTCATCATAGGATTGAATTGGGCCATTTGCATCATCATTTGTTGATATTGTTGAAGGAATTGGGGTCCATTTGTGGAGGTTGTTGTGTTTGAGGATTTGTGGAGTTTGAGAGAGGATATTGGTCCTTTGTTGAAAGTGATTGGTCAATGAGGGACTACGCACAATATTCCCTTCTCTAGGTAGAGGTTCAATCCTTGGAGAGAGTGAATTGGATGGTTGACCTTGATATTGAGTGGTATCCCTTTCCTCAAAAGCATACCCCGGTCAAACTCAAGATCTTCATTCCCCGTAGCCATACTAGAACTCTCGGAGCTAAAACTCTTACTTTCCAACTCTTGAGTAACTTCTTCAACTTGAACCGCCTTGTTTCGCAAGGCGTTTCGGTGTCTAGCCAAAGCCTCAATCTCGGGAATATATGGAAGTAATGGTTCCTTTGAGCTTCGGGACATACACTACAAGGAATAAACAACAAGAAAACAGTAAAATAAAAACAACCTAAGCCTAAATCTTCAAAGGACTTAAGAGATATCGATCAATTCCCCGGCAACGGCGCCAGAAAACTTGATGGCCAAAATAGTAACGACCAACCTTAACCGGCAGAGTACCGGGTCGGAAGCACTATAGTGAAGAGCAAGGTCGTATCCCACGAGGAATCAATCGAATACTAAAGTCATTTTCATACTTAGTTTAGGTCAATCAAATGTTTGTTCATGGAAATTTGTACTAAAATGATATTTAAACGAGAGATAAAGAGAGAAAGAGACATAGCCAAATCACGATCAAATTGAATACTTTCACCCCTCTAATCGATTATTTGGGAATGAAGACTACCAACCAACCATCATAATGCTTATATCGACTGCTCATGGGTGCAAACTCCTAAGATAGTACTAGACGCCATGCAACAACCTAGTACCCTTTGCCCGGTTCAACAAATCGCGCTTTAAGGATTTAATCGGCCGAAACAAGATTAAGAAGTAGAGCCGCTCGATTTACACCGACAAACCTCGTTACCCAATTGATCTAAACAACTCAGTCAATTGTAAATAACGATCTTAAAACCCCTTTTCCCACACCCCTTCGCAACATACATTTATAAAAGTGGTGTGTGAGTTCATGAACTAGGTGTACAAGCTAATTCAAGCATTAAGAACAAGTTTTAAGACATAAATTCATCGATATAACAACAATTAAACACTACACATTCCCAATTTCATCAATTAGAGGAGGATTTCTTCAATTTTCACATGATTTGACTATGATATGTTTAGCTACTCATAGTAAAACAAGAAATAACAATAAAAACAAGAATTGAAGCCATAAAACAAGAAGAAAGATGCTATTAATTACCAAAATCGCAGCAAATCCGGATTACATCAAGTTTCAACACCACCCATTGTCAATTGATGATGATGAAGATCCAAAATGAAGAAATCCAAAAGTAGAGTAGAAATCTATGCTAGATTATGCTAAATTTAAGTAGTATCTAGTGTAGGAATTAATCTAAGGGTGAGGAAGAAGAATTTCGACCTAGAGATGAATTTGGGGATCAAGGAGTGAATTATGAAGTGTAGAAAGTAAAAGGGAAGTATGTAAAAATCTGTGCAAAAAGATATATATATGCTTCAGAAATTATGCTTGAAAACGGCCTAATGTGCGCACATTCCGCCTGGTGTGCGCACACAATACAACCTGTCCATCCAATTTGCACACACCTTTCTGAATGTGCGCACATTCCTTCTGTGTTATTATTCAGCATTGATAGGCCTTCAGTAATTGGGAAATATCTCTGCGTGTAGAGCTCCGATTTGAGTGATTCAAAGTGCGTTGGAAAGCTCATTCAATTATCTACAACTTTCATGAAGACCTCAAGTCCATAAAATGCCTCCAAAAATGCTGAAAGTGCAGATGAAGTGAATGTAAGGCGAAAACATCAACTATTTTTTATCCGTTCCATTTCCGGGCTTCGGTTTCATCACTCTAAGTCTCATGCCTCATCTTCCGGGCTCACGAGTCACCTATTTCCTGCATTTCCATAGCAACCAACATACCAAGCATAATCCCACAAGATAAATAGGTCTCGAAAAGGTTAAAAAACATCGTAAAATGCCGAGGTTTTCCATCAATGTGACGGTTCACCTCAAAGTGATTGCTCAATGTGTTTTACCCTATAAATGGTCTAAAAATACCCAATACAAGCCAAAAGTGTCATAAATGGGGGTTAAAACATGCACCGGAGCATAGTAAAGTTGACTCTCATCACTCATCAGAATTATAAATATAAGTTTACCGTGATCCAAGACAAAAGCGGAGTGTGTGTGTGTGTGAATATTTCTCAGAATTGTTATCAAGCATTCAAAATATGAAAATCATGCATGAAAACTCGTAAAAATGCAATCCATAGGCTTAGGAATGATACCAATCTCCACTAATCGAGGCATTCAGAGTCAAGGAGATAGATCGGGCAGGACTTGCAAGCTTGTAACGTTAGGCTCGGGAATTGGCTTATCGAAGAGATAAAAAGGATAAATCAAAAGGAAATGAGCAAGATAGTAAGCATTCTACACCTTCGACTCCAATAAAATGTGAACCGATACTTCTACTCTCATCAAGCTACTCAAGACGTCTCCCTCATAACCGTCACGAGAATACACGCACCATATCAATTTGATCAATTTCCCAACCCACATTACTTGATTTTGATAATCTATCTTCCTGCATTTTTCTTTGAATTACAATCAGTATTTGATCATATTTACACTATAACTAAAAACGATTTTTTTTTCGAACAACAATTTTTGATAATATGTACAATAATGGCTCCGAACTCGATAAAATAACATCTCAGTCACATGCCACGAATGCTATCCAACTCTGGACTCCCAAAGTCGTTACCGCACAACCCATAGAAGCTTACTACGCTCGCGGGAAAACAAGGAAATGTAGACCAAGATTTGGTTAAGGGCCGGATTATAACGAGGTTAATCACGAATGGTTGTTTCGAGTGGGGTCTCGCCACTCTACAAGGCTGAGATGGGGACAGGTGGAAATTCATGTTCGGGTAGGCCATTTGGCTTTAGCTAAATCAAAGAAATGCCAGGACCGTCATCCTTAACTCCGACTCTGAACACCTTTCTATTTTGCCTCGAAAGGATATCAAAACTAAGTTCTAGTTGCTAAAGGGGTATGCTTGCATGATTACATAAATGTTTACTTGTTAACAAAATTTTGAAATATACGTACTCTAAGGGTTCACACTATAGTCATGGAATCACGATAAAATGCATTTATAATTCATTAAAGTTACTCACTTTGTTAGAACATCTATTCTTTAATTACATATCTTAACTCGTACCAAAATTTATTTTAATCACTTAAGTGTTCAAGTTTGATTAAAAGTTAAAGCGTTTCTTAAGTATATAGTGAAATAATTGTGTTTTTTCGACTACGGCTCCACTCCCCACTTACGATCTAGCATTGTCCTCAATGACTAGTGAGGATAAGTAGTAGGATGGAAAAGCACAAAATCAATTATAGGAATGAGTAATTAATCGAATCGAGCTTAGTATGCAAATAAAGTATGAAATTAAAAGGCATGGTGCAAGCCATGCAACCTCATGGCGCGCAGCATGAGTGATGAATTAGTTTGAATTGTTGAATCAAAATGGCGCGCAGCCATTACCTAATTAAGTCAAATTAATAGAACAAAAGTGGTGCAGGCCAAACGTAAATGCATGCATGAAGATAAGAAATTGACTAACCAAAATTAGAAAGACATAAACTTACTATATTATACAAAGATAGAAAGGAAACAACAACAGCCAACAAAGGTGCCTAGCACCAAATTATTACAACCAAGGCAAAGGAAACTGAAACTGAACTGAAAGCGATAGGCGCAAACCTTATTGAAAGACTTTAAAAAAAACGAACCAATATCACACCAACTAAGAAAACACCGACAAATCATTCATCAGAATCAGAAGAAGAGGACGTGGAAAAGGGTTGAGTGGAGGAACCATCAGGGAGATCAACTGGTAAGAACCCGGAGCGGGTAGCGTGGCTGGGCATAAGCTCATCACCAAACTGGTTGGGAAGGCCAGCAACATGAGTGCAAAGGTACGTAATGAGCCATGCATACGGAAGCGGCTAGCAAGGGCGATGTTGAGATCTAGCGAAGTTGATAGCAGTCCTGTGGATGATGGTGCCCCAGTTGACCAATGCACCAACCCAAATAGCATTAATGAGGACAAGCTCCTCATTAGTAAGTCGCTGAAGAGTGCGCGGAGGCGTAACTCTGGAGTTGATGAAATGTTTCCATACGCGCGCGTCAGTGTCGAGGTGGGCAGTATCTATGGCTCCTGGACCATGGGTTGAGCGGAACAGAGTGCCGAGGGCCTCGTAAACACGGAGACTCATGTTCTCCGGGATATGAAGTTCCCATAACTGTTCGTAGGGGCCCATGGGCTCAACAAAGGTTTCAGAGAGGTGAAAAGCGGCATTGATGACACTAGGGTTGCGGACGCGAACACCATGCATTGGCACTTCATTCATGCCATCCACCGATCCGGCTCCGTAAAGAATGGAATAGAACTCGCGGACCATAGAAACATTGATACGACCCATAAGAGCCCTAACAAATCTAGTCCATCCACCCCAATCGACTCTCACTTTGGAAAAGTCATTGAGTTTGCTCCGATTCAATCCTTTCTCATACTGAATCGGGGCATGGTTGAAACAGTAGGTATAACGATTTATAGCCAACTCAGAGCCATACTGGATGATGTGTGGAGGAGAACGAGGGTTGGTAATTTCGGGAAAAGAGTCGGGAGAGTCTGGAGGTGTTAGGGATGGTGAAGGTGGTGGAGTGAGCTCATTGTTAGAAGACATGGTAGGAGATAAATTGATAAAAGATATGAGGGTGGTATTTTTGGTGTGAAGGAATGAGAAGAAAGGGTGAATATTATATAGAAAAAGAGGGGAAGCAGAAAGGAGTGCAAAACTCTCTGATAAGCAATAGTGCTGAGAATGGCGTGAGCCACCAATGGCATGGCTCACGCCACTTGTGAAAGCTATCAAAGAGTCGCAAATGGGACAGAAAGTGGAGTGGAAATTAAAGGTAAATGGCACAGCCACCATTGAAAGTGGCGCAAGCCACTACCTTCAACAATCTGGCTAAAAGATATAATTGACTCAAACTTTAGATAAATATTACACTAAAACATATCAAACATACATCAAGAAAACAAAATCAAGTGCATCTGTCTTTCAATTTGACTCCAAATAGGGAATACTCTGACATATTCCAATCACAAAATAGTCACAAGCCATACAGTGTAAGATTCGCTGACACAAAAATAAAATAAGCCAAGTAGTCAAAAGTGAAATGATGAGGATGTTTGAAAATAAAAACAATAACAGATAATTGAATTAAGCACCGTCCTCGTGCTCGTCCGAGTCATGATAAGTGTCGTCGTACTTAACACCAGCCAAAGAAAAAGTCATCCGACTAAGAATATCGTCTCCTGGAAATCCAGCTGCGCGTGGATTACTGAGCATCTCGATCGGCTCAGAAGAAGTACCAGCAACAGACTGACCAGAACTAGCACCGAACGTAGTCATGTGCATTGAACTCTCTAGACCCATCGTACTTAGACCAGAACTGAGAAAATCCACTGAAGAAGGCATAGTCACGCCAGGCTGAGGGAAAGCTCCAGGACCTGTACCTGTAAAAGCCGACTCTAACACACCACAAACAGACACAGATGTATATGGCGGATATGGAGTATAAACGGGAACGGCAGGAAGCCAGACAGGAATGGTGTAGGGAGTTTCAGAACACTGGGGATAAGATTTGGACTGCTCGGTCATAGAAGGGTTGACGTTGGCAAGAAAATCACGCTGGCCGCGAATACCAACTCAGATATCGTTGGCCCACAGACACATCCGCTCAAAACCTAAGGTCATGTTGGCACTGGAGGCAGCCTGACTACCACGGAGGAAAGCCAGCTTAGTATCTTGAAAATTTAAACGGGCAGTTAGGGCTGGGTCCAGAGTGAAAGGTTCTGAACGAGAAGCAGACCGACTAGATGAAGGGGCAAACGATGGCGGAAAGCGAGACGGCTGAGACTGAGACACAAGAGGGACTGAAGATGAATGAGGAGGGGTCTTAGGGAGATTAGGGCCAATCGAAACTGAGGATGGGGCAATCATCGTATCACTCGTAAGTGGAGTGACTTGATGAAGCGTACAGAGACCCGTGATAAGATTTGGGAAAGGCATGTTACCATCCTTGCGACACGTTTCGGCAAACAACACGGCCTTGGCATGAATAATGCTTCCTAAATTGACTGGAAGACCCTCTAGGATAGCGGAGGCGGTGCAAGCCTCCTCAACGTTAAAGGTCGAAAGGTGACAAGATAGGCAAGCGTTGTGATTCAGAAAGTGCTTAAGGACCCTAATTTCACGCGTGGTATTCCCAAAAGGGAATTTACCCTTAACCCATTCAGCAGTCGTGTCAACTTTCTTTTTAAAAGCCTCAGCTCGTTCCCACAACTTAGTTGGATTATTTAACTCCCAAACGGTGTTAAACTCAACGCTTCTTGGTACTTCGGGAATACGATAAAACTCGTTAATGGCTTTAGGGGTGAAAGGGACTTTGGTTTTGTGAATCGTGACAGAACTGACTACACCATCCTCAAACTCCGCTGGATTAACACTGGACAACACAGAATAAAATTCCGCCACCATTGTAAAATTAATAGGTGCAGTTCGTTCGGCTGCCAAGGCTCCCCAACTACGGTCATTAACGATTTTCGCAAGCCTAGGAGTGATATGTGAAATGTTGAGACTACGCTCTGACAAGACAGGACTCTGACTAAAGATTTGGCATAATTTTGACGTGCTGCTGCAGATGCGGTCCTATCGAACAGGACATCCTGCTCGGCTTGTGTTAGAGCTCGCAACTAGGGTGCAGGGACGGTGACAATTTTACGTTTTTTTCCCGACGGGTTTTTACTACTACGAGAGGGTCTGCCGGACATCTATAGTAATGGTGGTTGTGACAACAACAACACACAGTTCATCCAACTAAATTAAATCCCATCCTCTGGTTTGATATTAAAACTAAATACAATTGAAGATGGCTAGATAAATTTATTGGAATAAAATAAAAAAAAAGTTTGTTACCATGTTGTTGAAGATGGCTGCCGGAAATTCTAGGGATAGAAGTAATGTGTTTAGTATGCTTGGTGATAGAAGTAATGTGTTCAGTTACCGTGCTTTAAGGAGTGGAGCACCATTAATTCCGGCCACCCTCTTAATTTCCGGCAGCTAGCTTCAACAACACGGTAACAAACTTTTTTTTGTTATTTTATTCCAATAAATTTATCTAGCCCTCTTCAATTGTATTTAGTTTTAATATCAAACCGGAGGATGGGATTTAATTTAGTTGGATGAACAGTGTGTTGTTGTTGTTGCTGTGTTGTTGTTGTCACCACCACCATTACCATAGATGTCCGGCAGACCCTCTCGTAGTAGTAAAAACCCGTCGGGAATAAAGCATAAAATTGTCACCGTCCCTGCACCCTAGTTGCGAGCTCTAACACAAGCCGAGCAGGATGTCCTGTTCGATAGGACCACATCTGCAGAAGCACATCAAAATTATGCCATAATCTTTAGTCAGAGTCCTGTCTTGTCAGAGCGTAGTCTCAGCATTTCACATATCACTCCTAGGCTTGCGAAAATCGTTAATGACCGTAGTTGGGGAGCCTTGGCAGCCGAACGAACTGCACCCATTAATTTTACAATGGTGGAGGAATTTTATTCTGTGTTGTCCAGTGTTAATCCAG
Organism: Gentiana macrophylla; assembly: GCA_026214975.1. Classification (NCBI taxonomy): domain Eukaryota; kingdom Viridiplantae; phylum Streptophyta; class Magnoliopsida; order Gentianales; family Gentianaceae; genus Gentiana; species Gentiana macrophylla. Next base: position 157,278,966 of record CM047805.1, read on the forward strand.
AGGAGTTTGAGGATGGTGTAGTCAGTTCTGTCACGATTCGCAAAACCAAAGTCCATTTCACCCCTAAAGCCATTAACGAGTTTTATCGTATTCCCGAAGTACCAAGAAGCGTTGAGTTTAACACCGTTTGGGAGTTAGATAATCCAACTAAGTTGTGGGAACGAGCTGAGGCTTTTAAAAAGAAAGTTGACCCGACTGCTGAATGGGTTAAGGGTAGATTCCCTTTTGGGAATACCACGCGTGAAATTAGGGCCCTTAAGCACTTTCTGAGTCACAACGCTTGCCCGTCTCGTCACCTTTCGACCTTTAACGTTGAGGAGGCTTGCACCGCCTCCGCTATCCTAGAGGGTCTTCCAGTCGATTTAGGAGGCATTATTCATGCCAAGGCCGTGTTGTTTGCCGAAACGTGTCGCAAGGATGGTAACATGCCTTTCCCTAATCTTATCATGGGTCTCTGTACGCTTCATCAAGTCACTCCACTTCCGAGTGATACGATGATTGCCCCATCCTCTCTGCTTCGATTGGCCCTAATCTCCTAAGACCCTCCTCGCTCATCTTCGGGCCCCTATTGTGTCTCGGGCCTCACCGCCTCGCTTTCCGCCATCGTTTGCCCCTTCATATAGTCGGTCTGCTCCTCGTTCAGGACCTTCCACTCTGGACCCAGCCCTAACTGCCCGTTTAAATTTTCAAGATACTGAGCTGGCTTTCCTCCGTGGTAGTCAGGCTTCCTCCAGTGCCAACATGACCTTAGGTTTTGAGCGGATGTGTCTGTGGGCCAACGATATCCGAGTTGGTATTCGCGGCCAGCGTGATTTTCTTGCCAACGTCAACCCTTCTATGACCGAGCAGTCCAAATCTTATCCCCAGTGTTCTGAAACTCCCTACACCGTTCCTGACTGGATTCCTGCCGTTCCCGTTTATACTCCATATCCTCCATATCCATCTCGGTTCCGCTCGTGGTGTGTCGTAGTCGGCTTTTGCGGTGTATAGTCCTGGAGCTTTCCTCGATCGGGCGTGACTATGCCTTCTTCGATGGATTTTTCGGCCCGGCCCAAGTACGATGGGTTCAGAGAGTTCAATGCACATGACTACGTTCGTGCTAGTTCGTCGATCTGTTGTCGGTACTTTCCGAGCCGATCGAGATGCTCAGTAATCCACGCGCAGTTGGATTTCCAGGAGAAGATATTCTTAGTCGGATGACTTTTTCTTTGGCTGGTGTTGAGTACGACGACACTTATCATGACTCGGACGAGCACGAGGACGATGCTTAATTCAATTATCTGTTATTGTTTTTATTTTCAAACATCCTCATCATTTCACTTTTGACTACTTGGCTTATTTTATTTTTGTGTCAACGAATCTTACACTGTATGGCTTGTGACTATTTTGTGATTGGAATATGTCAGAGTATTCCCTATTTGGAGTCAAATTGAAAGACAGATGCACTTGATTTTGTTTTCTTGATGTATGTTTTATATGTTTTAGTGTAATATTTATCTAAAGTTTGAGTCAATTATATCTTTTTAGCCAAATTGTTGAAGGTAGTGGCTTGCGCCACTTACAATGGTGGCCGGCGCCATTTACCTTTAATTTCCACTCCAATTTCTGTCCCATTTGCAGACTCTTTGACAGCTTTCAGTCAAGTGGCGTGAGCCATGCCATTGGTGGCCTACGCCATTCTGCACTATTGCTTATCAGAGAGTTTTGCACTCCTTTCCGTTGCTTTCCCCTCTTTTTCTATATAATATTCACCATTTCTTCTCATTCCTTCACACCAAAAATACCACCCTCCTCTCTTTTATCACTTTATCTCTTACCATGTCTTCTAACAATGAGCTCACTCCACCACCTTCACCATCCCTAACACCTCCAGACTATCCCGACTCTATTCCCGAAAATACCAACCCTCGTTCTCCTCCACACATCATCCAGTATGGCTCTGAGTTGGCTATAAATCGTTATACCTACTGTTTCAACCATGCCCCGATTCAGTATGAGAAAGGATTGAATCGGAGCAAACTCAATGACTTTTCCAAAGTGAGAGTCGATTGGGGTGGATGGACCAGATTTGTTAGGGCTCCAAGGGGTCGTATCAATGTTTCTATGGTCTGTGAGTTCTATTCCATTCTTTACGGAGCCGGATCGGTGGTTGGCACGAATGAAGTGCCAATGCGTGGTACTCGCGTCCCTTTTAACCCTAGTGTCATCAATGCCGCTTTTCACCTCTCGGAAACCTTTGTTGAGCCCATGGCCCCCTATGAACAGTTGTGGGAACTTCATATCCCGGAGAACATGAGTATCCGTGTTTACGAGGCCCTCGGCACTGCTCGCTCAACCCGTGGTCCAGAGCCATAGAGATCGCCCACCATGACACCGACGGCGCAAGCATGGAAACATTTTATCAACTCCGGAGTTTCGCCTCCGTATAATTCTCACATCTTATTGATGAGGAGCTTGTCCTCATTCACGCTATTCGGGTTGGTGCATTGGTCAATCTGGGCACCATCATCCACAGGACTGCTATCAACTTCGCTAGAGCTCAACATCGCCCTTGCCAGCCGCTTCCGTATGCATGGTTCATTACGTACCTTTGCACTCATGTTGCTGGCCTTCCCAACCAGTTTGGTGATGAGCTTATGCCCATCTGCGCTACCCGCTCCGGGTTCTTACCAGTAAATCTCCCTGATGGTTCCTCGACTCCACCCTTTTCCACGTCCTCTTCTGCTTCTGATGATTGATAATGATGGTGTTCTGTTGGTCGGTTCTATTGTTGGTTGGTGTTTGAGTTTTTTTAGTTTAAATAAGTTGCCATGCTTGCTACTTTATTTTTAGCTTGTCTTCAGTTGGTTTGAATAAATTGGTGCTTAGCACCTCTCCCTATGTTCTTGTTTTTCTTTTTAACCCTGTATAATATATTATGTTTGTTTAATGCATTTTCTTTCTAGTTCTAAATTTTCTGTCCATACTTTTACCTTCTTTGCATGCATGCATTTACGTTTGGCCTGCGCCATGATATTTGTGGCCTGCGCCACTTTAAGTCCATAATTTTGATTTATATTGCATGCTAGGCTCTATTCGATTCATTACTCGTTTCTATAATTGATTTTATGCTCTTCCCTCCGACTACTTCTACCCTCACTAGTCATTGAGGACAATGCTAGATCGTAAGTGGGGAGTGGAGCCGTAGTAGGAAGGAAAACATGTAATTATTTCACTATATACTTAAGAAACGCTTAACTTTTAGTCAAACTAGAACACCTAAGTGGATAAAATAAATTCTGGTACGAGTTAAGATATGTAATTAATTGAATAAATGTTTTAACAAAGTGAGTAACTTTAATGAGTTATAGATGTATTTTATCGTGATTCCGTGACTATAGTGTGAACCCTCAGAGTACGTATATTTCAAATTTTTGTTAACAAGTAAACTTTTATGTGATCATGCAAGCATGCCCCTTTAGGAACTAGAACTTACTTTTGATATCGTAACGAGGCGAAATAGAAAGGTGTTCAGAGTCAGAGTTAGGGATGACGGACCTGGCATTTCTTTGATTTAGCTAGAGCCAAATGGCCTACCCGAACATGAATTTCCACCTGTCCCCATCTCAGCCTTGTAGAGTGGCGAGACCCCACTCGAAGCAGCCATTCGTGATTAACCTCGTTATAATCCGGCCCTTAACCAAATCTTGGTCTTTCCTTGTTTTCCCGCAAGCGTAGTAAGCTTCTATGGATTGTGCGGTGACGAATTTGGAAGTCGAGAGTTGGATAGCATTAGTGGTATGTGGATCGAGATGTTATTTTATTGAGTTCGAGCTATTGTACATATTATCAAATTTGTTGTTTGAAAAAAAAACGCGTTTTCATTTCTAGTGTAAATATGATCAAATAATGATTGTAGTTCAAAGAAAAATGCGGGAAGATAGATTATCAAAATCAAGTAATGTGGGTTGGGAAGTTGATATGGTGTGTTTATTCTCGTGACTGTTATGAGGGAGACGACTTGAGTAGCTTTATGAGAGTATAAGTATCGGTTCACATTTTATTGGAGTCGAAGGTGTAGAATGCTTACTATCTTGCTTATTTTCTTTTGATATATCCTTTTTATTCCTTCGATAAGCCAATTCCCGAGCCTAACGTTACAAGCCTGCAAGTCCTGCCCGATCTATCTCCTTGACTCTGAATGCCTCGATTAGTGGAGATTGGTATCATTCCTAAGCCTATGGATTGTATTTTTACAAGTTTGCATGCATGATTTTCATATTTTGATTGCATGATAACAAATATGAGAAATATTCACACACACACATGACTCGCTATTGTCTTGGGTCACGATAAACATATATTTATAATTCGATTGGTTACATCACCTAGTTGACATCCAGTCTCCGACATTGCATTATCTTAGCCGTAACTCTAGTTATTTTATCGCTTGTTTGCTCGAGAGGCGAGCAAAGCTAAAGTGGGAGTGGTGTTAGGTGTAGTACACGAAAGACAATTATATAATTGTTTTAGATGTAATTAATAATTCATCTTATTATATGCATGTATGCTTGTAATTAAGACACTCAACGAAAACCCTAAGTACCTTGTTCATGTAATCACATAACTCAGTGTATGGCTATACACAAGAGGATTGAGTTAGTGAGATGTACTTAAAATTAACTTAGTCCGTAGCGTTTATTAATCGAGTACTGGTCTCAAGATTAATTTGTTAATAATGCGCCTGAGAACACTTTAGGTGTGTGATCTTATCCGGACTGCCGGTAATAAGGTACCTAATGGGGCCTTTTATATATGATGATAATCATATAGTAATTGGACCGATTTGATTTGAGTTCTCGATATAATTCCGTGATCGAGAAGTCTTATCGAATCACAAGATGATCATATATGGATTAATCTCAATCCTGAGGTGATCACAGACAACTGCTTAGACTAGGTAGAGTTTGATGTGTTAGTAAGGATCACTTCGTTGTATGTGGTCCAACACTTCTCGTTGGCTCTATTCTGGAATGAGTGAGTAGTCTGTGCTATCACAGATATGGAATCCATTCCTTCCCTCGGGAAGTAGACAGACAGTTCCCTTATTTGTTAATCCTTGAAACTGATCGATCCCGGGAGTTCATATTATATTAGTTATGAACTAATTGATCACTAGGGGGTTAATGGTAAATTATGATAAGAGGCTTCGAGAAGGGTTTAAGGAGAGATCCCGAATCGAAACGAATAGTCTATGGAGGATTTATCCGTATGTAATGATTATATCAGTGGACACCTTATCAACTCATGGTTGAGTGTAAATTATCTATATTCGGCAGAGTTCAGTTTCAGATTTTTGGTGGTGTAATCCCGGATTTAATAGATTGAATATTATTGTTCGGTCTGACGAATAATTTTGTTTAATTTATTGTAGCTACTGAATATGGGTCCATGGTCCCCGACTTGGCTCCGATACCACTTGTAGGATGTAATATCACCGGATGGATCAAGATCCACCCGATTATGCAGCGGAAAGAATAAGATCTAGATCTAGTCAACCAAAATACATAAAATAATAGATCTAAACCTACGAGAGAGGTTTAGATTACCAACCTTTATGGTGCAATTACTCCAAGATCAAAAGGGCAATCCAAGCTAGTTGAGATCCTAGTTGAGAAGCCAAAGTCTTCCAACGTGTGTCTCCAAGCACCACCAGTGGATGGTGTTCAAGCGCCGGACCTCCTCGATATGCTACCTTAGAAAACCCGAAGTTTTCCAAAACTCGAACCCTAAGTAAAAGAGCCGAAAATTCTTGCTCTAATACTTACACCAAAACCGAGAATTGTGGTGATAATAGGCTTGGGAGAACTCTCTTTATATAGGAGAGTAATCCTTGTCCTCCAAGGATTTAATAATTAAGAGATAATTATTATGTTAATCCTTATTTTAAATAAAAGATAAATATAATATATATCCCAAACAAATTAGGATAAATAAATATATTATCCAATATTCCATGAATTATCATTTAACAAATAAATAATTAAATCATATATTAAATAATTATCCAAGAAAACTAATTTCTCTCTAATTAAATAATACAAAATTCGGCCAAACCCTAGCAAGTATAGGGCCACACTTAATTTTCCATCACACATCGCCGAAGTCACAAAAATTTCTTTTCCATGTATTTAATTATTTAGTCCAACTAAACAATTAATCCACATATCAATTAAATAAATAAATAGAAAACAAAAAAAAACAGCCGAGTTTTAATATTAAAAATTAAAAAAAAAACTTTAAAGGGTTTGATAATTATAATAAAATTGTTTATTTAATTAAAAAGTTTTTCTCCTCTCGGGTGTTCGTGGTTCGTGATCCGGCGGTTCGAGTTCAAGATTCGAAGATCAAGACTCGAAGACATAGTATAAGTTTTACTTTTCCTTAGAAAATAGGTTAGTCGGGGGTACCAACGGTCCATCTCGGTGTTTATTTTTTCCGTTATTTTTTCGTGTATGATCGAAATTATGTGATAGAAACCGGAAAATTGCCGTGGCATACACGCATCATATCATGATTCCACTCCAATGCATACATGTAGCTAGTTTATTTGGAATAAATTAGGCATGTATAACTCGTATAATTAGTTAAAAGCTTTTTTAATTAATATGTGGTAGTTAATTAATTAAGTAACTAATTATTAAAACCGAGGAACCGGGTTTTGTCAATCGTTACGATTTTAGTGATGGATTCTCGGTGAATCCCACTTAGATAAATCGTTGAGTTTTCGGTTAACCTACCTTAAACAGAAACGAGATTACACTTTGGTTGACAGTTTAAAAATCGAAAAATCATAGTACACGGGTTCGGAAATGGTCTGACCATGGTTGGGCAAGTTCAACTGAGCTACGGCTTGATTGACTCCCCTCCACGTGTGACGTTTGCACGGGGGTTCAACAAGACTTAGCATATCCGATAAGCCTTCGGGCTAAACGGGACTTCTCTTGCCGGATCCGACCGACAGTCACATATGTTCCAACGAATAAGACGGGCGTGAGGCACTTAACCGACCCTGCTCGAGTACTTTGATTCATTATTTCTTATTGTCAAGACCGAAACCGTAATTAGTAAACCCACCACTTTTTCAAATTATTGAGTGGGAGCGGGGAAGGCGACAGCCAACCCCACGGCCTCTACTATAGATGCAAGCACGTGAGAGAATGGTGACACCTCGTGCCGCTTTGATTTCGGCCCCCTTCAGATGGTGTTCACCACTATCAAAATTCAAGGCTTGGTCTCGAAAGGATATGATATCGGTACTCACCTCTTAGATCGACTCCGCCTCGTAGGCATACTCGGGCGCACTCGAGATCCGATATAGTAGGTCACACTCTTTATGGATATTTTCAAATATCTAGGCTAGAAAAAGGAAGGTAATCAATGATTAAGGTCCGGGATGTCTGATTCCCGTGAGATGTTCGATTCTCGAAGCTTAATAATTGAGAGAGATTGTCTCAGTTTAACCGTCATAGTGCTAATATCGACCCTCTCGGACAGTACTATGCGAGGTTAAATCCTTGGAATGGTAGGATAAACTTTTTATAGTTTATAATTCCTAAAATAAAAATCTAGTAGTGAAAATTTATTTTTTGAATTTAACTTTCTGTCATATTTCTTACAACTAAATCTCTAGGCTACTAAACTGTTAATAATAGGACTTCATTAAAAATGTGGAAAGTAACAAGTATGTTGTAAATTATCAAACAATGCATTTAATTTTTCGGAAGAGATTTATTCTCTTGAGCCTTTAAATTTTAAGTGACATAGTATAGGTATGTCATTTCTATCATTCGTGTTGAACGAGAGACGACCACACTTAGTTTACAAAAGATGATATAGGACTATCAGACAAATTCATTTAATGAATTTTAAAAGTGTAATTACACAACAAATTTCTAAATTGAAAAATTGGAAAATCATATACATAAAGGCGTTGCTAGTTAGACGGTATTTGGAACCGATAAATTAGTAGGAGCCTTAGCCTTATGATTTGTTGTTTTTCTGAATCATTAGAAATGTGTAATAGACTGCACAGGAGTTTCTCCATTTATCGGAAAAACAAGAATAAAGCATTACTAGTTAGACAGTATTTGGAACTGATAAACTAGTGGGAGCTTAGTTCTAGGTGATGTTGTAATCTTTGAAAAATCATAAATACAAAGTGTTGCTAGTTAGACGGTATTTGGAACCGATAAACTAGTGGGAGCTTTGCTCTTATGATTTGTCGATTAGAAAATCGAATAGTCCAAGCTAGTAACACTATCATTAGGCATCCCACAGTTCAAGAGTAGTGTCTACTCAAACGAACAGCTAGTTCAAGACTGTTTCCATTTAAGGAAATTCGATAATGGGAAAAGATGTTTATACATGTTAGTAATCTAAACTAAGTAGTTTTAAGGCTAAACCAGAAAATTAATAAATTGGAAATTAGAGGATAAAGAAAGTGATTTCGGATCACTGACCAATGCATCCTTAGCAATTTTCTCAAAAGCTAAGTTCTTTGGAAGAACTAGGTAGCTTTGCATTAAACGATAAATAAAATAGACAATGGGCAGTTATTTCAGATAGATTAGTGGCAGTGATATAAGGAAATGTTAGTGCACCACTTTTTCTGAATTTTCCCCAGCACTTTCTGTCCAAATTGCAGACTCTTTGACAGCTTTCAGTCAAGTGGCGTGCGCCATGACCTTGGTGGCGTGCTCCATCTTGCACTATTGCTTATCAGAGGAGTTTTGCACTCCTTTCGTTGCTTTCTCCTCTTTCCTATATAATATTCACCATTTCTTCTCATTCCTTCACAATAAAAATACCACCCTTCTCCCTTTTATCACTTTATCTCCTACCATGTCTTCTAACAACGAGCTCATTCCACCACCTTCACCATCCCTAACACCTCCAGATTCTCCCGACTCTTCTCCCGTGTATACCAACCCTCGTTCTCCTCCACGCATCTTCCAGTATGGCTCTGAGTTGGCAATAAATCGTTTTACCTACTGTTTCAGCCATGCCCCGATCCAGTATGAGAAAGGATTGAATCGGAGCAAACTCAACGAGTTTTCCAAAGTGAGAATCGATTGGGGTGGATGGTCCAGGTTTGTTAGGGCTCCTAGGGGTCGTGTCAATGTTTCTATGGTCCGCGAGTTCTATTCTGTTCTTTACGGAGCAGGATCCGTAACTGGCATGAATGCAATTGCTATGCGTGGTGTGCAGGTTCCTTTTAACCCAAGCGTCATCAATACTGTTTTTCATCTCTCCGAGACTCTTGTCGAGCCTATGGCTCCCTACGAGCGCTTATGGGAACTTGATATCCCTGAGAACATGAGTCTCCTTATCTACGAGGCCCTGGGCACTCTGTTCCGCTCAACCCATGGTCCAGGAACCGTGGATGCTGCCCACCTTGATAGTGACGCGCGTGTAGGAAAACATTTCATAAACTCCAGAGTTCTTGCCTCCCCGCAATTCTCACAAATTACTGATCACAGAGATTTTGTCATCTTAATTGACTTTACATAATTCATCTTTCCAATATCATTTTAACTAAACTACAGAGGAGGAGGAATCACACTGGACCTCCCATCGAAGGCCAAGATAGTAGGCACTTAGCCAGAGCTATTAGGAGTATGATGAGCTAAGCTCAATTGGGGTTTTTTTGTCTTGATGCACAACTTTTGAAACTCTCACAAATAGCTTCATGGTGTAGAAACTTTCCTTGCTTTTCCTCCAAAATTTCTCAAACAAGGCCAAATACCTTTTCACCTTGCTTTCTTCTTTTTGAAGTATTATTGCACTCTATCCATTCACTCGATATACACATACGTTTAAGCTAGCTTAATGGAATGACGAATAAGACTTTCGATGGCAATGAATTCTAAAGCATATTCTGGTCGGAGAATTTGTTTATCTTTGGTATACACTTTCATAAGATTTACTACTTTGTCACTATTATAGATGAAGCTAGTTATGGTCTTGTTGTCATCTTAATTGACTTTACATAATTCATCTTTCCAATATCATTTTACATTAAATCAGTATTTTGGGTTGAATAATGGGTATATTGGATATAAACAAATCATTCCCTTTAAAAAAACATACTATTGAACGAGCCGAGCTTGAGTTCGAGCCTGTTCGTGAGCTTCATATCGAGCTAGAACATTTTTTATACTTATCGAGCCGAGCTCGAACAGGCTTTTAGGCTCGTTAGTGTTAACGAGCCGTGCCGAGCCGAGCCTACCCGATTACAAACGAGCTCGAGCTTGAACATCAGCTACTCGGCTCGTTTAGCAATCTCATCAATCATTGACTGATAATAATTAAGGACTACTACTCGCTACATTGAATTGAATAGCATTAATTAAAATAAAATTAAAAAAAACTTAGAGATTGTCTTACCAACCTTTTTTTTTTTTTTTTTTTTTTTTTTTTTTTTTTTTTTTTTTGATATCTTGAGATTAAAACACTCTTCTCACTTTTTTGCTTTGATGGAAACATGTATGAATTGATGTCCTTTTTTGGTCATTGGACTTCTTATTTCATCTCATACTCTCCACTTGATCATCTTTTTTGATCATCTTCTTATATCGCTTTCTTTTAGTGCATGTTGAAATTGTATCTTTTTTTTAAAGCAAGAGAAAATTTCTCCGAGCAGATATTATTAAATGATAGTAATATATATTTGAGAACTAAAGTAATGAAGTTTTAGTGACTTATGAATCAAAAGACAAAAAAATCAAAAGACAAAAGCTCTATAATTGATATCGATAGACATCTAAGATATTTTTACACCATAGCAATCGATGGAATATATGGAACTAAAGTGTAACGCCTGCACTCCTACTTGTAGCGTTAAATGAAGTCATAAATGTCCGGTCAATCGCTTGACCGCCGCCTCGTCATGGCCTACAGTGCAAAAACCCGAATTGACAAGCGGCTTTATGTTCTCACACTTATATGGGGTGAAGATTCACTTAATTTACTGATGTAGGATATCACATTCTCCCTTATAAAGGGATGGCGTCTCGCTGGGACGGCCAAGATTTGTCTCGGATCGCCTCTACCAGAGTGAATTAGTAGAGCCATCCTTCACGTCTTCTTTTGGTGCGGTAGCATAGTAGCCTCGATCGAGTAATGGCCTGATACTATTCTCAGAACGCCTGCACTCGCTCAGAAGGTTAAATGAAATATAAATGTCGGTCAATCGCTGAGACCACCGCCCTCGCCCTCTTGGCTGCAAAAGGCTAACTTGAGTTGATGAAGAGCATTTTTTATGTCTCACACTTATATGGGGGTGAGCATTCACTTAATTTACCGATGTGGGATATCACATAAAGGCTATTTTTTTGGTTTTAAAAGAAGCACGTCATTGGGGATTTAACGACTACAGGTAGAAAGCGATTGTTTGACATATATCTCGAGGCTCCGCAGACCTGTCGAAAGTATTTTTACACCAGAATATATTATCACAATACATTTTGATATGTCATCACGTACTTTGAAAGAAATTCATTAGTAGATGTTTATTAGAAGTAGGGGCCCACTTTAAAATTAATAAATCTCATTAGAAACGGTACACGAAGTAGTATTTGGTTGACCGACCTAAAATTTATGATTGATTAAAGTGTGGAAATAATATATACGTTGTGCCATTTTGCCAAGCTAGCAGATACTCAAAACAGATCGGAGCTAGACTTGAGATACACGAACTCTCTCAACTCTCAAAACTCAAAGGCCAAACGACTCAAAACCTGAGATATGAATCAACAAGAGAGAACATTCTTCGGGGAATTCAACAGATTGGGATCTGCTGTATCAACGTTTGAAGAAAAGGTGGGGAAAAGTCGGAGCTTTTTAAAAGAAGATTCAGATCAAAAGATGTAGTAATTTGTAATGGCCGGAATGTTGGGAGATTAAAAGAGTTTTTCAAATTTCTAAGAAAATTGAAATTAAAAGAGCAAATCAGAGCTTAAAAGATACAAGATTTTGATTCAATCAGACAGAAATCAGAACAAATAATTCGAAGAGGAACGTTGGCGAGACTTTCAAATTCAACGAAAATCAGAGAAATTCAAGGTAGGTAAGAAAAAAGGTGCAGAGACACTAACCTCTCTTGTCTGTTGTCCCTGATTCTGCAACTATGTGTTTTGAGCAGCTGGCCTCCTTCCTCGAAATTTATATGAATTTTTGTGTGTGTGTGGTTGTTCTCCACATCTAATACTGTGTGTGATACATGGAAGAAGCATGCAACATATATCATATATAGAGGGAGGGTGAATGAATGAAATTATTGAAGGTATGCATGAGTGGGAGTGGGAGTGGGAGTGGGATTGTGGGAGTGGGTAATTTGATTCTTTTGTGTCACGGGTCCTATTGTTTCTCTTAAGATTCTTTGTGAATTTGAAAATTATACTAGTAGTCAAGATTCGTTGAAGATTTGTGTCTGTGAATGTTTTTGTTTTTTCTTCACGCATGCATTATCACTTATCAGATTCTGTGAAAAGTGACCGATTTATTGGAATTGGATCCTATGCTCACAAATGATTTTCAATTCAGGTAAAACCGTTGTGTTAAAACGAAAGAACACAACGATCATTTACTTTGTTCAAGCTTACCGTTCTGAAATTAGGGCATTTTTCATCCTATTGTTATGTGGAATTTTTTTTTAAATGAAAGAGAGTTCCCACTGATGAAGCAGACCTGCATGGCGCAGAGGTCAATGGTCCTATTCAAAACTCGGTATAAATTTACTAGTGATAACTCTCTAATAATATAAAAATTCTATGTTTGTATATTTTTCGAACTTTTTTAACAAAATTCTCCTTATTGCTCAATTGGTAAAGTGCTAATTCATTGACCTTATGTTTTCCCCTTTTCTTTTTTATTTTTTTTTATTTTCTCATTTCTACGGTTTGTATTGTATGTTTTATTATATCATTTCTAGTGTGTAAAAAAAATTCGCTACCTTATTTTAGTGGGAATTAATTTGACCCCACTTAACTAAATTCATGGGTCCGTCACTGCCTCACCGCCATGTAGGCGCCAGCTCAGGTTGTGATTTGGTTGTGGCATTCTAGGTTGTGCCCCTAGCATTGCCGGTTGAGATTATTCTTTACGGATTTATGACAGTTTACTGATATATATAATACAACATTAATAGGAGGGTGTAGATTGCAATGTCCATGTTGAATCTGATTTCTCCGGTACCAAACGCAATAGGTCATGTGTTTGAACTGATATGGCCGTTTCTGGTGTCTTGTAGGTTGCGGCTGATCCACTTCTTGGTTGTACAGTGGGCAAAGAATGTGTTCCAATATCTCATGGGGAGCAACCGGATAATTCTGGAGGTTCTGCAGCGAGGAGAAATAATTTTGGTTGTATATAAAAACAATGATGTTGTTGTTTTATTTTTCATTCATTTAATGTTTGTTCAAGGGGCATATATGCTTGCCAATACACTGTTCTAATGCTTCGTCGTTTGACCATAGCTGAATATGTCTTATAAATTCATAATATAACAAAAGAAATGCCAAGTAACCACAATCGGACATAAATTTCATCAACATTTAATGAGCATTGTTGTCTAGCCATATTATTACATAGTGTACATGCATCCATTATCGGGTGATTCTGACTAGATTAATCGGTGTTAGATCTATATTATAATATAGATATGATCAACATCATCAATCTACACAGATCACCCGACATGCCGGATGCGCATACACACACTCATGACTATCATTTCGAACATTTAATACCTCAAGACCATAATCATCTTTATAACACAAATGATATACTCATATTGTATTATGTTTCTTACTCTTCATGAGTTTCATTATCATGAACTTATATATGAATTTTCTTTAATCAAACAAGTTATCATGAACTTGAAACAATATATTTATTTTGACCATTTTATCTATGTTGCAAACATAAAGTATGGCGAAATTGATAAAACATAGAAACAAAGAGAACATAGTAATTTAACGTGGTTTCCGGCGTTGTGCCGACTACTCCACGGACAAAAAAGAAGATATTTTATTACGCACAAAGTTACAAGGTATTTCACACACTTGTGAAATTAACACTCTTGAAAAACACACATTGCATTGATTACATCATTGGTATTTATAAGCACAAATCTCAAACCCTAACCGTCAAAGATCTTTGTCGAAGCGCCATAAATGCCCTGGGATGTGGACCCCAATTCCAAATTGTTATCCACTGCATTTAAACTCACTTCGACGAATGACTTTCCAGACTTGTAATCAACTGCCCAGATGTAGAACTCAGTTATACTCAGCAAAACTTAGAAGACCAAAAGCGATTGTCGACTTTGTAAGAAAACTCAATTGACTTCACCAAACCGACTTTCACAGAATCGAATATACTTTTATGAAAATGACCATCATTCTTAGTCTAAGTTTTCCAGATTAGTTCCACCGGTTTATTCATCAGTTTAGAGATTAAGCCACCAAAACTGACAAATCTCCACCTTGACTTGAACTCTCATTCACAGTCAATCAGATTGCATAATTAGATGTACTTGTTCAGATGCATTCGTCAATGCCAGGATGTATTGTACCAGACTTCTCCTCAAAATCCACTCGGTTGATCGCCTCAACCGAGTATCCAGATTTCGCCATAAGCTTTGAATATTCAGCAAGTCCAGACACAATTGAAACTTGCTCTGCTGAACTGGTTTAGTGAACATATCAGCAGGATTATCCTTGGTGATGATCTTCTTCACTACAACCCTCTTCTCATTTCTCAGAAAATGATATCTCACATCAATATACTTGGTTCTCTTATGATGAACTTGATCCTTAGCTAGACAAATTGCACTCAAACTGTCACAATAAATCTCAACTTGATCATGATGTAGCCCAAAATCACTGACTAGTCCCTTCAACCAGATACCCTCCTTGGCTGCTTCAGTATGAGCCATATACTCAGCTTCAGTAGTTGATAAAGCCACTTTTTCCTGAAAATTTTCTTTCCAGATGACAATTGAATTCCCTAATGTGAAAACATAACCATTCATTAATTTTCATCTGTCCACATCACCTGCATAATCAGCATCACAGTATCCTGTGATCGGTTCTTGAGTATCACCTCCATAAATGAGACCATTATCAGCTGTACCCCTAAGGTAGAACATTCTTTTCACAGCTTTCCAGTGTTCCTTTCCAGGGTGAGCCATAAACCTGCTATCAACACCGGCTGCCTGAGCCAGATCAGGCCTAGTGCACATCATGGCATACATCAGACTGTCAACTGCACTAGCATAGGGAACTCTTGACATAATTTCCTTCTCCTCTACTGATTGTGAAGCAAAAACTGATAAATGAACATTTGATGCCATAAGAGTATCTATTGGCTTAGCAGCTGACATGCCAAACTTTGCCAAAATCTTCTATATATAGCCCTATTTGAGATAAAAGCAGCTTTTTCGATTTCTACCTCTCAGGATCTCCATCCCAAAATTTTCTTGGTTGCACCCAAATCTTTCATTTCAAACTCAGCATTGAGAAGGTGTTTCAGATACTGAACATCAGATTTCTTTCTTGCAGCTATCAGCATGTCATCCACATATAACACAAAATAGATGTATGATCCATCTTCCAGCTGACTGTTATAAACACAACAATCGTAAGGACTTATGTTGTAACCCAACTGGATCATATAATTGTCAAACATTTTATACCATTGTCTAGGAGCTTGCTTCAGTCCATACAAGGACTTCTTCAACTTACACACAAAATCTTCCTTACCAGAAATTTGGAAACCCTCTGGCCGAGTCATGTAGATCACTTTGTCTACCTCACCATGTAGAAAAGTTGTCTTCACATCTAACTGCTCAAGTTCAAGGTCTTGCTGTGCCACCATTGCTAGTAATACTCTGATTGAAGCATGTCTGACTACTGGTGAGAATATCTCATCAAAGTCCACCCTTTCTTTCTGACTGAACCCTCTTGCAACCAAACATGCCTTATACTTAACTCCTTCTGCCTCAGTTATCCTTTCCTTCTTCTTGAAGATCCATTTGCAAGTAACAACTCTCCTATCAGTTGGATGTTTAACTAGATCCCAAGTCTGATTCTTCAGTAATGACTCCATTTCATCTCCCATGGCAGCAAGCCATTGAGATGCTTCAGAAGTTGTCACTACTTCCCTGTAAGTAGAAGGTTCAAAACCATCCACTTCTTCATCGAAAACTGTATCTCTGCTGAGAATAACTCTGTTTTCTGCTGATGACTAAATTCTATAACCCTTAACTCCATCACCATACCCCAAAATTGTGTTATATGAATCCGCCACAAACAAATTTTTGGACATTAAAGCAAGTCGATTGATGACCTATGTATTATGCACAGGATAAAATGAGTTTGAAATAAATAAAATCTAGACTTACAACTATACATTAAACATATTCAACGTAAAACATGGATGAAACATGGCTATAATTAAGTTAAAAAGGAAAATATAAAATCTTTTGATGAATGTCTAACGTCTAAAGGAAAGAAGAAAAAAACCTATGATTTTCCCTCAATTCAATATTTATCGCAGCAGGTCTAAGTACTGTAACTTTAGAATACGTCCGTCCTCATTGTTATGAAATTTTCGAAAGATTACCATCTCAAATTCCATCAAAAGATTACCAGTTGTGCCGAATCTGAATTTCCAACACATCCAGCACCATAAAAAAGCAATCATTAATTCATAACATCCGTACCATGATTACACCAAACAAAAGTCCTTACTCAAACAATTAGTTAGGCAATTCAAATTGTAAGTCACTACAATACACTCACATTGCTTTGCACATATTCAGAGCTTGATCCAAAGATTTTCTTCCCAGACGCTCTCAATCCAGCTCGAATGAGTCGAGCTAGCACCATAGAACGCATTCCCAAATGGATTTGGTTGCGGCGCATTAAATAGCGATCGGTGGTTTAGGCATACCGATCGCACCCAGCCGTGGTCTTAGATTATCATACATTTCTGCATCAAAATACAATAAAGGAAAAGAATTCATTACCGTTTCTTATCCGAGAGAAGCAAAATCAGTCGAGATTCGAAAGCAATGTAAAAATGCAGATCCTAATACTATCGATATAGCTCAAGTATAGTTGCGGCAAGTGCAGTCTTTGCGTAGTTTATCTGGCGGCGGCGGAGGTTGCGTCGACAAAGATGGATGACGCTTGGCGTGCTAGGAGATGGTATCAATATTATGTTCAATCCAAATGACACGAGAAACCAACCATCACACTGGACCCGAGCTTCATTTCCAGCAGAGCGATTTGAACCAGGAGAGAAACACCTAGCGCAAAACTTTGAACTTTGATGAGAATATAAGAAAGTGAGAAGTACACAACAAAATTCTAAAAGATTAACACCTAGTTGCATTTGCCCCTAAAATCATAGCAACACTGTTAAAAAATTACAACTCATAATAGGCTCCGAAGCTTGTCCGTCATCATCATGATTTCTTCGAACTAATCAATGCATTCAACGGAATTAATGTTTATAACCATTGCACTAAATCCGGATAAAAGTACCTACCAAGAATGATGAATTAGGATCAATATTAACATCCCATGTATACATATATCCCTCAATTCTTATTCTGTGAAAATATAAAATGGGTATACAAAGACACCATTGCTCTTCCCGTCATATGTGTGGATATATACACCAATGCGTATCACAATGTCAATTCAAAAAATGTTCTGAAAAGCCGAGCAATGTTTTTTTTTTTAAGTTCACCATCACTAGTTAAAAAGAAAAACATTTGAATTTCACCATGTCTAATTCACCCCAGGCAATTAGTTAAGGATGAAAAAATGAGCCACGTAACAAAATAAACTCACCACCCTAAAGGCAACACATTCTTGCTCCAACAATAAACTCAGTTATTTCAATAGTAACCTCTTCCACACAAAATAGAAAATGAAAAATATAAATAGCTACAGTGTCTTATATAGTAAAGCACAATACTATGAACTATGAAGTCACTAAGTTTTCAGAGAAAAAAAATGTATCTATATTCTAAACCACGCACAATCCACTGCAATGAATAATACATACCCGTAAAGCCGCTTGGAGCACATGTAGCTGCATTGATAATCGTAACCAAGCCTTCAAACCACAAAGAAACAAATTATGAACAGCAATATCAAATAAAAGACACAAGACGGATCAGCAAGTTTGAAGAGTACATTCAATCACAACTAATTCAAGAGTATAAACATTAATCAAAATTCAAGCGAAATATGTACATACAGCAAATGATAAATCGAAAGTCTATATGTTTACCTCAAACCCACATGAGATTCCATCTGAAGAAAGGAAAATAAGTGATTTGAAAGAGAAATAGCGAGGTAAAACGTCATAAGAAGGATCGAATAATTACAACTCCACTAAATTGATAAATTAACTTGCAATGAAATATAAAAATTAAAAATCTGTAATCACAAAATAATCTCAGAACACTCAGAACGAATCATTCTGGTCTTGGGAGTGCTGAAATTCCATCAATTATGTCGATTAGCTACTCATGGATATTATATCAAAGAGAAATAGCAAGTAAAAGAATACGAAACTATAGGTTTTGTTTTGTTTTTTACACAAAATACACTAATGATTTGAAAGAGAAACCTACCTCCCTGTAAAATCATCCACGGCGAGAATCGTGTGACAAAACCTTCTCTACCGCCATTATTTTTTTACGATCCGCAACGTGACAACTGCAAGAAATGATTCACCGCTTTGCAATTAGCGTATGAGAATGAAGGAGATTGACTGAGATAATGTAGATGAAAGATAATTGTTAGAGATTGACTGGTAATTAAGTTATTATAGTAATGATATCCACCTAGACAATTTATCTGCAACGTAAACTAACCTTTGACCCAAGAATCATCAACACAACAACCACCCTATCTGCAAAAGAAAAAAGCTTTAAGTAAGCAACTTTCTTATTATTATTCTTCATCTGCCTCCCAACAACGTGTGCTTTCACCTTTCATCGCCATTTTCTTGAAGAAGAAAACGGCAAAAAAAAAACAGAAAATCATGAATTGGAGATAAAGAGGATTAGGTAAGATAGCGTAAAGATGGTGGATTCTGTTTTCGAAAATTGGGGAGTGATTATCGAAACTTCAGAGGTATTGCGAGCCGTAGGTTTCTAAGGTGCTGGGTGTTTTTTTCGGGTTTGGGTCAGGACTTTGGGTAAAATTACGGGTAATTAAGTTAAAAGTGTTCATCAATCCCCCTTATTATATAGTATAGATAGTGAAGATGTCTAAATCGTCACGGGTGTCCTTGCGGTGTATAGATGGTGGATATCTCAATTTGTATTTAAGGTGTGGTGTTACTCCAGTGGGTGGTGGTATGGAGAGAGTTAGAATGGAGAGAGAGCTTTGGCTTGCAAGTATAGTGTGTATTTCATATATCTCATCTCTCCTTTTTAGTAAATGACCACCCTTTTATAGAGGTGGATAACTTAGGAATAAGTAATCTATTAGATATTTTACTAATAGCTAGAGTCTTACTTAGATACTAAGCAAGGCGAAATATCTAAGCTACAAGTGGGGAAAGATCTGGATCAATCGGCGGCCATCTCTCCGAGGTCGCGAGGAGCAAGCCCTCTCGGCCTCGTCCCCTGGCGACCTTCTTCTTGACTTGCCTGGATGAGATTCACAGGATCTGTTGCACTTGCACTGGGACCGCAAATGCCTTGGTCGGCGGCGAGGTGAGACACTGATGGCCGCCGCTTTTGCGATCTCTCTGTCATGCCGGAGGGTGGCGCGATGGGTTGTCACTACTTGTTGAGGTGGTGGAATTATTTATACCCGTCAATGGCCCCTACTCCGTGCTTTAATGATATTCCCGAGGATATGAAGGATGGAGTAATTATCAACACCTTTTATGACCTCGTCGTCGGATGCGACTTGTACACTTAGGGCCGTGCTTTCAAAGCAAGCGACCTCGGAGTAACTTTGGGCTGTTTTGCGACCTTGTCGTCGATGCGACTTGTTTCTAAGGGCCGTGCTTTCAAAGCAAGCGACCTCAAAGTAACTTTGGGCTGTTTTACGACCTTATCGTGCGATGCGACTTGTTCTCAAGGGCCGTGCTTTCAAAGCAAGCGACCTCAAAGTAACTTTGGGCTGTTTTGCGACCTTATCGTCGATCGACTTGTTCTCTAAGGGCCGTGCTTTCAAAAAAGCGACCTTAAAGTAACTTTGGGCTGTTTTGCGACCTTGTAAATCGATGCGACTTGTTCTCACAAGGCCGTGCTTTCAAAGCAAGCGACCTCAAAGTAACTTTGGGCTGTTTTGCGACCTTGTAAATGATGCGACTTGTTCTCTAGGGCCGTGCTTTCAAAGCAAGCGACCTCAAAGTAACTTTGGGCTGTTTTTCGCGACCTTGTCGTCGTCATTCTCTAAGGGCCGTGCTTTCAAAGCAAAGCGACCTCAAAGTAACTTTGGGCTGTTTTGCGACCTTGTCGTAAATCTAATGCGACTTGTTCTCTAAGGGCCGTGCTTTCAAAGCAAGCGACCTCAAAGTAACTTTGGGCTGTTTTGCTGACCTTGTCGCCTGCGATGCGACTTGTTCTCTCTGGGGCCGTGCTTTCAAAGCAAGCGACCTCAAAGTAACTTTGGGCTGTTTTTGCGACCTTGTCGTGCGATGCGACTTGTTCTCTAAGGGCCGTGCTTTCAAAGCAAGCGACCTCAAAGTAACTTTGGGCTGTTTTGCGACCTTGTCGCCGTCAATCGTGGACGCGTCGATCCTCTGGAGTTTTCCTCTCTGGAACGATCGGCCGTTTGAAGAAGCTGCCAGGTAGTTGTGCGTGAGTCTTGATGGGGCGCTTGCACCGTATTTCAAAGCGACAATTGCCGCCTAATCGAACCGTTGGATGAAGCGTTCCCAACCGTCACGATCGTGGCCCCTTGCTATATAAAGCTTTCGCTTCTCACCCCTCACACTTTTAGTGTTTCTTATTTTCTCCGTTGTTTGTTGTTTTAGAATTCTCAAGTTTTGGCGAGCTTTGAAGGTTCAGCGGCGTTCTGCGGTGGTTCTAGGATTTCACGGCGGTTCTTTTGAAGATTCCGGCCACTCTCTTGAGTATTTCCCGATTTTTCTGCGGTTTTCCAATCTTTCTCGACCAAATCGGGTAAGAAATCCTACACGTTAACTCGTTTACTCATCCATCCCCTGCCTTGTTTTTCCATACATATCAATTTTGTCATTCTTTTTTTGCTACGGAGATGCAACATTGCCTTGTTTCCGATTAATAATGGGGTTTTTTCTGGGGAGAGTTTATAGCTTTTTCTGGGAAAATTGGGGTTTCACCCGCTCCTGCTATTATTCTCTGTAATTTTATTTGCGATCTCTCTTGCAAAAGCGGAGGAGGCGGTATTGAAGTGGGTGCGATCACCTTCACAGGCTAATTTATTATTATACCGGTCTGAAAGCTCCACCTTTTCCTCCCTTGTTTTTGCGGGATGTCGGGGAATGATCATTACAGCGATGATTCTACGGAAAAGGAGATTTACGATTATCTTTGAGATGACCCCATATTATCTGCGGCCTCGGTTGGCGATTCTTGGATGAGGTGAAGTGGAAAGCACTCGCTTGAGATATTGGCGAGATTACTGCGATGATGAGGTCGCTACTATGGGTGCCGACCGCTTTTGAGTTGGAGGCCTTTGTCATTTGCTAGAAATCCGCCCGCGTAAGTGAGCCTTAAGGAGAAAGCGCGGGCTCAAAAGTCTCCAATTGTTCACGGTTTGAAAGATCGCGCCCCGGCCGAAGGACAAGCTGCGGTCCAGTACTAGCGGCGCTCCCGACCACGGCGAAGCTTATGTTCGGGCGCGCGATTCATGAGTTAATGGGGTCGGTGAGGATGAAAATGCGGAATTGCCTCGGAAGGATATCGGAGGCTGCAAAAAGCGAAGAAAAGGAAAATTGCGAGCCAAACCATGATAGTTGGTGAGGCGCGCGCGGCCGACACCGGCCGAAGAGAGCTCTCGTCTAACAATCACGAAGCTATGCGAGAGTTTGCGATCGTGGCGGCGTATGAGAAGGGCGTTGATAAGAAATGGTCCCGGCGTGCAAAACAGCGATCTCAGCGGGACCATTAATAGCATATTCGGAATCGACACGGTGTGTATCGGTTTTCTTTTTCGATTATAAGAAAGAGTCCGATAAATTTAAACCCGGGGACCACAAGGATTACGTAAGTGCGGCGTCGCTCCGAGGACACCCTTATCCTCCACTTCCATCATTTGTGTGCGGTGCGAGACCGCCTTTCGATCCTTTCTTTGTGAAGATCGCAAGGAGTTGGAGGCGCTTCCCTACGATTTTGCCGTCGGGGCTATTATCCAGTTGATGGCCTTCATCGTTATGTGCGGATTACGAAGATCGAGCCGGCGTTAACTCTTGGGCAATTTTATTCATACGTGGGACGTCTATTCTGGACAAGTCTCTGCGAGTCGCGAGACTCCGCCTACTATTCCCGCTTCCCGATAAGTTTCATAAATGGGGCGGCGTGGTGCTGAAAATCGAGTCGAAGGTAGGTTGGCCTTTTCTGAGGCGGAAGTCGCGGAGGCAAATCCACACTTTTAATCTTTGACCCCTCGTGAGTGGCGGCGCTACGTAAAGGGTGTGATGACGTTAATTCGATCGGACGGGCGGCGCCATCTCGGAGAAATGTTTCTGGGTTGAACTTCTTGATCTGGCCGAGCCTTTTGTATGTATGGCGGGCCTAGTGGGCGAGGGAATGCGCGCCCTTGAGTACGAATGGGTCTGAGAGCTGCGATCCAGTTTGGATTGGGGTTGTCATATCAACAAATGTTTCCCTCCGAGTGTATACGGAATGTGGGGCGATCTATACTGCTTAGCCGCTTTGTAACTTTCTTTGTCCACTTGTATTTATTTGTAAATGCTCATTTTGTTTTGTTGGGCTCTAAAGCGCTTTCTTTTTGTAGGTATGGATCCAAATGCTCGCGAGGCTCACGAAACAAGCTTAATGCGGAAGCGAGACAAAGCGGCCAATGCTCGGCAGGAGGCTTTGAAGAAAGCTCAGGGATGGTGCCCCGAGCGTAGGCGCCTCGATTGTCGAAGAGACACATAACCGGGAAGCTGCGACCTCTTACGCCTTGTTGCGACTTCCTCCGCCCTTGTTGCGGGCCCAGTCGGTGGTGCCTCAAAAAGACTCATCCCCCATTAAAAAGTCGCGACGGGTGAAGCGACCTCAACCAGAGAAGAAAAGCGAAGGATGATCGCCCACCCAAGCAGTCCGCTCGGCCAGCGCATCTTGAAGAGGTTGAAACTCCGGTGGAGAAAGCGCACCATTGAGAGCGCCACAAAAACTTTGCCTCGAGGTTATACCGGGAAAGAGGCCCTCTGGTTGGATCGAGCTTCACCCGGGGTCTCGACTGTCCAAAGCTCGCTTGATTAGCGAAGCAATTGCCGATGTGATTCCTCACAGGGCCACTTCCCTATGTTTATCGACATCTTTGTTCAAGTGGAGATTGGCGGGGCATATTAGCCCGCTTTGCGGCTCAAGACAACTCTCCGCCTCAAGATGAGATTCTTTGAAATTAGAGATCTCGGTGGCGATTTGGGCTTCTTTGCTTCTCTGCAGTAAGACCGTTTTTTTTTTTTTTTTTTTTTTTTGTTGTTGTCTCTCTTTTTCGGCTTGACTCGGTGCTCGTTTAAATAGGTACTTGAGGGCATTTGAGAGGCGCGAGGCGGAGGTGAGAAAGTGGAATGGTAGCGGTTTGGGGCCTGATAAAGCGAGGGTTACCGCCGAAAAAGAAGGCTAAGCATGCGGTGGCGAGTGGAAGA
The DNA here is from genome assembly GCA_026214975.1 of Gentiana macrophylla. Classification (NCBI taxonomy): domain Eukaryota; kingdom Viridiplantae; phylum Streptophyta; class Magnoliopsida; order Gentianales; family Gentianaceae; genus Gentiana; species Gentiana macrophylla. The sequence goes on from CM047805.1 coordinate 157,302,855, forward strand.
TGAAAGCAATCATGGAGGAGCACTCTAAATTGAATATTTGAGATCAATGAGAAAGTTGCATCTTTGACAAAGGATCATCGCGGGCGCGAGGAGGAGATCGCCCGCGTTGAGGTTAAGCTTCTTTGGCGGAGGCGGTGCCAAAGAATTTCTTGAGAAAGCTATTGAGGAAGGCTGAAGAAAGCGGTGAGAAATCATCGAGGAGGCCAAGTCTGGGGCCGTCATTGCGCTACAAGAAGTCGGATGACTTCTTCGACCTTATAGAGAATAGCTTTGACCAGGGCTTTAGTCACTAGCTCATTTATATCTGGGCGTGTCGGCGGGGCACATCACTCTGGAAGATATCTTTGCGGTGGGTGAACACGCATCAAGGTCATCCCGATTTAGTGGTCTTTCACCGGAAATCCCTTATGCAAGCGAGCTCGTTACCTCGATTGGTGAGCAAGCTTAAGCGCGGCAAGCTGTTTGGGATCTGCTCCTGTTAATCCTGTAAACTTTGAGATGTTGAAGAAGCCTCCGCCTACGAGCAAAGCGGCGAGTTTACCGACACCCGCCTACTACTCGCATGCTCTCAGATTTCTTGGACTTTTCTGCGAGCTCTTTGAAAATTTGATTTGTAACTTTGACTATTTACTTTTGTGATTTGGTGAATCTTGATTTGTAATATCTTGACAATTTATTTTCGCATTTTTCAATTTATAAAACTTGGCTTTTCTGTCATTCGATTCGATCGCGGCCTTTCGCGAGGTGTGGTGAGTTATTTTATTCTCTGTCTTTATCCTCTTGATTCGATGCGAGGTTGCTTAATAATTTTTAGCGTCAGCGATCATGAAGCGTCGTCGTCTCGTTCTAACCATAGTCGCTACGCGACGCTAATTTTTCAAAGTTTTTGGCCTTATTGAGAAGCGGTGCTTTTGCCGGAAGATAGAGCACTGTTAGAGCGACCTTTGGTGTGTGTCATTAACGTGAGTTATGACCCACAATGACTAGGTGTCGGTTATGCTTGTAGCCATAAATTTCGGTCTCTTTATAGTGCAGCGCTCTGTTGCCTTGGTTTTTGGTCGATTTGCATATCGGCCCTAGGATCGATTAATCCCAACCGTTGATTATACCCCTTCTACGGTATAAAAGGGGGTTACTTTGGAACTCACTCTACCTCTTGCCTCATCTTGAATTTGCTTTCTTTCTCCTCAATCGTTCATTATCCTCTTTACCGTTTATCCCCGACTACATGTCTCATCCAGGGAAAGCGGCGAGGTTCGGATATGGAAAGCTCGTCTATCCGGGATGTTTCTCCTTTTCACTGCTGCCTCCCCGTAGCCAAGGATTATTTACGGGATTATTTTAAGTGGCGTGATATTATGAGGAGAGGGCTTAAATGAACAACGAATAGAAGACGGCTCCATCTTTGCGCGTTCGGCTTTACAGGTGGTGGGAATTTATTCTTTGAGCCTCTGGGGGCGGTTAATGTTACCATGATCGGGAATTTTATTCCGTGTTATGCGAGGTAGCCTCTGGCGGGGCTGTGAGCGACATTTCTCTCGGGGTGTCCCGTTATCTTTACTCGGAGAGAATTAACCAAGTTTTTAACATACCGCTATAAATCCCTCCTCCCGTTATGAGATCGCTGGGACCTTGCGGATGAGGAAAATAAGCGATTCGTCTAGGTATTGCAATGTCTGCATTTGTTCCCGAGAATCGGCGGGTTTGGTCTTTAAGGTATTGCGTCCGACCTCTCTCGCGGCGACCGTGAGTGGAAGAAGTTTATAAATTCCGCGCTCTTATCTTTGCCGATCTTGATGTTGTTAGCGAGAGCGGCGCTCATACTACCTGCGCCATTCGCGACCATCAGTGGATATAGGCGGGAGTCTTGATCCATCGCGAGGCACTAAGATATCGCGTGCTCGGTGAGTCAAGATCGCCGAGTCTTGGTCGCCGCATGCCTTCGCGTCGTCGATAACCAAATTATGCGATGGCGCCGGGGTTCCTTCCATACTCTCGACCGATATGTTTGAAAAAACTTATCCGGTGGAGCCACTTTTACAAGCGTGGTGTCGTTTTGGACCTCACACATGTGATCGGAGGAAGATAACCATTGCGCAGTTGATGGAAGTTTGTCCAGGCTTGATCGATATGTTTGAAAAAACTTTTCATCGTCATTTTCATTTTTTTTTTTTCATTTTTTTTTTTTTTTTTTTTTTTTTTTTTTTTTTTTTTTGATGATGATGATGCGAAAAGACAAGAATGTAAATACAATTTGGAAAAACGACTTTATTTGAATTGGCTTGTTACATATAGTATTTTTTCAGTTATGCGCATGCCGTGGCCTATTATACTCATGGCCCTCCTTGTCACTTAGCATGTCGTCCCTTTTTGATAACTCGCGAAATCCGTAGAGGGCCTCCCGGTTTTCCGATAGCTTTCCTTTTTTAACCGTGGCCCGTGGCTTGTCTTTTTTGCGAGCGTAATCCCGACGGCGAAGTGATGATTTGAATCGTTTGTCGTGATGGCGCTTTGCGCTGTTTATAATTGACTAGGCATTTGTATGCTTGGATGCGCCGCTCTCTACTAGATCAAGCTCGAGTTCGGCGCCATTTGTATTATTGATCTCATTTGTAAAAAGCGACCCTAGGGCTTGGTAAGGCCATTTCCACAGCGCCATAGCCTCAGATCCATATGTTAAAGCAAAAGGAGTTTCCCTCATTGTGATTTTTCGCGGCGTCTGAGTGCCCGTAGAGCCGCGGAAGGTGATCCGGCCCGATGGCTGCTTTCTCACCAGGCTCTTCTTCAACACACTTAGGACTGTTTGTTGGCATTTTCGGCTTGCCCATTTCCTTGCGGGTAGCACACGGATGATTGCCAATGTTTAACATTGTTCTCTCCACGAATCTGTCGAATTCGTCTACGAATTGAGGTCCGTGATCGGAAACCATCACTCTTGGAACACCAAATCTTGTCCATATTTGATCGAGCAAAAAGTATGTTATGTCCCTGGTATTGGTTTTACCAAGGCCTTAGCCTCGACCCATTTAGTAAAATAATCCACCGCGACGACCACGTATTCGCAACCCGGCGACCCTTCTTCAAGGGTCCGATGAGGTCGATCGCCCACGTGTCGAAAGGCCGGCGACTACCACTATGCTTTGTTATTTGAGGGTAGCCTGGGGATACTTGCGAACCTCGGCAAGCATCACATGCTCGGTATAAGATTTGGCGTCTTACGCTAATTTCGGCCAATAATATCCGGCTAGAAGTACATACGTGCTAGTGTTCGATTGGAGAGATGGCGCGCGACATTCCCTCATGTAGCTCTGTTAGGATTCCCGTTACCTCCTCAGGTTAAATGCGCATCGCGAAGGGTTTCGAGAATGAATGACGGTAAAGCACGTCGTCCATAATCGTATATCTTGCGGCCGCTTCTTACTAAGGCCTTAGCTTTGCAAGGGTCGCTCGGAAGCTCTCTAACTCAATATAAGACTTCATGATGTCGACCCAACAAGTGTTCTTGGGTTGGAAATCCATGATCTCGTCCTGGGAGATGGCGGGTTCCGATAGGTGTTCGACCATGATGCTAGGATCGCACGACAGCGTCTTATTTGGTTAATTTGGATAAGTAGTACGCCTATGATTGTCCTCTCGAGGATGTTTTGAATTGACAATATGTGAAAGTTGCTTTGAGTCTTTTGCGAGGTTAATATACCTTTGTAAAATTTACGCAATGAATGCCAAATGACCCATTGATTTGATTCACCACCAAGCGTGAATCGCAAAATACTTGTATATTTTCGACTTTCATGGCTTTGGCGAGTTTCAACCCGCAATAGCGGCCTCGTATTACGCCTGGTTGTTAGGCGGTGAAATCAAATCTCGAGCACTGCTCAATTTCTTACGATGTGCCCGTTCTAACGAGATTATTCCCGCGCCACACCCCTTTGTGATTAAGCGGACCCGTCAACGTAGAGCGCCAGCGGTGACTTGGCACGATGGGCTCGTCCTCTGTGGTGACCCTATCTTGGTGGCGTTCGGAGCATGGCTGCTCTTTCACCTCTTCGTTGAAGCTTGTTTTACGCTATGAAATGCAGGAGAGCACTGGGCCTTTCTGACCTTCGGGGCTCATATCGGATATCGAACTCGATAAGCTCGATGGCCCGTGAGACAATCGACCAGACAGTGCAGTTTGTGAAGAACTTTGTCTTAGCGATGCATTTGATAATACTACGATGGTGTGCGATGAAAAGTAAGCCCTTAATTTGCGGGCGGCTATAACAACACAATAAGCCAACTTTTCTATATTAAAATAACGACTTTCAGCGGGGCTTAGAGCTTTGGAAACATAAAAAGCGAAAGCCTGCGAGCCTTCCTCCTCTTTTACAAGTCTTTGCGGCTACGGCCCTATCTCGAGAGTGCCAAATATAAAAGCAGTATCCCGAGCCTCGGGTACAGTTGCTGTGGCGGTCTTGACAAGTATTCTTTGAGGTCTTTAAATGCAGGAGCATTCCATTTGTCCAAGGAAGGTATCACCCCTTTCGAATTTTGAAGAAAGCGGGACTTTTTTCTGCAGATTTGAGACAAACCTACCCGGTTTGTGATCTGCCGTTGAGCATTTGTACTTCTTTAATCTTGGTAGGCTCGCTCATGTTGACCAGGGCCTCGATTTTTCGGGATTTGCCTCGATCCCCTTTGACTTACCATAAAGCCCGAGAAATTTCACTGCTGGACCCCAAAAGTGCATTTCGTAGGGTTTAGTTTCATTGAGTGATTCTTCACGTTTGCAAAGGTTTCGCGAAGGTCCTCAGGGTGATCTTGGCGACTTGATTTCACGACCATGTCATCAATGTGAGCCTCTCGTGTTCTTGCCTATCTGCGTGCTAAAAACTCTGTTTACCATTCTCTCGATAGGTTGAGCTGCGTTCTTTAGGCCAAACGGCATCATCTCATAGTAATATAGCCGCCGCGGCGCCTACGAAGGCCGTCGGCTCCTTATCTTCATCGGCCATTTTGACTGGTGGTAGCCGGAATAGGCGTCGAAAGCTTAAGGTTTCAAAACCCGCGATCCCATCCACCATTTTATCGATTCGAGGAGCGCGTAGGGGTCCTTGGGGCAAGCTTTGTTTAGATCGGTGAAGTCGGCGCACATCCGCCACTTGCCGTTGTGTTTTTCACCATTACTACATTTGCCGGCCAGGTGGGATATTGAAGCTCTTTGATTATGCCTGCTTGCTAAAAGTTTCTCGACCTCAATTTTTATTGCGACCTCGCTTTTCTGTAGAAAGTGTGGCGCCCTTTGTTGTATTGGCCTGAAGTTGGGATCGACACTCGGGTTATGCAAAGCGACCTCCGACTCCACACCTCTCATATCGATTTACCTCCCGAGGCGAATCGTCCAAGTTTGCTTTGAAGCTCGATCAGTTCCTCCTCCTTTCTTCCTCGGTAGTCCTCGATCCTATTTTTATCTTTTGATCGGGATATTTGTCGTTTATTATAACCTCGATCAACTCGTCTTCGGCAATGAAGTCGGGCTCGTCCCGAACTTGCAATGTTTCTACCTCTACGGCCTTCTCCGGGATTTCTTTCATCATAGCAATCTGATCCGTAGCCGTGTTAAGACCATCCAGTCGGGGTCGCTTAGAATCGACCCTGTTTTTGGTCATATAGTCGAGGAAAGCTCCAGGTCGGCTGATGGCGACCCCAACTTCTTCCCCTACGTGAAATTTGACCCGTTGGTGGGAGCGGACGCCACCATTTGGAACTTCTTCGCCATTTGGGATTCCCAAAATCATGTTGTAGTAAGAGGCGGTCGATTACCAAGAAAGTTATTATCTCCGTTCTCTGAGGCTCATAGTCGCCCAAAATGATATTGAGGTCGATCGTGCCTTTGACCCGTCTTGTGTCGTTGGTAAAACCGAGGACCCCAAGGTAGGGTTTTAACTTGGCCTCCCGAATCCGATCTGTTTTAAGCGATCGAAATAGATGACGTCGCGCCGGCCCCTGTGTTGACCATTACTCGGTTGGCGCCGTGCTTGTCGTTCGTTCCCCACATTTAGAATGAGGGGTATCTCGTAAGAGACCACCGATTGTTGTGTCGGCTCGCTTTTTGTGAATATGATTCCCTTCTCATTCTCTCCCAACACAATCGCTTTTGAAGCCGCGGGTATTGATTTGATTTATCGAGATTTGATTGATGGTTCTTTGGGAATATTCCGTGGATGACTGAACTCTCTCTCGATGACGCGAGGTTGGCGTCCCCCCGGGAGTGTTGTTCCCCTCAGCGTTTATATTTATTGGTTTGGTCCTCACGGATCGGCCTTTCTATCTCGCGCCTCGGGGTGAAGCATTCATCGGTGATGTGGCCATGGTCCTTGTGATAGTCGCGATATTTGGATTTATCGCGGCTATCGGGATCGCCCTCATAGGCTTTGGTTTGTCGAAATGTTCACGAATTTAAAAGCGAGATTTGGGATGCTTTGGTGTTGAGCGGGGTAAAATTATCCTCGCTAAATTTATGCGGCTTCTTTACCTCACGATCGCGATTAGTATCTCGTCCCTTTTCCTTTTACGGTCATCTACGCGATCCTCTTCGCGTGACGTGGCTCTGTCTTAGGCTTTGCTTTCCCCTTGAGATGGCGCCTCGCACGACCCCATCATTACGGCCCTTTCTAACATCTCCACGAGACCCGACTTTGGGGGGCGCAGATTGAATTCGATTTTCATCGGGCCTTTGGCGATTCGGTGAGAAACATGTTATGACCGCATAAATGCAGGATGTTCCTTGTTTGATCATATATTACGCGAACCGTTCGTAATACTCTTTTCGGATTCATGCCTCCCATACGAACCTCATATAGGTCCTCAATGGTTTTCTTTGGCACGCTTGCGATTCAAACTCTCGACAAACTTTTCCGACAAATCCTCCCAACTTTCAAGCGAGCGCGAGAAGCCAGCGTATCCGGGGCGCGACCCTATCACGCATCTTCGCCAACCAATGCGATGCACCAGGCGGATTTATTTTGTGTAGCAAGGGTGATGCGACCTGGGCGCGTGTGAGCGATCGTTTGGGCATGAATTTCCATTGTAATAGTTTGGCGGGATAACTAACCTTTTCTCTGCTTTGGGAGGCAATGTTTGGTAATCCTTTGGCGATCGTCGATCCCGAAATTGGGGCGACTTTCTCGACAGGCCTCGACTTTTAATTACGCAAGCTCTTTTCTCATTACCTCCATCTCATTTCCGCCAAAATAGGGTCGATTCAGGTCGCGGCGTGCTTGCGTGTCGGCTCGCTCCGTTCTACGCTCACGATTCCCTATGATCTCGTGATCCTCTTGGCGGGCCCTCTTTTCCACGATAATTATGCGTGCATCTTGTGCGTGTCTATCTCTTTGGATGGGCATCTCTTCTCTAGGAAAATTTGAGGCGACTTGGGGCTAAGGCCTTGTCCTTCTCACCCAACCTATTAAACGCGGACCCTTTGTCGATCCTCTTTCCTTTTTGATGGTCGCGATCTTGGGGGCCGAGGTTCGTGGAATTTCTTTCCTCGGTCCATAGCGACTGAAGAGTGCGCTCTCTCTCTACGTCGATCTCTTTGAATTTGGCTCTGGCGCCCCAGTCTGCGATCGCAAGAGGATTTCGTTTACGGGAGGATTTTGGGGTCGAATCGTCATAGGGGGCTGGCCCTTAGCCACCCCAGCGGGGTGGTGAGATACATAGTTTGGCGTACTGGCGTATTCCTCATTTCGGCGACCTCTGGGTCCTCCCGAAAGCCCGGTTGTATTTACGGGATCGATCTTTGGCTTTCTTTGTGACCTCTCTCTGCGAGTTCCATCCAGGGCAACAACGACCTCTTTCGACTTGGTTTTTGATTAATGACATTTCGGCGTCGCTAGGTGCTAAGACCCTCTGCAGGATCCTTCTCGCTTCTGCAGGGAGATTGTCTAGCGTTTCTCTGCGCCTTCCCACGAGCTTGATGTAGCATAGTACCTTTGGGGTTTGGGGTGTTAGATGTCCTTTACTTCCGGCCATCTCTGCGGGGTGGCTTTTTGAGCGATTTCTTTGGTAAAGGGAAGAAATAAAAGCGGTTTGAGGACTTTCTTTGTAAGATTATCTCCTCCTTGATAAGAGTTCTAGGTGATTTTTACACAATCGCTTTCCGGTATGAGCCAAGCGAAGATGTCTAAATCGTCACGGGTGTCCTTGCGGTGTATAGATGGTGGATATCTGGCTGTATTTAAGGTGTGGTGTTACTCCGGCGGGTGGTGGTATGGAGAGAGTTAGAATGGAGAGAGCTTTGGCTTGCAAGTATAGTGTGTATTTCATATATCTCATCTCTCCCTTTAGTTTACAATGACCACCCCTTTTATAGAGGTGGATAACTTAGGGAATAAGTAATCTATTAGATATTTTACTAATAGCTAGGTCTTACTTAGATACTAAGCAAGACGAAATATCTAAGCTACAAGTGGGGAAAAGATCTGGATCAATCGGCGGCCATCTCTCTGAGGTCGCAAGGAGCAAGCCCTCTCTGGCCTCGTCCCCCTGGCGACCCTTCTTGACTTGCCTGGATGAGATTCACAGGATCTGTTGCACTTGCCTGGGACCGCAAATGCCTTGGTCGCGGCGAGGTGAGACACAATGGCCGCCCCTTTTGCGATCTCTCCTGTCATGCCGGAGGGTGGCCGCAGTGGGTTGTCCCTTACTGTTGAGGTGGTGGAATTATTTATACCCATCAGATAGATAGATTATAATTGAATTCATATTTTTTTTATAAGTAAAAATATCTGATAAAAGTCAGTTGTGTTATGAAACTAATAAAAGAAAGAACATGAACAAAGTGCTGAAGAGGAAAAGAGAAATTCTTGTGTATTATTTCACTGGTATCATGGGGTACTTATAGTTGAGATTACAGTGTGAATACAATATAATAGATAAACCTGAAAATCTTGTAATTAATTGAATAATAGATAAACATATTATTATCTTTTATAACACTCCCCCTTGGATATCTATTATTCAACAAACAATAGATATGATATGCCTCATCAAAACCTTTACTAAGAAAAAACCCATTGGGAAAAAATCTTAGTTAAGGAAAAAAAGTACATATTTGTCTATGTTGATTTACTCCCTTGAACTAAAAATCAATTAAGGTCTTTCAAACATTGCATCACGATGCTCTTCACATGTCTCTTAAATGTTGCAGTCGGCAATGTCTTGGTAAATAAATCTGCCAGGTTGTCGAATGATCGGATCTGTTACACATCAATTTTCCTCATTCTTTTGCAAGTCTATTATATGGCTGAATTAATTTCTCGATCGGAGTTTCATAACGTATATGTCATGTACTATTAACTTTGCTAGAAAAACCCAGTGGGAAAAAAACTAGACAAGGAAAATAGTTCATGTCATATTCGTTTTTATGTGTTACACTGACTGCCTCGTTAAAAACCTTTAACTAAGAAAACCCTGTGGGAAAAACTTGGTCAAAGGGAAAAAGAGTACAGTCATTGGTTTTAAGACCAAATGTTTTAAATAGTTTTGAAGTTGTCGCTCCCCCTGACGACAACAATCTCGATCTTGATCAGAATTTTTTCTTTTATACTCTCTACGCCCTTTGGGCTCATTGCACTGAGACCTATCGACCACTTCATCTAGCTTGGATGACAATCCTCCGTTCTATGACCTATATCAGCGTGATACTCACAATACTCTCTTGGATTTCTCTTTTCTCGATGCCTTTTTAGTGGTCTCGGTGTCTTCGCTATGTTTTTCGAGATCATAATGGATAACACTTCCCCCCGAGACCGATTGAGGGAGATGAAATCATTATCATGTAGGGCTCATTTCTTTCCCAAACGGTCCGAGACGGGCGCCGTGATACGATCCCAGACCGTCGACTTGCTTTCGGTGCTCTGTCCTTTGGATTGATTCTTATTTGGACCTTGAGTGTCCTTCTTTGAATCCATCCAGTCGGATTGGGTGTGCCTACGCACTGCCTCTTCCCCTTGACAAAATCTATGCACCACATTAACACATTCACCCATGGTACGAGGGACATCTCTGCTCAACTTCATATGCAACTTTGTATTACGCAACCCTCCCACAATCGACGTGGTCAGAAGTCAATCAGCTGCGTCCTTGACTTGCATGGCCTCAAGATTAAATCTCTTCAAATAATTTATCACAGTTTCATCTTTTTGCTGCTTCATATTCATGAGGTGCGTAGCACTTAAATAGAACTTTTTTTATTTACAATGAACGCATCTCGAAAGTTGCGAGCTAACATAGCGAAACTAGAGATCGAACCTGGTCAAAGCTTGGTGAACCACTCTCTGGCTTGACCGATGAGCAATGTCTCGAAGGCCCGACACCGCATTGCATCGTGTGCGCCGTCTAGCCTCATCTGAGACAGATACCTATGTAGATGGTCTTCTGGATCGGTGGTGCCATCATAAGGTTCTATCTTTGGCATTTTAAACCCCTTGGGTTTGGGAAAATTTTCAATTTCCTTTGAGAAGGGCAATTCCAACCACAGCGAGACCGAATTTTTGCCCAAAATAACGTCCAGCTCCTGCCTAACGCTATCCTCATCAAACCTTTGATGTTTCTGCTGAATTTCACGTCTCTTTTTCTCCACAGAGCTGGACGACCCACTGATTTCTTCCTTAGGTACTTGCTTGGCGTTTTCTGCGGCGTCTTTCTTGCCGCCGTTCTCACGACCCTGAGCCATGAAAGCCTCCGCTACGATTCTGGACATCAATTCGTGATCAGCTGCAGCCAATTGATCTACGATAACCTGATGCTCCGGAGCAAGGCCTTGTTTCTCCTTTGGGGAATCTTCATGGATAGGATCCAACAACGGATCCCTTGTCTCTTGCGGATCCGGATCTACGTGCTCATTGATTTGCGAACCCTGTTGATCTGTGGTTTTGGAATTAACTTTCTTGGCGTTCTTGTCCTTAGGAGGCATCGTGATCTTGTTGTATTCAACAGTAGAAGGCCATCCTTCTAGCGCCAATGATGATGACAAATTATGTCACATAATTAATCCTGGCCTGAATGAATCTAATGATGAATACACAAAACCCTAATGCCTTAAGAACGTGTTTTCGGATTATAAGATTTACGGCTGAGTCTAAGAACTTGTCTTAGATTGCCTACGTATCCTGTCTTAGTCCAGGAATCAAGTCTTACGTAGTTCCCGGAACATGGTATTTATAATGATAATGCATGCCATAACCCTAATAATAGGTCGGTCTAAGCTATTGTCATATTTAACCTTCATGTGCCTTGCCCCTTGCCCAAGTTATCATGCTGATGGTGGGCCTTCGTAGCTGGTGCGGACTCTATCCTCTACGCCGACTCAACAGACTTATGGTGGTCGATCTGGGACCATCGTCCTACACTGCTCAAGAGTCGATCGTCGTGGCTCTGAGTCTGGGCATCGACATGCACACTTGGAGGGGTGAAACCCTGTATCGTCAAATATGTTTCGAATGTGATAAAGTAAACAAATTTATTCAGAACAACTTCAAATCACTATCCGAAATATATTATAAAGGTAGATATAATATTATAATATGAGAGTTAGAGTAGAATTGTGGATAAAAAGTGATGAAATGGATATGTATTTATAGTGTGATGAGTGTGTGATATCTTAAAATAAATAAAAAATTATTCAAAAATTTTGAAAATATATACATTGGAGTGTGGGACTTGGTCCACTTGTAGGGGAATTTTTTTTTTAAAAAATAAATAAATAGAAAACTGCCGGTTCGGGTCCTCCCGGCCGGTTCGACCGCCGGTTTTTCGTTCGGTTCCTTAAAAGGTCGGTTCCGGGCCGGTCCGGGTCCGGTGGAACCTAGAACCGGGTAGGAACCGTGGAACCGCCGGTTCCTGGACCCGTGGACCCGGCTGACCCGTAGACCCGCCGGTTCGGAACCGAGAACCGCCGGGTCCAACCCGGAAAAAGTACCAGAACCGGCCACCTCTAGGCTGTGGAAGGGCATCAGGCTCGGATCGAACATCTTTGAAGAAACCCAGCTCGCCAGATGAACATGTTCTAAAATTAAAAGATACAAACTTAGAAGACCAAAAATATTTTTCGAAAATATAAAAATTATTTTTGAAACAAAATTAAAACTGAACGATCAAAGTGTCAAAATTCCAACATGAATATATGGAAGCTGCTACATTCACCGAAAATACTTTCCTGAAACAACCAGGTTCACGTATTTCACTCTAATTAGGTTTCCGGCCACCGGAAGCCTCTCCCGTAATATCCAAAATAGAGGACTCCCCCATGGAGCCGTCATCTGAAGAACAAGATTTGCTGCATCGCCGCGTGCATCGTCCTAATGAATCACCCAATAATCAATCGAATGCGTGGGCAGGCCGGAGTGGAGCTGACGTCGTCCGAGGTAGATACGCAAATCCGGCCATTTATACGGGCGAAGACGAAGATGAGAATGAACTGAATGATTATGCCGATGTGATTGATAATCTGATGGGCGATGAGCACGGTGAGGATGAACTGATCATCCCTCTCGACGAATGCTTAGATTTGTGGCGGCCATGGAAGCGCGCTCTGATAATCAAGCTTCTAGGGAAATCCGTCTCTTACAGCTATCTCTCTCAACGATTGTCCAATCTATGGCAAGCAGGGGGGGCGATTGGAATTCACTGATCTAGACAATGGCTACTATATTGTTCGATTCACTCGAAAAGAAGATTACTAAACAGCTTTGGAGAACGGGCCTTGGGTAATTCAAGGTCATTATCTCACCGTCACCAAATGGAAACCATTCTTCGACCCAGTTGAAGGAGCTATTAAAACCACCTTGGTTTGGGTCCGATTCCGTCGATTCCCGGTAGAAGCGTTTTGTGACCACTATCTCAAGACACTGGGAAATATGGTTTGTAAAGCTATCAAAGTAGACCCTACTACCAGTTTCAATAGCAGAGGCTGTTTTGCACGCGTTTGCGTCGAGGTATATCTTTCTAAACCTCTCAAGACCCACATCTTCATCAATGGAAGGAAGAAAATGGTTGAATGGGAGGGATTGCCCTTGGTTTGTTGTGACTGTGGCAAGTTTGGCCACCGAAAAGAAAATTGTCCTTTGAATCCTGAACCAAATGCTACGGATTCTACTACAACCGGCAATAAGCAACCGGAAGGCCCAAAACCAAAAGGACGTATGGGCCATGGATGATTGCTCAGACCTGACGTCGGAAAAACGCTGCACAACCGGGCAGATCAAATAGGCAAAATCAGACCACTGATGTAGTAAATGAACCTGATCTTTCAGCGCATCATGAAGAACATAACCATGGAGCCGGGTCCCATTTTTCGGTATTGGCAGATGAGGTTAGTCCTGACACCATTTTACCGGATGAAGTTTCGGAATTGAAACAACGTGCTGATCAAATACCCCCTTATGGCGGCCTTTCCTTCACAGCCGAATTCTTAAACAGCAAAGGGAAGTTTCATCTTCCAATTCGAAGTTTCATAAATCCACGTCCCAACAGACTATTAGTAAGAACAAGCAATCGGAGATAGAAGGAAGCAGTAGAGGGAAGCAAGGAAATAAGAATCTTATGGGAGGCGGTAGTTTGGTGCACAATGCACATGATTCAAGCAAGAAAAAGGGGCTGACCACTGAGCTGGGAGTTCAGGGACAGCAGATGAAACGAACTTCCACCGCAAGAAAGACTTCATCAGCAAGAACCGCTTTATCCGACATGTCCAACGCCTCCAAGAGGCCGTTGCACCCAGGAGATAAAGTTATGCATGCCAGACTTATTAACGTTGATTCCATGATGCCACCCCAGCAATCCAGAGACCATATCAAGACTCATCCGCCGGACTTTGGACAGTTGGCTACAAACTAGGGTACTTCCGGTGTGAAATCTAGGTTGAATCCATTGTTCGAAGTGGGTGGGAGACCCAACACTCCTAGCTACCTCATCAACCTTAATTTTCTATGAAGACTTAGCATAAAACTGCTGAGAAACTTAGATTAAATTCTGTTTACTGTGAAAAAAATTTGTTATTTTCTTTATAAATTGTGGACATTTCACTTTTAACAATAATAAAAATTCTTTCAAAAAAAAAAGGAAAAAACAAATTCCTTTGCCGAAACATTACCGACTACTCACCATCACCATTCAATTATTAAAGTGGTTTTATGGTGGTCCAGGATCACCATGTCATACTTGTCCACCAATAAAATTTTTTATAAAAAGGGTAAAAACGTAAAAACATGGGATATATATTTTACACGGTGGGCCCTTGTGTATTTAGTTATTTTTCTATTGGTCCTGGATCACCAAGTCATACTTGGTCCAGTACCATAATAAAATTTTCGCAATTATTATTATTATTTTTTTATTAGTTGCATCCAACCAATCAATGGTCTGGATTCATTGTCGGTAGTATTTCTCTAAAAACATTCGCCGGGCAATCAATGACTTAGCATTTGCGTGAATATATACTCTCGTACTAAATTTCAAGCCAGTGCCGATTAATTTTTATTAGCCGGGCAACAACTAACTGTCGTATGGATCACATGTCGCCGGTCGACTGGCGTTCTCTCCCGGCGGAACTAGTTGAAGCTATCGGCGAAAAACTCACACTCCACGTCGACTACATTCGATTCCGAGCCGTTTGCGGAGCATGGCGATCTTCTACCCTCCGTATTCCAAAACATCTGCCTTGCCAATTTCCATGGTTAATGCTTCCTCTGAGCGACAAGGACAGCTACCGTCGCGCCTTCTTTGATATCGCCAACAACAAAATTCACCACCTCAACTTACCTGAGTTATCTCTCCTGAACCGACTCCACCGCCTTTGCGGCTCTTTTCATGGTTGGGTGGTCATCCTTGAAGCGTCCCCTTCAATTTTCCTCTTCAACCCTCTTACCAGTGAAAGAGTAGATCTCCCGCCCCTTTCTTCATTCCCCAATGTCGTTAGCTTTGATTTCGCTAGGCTCGGTAGGGAGTATCTCATCCAATTTCCCCCTGGTTCCGTCTACTATGCAAGTACAAGGGAGATGTGCGTCTCGTTTATTGATAAAATCGTTCTTTCTGGGACCCCTGTATCTGGCAGTTTTGTGGCTGTAGCACTTATTCGTCAATTGAACGTTTTAGCCTACTGTAAAAGAGGTGACAACTGTTGGAAGTATATAGAAGAAACAAGGTTTTTCACGGAAGATGTCACTTATTTGAATGGATTGTTTTATGCTATTAATAAATCTGGAGAAATCGCTGTTTGCGACCTTAGCGGTGATTCGCCAGTTGTGGAGTTAGTTCATACTCCTGAGCGGATGTTTTTCCCGGATATACAATATCTGGTGAGTTCGAAGGGTAAACTGCTGTTGGTTACACGGTTTTTACAGGTTTTTAGGGGTTTTGATCAGGTAATGAAAACTAGCGATTTCCGCTTGTTTAAGTTGGATTTTTCCCAGCATAGGTGGGAGGAGATGATGAGTCTGGGTAATAGGGTGCTGTTTCTAGGGAATGTTTCGTCTTTAGCACTAAAATCTTCAGATTTTCCAGGATGCAAGGGGAACAAAATCTACTTTTTAGATAGTCATTTTGATGCTGACTATTGTAATGCGCATGAGGACGTGGGAGTTTTTGATTTGAATGATCGTAGTCTTGATCAGCTGACTTGTTGTTTAACCAACTCAGATTCTCGTCTTCTCTGGCCTCCTCCGGTATGGATCACCCCAAATCCTTGCTGATTATGCCTGCATTACCTGGTAATTTCATATTCTCCTTTTATGTACTAGTTTACTTAATAGTATCCTAATTTCTTACTCTGTGGTGTCATTTGTATTGTGTTCTTTGTTTATGATATCTATTTATTGTTGGTAGTATTACTTTTGCCCGTCTCTGTGCATCTTGATTTCTTATTTTAGTGTATTTGTTTTCGATTATGGTTTCTGATAAGCCTTCCATTAGGTGCTTATATATATCCTTGTTTGGTTTTAAATCCACCCACACCCTTAGACTGGTTTTACAAAGCTTAGGAAAGGAAGGCAGGCAGTAAGTGAAAAGAGAGGTTTCTTCCTCCCAATTTCCTATCACTCACTCCCTTTTTCCCTATATCTCTACCTTTTTTGTGGTTGGGTAGATCAGTAGATGGTAGAAAGAATGTGACAATGTGGGGCATTACTTGACCTGAAACCATAGGACACCACTGGCAATAAACCAAGCCTTCTACAATTCCTGTGAGACATAGAAAGGTTCTAATGTTGATTAGCATATTCAGGAAATTAACACGATAGAGCATGGTGATATTGTTGCATGTGGTCAATGTAGAAGTCATCACGTTTTGATTTGGATGATTGGAGATTTGTTCAACCGCCTTGCAGTCCAAGCAACTTAGATTCCAAGCTTCTATGTCCAGTATGGATCACCCCAAATCTTTGCTGATTAAGCCTTTATTGTCTGGTAATATCATATTCTCCCTATATGGTACCTATTTAGTCAATAGTATCCTAATTTCTTACTCTCCGATGTTACTTGCATGTGTCATTTGTATCGTGTTTATTTGTTTCGCCCGTCTCTGTGCTTATCTATTTAGTGATACATCTTCACATCTTATTTTGGGGGCACATGTATTTGTTTTCGTTTATGGTTTCTCATAAGTCTTCCATTACGTCCTTGACTGGTCTTAAATCTGTTGAATTATCATCTCTCCCAAAATCTTAAGTTAATGGGGAAGTGAACAATTAACATTTTATATACCTCAACAAAATCCACCCACACCTTCTTTATATTGATTTTACAAGCTTAAGTTAAAGAGATTTGTTCCTCCCATTCTCCTTCCAGTCACTTGTTTTTTCCCTGTCCCATTTCCTACGAGCCCTATGAAACTTAGAAAAAAACTCTTGTTGATAACTTGATATGCATATTCATTAACATAACACGTGACGAGGGAACATGGTGATATAGTTGCATGTGGTCAATGTGGAAGTGATCAGCAGTCATTTCAGCATAATGCTCTGGTTATAGTAGTCTTTATGATCTGCTTTCTTTACTAGCTTTTCCATATATGCTGCATGATTGTCAAAATCTCTCGAGTTTTTCTGTTCATGGATCTCAGCTTGATATGGGACTTTCTTTAAGGTTGTTATACTTATATTCTCAAACCAGGGAAGAGAGATATATATTTGCCCTCAACTCTCAAAGCCTATTTTTTTCCCTTTTATGTCTCCTAGACCAGACTTAGAATTTTATTCAGTCCTATTATGTTGTTTAGAAAACAGAACATGGAAGTGTATGTTTTGAGGCTGTGCCTCTTATCAGCAGTATTAGGGGATGGATGTTTTCAAAATCCCTGATATGAAGTCAAGAAAAGGATTAAAGTCACCAGCCCATTTCACTTGTTCTCCACTCAGATTAAATTCAAGAAAATGGGACAAAAATAAAGAGGCAAAAAGATTTCACTTGCCTTTTTACACTTATGACGTTCATCGGTTTGGTCTTCTGTTCTCCATTCCCAAGTAATCAAGTTAATCAACAGCTGTAAAAGAATAAAACAGTAGTTTCACCGAGTTGAGTTACTGAAGACAACTGATCGTTTTTGGTCTTGTTGTTGCAGTTGCAGATTCTGTTTGCTGAAGCTTCCTTTGAGCAATTTCCAGCCTTCCAACATCAACTTGAGAGAATAACTGCCGCGGCCGGACAGTCTACTGTATATTGTTTGAGAGATATGTGTGTGCTCCTTTTGGTCGTTGATGATATAAATTTTCTATTGTACAGAGATAGTGAAATTTTAGAATACAACCGTTGTAGGAAGGTTTTACCAAGTGACATACATTACAACCACTCATTTCTAACCTCTCACACACGATAAAAGTGTATTATATGAAAGAGAGTAAAAATGAGAGGCTATAATATATGCCACTTGGTATAACCTTCCTACAACCGTTGCACCATAAAATCTCTCACAGAGATATTGCGGCCAATAAACACCTGCATTTTGATGCTGGAAAATCTCACATTTATTTTGATTTATGTTATGTATGGTGATATTCTCCTTGTAGTTAGAATCTATACTATATATATATTTGAAAGCAACATTTAACCCAATTACCCGTTTCGACCGCTCCAAACCCGGGAAAAAAAAGAAAAAGAAAAAATCCCAATTATATGCGGATGATACGCTGTAGGTTAACCAACACGTGCGCGGAAAAAAAGCAAATAAATCCCAAAAAAAACAAATATATCTAGAAATATCAGCAAGTTTAACATCCGCCAAATTAGCCAACAAATTATATTCAATTATTTTTTCAATTGAAAAAATGGATAATACTCCCTCCATTTCGAATCCCTAACTGATTTGATGAACAAATTTAATTAAATCAACAAATTATCCGAAATCGGTCAATCAGTTTCAGCAAAAAGAAACCTACAGCATATCACTTTCATTTTCATATTTCATAATCTTATAATGCTTGCTGATCGAATTCCGGAAAAAGAAGTCTGGTTGCTTGCTGAATTTGGGAAAAAGAAGTCAATTGGCTATGTTATTCACATGAGAATATGTTTTATTTCTATTCTGATGAATGTTGAATTGTCTTTGATATTTTTTCCAGGGGCATGTGCGTCCTTACTGTTTTAATTGTTTTTTTTTTTTTTTTTTTTTTTTGATCAGGATTTATCATTCCCCATTTCATACAGTGATCTTTAGCATGATTCATACAGTTTTAATTTTTTTTTGTTTTGTAAATTAGTCCTTAAATGATTATTCATTACTGTAAGGATTGACTTTCATTTCGGCTGCTACTTTTGTTAGAATTTCATGTAAGAATTTCACAGGTCAGTGTTAAGGACTATCATTGTTGATCATTTGGAGTACTTCGGTTGTTCAAATGGATTGCGACGAAGAACAGAAATGCAGAAATGTAGTACAAGAGTTGAGACCAACACAACTGAAATTTCAAGTTATTTTCACCTAGAATGCGTACGTACGTCCTGCTGAGCCCTTTTATTCTCATTGCATTTTCCCCAGTCAAAACCAACGAAAATGTTATTATTTTGGCAAAATACTCCCTCAGAAAATCTTGAAAATTACCTATAATATTAAAAAGGAGAAAATCAAATGATTCTTAGTTGCCTTCCCTTTAACTGGGATTGCTTTTTTTGTTCGCTTATATTTCATGTTGTTGCTTCGATTCATTCAACATTATGGTTTGACGTTTTAACTTACTTATTCGAAATTCCCACACAAAGATGACTTTGATTGTTACGTTTGGTGTTTTGTTTTTCAAATCACAGGTAAGTTATTTAAACAATGTATTTTCCATTCATTATTATGGATCGATCCCATATCGAGGTTCCTTCTTCCTTTTATACTTTTCCTATTTTTCCTTTCAGGTTTTTACTCATTCTTCACTACTTAAATGTTTTTAATCCATTGTTGTTGAATTCTATTTTTATTTTTTCAAATTTGAGCTCAGTGTTTTGCATTTTGAGTTATGAAATCTTCTAAAAATTTTATTCAATTTTTTTGGGCCTTATAGCATGATCTTGGCATTCGATTCAGATATACGAATCAACGGTTACCCATATTATCGTTTCTGCAACTCAACAGATACATACATATCTCAAAATTTCATCGCCGAATATTTTCTCCGGTATCTTCTCCAACCACTTAAGCATTTGTAACAAATTTCATTTACGTCTCCCACATGCTATTGTAACAAATTTCATCTACGTCGCCATCATTTAAAATCTTTTCCGATCTTTTCTAATTAATTACAAATATAACAAATTTTATCAACGAAAAAGTTAGCGTTAAATTTATTGTCATCTCCTTGATCTATGCTCTTTTGTGAAACAGAGCGATATAAGGTAAGAAATTAAGAGTTCAATATAATGTCATCTCCTCTACGTCTGTAAATTCATGAAAGAGAGAAACGAAGGTAGGAAATTGTGAGTTAAATTTACTGCCATCTCCTCCATCCAGTTTCATGAAAGATAGAAAGAAAGTAAGAAATTGGCATCCATAATGACGATTTGCTGTAATTTTTTATTTTTTTGAGATTTGCATTGTTTATTTTGACTGTAAACTCATCCACATGTAATATCTTGGATAATTTTAAATATTGATGTATTATCGATCTCCTCTATGCAGCTTCATCAAAGAGAGGTAAGAAGCAGAAAATTGACATCAACAATGGTGGTATGTTGTAAATTTTTTGTTTTTTATATTTGTATTGTCTATTTTGAATATTGATAGATTCATCCACATGTAATTTTTGCAGAATCTCAAAGGTTTTAGGTAGCAGAGGGGTTGTGATAAATTAACATAGTTGCATGTTTTTCCACTTAATGCATTCACGATTCGCTGCTATTTTTTTTCTTCCTAAATTTTTATAATATTTTTTTATTTACATGAAAACTCTCCTCGATTAGTCTGTTAACAATGTCGTATTTGAAACTTTTAGTAGTCATGTGCAAAGCAGGACAAATATATTCTTCAGAAACCGCCGTCTACAATCGTGAGTATGTTTTATTATAACTATGAAAATTATATTTGCTACGTTTGTATGGGGAATTAGCACTCATGATTTACTGCTATTTTGTCTCTTTTGTGTTTTATTTTATTATATTTACCTGAAAAATCAAATGTAAATAATGGTATCTTTTTAGTTTTATACTGTGCAGGAATGTAAATGATGCACAATTAATTGCTTCACATTTGTGGGGATGAAATATGTCAAAGAACCATGATGTTTATATTTGTTGGGAGCTTGACAGCGTTAAAGTGTGTACAAAGGAGTTTCAGTATTTGGATAATCTGCTACAAAATGGATATCCAACTCTAAGTCAGGTAAGTAGTCTAGAGTACATATTGTTAACGGAGTACAAGACGGCAGCAAGTCCGACTTCTATGTTATTGCACTTCAATTCTCACAAGAAAGTTATATAAATCAGGTAGAAAAGTGAGGAGGAGTCACCTGAAGAAGAACCCCCTCCCCGCCGGGAAAGAGTTTGATTCAGATATTGATCCGCTAAGGTCACCGGAGGCACCCCTCAGATTTTTCGATTTAATCCATTGAAAATGTACGAATGTATGTGTACTTCAGGAATTTACACGATTTCATTTTCTTTTTCTAATATTTTTTTCCGTTAAAAGTAGTTTATGATTGAAGATCAGTAGTTTTGATTAGCCAGTTGAAAATAAGAAGTAATGTAATTTCAGTGATTATTGCAAGAGCATTTGAAGAAATGAACGTCACATTATATATCCATAAACTATTTCTTTGTGCAATAGTTGTGTCCATACAATAGCCTATTTGAACAAGAATTCATGTGTTACAGACACCAAGCGTTTGATATGATGATCAGATCAACGCAGTCAAAGAGTGTGTGAAGTCTTTTGGTGTGACACAACTATTGTAGAAGGAGTATTAAAAAAATTGCAATTATATGTTTTGTTACTTGATTGGTAGTCAATTTTTTTTTTTTGAGTCGGACTGTTTTTTTCCTTTTAAACAATTTATAAAGAAATGCATTTTCATCTCCGTTGTATCTTGATATAAAAAAAGATTGTATTACTTTAATACAAAATATTATTTGAATTCGATTTTCACATTTTGTATAATTTACATTGTCTTAGATATTAATTCACGTTGTGTTAGTATTTTCGTAGAATGTCATTTTACATTCATATGTATTTTCGATGAGCAATGATGCATTATGTTACACCAATGCATTAATTTACTTAAGGAACTCCACATGTCATGAATATTGCACTTATTAAATTTTGATACAAATTCACGTCCTAAATAAAACACGTATTCTTAGTTTTACATCACCCGTGCATTATGCACGGGTTTTTAGTTAGTTTCAATAATAAATAAAAATGTTTTGCGATTTAAATTGGTGTTTAAATCACGCTGTAATTGACAATTTTACGTCATGATTGATGTTAATTTTAATTCATGGTGTACTTTGTTTTCGACATTTTTTTTTAATTATTTCAGAAATAAATTAACGTCGATGTTTTAAGCATGTTCTTACTCGACACCCCTGATTTAACCACTCTGATATTATTTTTTAGAAAAGAAGAAAGGGATTCATATGGCTGGGAAAAAAAAATTATTCTTTTATATTAGTAGATTTTTCTTTTTGGGTGAGAGATTTTAACGATGCGGGTTTGGTGCTGAGGTTTCTTAAACTTTATTAAGTCGGGTTGGACCATTTTTTTCTTATGGCTAGGAAAAAAAAATTATTTTCATATTAGTAGATTTTTCTCTTTGGGTTTTGCTGATACGAGGTTTAACGATGTGGGTTAGGTGTTGAGGTTTCTTAAACTTTATTAAGTCGGGTTTGACTGTTTTTTCGTTTCTAATAATAATGAAAATATTTCTTACAAAAAAAAAAAAGAAAAAATAAAACGCTTCAAAAGTGGGCTCTGTAGCTTGTTCATTAGGTTTTACTTTGATACGATCTGATACTACGTATTTGTGCTATTTTTGTGTATTGGAAAATTTGTCCAATTCAATTTCTGCCAAATGATTTATTCAGAATGTCTTATCTTATTCTTTTGTTCCTTTACCACTTTTTACTTGCATCTTGGAATAGCGGGACCCTTGTCGAAATATCACTTTTGTTGATTGGTAATTGTCGAAAAAAAATCCCTGAAATGGATATGCAGATATGAAGCTGATAGATACATATAATATATCCACGCAAAATACACACACACACACAAAAAAAAAAAAAAAAAAAAAGCAAAACAAAACAAAATACACAAAAACACTTTTCCATCACACCCTTTGATTCGAAGAAAGGGAAAATAAACTGAACCACGAAAACAAATTTCGAGAGATGGATGGTACAATATATTTCGAGGGATGTATCATTTTTTATGTAGATATTCATATAAATTGTAGGATTGATATATTTTGTGAAATTGTAGATAATGATACAATTTGGTTTACCAATTGTTGTATCAAATCGTTAAATAAAATGCAACTTTTAACTTGATATAACTCATTTAAAACAGTTGCACATTATAGCTTCAATATTCAAAAATACACCATATAATTTCACAATACAAATATACATGTGACAGCTCACATTCCCTGGTTTGCTATCTTTTGGACCGTTCCTTTAGGGCACCTCCTTTGGAGGGTTTATTTTTTTTCATAAAGCTTTAAGAAAAAGTTTTATGCTATTGGAGGAATGATTATTGGGCAAAGGTTTTCCAAACCGGTTTGTATGTTGACAGCTGGAATTTTATTTATTTTTTTTTGTTGTCAGTCGACGTTGCTTTATAGGTTGGAAAGCAGCAATAAAAAAATAGGCGCTTGTCCTTTCTTCTCTCCTTCAATTAATTTGTAAACATATAATAAATAAATTATTATCAAATCAAAGCAACGGTTCTTTTTACTAGCCGTTTGTCCTTTTTCAAATTTTTTTATTATATTTTATACTCCTATGTATATATGAATCATTACTCTTTTACATACTTGTATCAAAAGGAATTATACAACTACCAAAAAAAAAAAAAATCATTTCACTCAATGCTATGGAGAATAATTATTTCTCAAATTTACTCAATTCTTCAAATGTTGAAGATCATAGCGATGCCCCATCTCCATCAAATTTTCAAACTCCTCCGCATTTTTATCCAAATTTTCAACCTTCTCCAAATATTTTGTATCCAAATGTTCAAGGAAATTCAAATGTTTCAAATTTTTCTTATCCTCCATTTCACATGTATATGAATCAATACGCACCCGGATATAATTATAATCCAACTACGGGTACACCGATTGATAGAAGGAGGCAAAGTATCGATGGGTCTCAAGTACCACCATTTTCCACCCAACAAGGGTTGGAAAACATTATTCTTGATGGCGAGACGAGCAATGAAGTTGAATACAAACAGAAAAAAAAAAAAAAAATGGAGCATTGAAGAGGAAAAAAATGCTTACAAGTGCTTGGCTTGTTATTTCAACCGATAGCGTGAGGGGGCAACTCTCAAAATGATAAAGAGTTTTGGAAACGAATCACCGAGTATTACAACGATCATCAAAAGACGGGTATTGAAAGAAAATCGAGCGTGTTGAAGTCACATTGGTACACAATTCTTCCATTGGTCAATGAATTTAACCAAAGCTATATCCAAATCAGAGATGCAAATCACAGTGGGTGGTTTGATGACCAAGTGAGCGCAGCTGCACGGTATCTTTATTACACTAATAAAAAGAAACATTTCAAATACGAGCACGTGTGGACAATGGTGAAAGATCAACCAAAATGGAAAGGTGGAAAATCATGTGAATATTCTAGTAAAAAGACAAAAATATATGAATCAGGGGCATACTCATCACCATCGGGTGCACACACGAGCATCAACATTGAGGACAATGATGAAGTTGAAGTCCGCCGCCCGCCTAGTCAAAATACGAAAAAGGGAAAAAGGGAAAGGGAAAGGGAAAGCAAAATTTACGGTGGATCAAAATGCTTGCAAGATATGGAGTACGTTTAAAGAAGCTTTTGGTGAAAAGAATTCTACGCTCTATGAGATCCAGGATATTTTAAAAAAATAACGTAGTGTATGATGAGTACGCAATGCTTCTAAAGGATACTCGTCACATGACAACAGAGCAACTTGACCTTTATAAACAAATTAGTGATCTTATCAATGCCAAAAATAATTTAGTCTAAGTATTGTATTGTTTAATTGATGTAGTATGTTACTGTTGTGTTGACGTAGTTTGCTATTGTTGTATTGGTAGAATTTGCAATTATTGTACAATAATTCTATCAAAAATTTATTTATTCAATATTACAATAATTCTATCAAAAAAAATTACGATAATTGCAAATTCAACCAATACAACAACAACAAATTACATCAACACTACAGTTACATACTACATCAATTAAATAATACAATACTTAGATTAAATTATTTTTGCCTTTGATACGATCACTAATTTGTTTATAAAGAGTCAGTTGCTCTGTTGTCATGTGACGAGTATCAATCGGTGTACCCGTAGTTGGATTATAATTATATCCGGGTGCGTATTGATTCATCATTGCCAGATGCGGATACATGGGAAATGCAGGATATGGAGAATAAGAAAAATTTGAAACATTTGAATTGCCTTGAACATTTGGATACAAAATATTTGGAGAAGGTCGAAAATTTGGATAAAAATTCGGAGGAGCTTGAAATTTTGATGGAGATGGGGCATCGCTATGATCTTCAACTTTTGCAGCATTGCGTAAATTTGAGAAATAATTATTCTCCATAGCATTGAGTGAAATGATTTTTTTTGGTAGTTGTATATATATAGGAGTATAAGATACAATTAAAAAATTTTAAAAAAGGACAAACGGCTAGTAAAAGGAACCGTTGCTTTGATTTGATTTTTATTTATTTATTATATATTCACAAATTAATTGAAGGAAAGAATAAAGGACAAACGCCTTTTTTTTTTTATTGCTGATTTCTAACCTATAAAGCAACGTCGATTGACAAAAAAAAAATTAAAAATTTCCAGCAGTCAACATACAAACCGGTTGATGCAGATAAAGTTATTTGGAAAACCTTTGCCCAGTCATCACTCCTCCAACAGCATAAACATTTTCTTAAAGCTTTAAGAAAAAAAATAAACCCTCTATTGGAGGTGCCCTTAGCTAGAGGTAAAAGCCAATAAACTCATCCCATGACTCATACATTACCAATGTAAAAGTTACCCTCGTCCCTGCCCCGCTCACCCCACCCACCCATCCACCCACCCAAACACTGTTGGTATTCCTTGGAGCAAATGTAGTGACCCTTATTTTAGAAGTATTTTTCTCACACAAGTTACTTCAATAATTTATAACTCAGTAGTGACTTTATTTTTCAAGCTTTTTAAGGCAAAAGCTTCTCCCAAGGCTTCGAACTGCAGAAGACTCAAGTGACATACTTCTAATTTCTTCGTGAATGTAAGAGCTACTACAAAGAATTTCACATAAAGCTTCTTGGATTTAATTTCTTTATCAAAAAGCAGTGGGCCACCAAAATTTTCGATAACATTATTTGGTGTGGCCACTACGTCTGCTCTTAGAGCATACGTACTGGCTCCCCTTTATTCTCCTTCGACTGCCACGTCAAATAAATAGAGGTCTTATAAAAAAAGTTGGGTATTGGCTTTTATTTTGACAGTCTTTTTTCTCAAGACTTCTCCACCCGCTTCTGTATAGAGAAGCATTTTCAGACAATATAATAAAATGCTATGAGCCAATACGTTGGTTTTAAACACTTCTTGCAAATAATTTCTCTGACACAGATGCCACGCTGGATTTGTAGACCACTTTTTGTTCCAACCACTACATATGCTCTTAGAGTCCGTTTCCCCTTGTCGTGTTTGGCAACTATTATTACATCATGATCTTAGAGTATACATTGCGCTCTCTCCCCCCCCCTCCCTTTCTCCCTATCTCCCCATCCCTCTCAATGGTACTAAAAAAACTCTCATTTATATTTTGAGAAAATTACAATATTGGTCCCACGACTATAGGGTAATACCAATTTTGGTCGCATACGATTTTACTTTAGCAATTATATCTCATAATTTCTAAAGGAAAATATGTGCAAGCATTTTGGGGATTTGTGACAAAGTTAACATGTTGTAGTTTGGGTCCAGTGGGTTCGAGTTTCACCGTATGCGTGTGAGACATATGTCAATTATATGTAGTAATTTCGTTTCGGTGAAAAATAAAGATTATGTAGGTACCATTGAGACTTTTTAATGATAAAATAAAATTGTGGTCTCTGTATCTTTTAAAATAGACACACACACACGAGTCCGAGACAAAACCCAATTTCTTTAAAAGAAAAACTTTCCCTAAAAGATTTCATTGGTTTACACGAAATAAACTCTATGAATAGTGATATTGTCACAACAAAACAACCAAATAACCAGTGCAACACATATTTATAGAGCCATGATTCTCTTAACTACTGAGAGATTTTATGGTGACAACGGTCGTAAGAAGGTTATACTAAGTGATATACATTAGAGCCTCTCGTTTTTACTATCTTTCACATAATACACTTTTATCGTGTGTGTGAGATTAGAAATAAGTGATTGTAATGTATTTCATTTGGTAAAACCTTCCTTCAACGGTTGTATTTTAAAATTTCACTCAACTACTAGCCTTAACCGATAATGATCTAACCACAAATGTGAAAATGAACTAAGTGCATATGATCTAAGTCGTTTTGTTGATAATGTCTATAGATACTTGTACTTTAGAGCACTTGCAGTAGAATCTGTAAATGATGTTAAAACTGTATTTTACAGATCCGAACGCTTCAGATTCATACAAATTACACCTGCAGCAGCA
The DNA here is from genome assembly GCA_026214975.1 of Gentiana macrophylla. Lineage (NCBI taxonomy): Eukaryota > Viridiplantae > Streptophyta > Magnoliopsida > Gentianales > Gentianaceae > Gentiana > Gentiana macrophylla. The sequence continues at coordinate 157,330,215 of CM047805.1, forward strand.
TCTATCTACACAATCTGTAAATATCAGATATTTAACCCAAGACTGTACATCTGCCGCAAAATTGAACAAAACTCCAGATCCTCCTAGCCCGCCCCCCCTTCCTGCATTTTTCCCTCTTCATCAATTTCTCTCGCGCTCTTTTTCATCCTTTGTACTATTTTTTTCATCTTTATACTCCTATTGAAAAGATTACAGGATGTAGAAGAGCAAAATCGTTTTTCAAGAATTCCGATTGAAGATTTGCGATTTTTTTTTCTTTGTAAGGAAAGACTTTTTTATTGAAGAATTATGTGGAGCATATTCCAATGATTCACACTTTGCTGGTTCTTGTGGGATGCAAATTAGATAGTTGGAGATTACTACTTTCAGGTAACTTGCTAAACTTATTCCATATATTTTCAATTTAGGGCAAAATCTGATTTTTTTTAATTTTATAATATGCTTAAGTAATTTAGGGCATCTCTACGAATTCTCTTGAGAGTGTGAATGATTTTTGCTGCAAATGTTGTTGTTGTGTGTTTCATGCCTAGAAAGTAATAAAAAAAACACTAGGGACTTAAAATCTATACGGTTGCCCAATGCTCACATACGGTTGATGGTGATGAATCATCACAAGGCATAATTAACAGAAGCACAACTAACTCAAGAGAAATGGTGATGAATCATCACAAGGCATAATTAACAGAAGCACAACTAACTCAAGAGAAATGGTGATGAATCATCACAAGGCATAATTAACAGAAGCACAACTAACTCAAGAGAAAGGGAAAAAATTAGGCAACTTCACTGTCGATGAGGACATAGATTTGATTTCATCTTGGCTCAACACAAGTATGAATCCAAAAAAAAGGACTAACCAAAAATCAAATTCATTTTGGGCTGAGATTACTAACAAATTTAGGGACATTACCAAGATTGAGCGAACGAGTCGCTCATTGAATTGTCGCTTTACATATATTCAAAAGACTGTGAATAAATTCATTGGGATCGTTACTCAACTTGATAATTCTGCAAATTGTTCAGGATAAAATGAACTAGACAAGGTACGTGCATATCAACTTATTTTGCTTTCTGGGATCCAAGAATAAAATCTGGGGTTATTTGAGGTTCTTTTTTAAAAAAAAATTTAGCTGATTATTTAAGATGTCATATATGATCCTATAGTGATCATTGATATTTATTGTTGATTTTATGCATTCATGAAGGTAATGTTTTGATTTGTTAATGCAGATTCAGAAGGCAAAATCTATGTATAAAAAGTTGCACAAGGATCCATTTAGGTTTGAGCATTGTTGGAATATATTGAGGAACCAACCAAAATAGAAGGAAACTGAAGGGGTAGCTGGAAGAAAGAAGCAAACTGGGAGGGTAATCGGAAGTAAGGATTCTCCAACAACGCCTTCGCCGGTTGACTTAGACAATGAAGGCAACTTTATTGATCTTGAAAGGCCGCCTGGGACGAAGATGACTATAGCGAATGAAAAGTCAGAAAAGCCGAAAAAACGAAAACATGAAGATGACAACCTTCTTGGTAGTATAATCTCTGATTGGAAGGTGCAAAAACAAAAGATGCATGATGATAAAATGAAAATAGAACAAGAGAATATGGCGATGGCAAAGAGGGATGAAGAGCTAAGAATCATGACAATGGACCTAAACAATTTAGATGATGTTCAGAAAGAATACATCATGATTCTACGAGCTAACATTATGGAAAAGAGTAGAAATAAAGTTTGATATTGTGAAGCCTTATTAAAGTATATCTTTGATGTTGAAGGATTAGCGCTGCAATTTTTTTAGTGTACGAGCAAATGAATGTGTCATGTATGTGGTAAAACCATGATGCTGCAACTTTTTTTGGTAGGGCAAATGAATGTCATCTAGGTGCTATAAGCTTAGTTGTTTTATTATGTGAGTATGGAATGTAATATGGTTTCAACTTTCAATGTTTGGCAAGCGATTGGTTTTCATATATTGTGGGTTTACTTATTCAAAGTGACTTTATTTCGCTTTCATATTATGGATCACGATTTAGGAAAATTGGTAAGAACATGTCATTGTTTCTCATGATGCAAATATGATGATTTTCTCAATAACAATAACTATTTTTTTAGAACAACAACTATTTTAAATGCTAAAAATAGGGGCATAATAGCTCTTTCTTGTATATGAATAAATTAATTAACGACAATGATAATAAAAAAAATTAGAAATCTCTATAAAAACGGAATGACATTACTCCGTAATAACAAAATTAGAAACTGAGTTAATATGGGCTTAAGTTTTACTCAATTGCAATATATATATATATATAATTACTACAAATATTCCACCGATTAATGATAATAGTTGAGAAAATTAATAGAGAATCTATAAATAGAGATTCTGATGCAGTTGTTCCAGATAGAGAATCTGTAAGTAGAGATACTGATGTAGTTGACCATCTATAGAGATTCTGTAAAACAGAAAAAATGGTGTTCTTAGAGATTACTTAAAGGTATTACTTGAGATGATCTTTGTTCTATTTTTATATGATTGATTATGACTTGACATATTTTTATGGGAATATATTTTTGTACCATAAATTATTCTGACTTGAACTGCTTTGATCGTATGTATAATAAAATCTACGATGAACCCGATTATCGTAATTGCTCAAGATACAATTTCTTTTCGCAGAAAGATACAATTTTTTATAAGCTTCTATTTAGTTTCTAGAATCCATTTATTAATTCAAGAGTTAAAATTTTATTGTGGAAGACACATTTTCCCCAACCCTAAAATGAACGAAACGCTATAAATGTGGAGACAAAATAGTCTTACCGGCTGCGGGGAGGGCACCTGTAGGAAACTTCGATTGGAGTTTCGGCTGCGGGGAGGGCACCTGGTAGCGGCGGCTTGCTGAGAGGCATGTGGATTCCAATATCACCTGATCACAAAACAATTGGAATAATTCCGTTGTTATTATGATGGTTGTTTTGATAAATAGTTTTCAATCTGAATCTTTCGCTTTGCTGCTGTTCGCTCTCTTCATCCTTCATATGCTTTTGCCCTCCTGACCTGGTGATGAAGCGTTGAAGCTCTGAAGGTTCCTGACCGCATTGATTATTTCGTCCCAAGTTCTTGACATTTTTTTTTTCACTAATTGCTGTCTTCTTAGAATTTTTTATTTGTGCTTTTTATCTGGTGATTGGATTTTATTTTATTATTTTATTAATCTTGTTGAAAGGTTTTTCCATTCTGCATGTGAGGGCTAATCTCCGCATTGACATTATAATCTATGAACTATGATATCTTTGAATATATGCTGAAAATGTTGATTTCTTTGTAATCCTTTTTAACTGAATGTTTAAAACAACAAGAAGGAACTTTGGTTGTAATGATCGTGCTTTATGAAGTTAAGAATGTTTTCGTTGAAATATCTATCACTAATATGGTTGGATGCTATGCGTATCAGCAATTTTATGGGTTCATTTATGGTTGGATGCTATGCGCATCAGCATTTTCTATGGGTTCATTTATGGTTGGATGCTTCCATGTGAAATTTTCTGACCATGTATGATTTGTGCTTCTATTTGCAAAACAGTTGAATACTGATTTTCTTAGTGATCCCTCCCCATCATATATCGATAGAGTTCTATCACTGAGATGACACAGTGAAATTTCTTATGGTTGCTTATTTTGGAGTTGGATTTACACTAAATTAGGATTTTAGCATATGTGAGATCCCAAATGTGCGGATGGTTGAATCATATTATGAGCAATAGAATTCGTATGAAGGATCTTGTCAATTTTTTTAGTGTATCCTGTTTGGTCAATCTATTCTGTGGACCTTGTTTTTGAACTTTAAAATTTGTAATGGGAATGTCTCCAAATATAACATCATTCTGCATCAATGAGCAGCGTACTCGATCGAAGTTGGTTTAAAAGCTATTTTCTAGGTGGCTGCATAATCTCCGGTTTTGAGATGACATCAAGCATGGCCTTATCTTTGTGGTTTATTTAGGTAATTGGCATGGAACTTATGGTCTCAGGTGGTTGTGGCATTGCTAGGGTTGTCATTGATTGACTGAAACTTTTGGTTGGTAAGTTAGACGGAAAGAGTTAAGATACTATACATCATCTTCCATTTGATATTAATGAACATTCTAATCACTTAAGTAAGAAAAACTACTTGCTGAACAAAAATGCAGGTTTATATGGTATAAATCATGAATGGACATCATAAATAATTCGATACAGAACTCCCCAGTAATTGTACGATCCTGGAAAAGCGATTGCCGATTGGGATGATAAATTGGAGAACTTGCAAACTAGTTATCTATGAGTTGTGAAAAGTGCATTTGGTTTAAAGATGGTAAAATTTTGTGTTTTATATGATGTTGTGCTCTGGTGGTTGTGTGGAATGCCTTGGCATGTGGCTGGAGTCAAAGTACTATCCTTTTGCAAACTTATTTATGCATCTGCTTTGTGGTTTGTCATTTTCGTAGTGGTTGTTGGAAAATTTTCGGGCTGAGTTTTCCTCATGTTTGGTGATTTGCTAATGTATCACACTTCCTTTTTAGCGTATGTTGTACCTTTTCCTTTTACATCTAGTATCTTCTTGCTAGATGATCATCAATAAAATCCTTATTGATGTAGCACATCCAAGTTAATTAATACTCCATGTGGGCTTTTTAATGGAGTAGTATTTTATTAATGTTTTAAATTAAGTAGATAGCCATGTGGGCTTTTTAATGGGTAAGCTTAGCTAAAGGGGCTTTTGAGCCTATAAATACCCTTAGCATCCTAAATGCTAGGTCATTATATAGTCATTAAATATTGGATCATTTCTCTCTTGAGAATGAAACTATCTTTGAGCTTGGATTAGCTCGTATTTGTCCGTTTATCGTAGATCTTCTACATCACTTACATTGTTGTTCAAAAAGCAAAAGTGTGACCCAACTCTTTTGTTTGTGACTCATTCCAGTTGTTCAAAAAGCAAAAGTGTGACCCAACTCTTTTTTTTGTGACTCATTCCAATTCTGGTTTGCTCATCTGATTGAACTACTCTGATTCTTTATAATTTGCACAAATAAATCGTTTTGATGATCACTGCTTTCATTTGATACTTGCAGTTTAGTCTGACATATGATGAAGTGATTGTCTGGATGACTACTTAAAAGGAGATTAGTTAATTGCCTTTGCTTCCGCTAGTGCGGATTAGTTTTAAAACAATCTTATCTTCTAATTTTGTCGCTCATTTATCTCTTCAATTTGAAGCAGTCTTTCTTTGACCCATATGATATAGCTTCTTTTTTAATTCTTGCTGAACTTTATGGGATTGTGTGGAAATTATTTACTTTCATTGATGTCATGAGAATGATGTTGGAACTTAGTCTTTCTTTAATCATTCCCTCTTTTGCTTTGTAGGAATTGCTGTATACGAAGTGCTTGGCCATTGTACATGTTGTAATAATAATCCTAATAAACCAGGCCACAACTAAGTATTGTACAACATGTCCGTCGAATGGCGTTCTCTCCCACCGGAACTAGTGGAATCTATTGCAAGAAAGCTCACAATCCTTGCTGACTACATTCGATTCCGAGCTGTTAGCGGAGTATGGCGATCTTCTACTCTCCCAATTCCAAATCATCTGCCTTGCCAATTCCCCTGGTTAATGCTTCCTCAAAGTGGCAACAACAGCTACCGTCGTGCCTTCTTTGATCTTTCCAACAACAAAATTCACAATCTCAACCTACCTGAACTATCTCACGAATACCGTCGCCGCTTTTGTGGCTCTTCTCATGGTTGGTTCACCATCCTTGAAGAGTCCCCTTGCATTTTCCTTTTCAACCCTCTTACTAGAGAAAGAATCAATCTCCCACCCCTCTCTTCATTTCCCAATGTCGTCAGCTTTGATTTTGCAATGGTTGGTAGGGAGTATCTCATCCGACGTCTTGACACTGGTGACGTTTACTCTGAAAGTACAAGTGAAATGCGTGACTCTTTTATTGATAAAATCGTTCTTTCTGAGACCGCTGGATCTAGTTTTGTGGCTTTGGCAGTTATCATTCCAATGGACGTTTTAGCCTATTGTAAAAATGGTGACAACTCTTGGAAGTATATAGAAGAAACAAGGTCTTTCACGGCAGATATTACTTATTTGAATGGATTGTTCTATGCTGTGAATAGATATGGTGAAATTGCTGTTTGTGATCTCCGCGGTGAAACGCCGGTTGTGGAGTTCTTTCATACCCCAGTGCTGACGCTGGAGGCAGATACACAATATCTAGTGAATATGATGGGTGAGTTGCTGTTGGTTACACGGTTTTTAGAACTTCCTGAGGATTTTGATCAGGTAATGGGTGAATTTCCTTACAAAACCAGCGATTTCCGCTTGTTTAAGTTGGATTCCGCCCAGCAGAAGTGGGAAGAGATGACGAGTGTGGGTAATATGGTTTTGTTTCTGGGGAGTGTTTCGTCTTTAGCATTAAAGGCGTCAGATTTTCCAGGATGCAAGGGTAACAAAATCTACTTTTTAGATGATCATTTTGATGCTTACTATTATATCGCCCACGGGGATATGGGTGTTTTTGATTTGGATGATCGCAGTTTTGATCAACTGCCTTGTTGTCCCAACAACTCAGATTCTCAACTTCTCTGGCCGCCTCCTGTATGGATAACTCCTAATCTTTGCTGATGAAGCATGTATTATCTGGTCGTATCATATTGTCCTTCTATGTATCAGTTTACATAGAAGTGTTCCTTAATACGTGTTCCAATGGTAAGGAATTATAAATATGAAAGATTTTTCTTGATTTCATTTTTCCTCTGCTTTCCTTCAGTGGTTGTTTATCATTAAATTTTACTTCTTGATTTGCTCTTGTATTATGGATCTTTGATCCATTCTAAGCAAATGATCTGCTTCTCTTTTTTATTCTTGCAGAAATGATCTGGTTCATATTGTGTTTGTGAAAACTGGTTCGTTTTGTTGATGATAGACGTAAACACGGATGAGTCGGGAATGACTAAATACTTTATGCTAGCTAGAAAACGTAAATGTATTGTCACATACTGAAGAATCTGTGTTGTTTCCATTTAGATCATGTTATTTTCATTCGACATGCTTTAGGGGGTATAAATTAAATTGAAATCTATTGCGACGAACTAAATCCAATGTCATTGGTGACGAAATAATGTGTCTTTTTCTGATAAAATAAATCCTCAGCTGAATTATTTAACATGACGAAAGACAGGTTATGGCGACGAATTCAACCTTAAGGGACTCAAAGAAAAGAAGTGTACTAGGATCTTCACTCCCTAGGAAGGCCCCCGGGAATCATTTCGCTACCTAAAGAGATGGTATCACTCCCTAGGAAGGCCTCCGAAAGTCATTTCGCTACGTAAAGAGATGGTATCAGTAAAAGAGCAACTAAGGAAGAGTTATAAGGTAGAACCTCTTCGGTAGGTATGGAACTCACTCGCTAAAGTCGGACTCAATCAATCTTTTGGAGGATCATTCGTTCATCACTCTCTAGCTATTACCCGCAGGGATCGGAGCTTTGTGGCGAAAAGCTTTGTATTCGTGACGAAAAATTCGTCAAAAAAAGTTTTTATTTTTGGTTTTTTATTTTGTAGTGAGGTTAACCGGCTCGTCCACTAGTTCGTGGAGTCAAAGCACGATTACGTTGACTTGCAATAGAAGCATAAGGATAGGAAATGTGTCTTACACATACACTGCAAGCCATTGAGCCAGCCGGAGGCTTCAATAGTGAGATCGGAGCAGCTCTCACACCTGAACAAAGGCCGTGATCCTATATATCCAGGACTGAAAAGATATCCTCAAGCCATGACTGAGCTTGTACAAGTTCTTATTTGAACTGTCGACACTCGTAGCCAGTCCGTGAGCTAGGTTGAGAAGTCCCTATCTAAACAATAATTAATAAAGGGGTCAGAGGAACTGGGTACCATAGTAGAATACTTCAAAGTTCCATTAGATTAAAAGGTCACACTCTTTTTCCTTTACGATAAAGACAAATCACACAATTGTACTACATCAATAATCCTTTTATTAAACAAATGAAAGATTGAAATGAAGGGTTGAAGCTGTCTCTTTTGCCAAAAGCTTAAGATATTAAAAAAAAATGAAAATAAATACAATTTTCGTCCTGTATCATATGGCTTTATTGTATAGGGACAAATAGTAAAAGTTGACGAAGTATATTGTGGTTGTCGAAGGCCTGCAAATGAATCAACTGGAATAATGTAGTAAGTTTTTTGACTTGATAGTATAAATAGTGAAGTGCATGTTGCAACTATCATATATCCCCCCATCCCCATCCCCATCCCCATCCCCTTACTTATTTCCCTCATTTATTCACAAATCTTTGGTTCGCATTTTGAGGGAACAATTAATTAATGGCTATGTTTGGATACATTCTTCTTGTCATCCTTTTTCGGGAATTTGGAAAATCGGTGCCATCAGAATATCTCACATTTTTTTCGCGCCAAACATTTTTTCGACGCTTTTTTCAGAGTTCGTCTAAAATTTGGACGATTTCGTCCAAATACAGTCAAAATCGTCCAAATTTGGATTCTTTTTCGTCCCAATCCAATCATTGAACAAATTTAGACGGAATCCGTCCAAAATTGACATAACGTCGAGTGTGATTTAATTCGTCCAAATTTGGACAGATCGTCCAAATTTGGACGTTTTGTCCAAATTCCGTCCAAACCTTCTCAAAATTCATTTTTCTTCCTTCTTCTTCCTATCTCTGTTGGTGCAAAGGATATCATCAAGAAAATGCTGAATAGAGACCCTAGGAAAAGGATTACTGCTGCACAAGCACTAGGTCAGATCTCATAATCAAGCCTTCTTCATCCTTTTAACACCCTTAAAGAAAAAAAAAAAGGAATACAGACCAAAAGGTCTGGGGATTCGAACTAAATTTTCGAGTTTCGGAAATGGCTCTCCAATTTATAATGGAATAAACCCAGAGGGCAATTCATACCTAATAATATGATATGGTGTCTGAATCACAACAGATGTATTAAACTTTGAATCACCATTAAGCTTATCGAATGGAAAAACAGGCACCACGAATTGGCTGGATAGGACACAAAAGCCTTCTGTGTATGAAGACTCATTCAATTTGCAGGCGGTTCCAATGAGGTAAATAAGAATGTTGAAGGTGAAGAATGACAACAGCAATAGTTTGGCTTCCATTTCCAGCTGGTTTTGAGAGAGATTTGGAGTGTGCTGCTCTTTTGTTGAAGGTAATAATCCCGTCCAAATTTGGGTATTCCGTCCAAATTGTGACGGAATCCGTCATAATTTTGGGATGATTCCGCCCTTTTGGTCGTTTGTGTATTTGGACGGAAATGAATGAAAATTTGATTGTTTGACCAAATTTGGACGAAATCATCTAAATTTTGATTTGAACGTGAAAAAAACGTCGAAAATATTTGTCCTGAAAAAAAATGTCAGAAGTTAGAGTGACCTGATTTTCCAAATTCCCTCCTTTTTCTTCTGCTATCTGGTTAGTTCCAACATCTTGAGTTAGAGCTGTACGTGTTATACTATAATTTTGCCAGCAACTCATGTTTCATGATTTATATCTACTCCTATCATCATCATGTTTGTATTTAGGTTCCGAAGTTGAAGGATCAACTCGCAACACCGTGAGAAATTTGCTGCAGGGGGAGGACAAGGAATTTGGTGGGGGCGGTTGCAAGCCCGCACCACTTTATCACACTGTAACTGTTCCATGTGCATGCATCGACGATACCTGCAAGCCAGTGTGAACCCTCTATATATACTCGTGTAAAACTGTTGTATCGTGGTTCTATGAAATGACATGATTTATAACTATACCTTTTCTACTCTTTAATATATACTAGGGGTGTTGTGCCTGATATCGGTTAGGAGCAGTGCTCGGAAAGACAACAATGTATCGCTTGTCTAATTAAATAAATGTAATGTTTTCTTATTAATCTCTTATTTGCTCTTGTGCATAGATATAAATGACACTGCAAGAAAATCACTGGGGAATTGAGTTTATGGTGAATCACATTAAATTGTTAGTCCGTGGTAAATTGGTTAGAATCATATTTGACTGGAGTTTTAGATCTCATAGTCAATTTACCAATAGTGTCATAGAAGACTTAAAGTGTGACTCCCTGATCCGGGCCGTCGGTGGTGAGCACCTTAGTGGTTGCACTTATACATTAAATGGTTCATGTAGGAAGGACTGAACCGATTCAATATGATGTTCTCATATTAAGTCCGTAATGAGAAATTCTAATTGTACCACAAGATGACTATTTATGGATTAATCTTAATTTTGATGTGATTATAGGCTCATGCCTTTTAAGGAGTGACGTTTGACTTGGCGGTACGGATGGGCAAGTAGCGCCTTCCTTAATCCGACCATCTCAGCATCACTCAGGGATCGGTAGCAGGAAATGTAAGTCACAAAGATAGAGTTCACTCCTTCTTTGTAAGAGGAAGCAGATAGACAGTTCCCTCGAGTGTTGATCTTGGAATTGATCGATTGTGCACACCTTTGATAAGATCAATTGGATATTGGTCACTAGTAGATCAATGGTGGTTCGAGGATAAGAAGTCATGGTATTGCGGATTATTATTATTAATTATGTTTATTTTCGAATATATTGTCATTAAGGGTAATTAAGGAATTATACGAGAACTAGGGTAACCTATTGTAGTGTATAAATATATGATGAACTGAGGAATGAAAGTAAGGGGAAAATTATTTTGGTATCAAAATTTTATCATGGTATCGGAGCCAGAGGTTTAACCTCTTGAAAAAAAAAAAAAAAACCAATTCTTGCGTGAATCAACAGCAGCACCATGGCTGAAGGTACAAAAACAGAGAGGAAACTAGATGCTTTCTTCTTGAGCATCAACGATAATCCTGGAAATTTAATTACTCCTACGCAGCTGAGGGGTGAAAATTATGATGAGTGGGCAAGAGCCATACGTACAGCTTTGAGATCAAAACGAAAGTTTGGATTTTGGAAGGACAATCGAAAAACCGAAAGATGCGGCGAAACTTGAGGATTGGTATACCATCCACTCCATGCTTCTCTCATGGCTGATGAACACGAAAGAGCCCTCTATTCGTTCGACGTTGTCTTACTTCGAAGATGCCCGTGATTTATGGTTGGCGTTGAAGGGAAGGTTCGGCGTGGTAAACGGAACGAGAATTTTCCAACTGAAATCATCCTTGGCTGAATGCAAACAAGGGAAGTCTGAATCAATAGCCTCTTATTTTGGAAGAATTAGCAGAATTTGGGACGAATTGGGCACATATGTAAAAGTCCCTGTTTGTTCATGCGATGGGTGCAAGTGTGGGGGTTGCAAGTGTGGTCTAGCAGAGCAATTTCAAAATTTAATCCTTGAAGATCGTCTCCACTGGTTCTTGGTGGGTTTGGATTCGGCCTATGCTGCTGTAAGATCACAACTTTTAAATCAAGATCCCATCCCTTCCTTGGATCGAGCATATCAAAACCTTGTACAGGAAGAAAGACTTCGGGGAGGTGGAGCTGTTGGTCATACTCGAGACGAAAGAGAGAGTATGATGGCGTTTAATTTACGGTCTGAGGCTCGTATGAAATCGAAGGCTGAAAACACAGAAAAATATTGTAACCATTGCCAACGGAATGGTCACGACGAGACGACATGTTTTCTACTTCATGGGTACCCCGATTGGTGGGGTGATCGGCCAAGGGGAGGACGCGGCACCGGAGGAGGAAATCGAGGTGGTGGACGTTCTGGGATAGGTGGTGGACGAGGAAGAGGGGCTGGAAGCGGGAACGCAGCTCCAACGGGCCGAGCTGAAAATTCTGGATTTCGGGCAAATAAAACAGTGGTGACCTCATCCACCTCCAATTCCGGCAACCATAATTTGGCGGCAACAGCTGAGCAAGCAGGACTGACGGGTTTAACCCTTCTCAGTGGCAAAGCATTATTGACTTATTGAACTTAGCTAAACCGAAAGATCGGTTGACGGGTGAGTTTTCGTGGATTATTGATACAGAGCTACGAATCATGTGACGGGTGTTTTTCAAGATTTACGGGACGTGAGGAAATTGAAAAATGCCCCGGTTGGGCTCCCAGATGGTCGGACTTCTCATGCTACGCATGAGGGTAGCATTACATTGCCCGGAGGATTAAATATTCAAAATGTTTTATTTGTGCCAAATTTGGCGTGCAATTTAATGTCTGCGACGCAATTAATGGATGAATTAGATTGTCGAATACAACTCACCCCTTCATTGTGTGTTATGCAGGACCGAGCGACGAGGAGGTTGATTGGAGTGGGTGAGCGCGCAAATGGACTTTTCTTTTTCCGAGGTGTTCCACACGTGAAGGTTATGGCGGTTACTCAGAGTCCATTACTTGAGGACCCGGGAAAATATCGTCGTTTGGTCGGACGCCTTATTTATCTTGGCGTGACGCGTCCGGATTTGGCATACTCGGTCCATATTCTATCTCGGTTTTTATGCAGCACGCGTCTTGATCATTGGCATGCAGCCTTCGCGAGTTGTGCGGTATTCGAAGAAGAGCCCGGTCGGGATCCTTTACGGCGCGCGATCCTTTGCGGTGGAAGGTTGGTGTGACTCGGATTGGGCTAGTTGTCCCATTACTCGACGGTCCTTGAGTGGTGGTTGGTTTTACTTGGCACTTCCCGGTGTCGTGGAAGACGAAGAAACAAGCTACGGTGTCTCGCTCTTCACCAAGCGAGAATACCGTTCTATGGCGTCATCACTTGTGAATTGAAATGGCTTCGCCCGACTTTCTCGTGATTTGGGCGTGATTATACCTACCGGGATTTTTCCACCGTGATAGCCAATCGGCCTTGTACATTGCTCGTAATCCCGTGTTTCACGAGCGGACGAAACACATTGAGGCTGACTGTCACTTTGTTCGTGATGCGATTACGGATGGTCTCATTGCTCCGACCTATGTACCTACGAGATCTCAATTGGCGGATATATTTACCAAGGCTTTGGGGAAGCAACGATTCAATTTTCACATACGCAAGTAAGTTGGCGTGACTTCCACGCCCCACTTGAGGGGTATGCGGATTATTATTATTAATTATGTTTATTTTCGAATATATTGTCATTAAGGGTAATTAAGGAATTATACGAGAACTAGGGTAACCTATTGTAATGTATAAATATATGATGAACTGAGGAATGAAAGTAAGGGGAAAATTATTTTGGTATCAAAATTTTATCACATGGAGAGGTCTTACGGAAAATACTCTGCTCCGTATACGACTTGTCAGTGGAGGGCTATCTATAGGTAATATCAAAGGGGGCTCGGTAACTAGTATGAGTAACTGGAGTAAAGATGTTCTATGTTCCGAAATAATGCAATCTCGGCTCTATGGTGATACGACGACAAGATTAATGAAATGAAGGATTCAACTAAAGAGTTTGGTTGGTCACTTGCATCATTGGAGCTTCTAGAGATATTCCTATGGTCCCCGGCTTGTCTCGTGTAATTCGCATTTGTAAGAACTTCTCGAATAAATAGAAAAACTAGTTTTTCCTAACGACTAAGTGTTTTAAAGTATATGTAGAGAATAGAGTCTACATGACACAAAATAGTCAAGGATTATTTCTAGGATAAATAATAAATTAAATTAATTGAATAGAATTCATTTAATTTAATGTGACGATTAAAGTGAATGAGTAATAAGTTAAATAGATAAATAGATTGAGCTAATCATTTACTTAGATCGAATGAAAGACTAACTTATTGGGCTTCACTTAATATGACTAAGTAACCTTTTTACCTAAAGTAGTACGGATTTCTAAAAGGGCTTTTAAGCCCAAGATATCATTACTCGTAAAATTGCATTTTACCGAATGCCCTAATATACTCTATTTAAGGAAGCATACATGAGATGAAATCTAATCCATATTTACCTAAAATGGGGCGCCACTTTTGAAAGAAAAATAAGGGTTCTTAGATGCTTATAATATTCAAAGGAAGATAAGTGATGAGTGTCGAGCTAGCCATCGCCATATGTCATCTCCTTATTGATTGAACATTAAATGAAGACAGAGAAAATACAACATTAAGGGCCAGGAGCCCCACTAATGCCCAAGGTCATACCTCAACCCCGGGTGGGAGATCGGTCTCGCCCGCTCCCCAGACCACTGTAGGTCGGCTAGGTCACAACGGAGTTGGATCAGTGCAGTTCAGGCCGAGACGGCTTAAGGGGCTCGACGCAGGTCGGCAAAGCCTCCCTTATCCGGTATTAGTACACGTGTGTATATTACAGGATAATTATGGGAAGATCCTAGAGATCTTTTACCTATTAGGACTCTGATCCTAACATTTAAATCATATGTGATTATCTCCTAAATAAAAGGGATTAACGTGTTTTAGAGTCCTTGATGGACACAACACATGATTGCCTTGGACGAGAGTTCCTCTATATAAACGGTCCTAAGGAACTACGAGAGACTGGATTCCTGAACAATTACAGGATACGTAGGCAATTTGGGATACCACTTATTCCAGGCTTAGTCTAAAACACAATCACAATCTCCTTCATTTTTAGTATTTAGATCTCTTTTTTTTTCGAAACGAAATACGCACGCACTCATACTAAACTAAATTATGCCCCAAGCGGGGTTCGAACATGGGTCTTCCCACTGGAGACCTGGTTAGGCCTTAGTGGCAAACCACTAGGGCATGTACCTGAGTACAGTATTTAGATCTTGAATTATTATCATTAGGGTTTATATTGGCCCGTAATTTCCTATAGACGAGATCCAGCAATAAGATTTTTTCTTTGGAAAATATATTGGATTCTTGGAGTGGCTTTGGATTGGAGATCACCACCAAGTATTGTGAAGATCAAGTCGGAAGATCTTGGATTCCACTATTTTATCTTCATTATCTTCTTCTCCAAGAGTTGGTATAATATCTAAACACTCTTATGTATTTAGATTGTACAAGTGTTCTTCTGGTTTGTCTTCGAGTTGGATCGGAACAAAATCGTTCTAGTTTGGGATGGGTCATTCTATTTCCAACACGTGGTATCAGAGCTTATGTTGGACCAACTCGAAATCTTAAGCTTGCATTCTCTAAATCACATAATAAAAGTGGGGTTAAAGCATAGATCTAGTTTTTATGATGAATGATAGACCATTCATGTTGATTAGCTTAGATCTTGTGGTTGTATGCTTTAATGTGATGGATATATTATTGATTGGTATTTTACCCTTTTAGAATGGTTTGTACTTCGGAATAATTCGGTTTAGGACCCTTCTTTGATGATTCTATGTAATTTGTGGTTTGTAATCTTACTAATAGTTGTTAGATTTGTTTTTTTTTGGGTAGTTTGTATCTAAAGAACACAATGTGATAGCATAGAATAATTTTGGTTGCGGTTTTCTGCGTTTTTTTTTTGTGGTTTCAAAGTTCTTCTGGCGGCGGCAGCATCACCCCCGATGGTGTGAGTGCCTTCATTCAGTGGGAGACTTCATATCTCCTTTTGAAGCGGACACAGAGTGACAGACATGTGCACCTCAGCGTGGGCCTAGCCCGCCGCAGCATGGAACGTGGTGGGGTCAGGAGGGAACCATTCAGTGGAATCCAGCAGCAGAAGTTCCAGAAGATTCCGAATGTTTGGGATTGCCCTCAAGACCGGCAGAATGTTGTTATTCGATTATTCCTTTTGTTAGTTGGTTTTGGGGGCCAATCCAATCCATCACATCCTTTATTTTTATGTGTTTGTATGTCTTTACGTGTTAGATGTATGCTTAGGGATTAATGTGATAATATGTCATGCCATATATGACTCACTCTCATACATTCATGTAGTGCTAGTTTATATGAGATATATAATATAAACATTAATTTTATTGTTAGATTAATGTAGATAAATTGTTTATGTGGACCTCATCTTTCTCATATAGGATATGATTAGTAATCGTATGCTAGAAAAGATTTAAATCAGTTGATTTTAACTGACCACATAGATAACAATTTATATAATCCCACATAATTTTCTAATGTTAGAAATAGTTCAATATGATTGAATTAAAAAATGGTATAGTGAGTGAGAGAGGGAATTATACCATTAAATCCCACGGCCTAGCATTGTGAGAGAAGGGTGATGCCTCGTGATGCTTTGACTTCGTCTCTTTCCGAATGGCCTTCACCCCTATCAGTATTCAAGTCTTGGTCTCCGAAAGGATAGGGAGTCAGTTTTATTTTAAGGATGTGAGACACCCTTCAATGGGTGATACTGAAAGCCAAGACAGTGGGTTGTCTCAGTTTAATCATCTTTTGTTTTTTACCTACCCTTGAGATTAAATTCCTCGGGAATTGGTTGGATAAACATTTTGCATCACGTTTGTAATCCCTGGAATAATTTGTTTTGTGGTGTATGATTTGTAGTTAATATTACTTTTAATTATCTACTTTCCAGCAATCATGTCCACTCACGTATCACTTCTGTTTAACCTAAAATTAACCGACGATAACTATACCAATTGGAAGTCAAACATCTATGTCGCTCTCACATTTGAAAACATCAAGTACATTCATGTAGATGATTAGTAGTTAATATTAAATTATCTACTTTCAGCAATCATGTCCACTCACGTATCACTTCTGTTTAACCTAAAATTAACCGGCGATAACTATACCAATTGAAAGTCAAACATCTATGTCACTCTCACATTCGAAAACATCAAGAACGTTCACGTAGATGATTTTCCTCCTTAGCCTACAATTGAATATGATCCTACTGATGTCGCGGCCTATAAGAAATGGGTTGAGGACAACAACAAGGCCCATGGAATTCTATTGGCAACCATGTCTGATACTATTTGGAATAAGCATGAGAACATGGCTACGCCTTATGATATCATCAGTTCGCCCTTCAAAATGTTTGGGGCCCATCTGAGCAGGCACATCATCAAGCCGTCAATATGCAGTAGAATCAGACTGTATTGAGCCATGTTATGAACATGCATACAAATCGTTGTATCGTAAAAAAAATTCCTAAGATTGAGAATGATCATCAAATTTACTCATTTTTTCCACTATTAACATTCTGCATTCATAATAGTCGTGTCGAAGAGAAGTCTTAGATATTTTATTCACACTGTTTTTTTGTTTGTTTTGAATGTGTTGTTGCACACTGAGTGCGATAGGTGTCGCCGAAAAGAAACGGGGTTCGAGGGGGGTAGCGCCCCCCTTGGGGGCTCGGGGGCAACTCCCCCGAAACCTAAACGAACCTATGCGAATGACACACCATTTCGTAGAAGGGATTTTTCATTGGGAAACACCATTTCGGTGGTGCATGTTCATTGGGACACATCATTTGAAGACGAACTAGTTTGTTCTTTCGTGAAGAGGTACATCATCTTTTCGTTCTCTATATATAGAGAGACATCAACATTCGGTGTAAGAACACGAAGTCTTTTTTAGAAGCATCATCAGTACAAACATATTATGTCTCTAAAGTAGTACTCCATTGAATCCTGAGAGAGATCTTAAAACATCTCTTTAAAGAAACGTTTTATACATGCCTTGGAGATCGTTCAATTCTGTTTGTTTTATCACATTTTTTTCTAACAATCGGGTCTCGAGCTTTTGAAGTGCCACTAATTAAACTCGAGACGAAAGCCATTGAATCTTGGAGGCAATTGATACAACCGTAAGCATGTGTTCGTGGCAATATTTTCTTATGGATGTAGTGAATACACCCGCCTCAGTTTGCATCTCTACTTATTTATTCAGTGTCGTTTTTGTTTAGTTCTTGCATCAGTTTCTGTATTTTCTTTGTAGCATTGCGATCTGTTGTTACTATGTTGATTCTGTTTACTTGATAAATATTTCACAACTTGTTGCTTTGATCTGATTAAAATATGTGTATTACATGCTTTACACTTCACACGCGTTATAATCCCAACACAACGAGTGTCTCAATTGACACTTATCATCTAGTAGTTGGTAATTCTATCAACAGCCAACCGATCCTAATCAATCCCACAACGCACAACCATATCAATCATGCAGCAGCATCGAACTCAAATTGAAAATGCAATCTTTTTGTAGTCAGAAAGGTGTTTGTAACCAATAACACAGCAGCTTCATCACAGCTCTGTATTACCCGACATGATACAGACATCATGAATCAAAGAGAATAAAGACATTTGTTGAATCTTCGTCTAGGAGACATGAGTAATTTACACAATTGTTAAACTTTAACACGCCCCTCACATGTGAGCCCTACACAAATAGTTAAGCCAACAAAAACCATGGAAAGACTTCAACTAGCCTAACTCCAAGAGTCTAGCCATTAAAATGACACAAAGACACATCAAAGGCTGGGTCAATCTAGGCATACAACGCAAACTAAAGACACCAACACGCGCACAATACAAATACAATAACATGGGTTGCAACACCTAACACACGCACAATACAAATACAATGACAAGGGTTGCAAAGAGTTTTGTAATCGTTACTACGTTCAGCTCTAATAAAACAGCTCACTTATGATCATTCCCATTGTATGATCGTGCAAACAGCCAAAGTGGCATCCGGCAATTTGATTAAACTCAAATACGACATCAAAGAAAAAGTAGTCCATTCAAAGAGAAAACGGAAGGGCAATCTGAAGAGTGTAGAATGCAAAGCACAATCAAAATCACCAAACTGTCATCACTCATCAGGCTTGCAAAAGGAAAAATTCTGATGTGGAGTCTAGTCCTGTAGAGACTCCTAAAACACGCGTACAAAGACTAACGTCTATATGTATTATTATTACTAGATACACATACTTAAGCTTTTGTACGTGGTTATTACGAGATGTCCACAGAACGAAGATAACAGAGGAGAATCTTTCTAATCAAGGACTCTACTTGGGAGGAGGAGAATTCTGCATCTCAACCACCTTCTTCCATGATTCTCGGCTTGAAATCTCTTCCCACCATCTTGCTACATTCTCCCTTGAAGTAAGAAGCTCACCCTTTCCAGTTCCATGAACCAATAACTGAGCATTTGGCAGGTGAGAAAGATCCGCGAGCGAGAACTCATCCCCAGCCAAGTACCTAGACTCTGCTAGCCTCTTCTCATAAACATCAAGCACTTTAGAGAGCTTCTCCTCGTTTTGCTTTATTAACTTCTCGTCTTGCTTAAGCTTCATTTTTGGCCCAAAAAATAGCTGAAAAACAAGGACAGAGCTCGGTGGATTGAACGTTTGCCCTTCAGCCTCAATCCACTGATCAATTGACGCCTTAACTAAAGGGTTTGTCCCATAAAGATCCTTTTTTCCTTGATTTGCGTACTTATCGCAGACATATCGGGAAATAGCTCTAGATTCTGGAAATTGACAACAAAGAGCGGATTTTAAAATAAAAACAAAAATGCAATTTTCGAGTCCCAAATAAAATGCAATAAAAAAGGGGTTAAATAAAACGAATTTTGAGGGCAATTACCGAAGAGGGTAATGCTCTCGTCTTGATAAGCTGGGACTTGACCAAAGGGCTGTGTTATAATCAAAATCAATCTCAATTACCCAATAAACAAGAGCAATAAATTGAAATGGTATAATGTGTAAGGAAAAACCAAAAAGGTATGGGGTACCATTTTTCATTTATATATGCTATTTTGGAATTGTTTTTTTCTGGGGAATGCTTGTACATGCTTACATGGATCTTGAGATAGTCGGGTTTTCTGTGGTCGCCTTTGGCCATGTTGACGGGAACGAGCTGAAAGGGGACATCTTTCTCAAGGAGAGTAGCTAGAACCCTCGACACAGCTGTGGACAGAGGTGGGCCGTAAACCTTCACCGGAGTTGCCATTCTTAAAAGTGCTGCGAGTTCTGAAATTGGTAGTCTTTATCTTGGTAGTAGTATTATATCGTGTCGTCCCAATGTTAATTTTCAAGTAAGGAAAATCATATTCATATCTATTGATGCATTTTCTAAAATCACGTATGTTAAGAATGTAACTTAATATATTAATTTTTGTAATGAAATTATTATAATATTTTTGGATATAATTAATGTGACCTTTTTTTTTATATCCTGTGTCTCACATAAAATGCAACAAAATATTTTGACAATTGCATCAGTTATTTTGGAACAGAGAGAGTAAGCTTTATAATTTTTAATATTAATATGAGTCACAAATAAAGTTATTGACATTCAATTTTACTTACTACGTAGCGATCTTTGGATTTTTACATGTATAATTTGGTCTAATTTAATCTAGAGGTGATCGAATCAAGGATGATTTTGGGATGATTTTAGATCGAGCGTGAGAGTCTCTCTCGGGTTGTCTACGTATCCTCGTAATTGTCTGGGAATCAAGTCACACGTAGTTCACGAAAGTGTATATTTATAGGAATTACTACCCTAACCCTAAACCATATCGGTTTGGGTAAAATCTGATATTAGCCCTTTGGGCTTTTACCACCTTATACGCTTTACCCAACCATGCGCAAGAACTACACGTGGGATAACAGCTTGCGTGTTTATAGTGGACTTCGTCCCCACCCCGAGCTTTCCGACTTGCGGTATCGAGATGAGCCCATCGTCTCGGTTCTCGATCACGTCGATTGTCGATGTCTCAACTCAGTAACTTCGACCGCCCGGGCTATCACTTATTCTCGTTTCAGGAGGACTATCTCGTGACGCCATGTGTGGAGGTGCGATATTCGATGTATCGCCATAAGCCCCGAGATCTATCTCGAGCTCTTGAGGTCAGTCCGATCTGTCAAAGGTGTATCTCGCCACCGCTATCCAATGCTCTGAACTTAAATCTGCCATGCGGACTTACTTCCCGTGGAGTCCGACATACGGACTTTCCATGTCTGCTTTGCAGAATTTTTTGCCTTAGCATTATTTGTCCCTTGGACTTATAATGTGTGGCTAAGTTGACATCGACTTCGATGCCCGAATTGTCGAAGGAATGATGAGATGTCCAACTTAGGACTATCTCGGTTGAAATTGACTTCGATGCCGTAGTCGCATCGAAGGAATGTTGAGATGTCTGCGATTGGGACTTCTCTCGTCAAGGTCGACTTCTCAAGAATTTGACTTGCCACGACTTTGGAGTGCACGGCACGCGGATCTCGAATGTCGATCTAATGATCTTGAGAATTTGCCTTAGCGCCAAAGATGATGCTTCTTCTTAGGCTTTGCCCTTTTTAACCAAACGTTGTCGTTGGCTTCCATCTGTATAAACATTTAGCCGGTCATTTGGACTTGGCTTATTTTTCCCTTGAAAAATTGTCACATTTTTCCTTCTTTTCTTTTGTCTTTAATATAGACTATATTGCTTTATTGCGGCCTTTGGCCTTATTCGCACATCAGCTTCTCTCATGTCGATGCATATATGTCGATATCTGCTCCCCAAGTATCATGAGAACCTTAGGTTTGGATCATATTTGTATTTTATTGGGCACGTTGTCCGACCTGTGGACTCTCCCTGTCTGCAGTGCATCTGCTGATCTGCCGCAACCGATGTCGCTGCTGAATCTGCTTATCTGCCGCCACCGACTGAGAATTTCGACAAATCTGACTGCCCAATGATATTATGTAATTTGAACTTAAATTTGTTACGATTTTAAAACTTCGAATTCGATCTTTGCAATGCTATAACTATTTGGCGATCTTCGTGACTAGGCTTTTTGTTTTTTTTGTGAAATTTTTACAAGTATTTGATGTCAAACCCCTCGTTGTTGCATGTCGATGCTCACTTCTTTGCTCGCTTTTTATTTGCTCGATTTTTCATCGCCCTACACCTTGCTCGAGAGTCGATTGTCGTAGCCCGAGTCCGGTCATCGACATGCATGCCTTAACACTTATTCAATGTCAACTCGTTGTTGCCCCCAAGTATAATGCGATTCATCATCTTCGTTATACTTTCAGTAGTTTCGTTTGTCTATCATATGTAACTTGTCTTCCATGCCTTAGAATTTTTTGGACTTTTCTTTGTTGTTGCGTAGTAGAAGAGATGCCCCTGGCTGTCTCCTTTCGTTTGTCGTAATCGATGCCCTTTCGGCTGTCGATATATATTTCTGGCTACGATGTCCTGGTAATTACCGCCTAAAAGAGGCGTAATACGAATCGCCGCCCGGATCTCGGTGTCGTGGTGTTTCTTTGTCGTTCATGACTCATGACACATGACTACCGAGAGATTTGGACATGATCTGAACTCGATGCCTTAGCTTTTTGGTTCCATGGAACTTTTAGCTTCAGTGGCTGTCGATCTAAATGATCATGTTGCCCGACCTCGATGCCCTAGTAAATCCTCTCCCTTAGGAGTCAGATTACATCGCTATCGATTCGGACTTCGATGCCATTGCGTTTTCGTCCCATTAGGACTTATAAATGTTGGTCGCCGGCATCGGGGCGTCCGACTTGTGGGCCTTCGTAGACCGTTGAGTAGATCCTTTGTGGAGTAGATCCTCGAGATACGCAAGATACTAGTCACAAAGTCACAATAACCATGGGGATAGTTCCCGAAGTAAGAAGGCTCGTCCCGCTATGCTCGGCTAGGAGAGTTCCAAAATAAGATAGCTCAACCCTCCGTGGGAGAGTTCCCAAAACAAAAGGCTCGTCCCGCCGCGCCGGCTAGAGAGTTCCAAATATGATGCCTAGCTTTATTTTGCTTCAATTTTTGCGAGATTTTGCTTTTCTTCTTTTTATTATTCATCTTTTATATCTCGATGTCTTTTAGCTCTTCGCTTGTCGAGCCTTTGGCTCTGTCTGCTGCTTTCACGTTTCGATGTCTTTTAGCTTTTCGTTTGTCGAGACTCTGACTCTGCTTGCTGCTTGCTTTATCGATGTCTTTTAGCTCTTCGCTTGTCGAGCCTCTGACTCTGCTTGCTACTTGCTTTATCGATGTCGTGTTGCCCCCCAAGTGTATTATGAACCTTTGGTTCTTATTGCACTTGTGAGTCGAGTTTAATTTGAGATTGACTTGATCACCTTAGCATTTTTTGTCTCACAGACTAGTTTTGCCATAGATGTATCGATTCTCTGGACGTTTGGTCCGACTTTGCGAACCGTGCCTTTGCCTTGGCCTTTTTCACCTCTTAGGCTTGTTTGACCTTTGGCTGGGCGTTTGGCCCGACTTTGCGAGCCGTCCCTTTGCCTTGGCCTTTTTCGCCTCGTAGGCTCGTTTGGCTCTTGGCTGGGACGTTTGGTCCGACCTTGCGAACCGTGCCTTTGCCTTGGCCTTTTTCGCCTCTTAGGCTTGTTTGGCCTTTGGCTGGACGTTTGGCCCGACTTTGCGAGACGTCCCTTTGCCTTGGCCTTTTTCGCCTCGTAGGCTCGTTTGGCTCTTGGCTAGGACGTTTGGTCCGATCTTGCGAACCGTGCTTTTGCCTTAGCATTTTTTGCCTATTAGCCTTGTTTTGCTTTTGGCTATACTAAGGGATCCGACTTGCGGACTTTCCCTTCTCGTAGTCGATTGCACTGCCTTTGACACATTCACCGATCGTTTCTTAGAAAAAAATAAAAATGGTTAACAATTTTAGGTATGCTCTCTTTTACGCAGTTGAAGCACTCTTCGACTCTTTGATCATTTACTAACTTAAATATCATAGAGACCTCAAAGAGAAAACACTTCCTAGATTGAGAACTTTTGGTACTTGTCAAAAATAAAAATTATTTGTTATTTCTCGTAGTTAAATTTCCAAAACATTGTTTATTATATTTTTCAATATCTACATTTATTTATTCTTTTGTTTGTTAAGGGGTGAGAGATTGAAAATAATATTGTATTAATTATATTTAAGAGCGTTATTGTCATTTTGATCGATGTTAAGTTTCTATACATTAACTACTCTTCTGTTTTTGATAACCGCTGACTAAGTTAAATGGAGGCGCGGAGGAGTAAGCTATCATTCTAATATTCTATATGATACAACTTGTTTCACTTAGACATTCCAGTTCAGAATTCTGATTCTGATTGTGTGTGACAAGATATAATTTTCAATCTTTAATTGACTTTGTACTCATATATCTATTTATGTCTATATTTGTTATGTATGTGTGTGTATATTGATTTTCCCATATAATTTGCAGGACCACCGTATGTGGCCAGAACTCTAACGCGTCGGCCGGTCACATGGCCGTGAAGCTTACGGGTGTGCCACAAAAAGAAATTGCCATTGAATTTTATTGAAGGATAGCATTTAACTCAGAAAAGTTCATCGTGTCACATGATTTGGCATGGGATTGGCTACCCAAAACACAAAACCTCTACGTGTGAGCATTTACATTCCACATTTCATTGTTGTTAAGGTATTCCATTCCCTAAGGAAAATGATTTCTCTCGATGTCACCGGCTTAATGTAACGACCCAAACCTATATTAGGGGTATAATAGGTAAAATGTCGGCACGTGTAAGATCCGTGATAATTACACACGTAAGCCTTAAATTATATATATAGTGATTAGTGATATCATACATATATTTTTCACGGAAACTAGAGAAGACAAGAATTAAAACAAGAGTGAGAAGATAGATTAAAATATTCTCCAAGAAAAGAATATGAACAAGTGATGTTATTTACAGCTAGCAAGGACACGGTTGAACCGGTGGTATCGGGTTGACAGAGCGGTAACCGTGCCGCCCAAGACAACATCCCTGCGTCTGATACATACTACAATCGCAATATCCATAACTAGCATAATTAACAATAACAAGATCTCAAACTCA
This sequence comes from Gentiana macrophylla, assembly GCA_026214975.1. NCBI lineage: Eukaryota > Viridiplantae > Streptophyta > Magnoliopsida > Gentianales > Gentianaceae > Gentiana > Gentiana macrophylla. Next base: position 157,354,943 of record CM047805.1, read on the forward strand.
AGACAACACAATATCCAGTGATATATAATATCCAATGCCATACCAACCTCGATCCTCACACATACAGACATACTAAAAAGGGAAGATACATACACTGATATAATCACTACCTGCTCAACAATGGGGGCACCATCCCTACATCTCAACCAAAGGAAGAAACGGGAATTAAGCACATCCTAAAACAAAATACCTTGCTGGCACAAGGAGAATCTCTAACTGGCTCCTTTTATGACCACCATCTCTAACTAAATCGTGTATGAAGTAAAATTGACACCGAAAGGGATATGAGCAAGCAATAATGCATGACAGTGGTACTGAAATGAATAACTGGTTTGCTTATAATATTGTAGTGTAATAATCACTCTAACCGGACCGGAGTAATCACAATGGTGCCAGCATCCGAATAATTGAATAATATATATAATAATATCAGTATCTGAAATCACGGAATAATTGAAATGAAATGAATGCAGACTAGTCAATAACTAAGTACTACGTCTTCATAATGCCCACGAAGTGAGAGCTCATATGAATGTAAGACCTGGAGGGATATGCACCCCGTAATTTAAGCTCTTAAGGTATAAGCATCGAACAATAATTGAAATAAAGTATAAGTCCTTGAGGTATAAACATCGAACAATAAATAAACGATCATATTTGGTCAATTACTCATAACAAACTCCTATGTGTTATAAAATTATTGGTATGAAACCAACATATCAATTCAAAATATGAAGATAAAGAATATAAATCGAAACAAAGTAACAATGAACTTTTACTATACACTTCTTCTCAATGCTCCATCTCCATTTCTCTCTACAATACAAAATTACTATATGGTAATTTATACTAGCCTAATGGATGTAAACCATCCTAAGTATATTTAATATATGGAATAAGAATAGAATTTGTAATTAACATATGTAAACAATCAATACATGTAACTAATGATGTACAATAAATAATATAATGTGGACCTTGAATAGACATCCATATATATTATATATATTTTATAACCCTATGTTCATTTCACTACATTAGTTATGAACAAGTTGGATCCTGAATAAAAAGTCTAAAGATATTAATGACAATCTCTTTCAATGTAAAACAAGAATTCACAAGATAATGCTTTCGTTCTTATACATATAAAATAAAAATTATTGTTTTTTTTACTACTTGCTAAAAACATTTCCTCTGCTGTACACTTATCAGCCTGAAGCTTATCATAATTGTAAAAGCCAAGGCTTACAGCCTTAGGATTAAGAGGTCATCAGATACGAATCATGTTATATGCCGGACTATTGTCTTGATTATTACAATAAAAAGTTAAAAAAAATTAAATTTTTTTAAAAAGATTAAGAGTGTTCTTTATTTAGAGTAATCAACACACGCGTTGTTCAAACAAAATAAAAGTAAAATAATATGCTTTTTTAAAAAGGAAAAAAAAAAAAAATAATATGTATTATTCTGACTGAATTTTTATAAAAATGTCATTATATCTCCAAGGGAAGAAAAAACATAATGGGCAAAATTAGGAGGGAAAAAGGGGGTGTTGTAAGATTTTCTTATGTCTAAATACCAAAAAACCCAAACACTTATTTTGCTAGTCTAATGTTGTTCTGAGATCAGCTTGAACACAGTGTCCAATTTGAAGGTGGCCTGGTTGAACCCAAAGGCATCACATTTCTGACATTAACATCAACAGGCAGCATCCTATACTCAATATCTAAATCCTTAAAGATTTTAACCATCTCCTCAACTAAAAGAGCCCTTCTTGCCCATCTTTCTCCCATGTCTTGATAATTCATCGTATGCGTCAGCCATAATGACCATTTCAGCCTGTTCATGTCCACCACGTCCCTCATTACGATCGATGGAGATGGTTGCCAGTGCTCCCTCTTGTCTTCAATGTACCTTGTTATTCTCTCCTTCATTAAACCGATTTTCTCCATAGGTGTTGAAACATGTGTACAGAAATCGATCGTATCTCCCATATCTGGACTCCTGTAGTAGTTACTGATGGGCTTTTTTGACAATACGCTGTTCGGATATATGATCTTTTGCTTATCATATCGCAGGAATACTGTTGTCAAGATATTCATCTCTTCAACTACCATCTGAAACACACATAAATATAAAGCATGTTAGATATAGCCATTGCTACAAAGATTGTATCTTTAAACATTGTGTCACAACATTAATGTTTTGTAAAGCAATGATCATGGTGGGACCCATTTATTGATACGAGTCTCACTTGTTGACCAGTGGTCTACTATATGTGTAGTAATGACAATGTTGTGGCACAGTTGATTGGTGAAACTCATACCTGAACTCCATCAACTTCTACACGATCTCCGACATCGAACGGATGCATCACAAACAAGAAGATGATAGCTTCAAAGGTAGTCTTGCATGTGTCCCCGAATATGAAAACCACCAAAAGAATCTGGGAGCTAAAGAAGATGAAGAAATTGATGGTTGTGACTTTTAGTATAAGTAGGGAGATAACTATCATAAGTACAGCCACAACGACGTTCAACATTTGGTGAAGTTTATTTACTGCGGTTTTTGTGTCATTCAATGACAAAGCAAGGGCTCTCCTTTCTCTGAATGCATTTACCTGTGGCAAGAAACTTGAATTACTATATATATCATATCTGCAACACAACACTAGCTTATAATAGAAGTCCCAAAATGAAAAACCAGTACAAGATTCATAGTAATAGCGAGTACACACTTATGGACTACTTATCAATGAGTGGGGCGTATACTGCTTTGAAATATTACAAGCTTTCTACAAATGGGAGCTGTTGATGATTCTATGCTATAGACAATAATAAGGAAATCATGGCTTAAATTGAAACCAAATGTGTTTAAAAATGACTCAAAGCAACTAACCAGCCAATTCTTGAGGGCGCTTTTACTTATTCCCTTGCCTTCACTTGCTCCTTCAAAAAGCCGAAAGGTCTTTGAAGCTTCATCCTGTCTCATGAACCGCATCAAATCCTCTAGATATATGAATCTATAAAATAAGAAACAATAACTTCATTATGATAAAACATTGTATTTTGTCATGCGACATTAGTCTGTGGACTTGATGCATAGTTTCTTTGATGGTGGAGATTTTTCAATGCGTCGAGCCTGTACGTAAGAACATCTAAACTAGATAATACAACAGCATAACAGAAGATATACTGAAAAATAGGCTGAAAAAAAAAAAACAGGGCTCAATTGAAGGAAGATGGTAAATTGATGGCGCATTTACTTGGAGCCTGGCTGTGCAACATTGTAGAATATCTTCTTGGCTGCAGTCTTGGCATGTTTTTCACTTGTGATATCCACAGAATTAGCAGCCTCCTCCTTAGCTGAATCTCTCAAGTTCTCATCTAAAGTTGATAACACCCCTTTCCTGATAACATTCATCATTCTCTTCATATTCCACGCTGATATATTCTTCTGATTCAGCAAATGAAGATGGTCTATTGTGATCCCTTTATCCTCTTCCTTTTTAGCCGAAAACGTAGAGCTTCTTGGTATTGCTCTAGAACTGAAAGTAGCACTCTTTCCTATCTTTTTCCCACCTTTGAAAATACTTTCCATTAGACCAGCTGGCAATTTAGCACCAGCATTTTGAAGACTATGAACCTCAACAATGACACTTTCTTCATCTTCCTGTTTCTGATGAATCTCAATCAAAGGCGGTCCAGACAACGTCTGAATCACATACTGATTGAACAGCGACTCCTGAATCCGATCAAAAAACGTACTAACATGAAAAGATGAAGCCAAGACTTTGACAAGCAATGTCTTAAGAAGCCAGATAAATGTGCCCACAAGAAGACACACCCAAATCTTAGTTATATATGGCATACCTTTCCAGTTGACCACTTTCTCAAACTTTTTATCAAAAATACTCTGCCAAGCTATCAATACGAAAGTCAACCATATACAATTCTGCACAGCCTTTCTCAATCCATACACAAAATAGAGGACACGTTTCCTCAAGAGAAAATTACACTCCATTATTAACACTACTAATCTAATCCCCCAACCAGATACAAGCCTACCACAAATCAACACCAAAACCATCAATAACCACCTCCATAAATGAATCTTCTTCAATCCCTTGATCGTAAGACTACAGATTAAAGCAGAAATTAGCAAAATTAAGCTTACTATCTCAATCAATGTGAATGCATTCAACTTCATCTTCTTGTATTCTTCAGGCAAATCCTCAGCCCAAAAAGGATCATCATCTTCTTCAATCTCACTGGCCCTTCCTAACATCCCAGATTTTCCGGGGGCCGGAATCTGATCGTTTAGTGGGGGATCAACTAGCCTTGACTTTGACTTCGTAGGCAAAAGACTGGATTTTCTTTTGGATGACGCATTAGTGCTACCATTGCGACCTAAACTGCCGCTTGCGTTTGACCGCCGACGAATTGAGCCGGATACGCTTTCATGGAAAGAGACTCTAACCTCCCGATTGTAGTTATCATTCGGACTTTCATTGATTCTGGACAACCCGGATTCTGCCACGAAACCGAAACCAGTGTTATTATTATTGTTGGGAGGAGCCTTCATTTCAGAATCCTGCGAAAAGTCATAACTTGATTCTCTCCAAATACTACTATTACTCTCATTATTTCTGGGAGCATTACCATTACAAGTAGAAGCAAGTTCAGTCTCTTTTCTGGTACCGGGATTGATTTTAAAGAATGCGTCCCCCAGACCGGATGAATCGCCGGTGGCTGGAGCAGGCATCGTTTTTCTGAGTGAAGCAGTATAGGAGTGATTGAAAGGCTTAATCGCAATTCTTATAATACTGGAATTGACTGCTGCTCTGATTATATATAAAGGGTTTTCTAAGAACTTCTTCCATGTGCGTAATCAATCAGAATCACAGAGCTTGGGGAATAATCAATGCCAAAAAAATATTTTATTAAACCTTAATTTAAGGCAATCAATGATGAGGTGTTGAAAGATTCTGACTACAAAAGAAATGGAAACCTCGATTAATAGCTTTGTGCTATAAATTTTTAATCTTTGAGTGATTTGAGCAGTAGAGTTGATGATGAGCAAAGAATATGCAAAGAAAGTTGTAACGCTTCAATTATGCCGGCGATGCATGCATTTCGCCGGTGCATGCATTTAATTAAATCAATCAACGCAGTCTTTTTAGGGGGTTTAAATTAAGGATTAAATAAAAATGCTGAAATTTAAGTTAAAGACAAACGCGGTGAAAGAGGCGGAGATCGCAAAGTACAGAGATTGCATGCTACGGAGATTGAGGATGAAGATTTTTCACACTAAAATGGCATACTCTCGTGTTCATACGCTTTTGGTTCACTGAAATGGGAATTTTTCTCTCTTTTTAAGAAAAGAAAAAAAGAAAATGATAGAGTTTTTTATTTACTACCTTCGTCCAACTGTATAAGTGTTCACTGAAATGGGAAATTTTCTCTTTTTTTCTTTAAAAAAAAAAAAATATAGAAAATGATAAGAGTTTTTTATTTACTACCTTCGTGGCTTCGTCCCACTGTATAAGTGTTCACTGAAATGGGAAATTTTCTCTTTTTTTTCATAAAAAAAAAGTACTTTTAATGAAATATTTTTTGTTTTTAACGGGATTCGAACACCGATCTTTATGTTAGATTATAGTTTAATTCATCATTTAGATCGAGTCTGGCACTCTCATGCGATCTAACTACTTTTCATTCTTTAACAACTATCACATTAATGATAATCGAGGCATCTTGAGACTTTAACCTTTAAATTTATGACATTCAACCACTTTTTTAGTTTGTGTGAAAAGCTCAGGATAACTATATATTAGGATGATTTAAATTTACTATTTATTAGTATATATTAATAAATGAGGTCTTTTATTAATAGATCAAAAATGAAAGTACATTGTCATATTCGGCCTCTCTTCTTATATCCAAAGACGTTGACAAAATATAGTCAATCCTCTTTAAAATCTATGAGTGACAAAGTCAGTGTGAGAAAATTCATATCATTAGGAAACAATGCAGCACCTTGTGTTTCCAAAAATAATCACATCAAAAACAAAAGATTACGCAAAGAAATTGTGCAACAGAAAAGCTAAAAAATCTATCTCGGTTCTTGGATTCTTCAACCTGAGATGCGTGTGTTGTAGTTACATCTTTGGTCCTCCAATGATGTCAGCTACAGTGTAAACTCTTGAATGGATTGGTAATTTGGTAGCTTCGCTAGAGTGAGTGTCATGAAAAGATGTGAAAAATAATCAGCACCTGAATGAAAATAATGGTTTAAAGGAGCAAAGGAAAATAACACATGTTTTGCACCCTTCATGTTGGAGATGAAGGTGCTTCCAGATATTTCTGCCTAAAGTTGATCCAAATGTCCAGCATTAGCATCATCATTCGCCAAAAAATAGGATTAATTCTTACTTAAATGAAGTTATACCCCTCTTTAAAGAGACCTGCAGAAAAGACAATGATGGTGTACGAAAGTGATTTCATATAATAGGCAGACAAAAGAGTGTGAATCAAAGATGGTACAATATGTTTTGCACCCTCTAAAAAAATAATTGAAGGGTCATCCAGTTGAGGAGTCCCATTAACGAGCAAATCGCATAGTCGGCAGTTCCAATTGATTAGCATAGAGAATGAGCCGTTGTTGAAGTAGTATTAGGTCGGCATTACTTAAGCAGGAACCAAACGCATGCGTGGATGCTTGCTTGGAGAGAAAGTCAGCCGCATTGTTTGCTTCGCGATATATGTGTTTGATTGACATGCCATAATTATGAACAAGGTTTTTAATGGTTAAAATATCATCAGCGATCCTCCAAGGATTTGGAAGAACGCCATGAATGACATTGACAATGACCATAGAGTCGGTCTCTATCTCAACTTGATGGTATCCGTTATTAGAACAAAAAGTAATACCTGCAAGAAGGGCTTTAGTTTAGGCAATGATATACTAGTGACATTGCCATAAAATTCATTTGGAGCATGAAGGAGGCGATCATCCGAGTCCCGAATAATGAAACCTCCACCAGACGGTTCGGGATTGCCAACAGTAGACCCATCCGTATTGAGGGGGTCCGCAGATTCCGTTAAAAATAAGAATACTCTACATTTTACCTATTGAAAAATATTTCAACCTCCGTGAAAAAATTATTTACTTAGAAAAAATTTACTGGACCTGATCGAATATTATTTTAGATCCGCCACCGAGGAAAGCGGTGGTTTTGTCCAAGCAATCGGGATAGGTGGAATTATTCTTCTCAAATTCAAGTGTTTGCTGAAATTATTTACAATAAAACATTCACCATCATCATCCACTCGATAGATTTTTTTGTAGTAGAATAATGCTGATTGAAGATTTTGATAAATATTGGCGACGACATGAGTGAAGCTAGGGAAAAAAAGTGATTTACCCTATTATTATTTTTTATCCTCAATTCCTCATGTATGTTGGAGGTATATTTTATAAAGTCAAGGAATAAGTGAATTACCCTATTATTTTCGGGACCTTGATCTCCTCCGATACACTTAGAGCAATCATAGTGAGGCTTGCGTGGAGAGCTTCTGTTTTCTCTTTGTCAAAATGGAAGATTTCTATTTTCAAAAGTAAAATAATAGGGAGGAAATAGATAGATTATTTTAGAGATCGTCTACTCCATTATCTATTTTCTAGTTTTAGATAATGGCAAAGAGAGTATTCTCTTGTCCGGGAAAAAAAATCACGGGCAAAAAGAAGTAATAGAAAGCTTCAAATTGTTTTTTGTCATCTTGTAGAAAGCTTCAAAAAAATATTCATATTCATTCCAAAAAAAAAAAAAAAAAACCTCAGACATGTTCACAAATCACAATGGCTTCTGTGGATGAAACCCACCTGTTTACTTTTTTGTGTGATGCTTTTCTCACACCACCTTTGCACTATAGTGCTCTCCAAATTGACTCATTTGAAGGATAAAGAATCAAATTAGAAGAATAAATAATGAAAAAAATATGAAGCAATTGAAGGTTGTGGTAGTTTTAATCTAAGATGCCTAGTAAATGATGGTGGAAGGAGGTGGTGTAGGGGTGGCTACGTGAATGGTGATGGTGGAAGGAGGTGCTTGCATAGATATTAATGATTTGTTGTAGAGTTGAGTGTTCATTGTTAAAGTGTTAGTTATTGTTACAATAAAATAACGGCAATTCTAAAGGTACCTCCGTAATTATTTCGATACCACATTTTACATGTAATTTTTACATGTGAATGTAGTGTCGGAAGTAAAAGTGGGGTGCCTTTAGAATTGCTTTAAACAATTATAACGGATAATTAATGTGCAAAAATATTTTAACTATTATGATTTAAGTCTCGTCATTATAAACCGTAAACGACATGCTCTTAAAATCCGAGCTTTTTCGAAAAACGAATCGTTCGCACGTGTCGTATTTAAAATCCAACATGATACGTCAATTTTAACCCAATTCATCTATCATGCGACATAAGCGGAAGTATTAAACCAACGTAGCTCGGAAAACTCTTAAACCAAACAAAGCCAGCATTTTTATTTCACTAAACTTGTCTAGAAACGGTTACAATGTTGTTCTGTAAAAGGAAACTAACGACTGTCCTAAAAACATGAAACTAGAAAGGAGTATAACAACTAAAAATGAACATAAACTTCGATCTATATAGCCATACATGGACTGAATGTGCCAACTTGGATCCTTCACCGTCTAACAAAACTCCTTAAGCTCTTGAAATTGATATAAATAGCAATTTGCTCAGTAAGAAAGACAATATCGAATAAAATTCATATCGCCTCACAAGATAAGGTGACTCATTAATTCACTTCTAAAGCTTAAATTCATATAGTCTACATATACTTCAGGGCCAATATCCCCGTGCATATGCTTCATATGAGCACAATATGTACCCAACAATCATATTTTGCCAAAGTGCAACCACTCCACGCACACACACCACAACACACAACCATGCACACCCAAGTCATCACCATGCCATCCAAGTGGTCATAATAACTTTACACACACAATCACAATGCCATCTCAATGGTCACAACAATCTCACCATGCTATCTTAGTGGTCACAACGTTATCCACGCACAATCACTACGACATCCCAGTAGTCAACCACACAATGCCATCATAGGGAAAATTTTATAATACTACAGTTGTAAGAATGTTGTATCAAGTGGCATACATTACAACCATTCATTTCTAACTTCTCACACACGATAAAAGTGTATTGTGTGAAAGAGAGTAAAAATGAGAGGCTCTGATGTGTGCCGCTTGGTATAACCATCCTACAACCGTTGCACCATAAAATATCTCCCAACCTGGTGGTCATAGTGGCACCCACGTACAATCACTATGTCATCCCAGAGGTCATAGCGGTCACCCACGCACATGCAATCATTGTGTGATCATCCTTGTGGTCATATATAGTAACCCCACAATGTCATTCCAGTGGTCATGGCAACCACAAACACATCCAAGTATTATCTCATCACAGCGATCATAGCACCACAACTAAATCTTTATAGCTTTTCCTAATGCTCAATGTGTGTATTGAAGTCACACACCCAATTAAAAAACATGACAATTACTACTACACCCTTACTTTTTTACTGACGAACTAGGGACATTCATAGCAGAAAGCTTATATGGCGTCATTCCTTAAAATGAAGATAAAAAATTAGAGTTTATCTCAAGTAGCTCTCACAGCAGAGTCTCTATCCATATATATTTTTAGGGATATGAACAGTGCATCCCTACATTTGATGATGCACTATTCACGTCTCTAAACATATTTAATCATAAAAAAAGGATAAGGATGCTGTTGGAGTGAAATAATAAATATTTAATTTAATGTGTATGAATAGAGTTGTGAAGTAGAATATGTATTATTTAATATTATTTGAAATGTTATATGGATAAGAATAGTGATAATGCTGTGAAGTGCTTTGAATTGAGATGTTGTAAAATAAAAATATATATTATTTTAAGAATAAAATATGGTGTTTCTGATGTGAATGCGCTAAGAGTTCGAGACATTATTTTTCATAAAACGGTGATGTCACCCAATTGGCCAATAGTAAATTTTATGACTTGTTGTTAAAGGGACGCGGCTCCTCTGTAGCTGTAAAAGTCTGACGCGCGTCTTTGTGCCATAAACGGCGTCGTTTATGCATAAACGACGCCGCTTGGTTCCGATCCAACAAAAAAAAATCAACGCTGGCGCGCGCGTTTTGCCCAAACGACGCCGCGTTCGGGCTCACATGTGACGCTGGCACGGTAGGGATCCCAACTCGTTGTTAAAGCCCCCGCCAACACACACACCCCCCACCCCGGTAAATTTCCTCAGCCGAGTGAACTTGTCTAGGAAGAGGCATTTTTAAGGAGATTGAGGTAAAAGGACAAAAAAAGATTACACAATAAATAAATATGACACACTCTTTTTTTTAGTTGCAAAAATGACAAACAATTTCAGACGGACAAAAAGACCCCATTTTACGCGCATACCTTTCCTCCGCTTCCGCTTGCAGGTTCCAGCTTCAGGTTTGTTTGTTTGTTTTTTCAAACACCCGTAACTTTTGATTTATAACTCTGATCATCAAAATTTTTTCACCAAAAATCATATTTTTTTTGCTCTTTAATTTGAGCCCAAATACAATACCCTTCCGACGTAAATTTTGAAAGCCGAAAAAATATTTGCATTAACCGGAGTGTTTTTCTTATAAATAACCGTAACTTTTGATTTAGAACACCGATCATCAAAATTGTTTAACCAAAGTTCATATTTTTTTATCGTCATTTTGAGACCTCATTTGATACCTTTTCGACGTAGTATTTGAAAGCCGAATTTAATCGCAAAGATTTATATACTAACACGATGATCGATGTCGATCGCGAAACAATACGGAGTATTATGCTCATTTAAGGCTTAATTCAAGTGACTACTTCAAGGCACACATATCTGGCTCATTTAAGGCTTAATTCAAGGGACACAATATCATATCTGGCTCATATAAGGCTCATATAAGGCACACAATATGAGAAACAATATCATATAAGGCACACACTATCAGTAAACAATATCAGTAAACAGTATCAGGCTCATTTAAGGCTTAATTCAAGTGACTACTTCAAGGCACACATATATGGCTCATATAAGGCTAATTTAAGGCTTAATTCAAGGGACACAATATCATATCTGGCTCATATAAGGCACACAATATAAGTAACAATATCATATAAGGCACACACTATCAGTAAACAGTATCAGACTCATTTAAGGCTTAATTCAAGGCACACATATATGACTCATATAAGTCTCATTTAAGGCTTAATTCAAAGGAAAAAATATCATATGCAACGAAGAGAAGAAGACTCTTCGACTGCAACGTAATCAGAGAAAAATATGAGAATGCTGTTGGAACCAGCATGGGTAAATCGTCAAGCACGTAGTGAGCTGAATTCTCGGAACCTTTAGCAGCCTTTTCTGTAATTGATTCGTCCCGTGCAACTCGATTTCCAGAGTGTGAAATGCTCCAATCTGCAATAGGATATTATCCAGATTTGTGATGCTATAAAATCATAGAATAAGGGACAAATACAAAAAGGGTTCTCATGTTTACCTTGACATGCTCATTTTCCAAGACATTCTTTCCTCGTATACGCAAGACAGAGCCTTCTTTGTCATATCTATTACTGCAACTATATATGCCTCCTTAGCTAAGCTTTCTTATATTCAGCTACTTGATCTTAGTAATTTAAAGGATCTTAGTGGTCCAATTCCGTCTGAACCAAAAGTTCCGATTCCGATGATGAAGATACAGAGCTCAAGGACAAATAGATGAACCAAAAGTTGTTGAATCTCGAATGCGATTGGGACAGTTTCAATCATCATCAATTACAATTACAAAAACTTCCTTCCAATCGCAATTCCTCTTTCGATGATTATGATGATGAGTTAATGTTGAACTGCTTCCATACTACTCCGGCCAGAATTATGTCTTCCCTGCAACTGAATATCAAATCTCCTTCAAATGAATCATGGAAAGTGAGGACTAACGATTTCGTAATTCAAGAAGCTTTACGAGATCGAAAAGCCGTCATCGCAAGCGGTAAACTCAAAGGGAGACGCCTTAATTTCAGCGATTTAGAAATTGAAACCATAAGTTCTTCATGAAATGTTGAATAAAGGCCAAGGTGCGTATTCTTTGGTGTATAATAACTTAATTTATCGCTTTTTGGAGCTTGGGAATTTGGATAAGGCAAAAGAATTTTTCGATGAGTTGCAGGAGAGGTGTACAGTATATGATGGGGTTTTGATTGCGACATTTATGGACTGGTATTTTAAGCAGGGAAGGGAGAAAGAAGCCATGGATGCCTACAGGTATTTGATGGATAAACAGTTTAGGATGGTGCCCGTCACTTGTAATGTTCTTTTAGAGGTTTTGTTGAGGCACGGAAAGGAAAAAGAGGCGTTTGACAATTGTATCAAATAGGGGTATATTCGTCCGATGGAATTTATTTGTCCTTAATGCAACTAAAAAATTGAAGCTGGATTAAAATTAAAGCTGGATTAACACTTTATTAAGGGGAGAAAAGTGGATTATAAACTAATTTTTCCTTTTTTTTTAATTATTTTAATTACTGAAAAGAAAAATACAACAACTATTTACAACTACAATACTCAATCAACACACCATCAAATAATGTATATACAACTTTTCTAATGAGGAAAACTACGCTAGTGGACTCTCAAATTATTGCCTTCGAAAGGATTTGAACTTGAGACCTTCATGTCTCAGGACCTCCTACTTGAGCTAGGACTCATCGGCAGGAAGTGACATTTTCTGTCCTGCATTTTTCCCCACGTTGAAAGGAAATTCTTACCCACACTCTCTTCGTGTTCACCATTACGCGCCCGCACTCTCTTCGTGTTCACCGTTACGCTCACATGTCGCGCATCTAACAGGTGGTGAACACGATTGCTCCCGGGGTAAGAATTTCTCCACATGTCGCACATCCAACGAACGGTGCATACGAAAACTCCGGATAAGAATTTCACCACATGTCTCGCATCCAATGAGCGGCGCACACGAAGACTATATCCCCACTTTGGAGAGAAATTGGTAAATCAGGTCACTGTAAGTTCTGACATTTTTTTTCAGGTCAAACATTTTCTGACATTTTTTTTCAGGTTCCCCGTCCAAATTTGGACGATTTCGTCCAAATACAGTCAAAACCGTCCAAATTTGGATTTCTTTTCGTCCCAATCCATTCACTGACCAAAATGGACGGAATCCGTCCAAATTTGGACGGAATTCGTCCAAATTCCGTCCAAATTTGGACGGTTTATCAAGAGATTGCCATTTTGTATGGATCTGTGGCTCATGGTGTGAGGATGATGTATAGGATTAGTCTCATGGTGTCCATGGCTGGAGAGGAGATAGATGAACAAATTAAATCAAGATCCACAACCGCAATATCATATCAGGTATAATCCCACTTTGCCTTCTTTAGTAATATCTATCCACTTGCAGTATAAAGCTAAACACATCTGTACTGTATTAGGCTTTTGCACCAACAACGCCTTCAGCACCTAAAATTGAAGACAAAAAAGAAATCAATACGTACTCTATGTAGAAGGTTTTGCAATAAACGTAAAATCATTAGCAGAATTGACAACGCATTGCAAAAATTATCCAGATTTCTGGATTGAATAATTCGTACTATTTCTTGGGCACACAAACACAAAGGAAATGATCGAAGAAGAAAGAGAAAGACACTGAACTTCTGACATTGATAAACCGTCCAAATTTGGACGAATTTCGTCCATTTTGGTCATTGAATGGATTAAGACGGAAAGGAATTCAAATTTGGACGGTTTTGACTTTATTTGGATGAGATCGTCCAAATTTAGATTTTATAACACGAAAAAAATATCGAGAAAATATTCGACGCGAAAAAATCATAATGTTAAATTGGCCTGATACGATTACCACTTTCACCACTTTGGATCTCTACTTTGCCAGTCTGCCCCCATCTTGCCCTATATCTTCTTCGGGTACTTTTTGTCCCCTGTCCCTGTTGTTCTTTGTCAATCGATTTAAAAAAAAATTCTCTTTGAAAGACACACACAGATATTTATATAGATATTTAGGCGAACGTCTTCTTCTTTTGGGCTTCACCTTCTGCCTGTGCAAGCATTCGCAGCAGTAAGTGTTGATATATAAAGAAGGCTTGGTCTTTTTGTACAGTTTTAGCTGAGTTGAACAATTGAAGGATTTTGTGGAGGAGGAATTCGTGATGCGCTTCACCTTAGATTTGCAGGACTTCCTCCTCCGAGCCCGTGTTCTAAAGCTTTACCGACATGCTCTTAGGATTACTAAGAAAGCTCCTGTTGATACTAGAGGTAAAGCTTCTGAACTCAATTGTTTAATTTTCCTTCATTTATTCTTCGGTTGCAATGAGATGGAACTTTGAATAGCTATGAAATGGCTACCCTTTTTAGTTTAATTCCTTTTTCTGGTTTGATTGTTTTGAGGGTTGATTTATAGTGGAAGAGAATGAGGGAAATTTTATTTTAACCTTGTTAATTAGCATTAAGAGAAAGATCCTGGCCCTATGCCAAATTAAACCAGATTGCAGTGAAGTTGTTAACTTGCTATGCTTTGAAAATTGCTGTGGGCTATTGAGATTTGCTTTTCTTTGACTTAAGGGTGGCGCTTTAGCATCATTAAGATTTTGGTTTACATAAGCTTGAACTATAACATTAGAAGATATGGAGGCTTGTTCCTTCTGAAATTGATAAGCAAAGCAAAAATTGTAGAATATATGGTGTTCCATAGCCATCAAGCTTAGAGACAACATCTGCATAATTTCTTTTTGTTTCACCATATTGTTAACTTTTTTCTTCTTCTAAGGATATCATTCCTTTGTCATTAGACTCTTCCCATCCTCCTGCTGGTTACCTCAAAGCTTAGAGCTGCCATGTCCAAATGTCAATTGCACAACACAAGTAATCTTTAAAATGATAAGCAAGGTTCACAAAAGTGGAGGTCTTTTCTTCTTGAATCGTACCAACCTACCCATTATCCATCTTGGTCATTGCCTATTAAAAGATGGCCCTGATATTATGGTTAAAATGAAGAAAAGCTTGTAGATGATGGGATGAACTCTTTAGTTGAACTGAATTTAACTTTTGCATTTTCTCGCCGACCCAAATTGTTATGTCCTACATAGTTAAAGTAGTAGAATTCTCACCACATATGAGTGTGAGACATAAAGGTCTTGTCAACTCGGATTAGCCCTTTTAGACCAAGCGAGGACGACGGTCTAAGCAGTTGACCAGATCCTTTATGGCTCAATTAGTGCTGTCAGACACAGGTTTGGGGGCGTACTAGTATTAAAATCTGGTGTTCTTACGGGAATCATGTCCATGATATTCATCGACCTATTGTTTGTTATGAATTAGAAGTAATCTTTTGTGTGGCATTTGGCATTATAGTCCAGTGTTTGTAGTTACTTTACTTTTTCTCTGTGGTACTAATAAAAGAGAATCTTTCCATTGCTGTGAAAGCGGAATTCTGTTTATGAAGCAATTTCGATCAGTTTCCCTTAAATGTATTTCTTTTGTGTGGAGGTTTGGCATGTTTTTGTTTGTAGTCTTTCACGTTTCTAGTAGTGACAAAAGAGGATTTTTATTGTTGGGAAGGTAAAACTATGTTTAACAAGCATATTTTTCTCATCTTCCATCAAATCTATGTCTGTGCAGCACTCATTTAGTCAATTCTTTGGCTTGAATAAGGTGGTTGTTATTTATTCATTTGGATACAATCTTCTTTCTGGACTTTCTTCCCGCAAGTTAACCACTTGTCTTTTTTTGTCGTTTGTCGTCGTTGTTACTACAACTAATGTTGTTGTTTGTTGTTTAGTATTCATAGATACTTCATTATATTCGTTGTTGCTCAATCTTGAATAGTTTTTGGCTGTGGCAGAACAGGATTGGCAGCATCTATGTTTATGTTTGTTACATTGAATACGACTAGAAATTTTGTATCGTTTGGAATTCTCCCTAATTTGTACTCGAATGTGTTGGTTACAGGTGAATTAAGAAAAATGATAAGAGAGGAGATGGAGATTAACAGGAATAGCAGTGACCGGCAGAAGATTAAGTTTTTGATTAGTGAAGGATTAAAGAGAGTGAAGGGATTGGATGAGACACTTGATATGCAAGGTCATTAATAACACCTTGAAGAAATTGGCGAATGCTGCTTAGTTCATCTTTCTCAGATTGTGTGAAATCGCAAGCCAAAGCGAGGAGCCTATATTTTTGTCAGTCTCTTCATCTCAATTTAACAAAAGCATCCCATCATATGAATTTGCTGCAGTTTGAAGGTCGACCCAGTATTTGTCTTTCATTAGTTGTTGCATTCCAAGGTTCTAATGATGCTTTGGAAACATTGTTTTGATTAAAGAAACAAGAACAAAAATTACAAAGCATTGAGAGTAATGGATTGTCACACTTGTAATTTTCCTTTTTGAGGGGAAAAGGAAACTTTTTATCAACTGCAATCAGCAGAACTAGCCAAGAGTACATGAGAGGGCGGGGAGACGCCCCATTTCACATGACCTACTAGCCTAAGACCTTCCTGTGCTAATAAATGGGAAAGAATATTTCCTTGCCTTAGAATATTTCCTTGCCTTTTTAACAAAGGAGAATGAGACAGAAACAAAAGCTGACAACAAATTATAGCAATCGCTTATAATGCATCCTACTGGTGAGAGATCTTCACTATGAGATAGAAGATGATGATAAGTAGTGAGCGAATCTCCCTCGAAGATAACTCGGAAAAATCCCTAACTGATGGCAAGAAGCAAGGCGTGGTAGATAGCCAAAGCTTCACCTGAATTCACGTCAAACCCTCATTCCAATTTTCTAGAAAAGCTCTTTATGATAACTCCATCTCTATTTCTTAGAAGCCCGTGTACCGCTACAATACCATTTCCAAAAGCAACGTCTACATTGAATTTGAGAAGGCCAGGATGTAGTGGTATCCACTTGACAGGCGAAGGCGGCGCAGTTGTGAAGTTAAAGAACTATTGTGAAGCACTCATGTATTCCTCCGATTCGGCCTTGGATTAAGCTATAACAGACTTAACCCGGACCTCTTTTTGCTCAAAAATCTGATCACATCTCGACTCCATATGTTCCAAAGCAAGCATACATAAAAAGTAACGTCCAACTCTTTCTTTTTTTCTATCATCCAGACAAAAAAATCCAAGAGAGAATGAAGACGAAGAGAGTGGAGATGATTACCAAAAGGGATCATTTTCCATAGAGTACTAGGCAATTCGCACTCTACCAGACAGCCAAGTCGTTTCAATGGACTTTTGGCACACCTGGCACAATCCGTCACCTAAACCTCGTGCATGAAGTCCAGAGGCCGTAGGAAGGGCATTAGAAAGAACCTTCCACATAAAATGAACAATTTGAGGCTTAACTTTTAGGCTCCAAAGAGAGTTTCAAAGATGACTTCCCGATGCCGAAGAAGATGCTTCTACATTAGGACCCTTTTGGTTTTTAGATCATAAGCTAGAAGATACACGGATTTGACTGAATATATGCCATTGTTGTTGAAGTGCCAAATCAATTTGTCTTCTCTAAGTTGAACTGATAACGGGATAGAGAGGATTTTTCCTGCTTCATAAGCATTAAAAGCCTCCCTAATAAGTTCTTGTCTCCATAAGCGGGTTTTTGGATCGATCAAGCAGCTAACTTTGTTGTCAGGTAGAGCCGCCACATTTGGCCTAGGGCAGAAACACGGCCTTGAAGGCAACCAAGGGTCATCAACTGTGCTAATTCCATCTCCCTTACCAACACGCTAGCGAAGACCTTGGAGTAAAAGATCTTTACCAACTAAAATACTTCTCCATATAGCAGATGGGTGGCTAGTAACAATGGCAGAGCATAAATGCTTGAACTCAAAGTACTTGGCCTTTAGTATCCGGGCTGATATCGTCTCTGGGTCATTTAAAATTCTCCATGTCTGCTTTGCTAAAAGGGCTGTGTTGAAATATTCTAGGTCTCTAAAACCAAGACCTCCATCTAACTTTTTTTTTTTGCAACACACCTCCCACGACTTCCAATGTATTTTTTCCTTTCCTTCTGACGATCCCCAGGAAAAAGATTTAGTCATCTTCTCCAATTCCGTGATGAGGGTCTTCGGTAATGCAAAACATTGCATAATATACTGCGGGAGAGCTTGACTAACAGATTTGATCAAAATTTCCTTGCCTGCAGGGAATAAGTATTTTCCTTTCCAACAATTGAGTTTTTTTCTGCACACGATCTTTGATATAAGCGAATATTTCTTTTTTCTTCCTACCAATAACAAAAGGCAACCCCAAGTATTTTCCTTTGACATCTCTCAAAGGGATGGTTAGCTTGGAAGACAAGGCAGCCTGTATGTCTGGACTGAGCGGGGTACTAAAGAACACCGATAATTTAGATAGATTAATTTTCTAACTAGAAAGCTGCTCGTAATTAGCCAATATTTCCAAGATCACCATGCAAGCATCTTCAGCTGCCTCCGCAAAAAGTAGGATGTCATCTGCAAATAGCAAGTGTGATAATTCGCACGAGAGATGCCTACCAAACTTTACCCCCTGCAAAGATAATGATGAAGAAGCCCTTCTAAGCATAGCTGAGAATCCTTCCGCACACAAGATGAATAAGAAAGGTGACAAGGGGTCCCCTTGTCTAATACCACTGCTGGGTTTAATGACTTCAGACGGGTTGCCATTTATCAAGACTTGATAAGAAGTAGAAGATATATGCAAGCCATAATAATATAGATAATAGATGGAGGAAAATTCATAGCTTCCATTACCACCCTTAAAAAACTCCATTCTACCCGATCGAAAGCCTTCACCATATCAAGCTTCAATGACATGTGCTTATCACATCCTCTCATGCCCATTTGCATAGAATGGAATGCCTTAAAAGCTGCTATAACATTATCAGTGATGAGACGCCACTTTACAAAAGCTGATTGGTTTACAGAAATTGTAGAATCCATCACTTTCTTTAATCGATTCACCACATTTCGAGAAATTAATTTATAAATCGAATTGCATAAGCTAATGGGTTGGAACTCCATCATTCTCTTAGCTTCTTTGATCTTTGGGGCCAGAGTAATATACGTTTTATTGATATATGAGATGTCATGCCCCTTGTTTAAGCAACCTCAAACAACTCGGGTGATTTGTGAACCATTAACATTCCACATTTTTTGTAAAAAAATCACGTGCATATCGTCGGGTCCGGGCGACTTCTTACCCGGCATTTGTGAGAGAGCAACTTCCACTTCTTGGGATGTAAACGGAGCAGCCATCATATCAAAATCACCGCTTGTAATTTGTTTAAGCTGCCAGCCCTCGGGTAAATAAGCACCATGGCCATTTGATGTGAAAATGTTATCAAAATAAGTAGCAGCCACCTTAAGGATATCACTCAAATCCTTGGTTGGGCATCCTTGATCATCAATGAGTTCCGTAATGGTGTTCCTCTCCTTCCTCAAAGACGCCTTATGATGAAAATAAGACGTATTTTTGTCCATTGAGGCTAGCCACTCGGCTTTCCCACGAACCCGCCAGTACCCTTCATCCATGGCTAAGTATTTTTTGTTGTCTTTAAGAATAATTTTCTCTTCATTTGCGTTGTCATTCTCGCTTTCAAGAAGCTACTCCAACCTCTTATAATTCTCCTTTAATTTTTGGGGGATCTTTCTATAATTCATTCTAGCCCACTCTCGTAGCTCCTGTCTAGCCCTCAAAATCTCATCATTTATATTTTTGCACATGGAAAGACGTCAGTCCTCCATATTCTGTTAAACACAGTACCAAAAACATCTTCCATTAGCCAAAATGGCCCGTACCTGGGAACGCGACGCCATTTAGGAGCTTCAATATTATCCATTTGACTTGCGAGGAGCAATGGCATGTGGTCTGAATGAAAGGTCGATAGATGAAAGACCTTATGGCTCGGAAAAATCATCTTCCAATCGGTGTTTGCTACCCCATGTCAAGCCTCACTTTGACGGATGTATCATCATTATTTCTTCTCTATGTAAGCTTCGAGCCCACATATCCCAGGTCGAACAAGCAGTCCAAAAGACATTCATTGTTGCGAACGTTCGGGCCATTTTGCTCGTGAGAGAAAAGAATCTCGTTGAAATCCCCCATAACACACCATGTGAGTTGGTGTGTTTCACTAAGCTTTTTAAGGAGAGCCCATGAGTGGTGCCGTAAGGATGCTTCAGGATTCCCATAAAATCCCGTAAACCGCCAAGAAGGGGATCCTACCTAATCGATACGGACGTCGATATGGCCAGAAGTGAAGTTATGTAGTGTAATTCTGATATCCGTAGACCACAAGAGTGCCAACCCCCTAACGATTCCAAAAATCGTCGATGATAAATCCGAAATTTATTCTCCTAAAGGCAACCTGCAAAAGCTCCAAGAACAACAAAAATGATATAAAAAAAAAGAGGGGGGTGTTTCGGTGGTGGTTTATACTGCATTTGAGAAATTGTATGTCAAGCTGCCTACGTATCCAATGCGTGTATTGGAATCAAGTCTTCATAGTTCCTTAAGGGTGGTTTATATAGATGAGTGTTATGCCCTAAGGAGGCGTGGGCCTTGTCCTTGTTGGGCCTGGATTTCGTGTTTCCTAATGAAAAGATAACTGCGATTTAATGTCCTTAATTTTAGGAGATAATTATGGACATATTTGACTGTCAGAATCAGAGTATTAAATATGAGGGATTCTTCTCATATTTATATGTTTATCACACTCGTGGGAAAAACGATTGAGGATGGACTCTGGCCGACTTAGATGGCCCGAGCTGAACCTTTCTGTGTTTGGGCCGACCTACGGAGGTCGGGGAAGATAGCCGAGTTGGGATCACCGGATTCTTGCGCGCATAAGAGGTTTGGTCCGAGAGGGACTTGAGCCGACCTATGTGGTCGGGCAAAGGTGTTTGATCACAAGTACAGGCCGACCTGGAGGGGTCGGAGGATGGTGACCGAGCTCATGAAGCTCGGGTACTGGGGGTTCTGGCCCTTGATGGAGGCTTTTCTCTATCTTTATTTATTATTGTGCGGATGTGGAGGCGACACGTGGGTAAGGTCAATTTTGGGCATCGTCATAAGCCCCCAGATCCAACTGAGCCCTTGGGGTCAGCTCGGATCTACTTAAAGTTGTAGCTCGGCTACGGTCCTCTAGACTTGCAGAGTTGATACGCAGCCTATTCTGCCAATCTGGCAGAGTTCCGTTGTAACCCTGCTATGACTTTACGGAATGCGAGGCGTTTCAACCCATGATGGTGGTTGCGCAATGGCGCTCAAGAAAAAGGATGAAGAAAATGTTGTGTTTGCGATTATGATTATGATTATGAGCTGATCCGTAAAAGGCTGCCGACGTACCCTTAACTTGTAAGGGATCAAGCCCCATTACGTAGTTCTTCGAAGATGAGAGCCCTCTTTTTTGTCGATGGTGTGCGGTTATTTATAGGGCCATGAGTTGGATGTCACCAGGTCGTTGGACGAGCTGGCAAACTGGGAAGCTGCCGAACTGAGATAGGTCTTAGAGTGCCGAGCTGAAGAGCTAGCGAGCTGAGAGCCTTGAGGCATGAGGGCGTTGTTTATGAACTTTGTTGCCTAGTTGCGTTGGCTTTGTTCGTGTTGAAGGATGGCGAACTGGAAGGGCGAGCAGGTCGAGCCCCCAGTGCTTTGTATCAAGCTAGCTGCACGTTACTTCATTCCCGTTGCCTTGGATCGCGACAGGAATCGTGATGGTGCGAGATGGGCTTGATCGTGCTTGGCTTGGTTCGGCCTATTAAGGGGAGGACTGGATAGGCCGAGGGGCCTATCCGTTTCTGGGCTTACGTATGGGCTAGGTTTGGATCCATGGGCTCTTTCCGGAACTAGGGGACTTGGACTGATTCAATACATCAATGCCCCCGTACTCTTTAAGCTTTCAGATGTGTAAACGAGAGTCATGGTGTAAAGTTGTAACGACTTGATACACCGTTTGTTGAGGTGACTTGTTCTAGAGCGATCTACTGAGACAACGTAAGGCTTATTTAGCGTAGTGCACCGGTGTTGTGCTTAGGTAGAGACCGGTTTTAAGCGCGTCGGGCTTGAGAGCGTAAGGCCACAACTTTGAGAATATTCGCTCGGGGGCGAGCTTTAAATACGCTGCCGAGCTAGAGTCAGGCATATAAAAGATTTGCTCAAGGGCTTATCAGACTGACTTCTTGTGTTTGTCAAGCGGACGGGCTTACGATGCCACACTATTAAGAGGACTCAATGTGCTTTCTGGTTGACATAGGCATGCTGAGCTGGTCATGCGAAGCTCAGATTGCGTGCCCTGCAACTTTATTGAGCCCGTCCTGTGGAACACAAGCCAATCTCTAGGATGACCGACGTGGAGCTAGCTGACGCTGGCTTGAAGGCCATGGAATACGCAAGCTTGCTTTTCTTACTCGAGTGTTGTACTTTGATAGAGCTTCTCACTTGTAGGGAACCTGGGTTGGCCATGATGCTTTCCCCAGGCTGGGCAAGTTTACTGGCGATTTGAAGAAGATTGCCGACCTGAGGCAAGGTCGGCCTAACCATGGAAACACTTTGGGGGTGGATAAGGCAAAGGGTCAGGTTGCTGAATTTGTCAGGGACAATCTCCCTAGCAAGGCTTTTTCTAAGTTGGGCATGGGTGCGGTCTATGACAACCGTCTGAAGGACTTCCCGGAGGGAGTGGACATTGTGTCCGAGTACTCTTGCCGTGTTGTGGCTACTTGCTTCTTGCTTCTTCAGAGCCACCAGAGTCCAGCCCCGGGTTCTTAGGTCAGTAGGCTTGTGGACTTGTAGTTTTTTGTTTTGAAATTTTACTTCAAATGAAATTGTCATCTGTACAATTTGATAATAAAAGGAATATTTCGTTAAGTTCTCGGCCTTAACTTTATTCTGAGTACTTCTTTAAGTACTTGATTTAATCCGCACTTTCGTTAAGTGCTTCGTTAATGGTGAGGTATCTTGTCCTCCAGTATGCCATGCATTAACTTGCAGTTTTGGATGGCATACTAAAGGTTTTGTCATGTTTTTGTTCGGGTTTGTCCTACAGACAACGAATGCAGCTAAGTCCGACTTGCGGACTTAAAGAGATTGTTTTACAAACTTCTTGAGTCCGACCTATGAAGCTCAATGGAGTCTGACCTGCTGGCTTCGGTTCGAGTCCGAATTGTAGACCTGATGAGCTTGTCCGAGGGGTTCATCCTACGAAGCTCAGTTTGAGTCTGTCTTGCTGACTTAGAATTTATCCTTTGCAAACCTTGCTGAGTTCGACCTACGAGGCTTAGGTCGAATCTGTCTTGCTGACTTGATTTTAAGCTGGTTTCGTGTTGCGGAGCTCGGATGTCAGTCCTGCTGACTTGGAATTTTACTCTTGATGAGTTTTCTTAATCCGAACTTTCGGTCTCTTAAGTGCTTTATAACATGGGACGTCTTGCCCCTCAGTATGCCATGCACTAACTTATAGTTTTTGGATGCCATACTTGGTTGTTTTTTTGTCTGATCTCGAGTCTGGCCTGTAGACTTAATTATTTGAGTCACACGTAGACTTTATTAGTTTAGTCCTTGCTGATTAGGTTGAGTCCGACCTGCGGAGCTCAGGTGTCAACCATAGCATTTGGAGTGGAGTCCGCCCTGTAGAGCTCGGCTTGTCTGGCCTGCAGACAGTTTAGCGGGCATGTTCGTTTGATCCGACACGGGAGGCGCGGATGTCATTTTTTAGCGAGTCAGAAGTTTTGCTGACCTCGCATATAAAATTTCTAAGAGCTGGGTCGGATTTTTTTGGACCTCGTGTGTTTTTCTTGAGAGCGCATCAGGTGAGGCTCTGTATCATATTTTAAGGGAGTCAGAATTATTTCTGACTATTTCAGTGAGTTTGAGCTTTTGATAAAATACATAATATAACGAGTCAATATTACATTAATATAGCGTTACGGAGAACCTGATGGGACAATGTCCTTATCGTGGGCTTGACCGCTTGGTGCACTAGAGGTGTTGTCGATCGTACCGATGTGACGATGGCGCGTAGAATTGTGGCATTCAGGGCGGCCGACTGCTCCGCATATTATTGGGTGAGCTAGGCCAGTTCGGACTGACTTCTCGTGTGAAAGTATTGGACGAGCAGGCCCAGGCTAGTGCTGACTTCTCGTTTAAAAACACGGAGAGCACGGCCAGGTTGGACTGACTTCTCGCGTGAAACGTTTTGGACGAGCAGGGCCATGCTAGTGTTGACTTCTCGTTTAAAAGCACGGCGAGCAGGGCCAGGTTGGTCTGACTTATCGCGTGAAAGAGTTGCATGTGTGTTTGTCCTGTAAAATCAATAAAGACCTGCGTAATGGAAGATAAAATAATAGTAAATCAACGTACCGTTTGCTTATTGGTGTAATCTGTTGGCGCCTAACTGAAGTCGGTCTTACAGAAGGCTCGCTCGAAGGTGAGTTCCAAATATGATACCGAATTAAATTCGGACTTATAGAAGGCTCGCCCGAAGGCGAGTTCCAAATATGATGCCGAATTAATTTCGGACTAACAGAAGGCTCTTCCGAAGGCGAGTTCCAAATATGATGCCGAATGAAATTCGGACTAACAGAAGGCTCGCCCGAAGGCGAGTTCCAAGTATGATGCCGAATTAAATTTGGACTTATAGAAGGCTCGTCCGAAGGCGAGTTCCAAAATATAAGAAAGCTCGTCCCGACTCTTTAGGTCGGGAGAGTTCCAAAAACGAATAAGTGTGATCATTATAAAGTTGTAGAGATAAAACCCGATGAGAGCTTGTATCTTGAGAGCTCGGATTTGGAGAGCTGCGGCTCAGATCACGGAGAGCTGGGGAGCTCGGCTCGTATCTTGAAGGGCCGGGGAGCTCGGCTCGGATCTTGGAGAATAAGGAAGAAAACTTGCAGCTTATTTTGGTGTTACATCATCAACTCTCCGGCAACGATCGGGCATTGAAACGAACTCCGATCGACACGAAATTTGGAGGTCTTGTTTGTCCCTCTTTATTCTTCAATATGAACGGTGGAAATCTCTTTTCAACGGCACAATCTCTGGAAATTAGCCGTCGATGTGACTGCTGCGTTTTTTATGATACAGCAGCAACAGTAACTTTACATCGACGATCGGGCATTGAAACGAACTCCGATCGGCACGAAATTTGGAGGGATTGTTCTTCCCTCTTTCGTTTTCAATCTGAACGGTGAAATTTTCGTTTCAACGGTTCAATCTCTGGCAATAAACCACCGATCTGACTGCTGCGTTTTTTATGATACAGAAGCAACAACAACTTTACGTCGACGATCGGACATCGAAACGGACTCCGATCGGCACAAAATTTGGAGGGCTCGTTCCTCCCACCTTCTCCTTCAATATGAACCGTGGGAATTTCGTTTTGACGGCTCAAGCTGTGGGAATTGGCCGTAGATCTGACTGCGTTTTTTCTATTCGATTTTGAACGAAGTTGTCAGTAGGGGGCTCTCCTTCTGGCACCATTTGACGATTCCAAAAATCGTCGTTGATAAATCCAGGGCTGTTGTCCTAAAGACAACCTGCAAAAGCTCCAAGAACAACAAAAACGATAAAAAAGAGGGGGGGGGGGGAATTGTATCTCAGAAATTGTATCTCAAGTTGTATCTCAGAAATTGGTTTGGTGGTGGTTTAGACTGCACTCAGAAATTGTATCTCAAGTTGCCTACGTATCCAATGCGTGTATTGGAATCAAGTCTTCGTAGTTCCTTAAGGGTGGTTTATATAGATGAGTGTTATGCCCTAAGGCGTCGTGGGCCTTGTACTTGTTGGGCCTGGATTTCGTGTTCCCTAAAAAAGATAACTGCGATTTAATCTCCTTAATTTTAGGAGATAATTATTGACATATTTGACTGTCAGAATCAGAGTATTAAATACGAGGGATCCTTTCCATATTTATCTGTTTATCACACTCGTGGGAAAAACGATTGAGGATGGACTCAGTCCGACTTAGATGGCCCGAGCTGAACCCTTCTGTGTTTGGGCCGACCTACGGAGGTCGGGGAAGATAGCCGAGCTGGGATCAACTCGGATTCTTGCGTGCATAAGAGGTTTGGTCCGAGAGGGACTTGAGCCGACCTATGGGGGCGGGCAGGGGCAAGTTTGATCACATGTACAGGCCGACCTTGAGGGGTCAGAGGATGGTGACCGAGCTCATGTAGCTCGGGTACTGGGGGTTCTGGCCCTTGATGAAGGCTTTTCTCTATCTTTATTTATTATTGTGCTGATGTGGAGGCGACACGCGGGTAAGGTCAATTTTGGGCATCGTCACCCCCACTTCTTCCTTTTGCTGGGTAGTAAACCCTACACTGAAAGCCACAAGAAATTCATAGTTTCTCGACCTATCGTGAGTCCGATTTTGTTTCTGAAAGGAAAACCACTGTAGGGCGATGATATGAAACTAATTTACGTAAGGCTTTCTTTGCAATGGTTTTACCCAATCCTCTACAATTCCAAGCGAGCGCCAAATAACAGAGGCTAATAAAACCTAAGTGCAGGGACGATGGCTTTTATCTGACCAGAATCTTCAAAAGGAGAAGGAATTTATGCCTGATAAATCAGGGGTTAAGCCGTAGAAGACGGAGATTTAGCCGAACGACCGGAGAAAGGCCCGAAACGGGGATTGTTGCCCTAGGAGGGAGAAGTGATTGTAAATTGTCACACTTGTAATTCAGTTATAGCTTTATTGAGAATGGATTTTCTTAAAGAGTTGCATCTCTCTTTTCTTATAAGAAGGAAAAATTATTTTGTTATTTTATACTACATCTGTCCCAAAATATAAGTCACTCCACCTTTTTTGTTTGTCCCTAAATATAAGTCATTCTACATTAGCAATGAAGCATTTATTACTATTTTCTCTATCTTACTCCTAATTTATTGACAATTCAACTATTTTTCAATAATCCCTCCGTTTTTTTATCTATCACATTTCAGAATTTGCTCTGTTTTTATTTATCTGTCATTTTACATTTCAATGCATCATTTATTTTATTTTTTTTCCTCTTTTATTAACAAAGTATTTACATCTCCAATAAAAAAAATACATTTCCAATACTAAAAACTCCGATAGTCAATTTGTCTCACTATTACACATGCATATATTTAAAAAAATCAAAGCACACCAAGTCATTTTATACTACTCCCTCCGTCCCAATTTGTTTGGGACTTTTTGGAACTCTTCAAATTTAAGGAAACATCATTTATTGCATTGTCTGGTCGTTAAAAACGTGACTAATTTACAAATACATTCCTTTTATATTGTCCTTACATTTCTTAATAAATATTAATATGTAGACATTTTAGACATTTAAGAAGCAACTTTAAGTCTAAATATGAGTTATTGGACTTGTTTTAGGACATCCTTAAATGGAATAAGTCCCAAACAAATTGGGACGGAGATAGTATATTTTAGACACATTAATTACTTTTTTAATCTGTGTGATTATTTTCTCTACGACAGATAAAAAAAC
Source organism: Gentiana macrophylla (assembly GCA_026214975.1). Taxonomy (NCBI): domain Eukaryota; kingdom Viridiplantae; phylum Streptophyta; class Magnoliopsida; order Gentianales; family Gentianaceae; genus Gentiana; species Gentiana macrophylla. The sequence continues at coordinate 157,382,580 of CM047805.1, forward strand.
GGAGGGGTACTTTATAATCATTTCATTAATGATAGTGAAAGGATATTTTTGTCATTTCCCTTTAAAATTTATGTCATTTAACCACTTTTTTAATCAGCGTGAAAACACCAAAATGGCTTATATTTTGGCGTAGAGGTAGTACTGCTAAAAGGGGGGAAACACATTTTACCCCCTTGTGGTTTGCCAATTGAAGTTTTTGCTCATTCGTGGTTTAAAAATATATTGTTTACCCCTTTAGGGTTTTCCACAAACCTTAACTTACAATTCCGGTAGAATCAAAAAAATATTCCACCGGAATATTCTCATTTTTTATGCTGTTCCCGTTTTGCCATTCTCTTTATTACTTGGGTAAAAGTCAAATTCTGCAGGTATGACTAGGGATAGCAATGTGTACGGGTGGGTACGGGTTTGACAATATCCATACCCTACACATCAAAAAATTTCCTTACCCATACCCTACCCATTACCCATGCGGGTAGAAAATTCAAAATCCATACCCTCCCCATACGGATATCCACGGGTCTGTGGATATCCATGAATATCGAATTTTATTCACAAAAAGTATCACAACTCTATATATACTATCAATTTCGCCGGAGCAACGACAAACGATTGGCAAAATGCAAGATCAACAACAATGATTGGGTAAAGCTTAACAAAAAAAAGTATTAAAATACATTGTAAGCAAACCGGAAAATGCAATATTTTTTAAGAATAAATATAAGAAATCATAAATAATAAAAAAGTAAAAATATATATTAAAAAATTCTCGCTTCAGTAGGGTTTGGCGGCAATAGGAATTGGAAGAGAATAAGAGACAATGAAGAACTTCGATAATTGATATGTTTGTAAAATACTAAAGATTGGGGCACGAGTCTTAAATCATAATTGCATTAATAGTTATTTAATTTTTTTTTCTAATTGGCATGTTTTTTTCCTTGTAAAAAATGAAATTTCAATTTTCCGTCAGATTATTAGTTTTTAAAAATAATACAATATAAAAGATATATATATATATGGTGAAGTCAGTGTGTATTATGCACCAAGAGAACACACAATCCATACTCACTACCTCTACCTACGGCGGGTTTGAAAAATCAAACCCATACCCTACTCCCCGCCCTTAAAAATACACTAGCCTAACGGGTAGGGTCGGGTGGATATCCACCGGATTGGATCGAAATTGCCATCCCTAGATATGACCTGACCGAAGCTGGATTAGTTGAACCAGGTTGTTCAGGATCCAAAGGCTTTAAAGAAAAAAAAAAAAAAAAAACCCAAGAAAAAGGATAACGGTAATAAATAAAAAAATTCAAAAATATATTAAAAATAATCAGACTCCCGTTCCCGTTCGGTTTCGGTGTTGGAGTCGGTTTAAGATACCAATAACCAATTCCCCTTTGTACAGAATTCGATCATACGATCCATCTCTCTCCGTTTCACTATTTTTTTTTTGGTTTGTTTTCTTCTCTTTTCTTCATCATGTTTCCCGGTGGGGATACATCCGACCAACCCGATTGTCCTTCTTTCCGATTAGAGCGACACATCAGAGAACGGAGTAACAAGGAAGATGAATCTGTCAGGAAATCAAAAACAAAAGATGAAATCCAAGCATTGCGGAAAACCTCAAGACAAGAATATTTAAAGAAAAGGGAGCAAAAGAAGCTGGATGAACTCAGAGATTGTATTGCAGATGATCGTTATCTGTTTGATGGTATCAAGCTTACTGAAAGTGAGTATCGAGATTTAAGCTATCGCAAAGAATTATATGAGCTCCTAAAAAAACGGCCTAGAGAAGATGATAATGATGATGTGTACAAAATTCCTGAAGCATATGATCACGAAGGTGATGTTAATCAGAGAAAGCGGTTTGCGGTTGCTCTGCAGCGGCAGAGGAATGGTGATGATGCGGCGGCATGTAAAAGGAACTCCTTTGCTGATTGGGAGGAACAACAAATTGGTAAGGCAACTTTTAAATTTGGGTCAAATAATAATCGAAACTCAAAATCTGATCTTGATTATCAATTTGTATTTGAGGATCAAATTGATTTTGTAAAGGCTTCTTTAATGAATGATGATTATAAGCAGGAAGATAATAATAATGCAAACCTCAACATGCCTCCTGATGAAAACGCGTTTACAAAGGAGAGGAAGACCTTACCCATCTACAGTTATCGTGAAGAATTGCTTAAAGCTATTGATGAATATCAGGTTCTTGTTATTGTTGGAGAGACAGGTTCAGGAAAGACTACTCAGATACCGCAGTATCTACACGAGGCAGGGTATACGAAACTCGGGAAAATCGGATGTACACAGCCACGCAGGGTTGCTGCTATGAGTGTTGCTGCTCGAGTTTCTCGAGAGATGGGCGTTAAACTTGGGCATGAGGTTGGATACTCAATTCGCTTTGAAGATTGCACGTCAGATAGGACTGTTGTGAAATACATGACAGATGGAATGATGTTGAGAGAGCTGCTTGGTGAGCCTGATTTGTCTAGTTACAGTGTGTTGATAATTGATGAGGCACACGAAAGGACATTGTCAACAGATATTTTATTTGGATTGGTTAAGGATATTGCTCGTTACCGTAAAGATCTTAAACTGCTTATTTCAAGTGCTACAATGGATGCCCAGAAGTTCAGTGATTTCTTTGATGAAGCTCCTATATTTAAAATACCGGGAAGGCGATTTCCAGTTGATATTTATTATGTTAAAGCACCAGAAGCTGATTACTTGGATGCTGCAATCGTCACTGCCTTACAAATCCATGTGATTCAACCACCTGGGGATGGAGATATACTTGTTTTCTTGACTGGACAGGAGGAAATCGAAACAGCTGAAGAAATTTTGAAGTACAGGACAAGAAGATTGGGTACAAAGATACCTGAACTTATAATTTGTCCTATTTTTGCCAATCTACCAACAGAGTTGCAGTCTAAAATCTTCGATCCCACCCCTGAAGGCGCTCGGAAAGTTGTCCTTGCTACAAATATTGCAGAAACATCACTCACAATAGATGGAATCAAATACGTCGTTGATCCTGGATTTGTCAAAATGAAATCTTACAATCCTAGAACTGGAATGGAATCATTGTTGATTACTCCTATATCAAAAGCGTCTGCAAATCAACGGGCTGGACGGTCTGGAAGAACTGGCCCGGGTAAGTGCTTCAGATTGTATACACAATCGGATTTCAATGCGCTGGATGATAATACTCTACCAGAAATACAAAGGACTAATCTTTCCAATGTCGTGCTTTCTCTCAAAAGCCTCGGCATACACGATTTAATGCATTTTGATTTTATGGATCCACCTGTATCTGAATCCTTATTCAAAGCTATAGAATTGTTATATGCATTGGGAGCACTTAACAATGTTGGTGAACTGACTAAAATAGGAGGAAAATGGCAGAGTTTCCTTTAGATCCCTTGTTGTCCAAGATGATTGTGGCTTCTGACAAATACAACTGTTCAGATGAAATAATATCTATAGCCGCCATGCTTTCCGTTGGAAATTCATTGTTTTATCGTCCAAAGGATAAAAAAGTGCACGCAGATAATGCGCGGTTGAGCTTTCATACAGGGAATGTTGGAGATCATATTGCCCTGCTCAAGATATACAATTCTTGGAAAGAAAACAATTTCTCAACACAATGGTGTTACGAAAACTACATTCAAGTTCAAAGTATGAAACGAGCTAGAGATATAAGAGATCAGTTAGAGGGGATATTGCAGAAGGTTGAAATCGAGTTGAAGTCGGATCCAGAGAATTTAGAAGCTATAAAGAAGTCTATAACATCTGGATTCTTCCCTCACTGGTCAAGGTTGGGGAGAAATGGCTGCTACCAAACGGTTAAGCATCAACAAAGTGTTCGAATTCATCCCACATCAGGTTTAGCTGAGGTACTTCCTAGATGGGTTGTTTACCATGAATTAGTTTTGACAAGCAAGGAGTATATGCGTCAAGTAACTGAGATTAAACCAGAATGGCTTGTGGAAATAGCACCTCATTACTATCAGTTGAAGGATGTAGAAGTTTCTGGATCAATGAAAATGCCTCGTACCTGCAAATGACAGTTGTGTCGGTACGTAGTATTACTCTGACAATAATACTTTTGTATAAAAGCTTTGTACAAAGCGCCAAGTTATGAAATTTATTGTTTACTAGGATTTATTTAACCATAGAGATGAGAACTACTAATTATCTTACATGAGCATTACCAAGTTCTATTTGTTCATTATATCATGATCAATCATTTAATGTGAGCATCATTAACTTTAATTTCCAACTCGATAATAGAAGTCTACTATTCTATTGATGGATAAAAATATTGTGAGAAACATGTTTGGATGGAAACCAACAGACATCATAATTTACATGTTTACATCAAAAAACCGATAAGGATCCACTAAATCTACCTTGGGTACCACAACAATGTTCAAAAATATGTATGTATATATTGGGGTGCGGTTAAGGGCAATGACAGATTTAGTGGGTGCCATAGGTCCTTGTGAAACACTCTGCAAACTGTGGTTTGAAATTGCAGGTGAGTGACTTGATGTGTCTGGTTCTAGGTCAGGAGCATTACTCTCCCGATCATGTCATGATTGTCATCATCCCACAACTCCGTTTTGTTGTGGAGTATTAACACAAGAGGTTTCATGTATAATTCCCTTAGCATTATAAAACATAGGCATGTCAAAGTCTCTCCCATTATCAGTTCTAATGGTCTTGATTGTTTTTATCAGACTGATTTTTAACAAACATACATAAGTTTTGAACACGAGCCCTAGCTTCTGATAACCATATCTCTTTCAGTATACTGCCTATATGTCTCAAGAGCATGACAAGTACAAGGAGGATCGGGTCTAACCACAATTAACTCATCCCACAAGATCTTTAGTCTAGTAAAGTACTCTGTATTGGTAGAATCTCTTTGCTTCACAAAGAAAATCTCTTCTTGCAAATCTGACATCCTGTAAGTATCAACAGAACCATACCTATAGCAGAGGTCATCCAGTCCTCTTTAGCAGTATCAAACCCCACAAAAGACTCTGGGCAATCTGAGGAGAAACCGAGTGTGTGATCCAAGAAATGACCACTAAGTTGCATTGTTCCCACATCGGATAATTCTTGTCATCAAGAAGAGGTTTCTTCACGGTTCCATCAATAAAACCCAACTTATTCTCTCTTCCAATTGTGGAAATTAGAACCACTAAGAACAGGCTGCACCAGAATATTTGCAAGATTTTTTTTCCCAGATGAAGATAAAACAGGTTGGCGAAGCCCTCAACATCTGAAAATTCTTTCTCCATTGTTGAGAACTTTAATCAAACAGCTAGCGTGCAGGAGCAGAACAAGAGGAAAGTAAGCGGAAAGTGAGTTCATAGCTCTGATTCCATGAAGAATTTCTTGATGCTACACACCAAGAACACAAACAAACACAGAAAAACTAGAATCAAGAAGTAGAATTTGAGAAGTGCATAATAGCTTGAAGAAGAAGGTTTTATTCAGAGATCCTCTTAGTACAATCTGTGTAATGAAAAATAAAACTAACACTTTGATATTGAGTTATCTACAACTATATATAGTACAACTAGTTAACAAAACCGCCTAAAGTAGTTACAACTAGCTTCAAGAACATGAAATATCATAACAAAAACACATGAGAATAATGGGCATGTGAATCCTTGTCAACCAATCCATAAATAATGTTTTGACACCTTCTGTAACGTACCATAAATGCAGGTCTGGCGGCATTACTTGAGACATAATGAATCCGATAACTACTTAGACCCGTCGTCGTTGCTTGGCCTAAAATGGTTGCTTTGAGTTACCTTGTCCATTTATCTTAGTACTATTTCTCCCACATTTTCGATGTAGGGCATTACACCTCCATATCTTTGACCAAAAACGATTTGAAGATTAAAGGAGTAGCATTTGTTAATAAAGATAGATGTTGCTTAGGGTTATGAAATGGACAGAGCTTTTAATAAATGACAAAAGAGGGTCAACCTTGATTCAAGATTCCTGACCGGAGTAAAATGCATCATTTGTATGGGAGACTTAACAGAGACACTTCTCACAAAGGAGATGACATCGGCAAGGTTTTATAAACATGTTTGAGTGACATTGTTACTATAAGAGTTGACAATGCTAGCACAAATAATAAAGCAAAAGTAGTGAACATGAACACTTACATTATTCTATGGTAAGTATATGCATTTGAGATGTCATATTATGAACATAATAATCGTGAAAAGTGGGTTGAATTTCTTAATCAGTTGGTTGCCTCTATTAGAAATGGTTTGAGGTATGTTCACGCATCAGAGCAAGGTTAGACCAATTTAGAGCATATACTATCCCCTATTAAAAATGGATAATATGTAAATTGTTCCAAAAGATTTCCTACAATACTTACAATTAAATAATACCCGGGGTACTCCGTTGCTCTATATTATTCTTGCTACCATTGTCAACCGTTATAGTGAAAACTTTATCTATCCCGCAATTGCTCAGACATGTTTCCAAATCCTTGCTGTTGTCATCTCCTTTACGAGAAGTGATCTTGGTGAAATCTATTATCCGTGCTTATGCTACTTTCAATCATTGTCCATGAAAAATGCATTTGACCACCATATAGTAAGTTGATATTCTGAATAGACGTCCAATATCAATTGTGATAGTCATTAATTCCCTCTTGTCTGAGATGTTGAAATTCCCAAGAACACCTGCTTTCGCCATAGTTGTATCAATGAAAGAAACAACTCACTTGATCCATTTATCCTCAATGAAAGGGACGCCCTTCACTAATGTGAATATACCCAAGAAAACATATAAATTCACTGACATCTGACAGTTTCTTTGCGGAATTTGACAAGATTTCTCACCACAAAGCATGTTGAGCAGGCTACTGAACTACAGAGGAAACATCGTTTCATCTCAAAACCTTCTCAGTCCCTATGTCACGAAGCTGGTTTAAGCATTTGGTGAAATCCATGGGTGGCACCTGAGAGAATTGCATATTTTCTCCAGTTTTTGGATGCACAAATCTGAGCCAAAATGTAGGCAAAACCGTCATATATTAATTTCAAACATAAAGAACAATGCAATTAATGAACTCAATGGTGCTTCTTACCCAAGAGTTAAAGCATGCAGGCAAGGTCTTTCAAGTCGGGACATAAGTAGCTGAAGCTTCCCATGGTAGTTAGTTGGGGTTTTTGGATGAAGCAAAGAGAGTGCCATGCCCTTTGTTCCTCCATAAGTTTCATCCCCAAGTAAAGGGAACCCCAAGTACTTCGCGTGTGCCCTTATCTGTACACAATAAAAAAGAAAGATAGGAATTTGCAGGGCATGAAGATAGCTAGCTGAAAAGAAAAGGAGTACAAGCCTTCAAATGATGACAAAGCACATACAACAACTGGGCTGTAGATCACGAACAGGTGGGCAAAGGATATAACACGGGACGAATTCAGGAGCTGCTGAAAGTAATTATAGGATGACCACCATATGTAATTAAATCATTGTTATGTATCTTTAATTCCTTAGCCATGTTATCAATAGTTCATTGTTCTTTTCATTTATTTCTTTCCATAAGGCCCAATATCATCCAAAATACATGTGCTTCAAAAATCACATGTCATCGGTAAGGAGAATAAGAATTCAATCTTTATAAATGAGAACTGGAGAATTCTTCAAGTTCTACGAATATGTTAATAAGGAATCAATAAATGTCATATAGCCACACAAATGAATAGTTAATTTTATGAATCACTATCAGGGACAATTTACCTGATGAGTTCGCCCAGTTTCTAGTCTCCATTCGACCAATGCGGAACCACCATGAGCAAGCACTTCAACTACTTTGTACCTGAAAAACCAACCAAAAATGTTTACAAGTCATAGGTAATAAGACAATTAGGACATTAAGTGTCATGCGCTAGCCAAATGTGAGGAAGAGGCAAAAGATCAGATCGTTCCACTTTGGTAGTGAACTGAAAGGCTAAAACCACCAGACGGAATGAACAGTATTCATTAATTAATTCCCTTTACCAGAGCCAAAATCTTAGCTTTCATGGGTCCTTTAAGATATGGATACTAAGGATAGCATGTATGCTAGTCATTAGGAAAAACCATTAAATACATCAGAAAGAATAACAATATACCGAGAAAAGGTAATATTACCTACTAGCAGCATGACGGGCATTAGCAGACTTGGCAGATCCGGAGATTGCAGCCATGCGTAACCGATTTTTCACATCACGACCTATTGGAACTTCAACGCGTCCAGAAACTTGTGATGGGACTCCGCATGTAAGACTAATATAGATTCTTTTTATGCTGCGTCTCTTGAACTGTTCACTCAGATGTGAGTGTGAATGCTCATCCTGCACTACCCAATAAAAACCCAAAAAGCAATTAGCTTCTAACCTTCGCAACCCTAAAACCTATTATATACATAAGTGATATGAACCTTCGTTCACAATTTCTCAAAGAATTCTTGTAATCACCTTGGCAACTACAAGCAATCCACTAGTCCCTTTGTCCAATCTGTGTACAATTCCAGGACGAACAGATCCCTCATCCGAAGAAGTACCTCCACATTCACTGAGATTTAGAGTAGAGTTACTGATGTCATCATCATATGCCTCATCATCTTCAGAAAGAGGTAACGAGACTGTAGGAAGGCTGCAATGGTGCAGAATGCCATTCACGAGAGTTCCAGAGGCATTGCCAGGGGCTGGGTGAACAACCTGTTTCAGTTTACCAACATTTACCAGTCAAAACAATTTTCTTAAATAGAAGCCCAATACAATGATGGATGTTTTTAGCAGGTGATAATACTTTTGAAAACAAGTAAAGGAACAGTCTTTCTCTGTTAGGAAGATTAAGAACATTGAGAAGAAGGGCAATGTGTTTTGGGAAAGGAAGTGCGAGAAGTAATCGCACTATGTTCAAAGTTAGATTGACAACAAGAAAGGAACATTTGCCAAATGTGGACGCAGCAAAGTTGAATGAACAGACAATATGAGAAGTACACACATAATAGGAAGCTGAAATCAAAACCTTGTTTGAGAAATGATCTGAACACCTAAAACACAGTAACAATCATCACTAAAATAGAGGTAGAAGCATGATAACTCATAACTAACCAACATAATCAGTAGATGCACTACAATATTGCATGCTTGACACGAACAAACAAAAAATAATTATAATACTGATACACAGAAAGATCTAACTCTACCAAGTGATATATCATATACTTGTAAGTAATTTCCGACATACAAGCAAGCCGTTTCTGCTCACCATATGGGGAGGTTTGTTAAGAACAAGCACATGCTCATCTTCGTAAACTATATCTAATGGTATCGCTTCTGGCTCAGCCTTCAATGGCTGCAACTCTGATATTGTACAATCAACCATATCCCCACCTCTCACTGTATACGAAGCCTACATGATAAACAAACAAACAACCAACCAAATTATTAAACAATCCATATAGATATAGGCTTCTACTTCTACAGGGGCATCCATAAGAATTCGTTATTTTCTGGTTGAATTTTTTTCCTATTTTTCATTTCAATGAACTTCTAATATGAATAAATAGATAAGAAATGTAGGCTACATTTGCTCAAACACATTACTAGTTAAACTATTTTTTTTTTTTGTCTATTATGCAATTGTCAACATATACCGCATTTGTACTTGTACCAGCAACAGTGTATGCAAGCAAATCAGATGATGAGCCACAGTGTACATAAGTTCAAATACAAATGACTCGCTATAGTAATTGAACCGTAAATTTTTAAAATTGAACAAAGATACCTTGTCAATTACACGGCCATTAACAGAAACGAGACCAGAACGAATACTGGACTGGACTCTAGCTCTGCTAATGCCAGCAATACGAGAGGAAATCCAAGAATCTAGCCTCTGTTTGTCACCAGATTTCACAGCTGCGGTTTCTTGCAACTTCACTCCGGAGAAATTGACCGTTTGACCGCCAGAAATGGACTCTTGAGGTTGGCCACCCGCACTACAACAAGCCCTTACAATCAGCGAAGAGACGCTATTCCTTAATTGTCTGTTTTTCAGTGCTTTCGGATGGGAAAGCGGGAGCAAGGACAAGGTGTCGATTGAGACACAGAACATACTGCAAATTTTTCTGCCTTCCCGCCGGCAGCGGTAAGTTTAACTCGCCGATTCTTCTTCTTATGGCAAATCTTAACGGATAACAACTTATGTTGGGTCCAAGTTTTAGTGTGAAATATGGAAGCCCAACACAACCAGCTAAACATGGGGCTTCGGCGCAATATGGGGTATTATACGGGAAATGTTAGATACTCAATCGACTTGGAATGAAGTGATAGCTATAGTCATCAGAATCGCACGATTTATATTCTGAATATACACGCATTTGCTTCTTATCATCAGAATTGCTACTTCCTCGGGGGTAGTAAGAGCGGAGATATGGGCGTCATGAGATGATTGTCCAAAATAGACTTTAATTAACCGGTGATGGAAAATATTTTGTTCTCTCGAGCTACGAAATACAACAATTGAATTTTAACGGACAATCTACACTATGTATATGGATGCATTTATGAAGGCCTTTATGTTGTAATATGTTTGTCCGGGAAGTGGGACGTGGGGCTTTACCCACAAACGGCCTTCTTGCTAGCCGTCAGAGCATCGGCAATGGCGATTGGTTTTGGGATGGTGGCTGACAACATAATATTAATATTTTAAGATTATGGTTTTGAAAAAAAGAACTACTACACTATGGCCCAAGATATGACAACTATTTTATATGAAATGATTGGCTGGAAATGAATGTTGGGTTTTTCAAATTTTTTTTAAATTTTATTTATTTAAACATTTCATGCTTTTGAAGAAACAGAAATAAATAATAAATATGGAGAATTGTGCACAGCTGTGAAGGCGAAGGGGGGTAGAACCCCTTCCAAGTTCCAACTCCACGGTTTTACTTTTACGGATGGAGTTTTGAGCTATTGTGTGTATGAGAAAGAAAAATCCGACACATTTTTTGTTTTTGGAGGTGGAACAACCGGTCATTGTGGATGCTCTCATGAGAGTGATTTGGGTATTTGTTGACTTTGAAACATGACCGAAGGAAATACTATAGTACATGCTTTTAAGGGAATGTGTATAAGCATATCGAGTTTGACAGCTTGCTTTTCCATATGTAATACTTGGGCTTCTTTCTTTGAGGTGGCTTCTGTAAAATATTGGTTTGACTTTAACTTTGAGTGCAACTTGCTTATGTTGTTTGGAAAGGATGAGTGGTTGTATAAAGTTTGAGAGGTTTTTGGCTCGTGTTTGGAGATGGAAGAATGAAGTGATTCTTAGTGTTACCAAAATTGCTTCATCACCAGCATGCTTGGCTATAATATATACGTCAGATCGGAGCTCCTCTACGCGTGCATACAAAACATGATTAAAACCTCTCTCAGCTCAATGAACGAATAAAGAAGATGGTGTTGACTGTTGAGGAGGATCCACTTGAGGCAATATCGACTTAGTTGAGTTTATGGACATTAGTAAAGTAGTGCCTAAAGGTAGGCCTAGCAGGACGTACGCTAAGCTTCTCGCCAAAGTTTAAGGATCTTTTGTATTCTCTAATCCCCCGGTTGGGCTTTGACTTTTAGATCATGCTTATGCTTGACAACCAGCTTAGTATCTTGTGTTTAAAACCGGGCTTTCTCTTACTTAGTTGCCTTAAGTTGGACAAAAAGTTTTTAGGTTTCCTCCTTCAGCTTCTACTGTTTTTCTTGCAGCTCCCTCGGAATGTCCTCCAACTCTGCAGCTCGCTCAGATTGTTTTTTAGCTTTTGGATTGTTCCATAGTCAGCTTCCCTAGCCCCACTTCCACATGGTCATTCTTTGTAGAGTGTTAAGGATATTGCTCTTGAAGTTGGGTCACCTTAACTTGAAGTTTCTCAGTTTTGGTAGTGAGTACAATCAGACACCGACATAACTCTTTCTGCCATAGGTGATTCTACGAACAAAAGGAACCATTGTCAAAAAAATAAACAATTCAAAACAAGAGAATATGCAGTGTTTGCAAAAATGATTACCACTGCTATGCTAATGCTACAGTAAGACAATTTGACCAGGTCAGGGTCCTTGAGATGTCGGCCTTTGGTAGGGTGCAGTTATGCTCTCATATGCTGGCCACCTTTTGATCGCAGATCAGATCATTAATATCTAAGCCTCATCCAAAAAAAATGGGTCAATAGATGAGTAGAGCTCATATGCTCCATCATCGATCTGGAAAGGGAATGGCAATATGTTCCCATGGATTGGGATGACGCCTGGGGAAGAGCTAGACTTTTGGGTTAGACCATTCCACATGTATGTAGCACCCTTTGATTTGGAGGAGGGGTCAGATCGCTAGGGGCACCGTCACTCAGGTCGACAATAGGGGATATACTGGACTTTACTCATTTTATTGAGGAGTCTTTCTCCCTAGGGCTTTTAGTCGCCTCCTTTATTTTTCTTTTCTCAAGGAGCTCTAGCCGAAGTGTCGAGGTCGGGACACTCCTACCAACCTATGCAGTAGGCATAATTGTTTTTGAGGTTTCAGTGGAAGCAGGGGCATCCCTATTCAAATTTAGGCTCGGAGCTAAATATTAAATATTATTTTTGCTTCTAGCAATAATTGAACCCTGATTGCTTATCAAATTATACTTGAGTGCTTACCATTAGAGATATACCTTATTTATTTTCAAAAATGTAATATATATTTATATATACTATTGAGTTAAATTTCGCGGGGACCTTAATTTCATAAATTTTGGGGGGGCTCGGGGCCAATGCCCCCTTGGCCCTCCCCAGGGGCCAGGGGCGGCGGTAGTAAGAACCATTTGGGTCAGTTGACCCTAAAGTAAAAATAAAAAAATTATAGGTATTTTTTACACTATTTAAAAATTTTATACATTAATATGTATTAACTGACCCGCTAATTTTTTTAAAAATTGACCCTTGACCCATATCCTATTGGGATTTTTAAAATTAATACTTATATACACTTATAATATGATGTGTCGTTTTAGATTCCCGACCTGTATCCATGAATTCCTGGAGCCGCCCCTGCCAGGGGCGCCCCTGAGTGGAAGCAGTGGTTGGATTAGAAGCCACCGTTGGCTCAGAAGTTCCTCCTCCTACATGCCCTTTGGTTTCTTTCTTGACTTAGGGCAAGTCCAATATAACCCATGGTATCAAGTCATGTGTATCAAAATCAAAGTTTGATATCTTTGAACACTATTCATTTATGTATCAAATATTCATCTGTTAGGAACTAGATATTTCTAGATATTTTGTAAGTGTGGAATAAGAGTGTGGGTCCCTTACCTCCTTGAGCCAAGAGGTATATAAGGGAAGTGTGTGTTGTATACAGCTCACTTTTGATTGTCAATAAAAATATCTTTCCCGCCTATTTCCCTTTTCTCTGATTTCTCTCTGTTTTCTTCCCCTGTTCTTCCTAATTCTCTAAATCAAACCCTAGTTAGGATCACTATCCTAACATCTGGTATCAGAGAAGTCATTCCTCTGCCTGTAATCATTGATCATGGCCGCCAAATCGATTGAGGAGTTGCGTTCATCGCATCAGAAGATGAACGAGGAGTTCACAGTAAAATTTGAAGAACTGGATCATAAGATCGTTTCTCAAGGGGAATCTATGCGTCAGATGATGGCAGCGTTCTTCGAGAAGGTAGAACAAAAGCTCGAATCAGCTTTACCTCCGACTGTTCCAGCTGCAACAATTAGAACAGCAGTTTTAGGAGATGGATTATTACCTACGCCACGTCGTGATGAGCAAGTTCAAGTCGATTCAACCGAAACTTCTTCGAAAGGTGATCGTTCAGAGCAATCCTGTAAGATTCCTAAGCTTGATTTTCCGATTTTCACTGGTGAATCCCCAATGGAATGGATTAGGAGGTGTGAACGATTTTTCCAGATTCATAATACACCAGAAAATCACAAGGTAGGGTTTGTTGAAATGCACTTGAGAGGATCGGCTGATATTTGGTTTGGAGGTTTGAGTTCAGCATTTCCTTACTTAACTTGGTCAATTCTCAGAGAAGAAGTGTTGAAGCGTTTTGGTTGCAAGTCGATGGAGATGGCAGTGGATGAATTTCATCAGCTAAAACAATCTGGCTACGTAGATGAGTATCTAGCAGAGTTTGAGGAGTTAAAATGCATGGTGCAATTGCAGTGCCCTAGACTTTCTGAGTATCACTATGTTTCCCGCTTCATCCGAGGCCCTAAAATGAGATTAAGGCCATGGTCCGACCGATGCATCCCGCCACCATGTCATTTGCGCAGAAGGTTTCGCTAGATGCCGGAATGTGTGCTCCTGTCTATGAATCGAAGCCACCGCCACGAATTTCAGATTCGGAGGACAAAGTTAAGCGGTGTCATCCGCCTCGAGGTGTTCGATAAATTTCCACGCATGTAAAACAAGCCAATTTTACAGAGAGCTATAACACCAAAAGAGTTGCAGGATAAGAAATCTAAGGGGCTATGCTTTAGGTGTGATGAAAAATTCACACTGGTCATAAATGTAAACAAACACTTGCACTTTATCCTAGGCGAGGATGAGGAATTCTTGGAGGAGGAAGACTACACTCAAGAGAATCCAAGTGATGAGACCTTCCGAATTGTCGGCTTATACCATGGTGGGCAAGTGAGTGCCAACACATTCGAGAATCCAGGAATGCTCAAGAGAGGCCAATTGTGATTTTGGTTGACATGGTGCATCCCACTCTTTCCTAGATGTAAAGGTTGCAAAAAGATTTGGTTGTAAATTGATTCCTAGCCAACCCATGATAATCACAGTTGCAAATGGTAGCACCCTAAGGAGTGAATTCAAGTGCCCTAGCCTTAATTGGACTATGCAAGGACAATTTTCAGTCATGATATTAAGCTGATACAGTTGAGGGGCTGTGATATGGTTCTTGGAGTTGATTGGTTGGGGAAGCATAGTCCTGTTACCTTCAATTTCCACACCATGAGTCTGGCCATTCATCTAGATGGGGAGCCCTATATCCTAAAAGACACACCCATGGATGGCCAACTAAAGTTGATCAGTTGTAAAAAGTTGGTGAACAACTTGAAGAAAGGTACTTATGGACTGGTGGGGTGCCTAAACCAGATTCAAGAGGATAGTGGGACTACTACCCCACAGGAATTGGTGCCATTATTAGAAGAATTCCAAGATGTGTTCTAGGCTCCTACTGGCCTACCTCCAAAGAGAGGTTATGAGCATGCTATCCTATTGAAGGATGGAACTGTCCCTGTCAAACTGAGGCCCTACAGATATGCACACAACCAGAATGATGATATTGAGACCTTGGTAGATGATATGCTTAAACAGGGAATAGTGAGGCACAGTAACAGCCCATTTGCTTCACCAATCTTTGTTAGTAAAGAAAAAGGATGGCACATGTGGAGAGGTTGTGTTGATTACAGAAAAACTGAATGATGTCCTTTGTGAAGGGCAGATATCCTATCCCTATCATTGATGACTGCGCTAGATGAGTTGGGAGGGCTAAAGTTTTCGTAGAAATTGATCTCGATCCGGATTTCATCAAATTCTCATGCAAGAAGGAGACATACAGAAGACTGCATTTGTCACTCACCATGGACACTTTGAATTCATGGTGATGCCCTTTGGGTTGACTAATGCCCCAGCTACATTTCAAAGAAACATGAATGAGCTTTTGAGGCCTTTCCTGAGGAAGACAGTCCTTGTGTTCTTTGATGATATATTAGTCTACAGTGCCACTATGGAAGATCATAAGCAACATCTGAAGGCTGTTTTGGAAGTTCTGAGAGCACACAAATTCTATGCTAAGATGTCCAAGTGCTCTTTTGGCCAAGATAAGGTTGAATACTTGGGCCATGTTATCTGTCATGGTCAAGTCTTTGCTGATCCTTCTAAGATAGAAGCTATGGTTCAGTGGCCTTCACCCAAGAATATCATAGATTTGAGGGGATTCCTAGGTCTCACTGGGTTTTATAGAAGATTTGTACCTTCATATGGGGTGTTATCCAGACCCCTGAATGATTTATTGAAGAAGGAAGGGTTCAATTGGGACCACAAAGCTCAGGTTGCCTTTGATAAGTTGAAACAGGCCATGTGTCAGTTTCCAGTCCTCACCCTGCCTAATTTTGAGCTTCCATTCTGCATTGAGACTGATGCTTGCAGTTAAGGGTTTAGGAGTCTTTTTTGCAAGCAGGACGTTAAGCTGTGGCATACTTGAGCAGGGCCTTTAAATCCAGGGAAATGGGAATGTCCATTTATGAGAAAGAGCTACTTGCAGTATTGATAGCAGTGAATAAGTGGAAACAGTACATACAAGGCCACCCTTTTGTCATCAAAACAGACCAGCAGAGCCTGAAGTTCTTATTGGACCAAAGAGCCAACACCACATTGCAACAGAAAGGAGTTACTAAACTCATGGGGTTGGACTTTACTATTGAGTACAAAAAGGGTTGTGAGAACATTGTTGCTGATGCACTTTCTAGACAGAATCATGACACTGGACAGCAATGTGCCATTAGTTCAGTGTCACCTTCATGGGTACAAGATGTATCACATAGCTACAAGAATGATGTGGTAGTACAAGATAAACTAAGAAGTTTGATGGTTGCAACAGTGCCTGATCCCCACTATACATTACACCAGGGGTTACTCAAGTACAAGGGGAGGATTTATATTGGTACTAATGGGGAACTAAGACAGAAATTGCTGGAGCAACTTCATGATAGCCCCATGGGAGGGCATTCAGGGGTGAGAGCCTGTTACAGCAGGATTAAAAGGTTATTCTATTGGCCCAATCTCCAGAAAGATGTGCAAGATATGATCCAGAGGTGTATGGTTTGCCAACAATGCAAGAGCCTACATGACAAACCACAGGGGCTGTTACAACCACTGCCTATTCCTGACAGGGCATGGTCTCAATTGAGCATGGACTTTGATGTATGAAAAATATATGATCAAATTATAAGACTTTTTATTATTATATTTATGATATTTTAGTATAATTTCATATAAATGCATTAAAAACTTATAAAAATCATAGTTAGTTATAATTAGATGCATAAGTTATAAAAACGATAAAAATGATAGTTTTTTGTCAGATTTACGTTTGGTGTTTCGTTGAGTTTGTTGCAGGATCAGATGTTTACCAAGATCCCAAAATTATGACATACTTTGAAGTATAAATCATGAGTTTTTGTGGGATAAAAGATTATGCCAAAATCTAACAACTTTGAACAGATCAATCATCTTTAATGTTTCTACCGTAACTCATCTTCAACGGACATTTGATCTAACTTAGAGGCATTTTCAGAGAAAAAGTTCTTGATGAAAGTTGTAGGCCTTCAAAAGAGCTTTCCAACGAATATCAAATCATGTCAATCTGAGGTCTACAGCTCGAGATAGGTTTTACAAACATCGATATGTTGTATGTCCCGCACGCGCGGAGAAGGCCGAATATTGCGAAAAATCTCAAAGGCTGGGCCCACAAATCTCGACAAGAGAATATATCTTGTGTAGCCGGCACGCGCCGGTGGTGGTCGGCACGCGCCGCCTTGTGGTACACTCTATAAATACCCTCAAATGCAACCATTTTGAAGTGTACCAAGGCATATATCTTTCTTCTATATGTCTCTATAGTTTCGTTTTGTTGTTTTTAGTTAAATAAAAGCTGTAAACGGCACTCTGCCGGAATAATGCTGTAGTATAAAGTATCGTTATAATGCTTAGAGGATGTATCAAGGCTCATTGATGTCAAGGAGTTGCTATTTCCGGAGGATACAACTCTGAATGCTTCGATTGTAACCTGGTAACTTTTCTAATGTATTTATGTTTATGTAGTATTTGTAGTATCTATATATTACTTATAATGATATTAGGCTAACTTAGTATCTAGCCAAGATATGAAATTGGATTAGTATTATCTTTTTAGGGAAATGGATGATGACTATACTAAAAATTGGATAAAAATCGGTTATAATGAATCTCTTTCTATATTCGTATTGAATTAGCTACTTGATATGAAAGAATTCATAATCTAATTATGAATTGACGCCTCGTAGTTAGGTTATGAACTCGTTAATAGAAAGACCGGAGGGTAAAATTGGCCGAGTGAAAACGTGACAACGGAATCCGATTTCCTAAACCGGGGGTAGATTTGTTTCGGGAGAAACAAACTCTTATTGAAAGATGTACTCGAGAGATTATTACGTTTAATTCATTTGTTTAATTGACATACCTTAAAATTGGCCGAATGACAAAACGGAAGTGACCCATGCTTGAGGATGACCTTGGACAAATGATTGGACATATGACAATTTCAGATGCTCGTGTGAGAATGAATTGTTTAGTTTAGGAGTGCACCGTTTCGTATAATTGATTTAACTTAAAATAAAGATCGAGCACATCCAATTCCACTAAAAAGATATAATGATTCAATAACATATTCTTGGCTAGTCTATAATTATAATATCTATCTCCTCCCTTAGATATTGTTTTGGTACCTATATATACTTATATCTATATATATATATGTATTGCTATATATCTATATATATATTTATATACTTATATATATCTGTTTTAGTTTTATGCTTTGTTAGTTTAGAGTTTGGTTGGATGATAAAATTGCGACTTAGATTGAGATAATAACAGTTTCTTGGTGTTTAATCACACGGTGAATTACCAAGTTTTCCCTGAGGATCGACACCTGACTCATCACTCTATCACTACAATTTGACCCGGTACACTGCCGGTAAGGATTGATAGCATAGAAAAGGTCCGTCAGCTTAAATGGCGCCGTTGCCGGGGAACGACGCTAATTCATTGTGTTCGAATGATTTCTACTTATATTAACTCAAAAGTCTCGAGGATAAGTCAACACTCTTCTTACCCCATTTCTATTTTCTTTTTCGTTGGTACTTACCTAATAAGTAAGTTACCAATCTTTACTTTTATCAATTTCAACTATTTTCGGTTTTCGTTAGTTGATGACCAGAAAGAGTAAGGCCCCACTTACTCCTTATAAGCCTGACATAGATACTTACGAAAGGCGGTTAAGAGCAGAAAGGAAACAAGGTCATCATTGGTCGGGAAATCGACGGAGGATCATCATCAAACCAAAATACGAAAATGGGAAAGCGGTGATGAAACACACGAACAAGGGCTAGATCATGCTCGAGGCATGGCCAAAATCTTAATCAGGATCTACCAATACCAAATAACCGAATAGAAATAATCAAAATCGGAACCGAACAATCGTAATAATAACCCACCAAATCCGAGACCTATTTGTGATCGGACCTTAAGAATAAACCGGACTAATAATCCGATTCGTTTACCCAATGAAGGAGCAAATAATTTTGAAATAAAATCTCATCTTTTGGTCTAATTGACGCAAGAGCCCAATTTCTAGGAGAGGATGATGAGGATCCACATCATCACCTCTATCTTTTCGAAGAATTGTGCAATCTGACCAAAAGTCAAGGTGCTCATCATGAATTAACAAGGATGTCTATGTTTCCTTTTTCTTTAAAAGGAAGAGCACGAGATTGGTTTATGTCACTTCCACATCATTCATTGACTAGTTGGGAGGAAATTCAAACCGAGTTCTTAAAGCAGTATTTTACTCCGGGTAGAAATTTGGAATTAAAAGTCGAAATTGCCAACTTTAGACAAGGATCTGAAGAAACGCTTGGGAATGCGTGGGAGAGATTTAAAAAGTTGCTAAGATCTTGTCCCGATCATGGTTATTCCTTAGAAATGCAAATCCAACTTTTACGTCAGTAAATTAAGGAAAGATTCACGTGCGGATGTAGATCATGCATGTGGTGGATCGTTAATGATGAGTGAAGCTCAAATAGTTTACGATGCTATAGAAAAGATTTCCAAAAATAACGAGAATGTGGGAAACCGGTTCTAGCACCGGGGAAAGTAGCATTTGCAGGAGAATGCACATCGAATACGGAAGTTCTAGCACACTTGGAGAATTTGAGTAGAAAGTTTGACAACCTACAGGCTAGTAGGACTGTAAAATCAGAAACTATCATACCAAATGACTACTCAAATCATGATAATGTGTCATTAGGGATAGAAGAACGGAAGGATACTCAAGAGGAAGAGGTGAGTTTTTACAACAAAGATAGGAATTTGAACAACGCGTATTCAAACTCCTTTAATGCTATTAAAAGAGAGCACCCAACTTTTAGATGGTCTGAAAACCCTAATAAGCCAGGACAACCGCCATATCCAGTTCAGTATAAGAATCCATATAGTAATCAAGTTCATCAGGAAATACATCAAATCGGAACCTACAATCGTTACTTCAAATCTTATCCACAACATACTACTCAAACTATACCAGTCACCCAAAGTTCAACCCAACCTGAAGGAGTTGATAAATGGGATAAATTAATGGAAAAATGATGGGTGTAGTATCTACTCAAGCTCGAGAATATAGAAACTATGATAACTTCTATAGGTTCAGTCTCTAAGGATATGACTATGTTGAAAACATCTGTGGGTGGACATGATACGAGAATGAGAACTATAGAAGCATCGTTAAGGAATATGGAAGATCATTTGAGTAGAGAAGGAGAACGTAACAACAGTAGACCTCGGGAGGATTACCAAGTAATCTTGAAAGAAACCGAGAGAGGTAAAAGGCGTGATTACGAGAAGTAGGAAATATTGTGAAGATACTAGAGCAGAAAACGAGGAAACAATGAGGTAGAAAAAGATTTGAATGGTAATATAAAGTAAAGAAAAGGACGAACTTGAATTTCTTGATGAAGAGGAAGAAATTATCGAAGAATTCTTAAAAGCAGAATAATGTTGAACCTGAAATTGAAGGCGAAAAATGGGTAAAAGTCCATAGAATTACGAAGATCCTATGGATAAGGACACGAGAACCCTATTTAAGGAACATGTCGAGAAAATCGGGGGAAAACAGGAAGATTTAAAAGTAACTGAGAAGGATAAAGTTGATACAGGGGATGTTTTAAAGGAAAAATCTCAAGATAATGAAACTTGGCAATCAAGTAATGATCAAAGATTCAAGGAAAAAGGAAAAGAGAAAATGACTTCAGAACCAAAGGTTATAGATTTAGAATCTTTGCCTTATCCACCAAAAGATCAAATTAAAAAGATAAAAACTGATAAGAAATATGCTCGTTTCCTTGACACTTTTCGTCATATTCATGTCAATATCCCTGTTATAGAAGCTTTAGTCAACATGCCTGCCTATGGAAAGTTTCTTAAAGATATCCTATCTAATAAAAAGCGATTAGAAGAATATGAGAATATATGCCTTAATGAAGAATGTTACGCAATACTTCAAAGATCGACTACCTCCTAAACTTAAAGATCCTGGCAGTTTCACTATACCATGTGAAATTGGAGGATTTCTGTTTAAGAAAGTATTGTGTGATCTAGGAGCAAGTATCAATCTCATGTCTTTTGAGGATTATAAGAAACTAGGAATAGGAGAGTTTACGAATACTGAAATGACCCTTCGGATGGCGGATAGATCAATTAAACATCCTAAGGAATAATCGAGGGACGTGTTGGTTAAAATTGATAAATTTTACTTCAGATAGACTTTGTAATAATGGAAATGGAAGAAGGATATTGGCGCCAATTATTCTAGGTCGACCATTTCTAGCTACAGGAAGAACTTTGATAGATGTTCAAAAGGTGAACTAATCTTGAGAGTTAATGATGATAAAGTTTCATTCAATATCTTCAAAGCTATAAACCATCCATACAAAGAACCGTAATCATGTTCTTTTATAGATGAATATTCTACTATCGGGATGCCAAATCTAAAGGTTATGAAAATAAATTAGAAGAATGTTTGGCATTTTCTATCTATAAAGAAGATGAAAATGATAATCTTGAAATGAAAGAAGTAATCCTTTATTTAGATAAAGGAGGGTTTGTTAAACATCCATGGCATCAAAATTTGAAATTGGAAATGGAAGGACCAGTTTTAAAACCATCGTTAGAAGATCCACCAAGGAATCTGGAGTTGAAACCACTCCTTCGAATTTGAAATATGCTTTTCTTGAAAATGATAATCATTACCTATTATCATTTCATCAACCTTAACAAAAGAACAAGAGGATCAATTACTAAGAATGTTAAGAGAACATAAGAAAGCTTTTGGATGGACAATGGCGAGATATCAAAGGAATTAGCCACAAATTTGTGTTCACAAGATTATTTTGAATGAAGAAGCTAAACCTTGTATTCAGCCACAACGCCGCCTCAACCCGAATTTGCAAACAATTGTTAAGAAAGAGGTCATTAAGCTATTAGAAATGGGAATAATCTTTCCCATATCAGATAGTGAATGGGTAAGTCCGACTCAAGTAGTTCCAAAGAAAGGAGGTTTCACGGTAAAAGAAAATGATAAAAATGAATGGATTCCGACAAGGGAAATTACAGGATATCGAATGTGTATTGACTTTCGAAACCGAATGATCATACTAAAAGGATCATCATCCACTTCCATTCATCGTGCGGATGTTGGAAAGATTGAGTGGACATAAGTATTATTGCTTTTTAGATGGTTATTCGGGTTATTCTGAGATATTCATTGCAAAGCAGGAGATAGAGAAAAACTACTTTCACTTGTCCCTATGGAACTTTTGCTTATAAAAGAATGCCGTTTGGATTATGTAATGCACTGCTACATTTCAAATGATGTATGATGGCAATATTTTTACGATATGGTCGAGAAATTCTTAGAAATCTTTATGGATGACTTTAGTGTTTATGGAGATTCTTTTGATAAATGCTTATCACACTTAGAAAGCGTTTTACTTATTTGTGAAGATACCAACTTGGTTCTAAAGCGGGAAAAATGTCATTTGATGGTATATCGGAAGGAATTGTACTAGGTCATAGAATCTACGAAGAAGGAATTGAAGTTGATAAAGCTAAAGTCGAAGTAATTGAAAAATTACCTCCACCAATTAATTTGAAAACGTTAAGAGAATTTCTTGGACATGCAGGATTTTATAGAAGGTTTATTGCAGATTTCTCAAAAATAGCAAAACCCCTGAGTCATTTGCTAGAAAAAGAAGTACCTTTTAACTTTGATGATAAATGTATGGAAGCCTTTAAGACCCTAAAAGCGAAATTAATTATCGCACCAAGATTACTAGTAGCACCCATTAGGATTTGCCGTTTGAAATTATGTGTGATGCAAGTGATTTAGTTTGTAGGAGTCTGTTCTAGGTCAACGGTATAACAAAATTCTCAAAGCTATCTACTATGCATCTCACACATTAAACGCAGCTCAGCTTAATTATGCAACTACTGAGAAAGAACTGTTGGCTGTAATATTTGCCTTAGATAAGTTTCGATCATATATTGTTGGTTCTAAGGTAATAGTCTACTGAGACCATTCACTCTGAAGTATCTTTTAAGTAAGAAAGATGCCAAACCGCGTCTTCTTAGGTGGATTCATTACTTGAGAATTGATATTGAAATTAAGGATAAAAAAGGAAGTGAAAATGTAGTAGCGGATCATCTAAGCGAGGATGGATAATGATGAAGGAAAAGGAAAAGAAATTCGAGATTCGTTTCGGATGAGAAAGCCATTTAAGATAGATACTCCTTCAACCATGCGATTATTAAAAACTAGAATACCATCAAAGGAAGATTCGCCATGGTTTGGGGATATTGTTAACTACATTACTGTAAGTACATCCCACCTCATTGGACTTGGCAATGAGAAAAAGAAGTTCTTTTATGACTTAAAGTTTTATTATTGGGATAAACCGGATCTTTTCCGAAGATGCTCGGATGGAATAATTAGGAAATGTATTCACGATAATGAAATTTTAAGTGTATTATCATTTTGTCATGATCGTGAGGCGGAGGTCATCATGGAGGATGGAAAGCGCTTTCAAAGTTTTACAATGTGGTTTCTATTGGCCTACACTATATAGAGATGCATATAAATATGCAAAATCTTGTGAATCATGTCAAAATGGGGAAATATATCGAAAAAACATGAAATGCCTATGCAACCGATTTTAGAATGTGAACTATTTGATGTGTGGGGCATAGATTTCATGGGACCTTTCCTATATCTTTTGGAAAAGATTTATTCTAGTAATGGTTGATTATGTTTCTAAATGGGTAGAAAGTGAAGCTCTCCTACTAATGATACCAGAGTAGTGCTAAGGTTCCTTAAAAGAATATATTCACACGATATGGCATTCCGAGGGCTATCATTAGTGATAGAGGTTCACATTTTTGTAACCGACCATTTACTAAGATAATTGAGAAATATGGTGTAACTCATAAACTTGGAACACCCTATCATCCACAAACTAGTGGGCGAGTAGAGGTGTCTAATAGAGAAATTAAAAAAGAATCGTGGAGAAGGCAGTGGACTCGAATCGTAAAAGCTGGCGAAAGACTTGATGACGCATTATGGGCATCTGTAAGCGACTTTTAAAACACCGATTGGGTGTTCTCCTTACAAATTAGTATTTGGAAAATCTTGTCATCTCCTGTTGAATTAGAACACCGAGCTTTATGGGCTATTAAATTTCTAAACTTTGATCCTAAAGTCATCGGTGATCATAGATTACTTCGATTAATGTAACTAGAAGAATTTCGACTCGATTCTTATGAAAATGCTCGAATCTACAAGAACGCACGAAAGCTTTTCATGATAAGAAAATCTATAGTCGTGAGTTCCATATAGGTGATCGAGTACTTTTATATAATTCACGTTTGAAGTTGTTTCGGAAAGCTTAAATCTAGATGGACAGTCCATATGGCGTAACAAAAATCTATAAGTGCTGAGTCGTTGAACTAACGGATGGAAAAACAACTTTTATAGCCAATGGACACAGGTGAAATTGTTCGTAGAAGTTGAAGGATACCTCAAGCGGAAGAAGTATTATTACTTATCGACCCTCCAACGAATTGAGAAGCGAATTTTAAACTCACCGATTACAGTACTATCTTTCTAATTTACCTTTTAATATGCATTTTAAAGTAGTTTCGTCTTTTACCGGATAGGCGTAAAAGAAGCTGGATGCCTTTCATAGATAGAATAGAAGTTTTTATTTTACTTTTAAGATTAGGTCTAGATAAGGATGTCGCTTTAAGATAGAAGCCTTAGTTTCTAAATTAAATAAGGAATTGTTAATCAAGTCGAGAAAGAGAACTTTGTAATGGAAATTCAAGGAGTGCAATAAAAAAGAAGAGCGAGGTTTTTAATGAAGTGTAGAATCTGTGGGAAAATGGAACATCTTTGGATGGTGTGGAAGAAATACAACCATATCCGGGATGAGTGTTTGAATGTTATTAAGAAGGAGCGATTAGGTGGTTATCCGAAAATCCCGAGGAATACAAAGAGATAATTCAAACGCATCACTCCTAGGAGAAAGGTTAAGGGACCATTATGATAACAATCTTGAGGATCCGAGATTGAGGAGTTAGCAAAAAATCCTAAGAATTTAGGTGTGTGTTTTTAATTTTTCAAATTTTAATTAAATTTCAGTATTTTTAAAGTTATTTTTCTAAACTTAAAAGAAAAATATTTTTATGAAAAATTTATAATAAACCTATTTTATCATGTAAAGTAGGTATATTATATCAAAAATATGTGATTTCAATATTATATTAGTTTTTATATTTTATCAAGTTTTATATAGAAAAATCGTATTAAACTTAGATTATATGACATAAATCATAAGATTAACATCAAATGATTTTTATGTGATATAATTAGAGCTTATTACACAAAAAATGACAAAAATTCCGTTTTTTGTGGGCCATGTGACGGCACACGCTGCACACTACTACGCACGCGCCGGTGTGTACACACTTAAACCTAAAAAATGCGCCCCTTTCCTCATTTCTCATACCCTCAATTTGAATTGAAGAAACAGCCCGACTTCTCCTCTCTTCTCCTCAAAAATCAACAATTTTCCATCAATTTTCTTCACTCAAACATCACATAAGTATTAATCTCTCTTCTTCTCTTCAACTTAATCATAAAAGAAGATACCCATTGGAAAAAGTTGAAGCTTGGCAAGCTCAAGGCTCTCTTTTCTCTCATTCGGCGACCCATTAATTCGGCGACCTAGCTTTTCATTCTAGCTTCTTAAGGTAATAATAATATATATATTTCAAATATTTCAAATTTTAGTTAATTTTCTGAATTTATTTTGAATTTATTTTGATTTTATAGCCTAAGTAATTGTTTGTTCTTGTTGTTGGTGTTGTTTGTTTGTGTTGTTGTTTTGTCATACCACTATCGTAGATGGCCTCATCATCTAGAAGTAATCCTAAGAGGAAAAAGATGAAGTACCAATCGTAGTACCGGTAGTTCAAACTAGACCTTTAACCAAAAGGAGAAAAGTTTAACCTTTGAGAAAACCGCCTAGTCGTGAAGCTAAGCGGGCACATGATGAGTACTTTAGTAAAAGTAAGGTTTGGTTAGAACGAGGATTGATTTTTGAAGATTGGGAAAGAAGTGAAAGAAATTTTCAAGGATAGAGGATGGTTGGATGTAGCTATGGATAGGAAAGATAAGATTAACGTTTCTATGGTATCGAGTTTTATTGAGTATTATCTACTTATGATCTTGTCGATACGGTTGAGAGATGACTTATATCCTCTAAGAAGTGTTAATGTTACTTTTACCTGCTATGATTAATGTATTCTATGGCTTAAATGATATACCGTAAGAGGAGGATTATCATAATGTGTGGGGTTTAGAACATCCTATGGCCCTACAAACCAAAGCTTATGAAGCCAAGCAAGCCTTTGACCCCACTGGCTTTGAATGGATAGAAAATAGGTTTGCTTATGGGAATTGTATTAGGGACATACGGGCAAAAAAGCAGTTCTTAGGCCATAATGTATGTCCTTCCACACATGTTTGTGCATTTGGTCGAGAGGAAGTAGTTATTGCTTGGGCCATGGTGAATGATATTCCTATAAATGCTGGGAAATTGATCTTTCTAAGGCATGTGAGTTTGCAAGGACTCGTTATCGAGGGGACGTCTCCCGTTCCTAGTCTCATTTCTCGCCTTATGTGAGCTTTGCAGAAGTCCCCTGTCTTACCTCGGATAGAGGCTGTGTCTCCTACATTCCTCCCATTGGTCTTAAAGCGAGAGCCTTACCTCACTGGAGTAATAAATTACAATAATCCTAATCGTCAGCAACAACAACCTCCACCTCCTATTCACACTCAAGTACCTAGACCACCTAGACAGTCACATCAGCCACAGCAGAGTCAAGTTGAGGCTATGTTTCAGCATTTAGTTCAAGCTCAGGCTAGAACTGATGCTAATATAGCTTTAGCTTTGTGGAGAGAATAGACATGGGGTGAGGACATTAGAGTTGGTCGAGAGAGGATTTCGAGATGCTATGAGTGAGTTTGATCCTAGATTTGCTGAGATATCTGCTAGACACCCCTATAGTCAGCCTTACCCGTATACTATGCCAGATTGGATTCCGCCGATTCCGCCACCTGTTATTTATCAGGACTATACGCCGTCATCCATAGGACAGGGTGGTATGTTTACAGGTACACCAGGGACATCCTTGGGCATGGGAGGAGTGACTTCGTGGCGATGATGTGCAGAGGATTGGGTTCATTTGGACTTGAGGATCGATTTCTATGTCGACGATGAGGTGAAAGCATCATTCGAACTTCAGTATCGGATCCACAATAGATTCGATTATGGTATTCATACGACGCAGTCGCAAGGAGCTGATTTTACTTCGTTTTTATCTACATTTGGATCATCATCATCTCAGTACGACCCTACTGGTGACATCGATCTTAACTATGATGAGGACGAGTGATTTCTTTTCTTTGTTGTTTAACTATCTACTTTTTGGTTTGACTTCGTTTTTGTTATGTTTGTTTTGTACGATAAACGTTTGATGCACTCTCGGGTAGTGCACTTTGTTATTCTGTATTTTTTTATCGTAGTTTTGGATGTTTTAGATCTTTTCCTACGTTTTAGAAATTTGCGGAATTGTTTGTCGAAAATAAATCTGGATCAAGCTAGAAATTGAAATATCTCTCGATCGAAAGCACTATTTGACCGGCACGCGCCGGTTGGTGTCCGGCACGCGCCGGTGTAGTAGGCTGCAGGATCTTCTCAGGATATTTCCATTTCAGTCCCAGATTTGCCTATAAAAGGAAACAGATGCAGCATTCCTAAAATGCTCATTTCCTTCCTTTACCTTTAATTTTCTTGCTATAAAGAGTTTAAAATGTCCGATCATTCATCAAGATGCTTGATTATTCACCTCCACATACACCAAATTCTGTCATTCCAAATCCATTTTTCATCAAGTCCCTTACGAGCCTATGTATGCTTGGTTCACAACCCTTATATAAGTAATTTCAATCAATCACCGGTGTTGATTGAGAGAGGTTTAAATTTGAAAGGTTGACAAGCGGGCATTTACGAGGATGGATATAGATGGGTGGGACTACTTTTGTCGTATGCCGAGAGGTAGGATTAATGTTCTTGTGGTAAGAGAATTCTATTGAAGATCTTGTCGAAGCTATCTTGTTTCGTTAACACGATCATTCTGATGAGAGGAGTTGTTGTTCCTTTCACCTCCGCCAACATAAATCAAATTTTCTTAATTCCACCAGTCCAAACTTCATCAGTCATTTTGAGTACCAATGGAGATTGGATACATTAATGGTTTTATTACAAAATATTCGGAAGCTTGTCCACTCTTGTTCTACAATTATGATATTGATCAAAATGTCTCTACGACTGCTTTACTTCCCCATCTTAGAACGTGGAAGCGATTCATCAATTCACGTGTTTATCCAACTGTTAATTTCTCGGAAGTTAGTGATGATGAATTGATGCTTCTATATGCGATTACTCTGAGTCATTATAGATTGAAGTCTTGATTCGTAAATCATTTGTGAGTTTTGCGTTCGGGAGAAGACCGAATTATCATCCTTTACCATTTGGATGGTTGATTTCTAGGTTATGTGTTCGTTTGGCAAGGGTTCGGAAAGAGCGACGGATGAATATTTTCCGGCTCGTATTCCTCGTATTGGGCTTTTACGGTCGATATTCGGGAGGATCGTCAAGTGGTGAAAATTAGATAAGCTGTGTTGGTAGTCGAGGAAGGAATAAAAAATAATAAAGTAGTAATACGATGCGTTAAGTAGCAATAACTTAAAATAAGTTAGTTTAAAAATTTAGTTTAAATTAGTTTAACTTAATTTACGGTTTTCTAGTTTAACATTCTAGTAGTTTTAAGTTGTGTTTTAGTATTGTAATATATTTGCATGTTTTTAATTTATGTTTTTAAAAGTTTTTCTTTTATATTATATAAACATTTCGTCTATTTGACACCTAAAATAATCTAACCAGGATAGAATTCATTTTATTTTCTAATCCAAATTTTTACTACTCATTAGACATCGGGACGATGCCAATTCATAAGTGGGGAGTAGAGATTGGTTAGTAAATAAATTGAATTTAATACATCATATACTTATACACTTAGTTTAATAAGCAATAATATATAATTATTTGATAAAAATGATATATTTGGATAGAATAAATTTTTAATTAAGTAAAGTAATCTTGATATATTATTCTTATATTAATTATGTCTATTTTAGATTTTTAATAAGATTTTAAGTATATATATCTTGATAAATATTATGAAATATTTTTTTATGAAATTAGACAAAAGTTACTTATAATTATAATGAAATTTTAGAATAATTTTCTTTTCAAAACAAAGTATGAAATTGGAATCGGATTAGGGATGATGAGATTTTTGGCATAACTTTGATAAACTATAGCCAAATAAGCTCTACCGAACATAATTTCCAATTTTGTCCCCACCTCACCTTGTAGAGTGATCAAGACTCACTCGAAATAGCCATTATTATTAACTAGAAATTACAACCCTAACTTAATAATGGTCTACATTTCTTTGAAAATCCCGCAAGTTTGGTATGTATTTATGGATAAGCGGTGATGACATCGAAATTTGGTATATCTTTGAGATTGAAATGAATGTTATTCGGAAGGCAATTTATTATCAAATATGGTTATTCTCAGAAAAAAAAAAAAAAAAAAAAAAATCTAAGAACAGAGTATTATAGGTATCTTTCTGTTTTTGATCGACAACCCAAAAATAAAATATCGAGATAAAGTCATTGCTGATGATAGTAGTCCACTAGGGTATTATCACGAAATGTCCTATTCTTTGGGAATGAAGGTATATGCTATAAATCGATGAAAAAGAAAAGTCGAATCAAAACTATCAAGAATTATCACGAGTTTAAGAGAAACCGGATTCGTGATTTTCGATCGAAAGAGTAGTACTCCGATCAATCTTGATAAAGCAATGCCTATGTTCTTAAGTTCTTATTTATGTTTATGTAAAAAAAAAAAAAAAAAAAAAAAAAAAAAAAAAAAAAAAAAAACCAAATTTTGGAAGTTATTAAAGTTAAAAATTGAAAAGCGATTAATCGTGAGTGTTCTTGATTGAGAAATTTTTGATCGAGAAGATGAAGGTGTAAACGCATACGACTTGCTTCTATTTTCTTTTGATTTCCTTTGTTATCCTTTTCGATTAGCCAACTACCTCGAGCACGAGCGTTACAAGCCAATTTGCCAACTACTTGACTTAGTCATTGATTCTGATAAATCATACAGTGGAGATTAAAAAGTTGTTCTAAATATTTTATTTATACTTATAAAGTGATTCATGAAAAATTTCATTTAAATAATATTTTATAACTAGTTTATTAAATTATATACACTTTTATCTTCTTAAATATCTTAGATAGATGAAATTAATATAATTATAATGTTGATGACATACGTTACTAAGTTAGGAATTTATTCTAGAAAGATTATATTATCGCTTATTTTGCTCAGAGGCGATCAAAAGCTAAGTGGGGAGTTGTGATGTATGAAAAATATATGATCAAATTATAAGACTTTTTATTATTATATTTATGATATTTTAGTATAATTTCATATAAATGCATTAAAAACTTATAAAAATCATAGTTAGTTATAATTAGATGCATAAGTTATAAAAGCGATAAAAATGATAGTTTTTGTCGATTTACGTTTGGTGTTTCGTTGAGTTTGTTGCAGGATCGGATGTTTACCAAGATCCCAAAATTATGACATACTTTGAAGTATAAATCATGAGTTTTGTGGGATAAAAGATTATGCCAAAATCTAACAACTTTGAGCAGATCAACTGTCTTTAATGTTTCTACCAGTAACTCATCTTCAACGGACATTTGATCTAACTTAGAGGCATTTTCAGAGAAAAGTTCTTGATGAAAGTTGTAGGCCTTCAAAAGAGCTTTCCAACGAATATCAAATCATGTCAATCTGAGGTCTACAGCTCGAGATAGGTTTTACAAACATCGGATATGTTGTATGTCCGCACGCGCCGGAGAAGGCCGAATATTGCGAGAAAAATCTACGGCGGGCCCACAAATCTCTCGACAAGAGAATATATATCTTGTGTAGCCGCACGCGCGGTGGTGGTCCGGCACGCGCCGCCTTGTGGTACACTCTATAAATACCCCTCAAATGCAACCATTTTGAAGTGTACCAAGGCATATATCTTTCTTCTATATGTCTCTATAGTTTCGTTTTGTTGTTTTTAGTTAAATAAAAGTCGTAAACGGCACTCTGCCCGAATAATGCTATAGTATAAAGTATCGTTATAATGCTTAGAGGATGTATCAAGGCTCATTGATGTCAAGGAGTTGCTATTTCCGGAGGATACAACTCTGAATGCTTCGATTGTAACCAGTAACTTTTCTAATGTATTTATGTTTATGTAGTATTTGTAGTATCTATATATTACTTATAATGATATTAGGCTAACTTAGTATCTAGCCAAGATATGAAATTGGATTAGTATTATCTTTTTAGGAAATGGATGATGACTATACTAAAAATTGGATAAAAATCGGTTATAATGAATCTCTTTCTATATTCGTATTGAATTAGCTACTTGATATGAAAGAATTCATAATCTAATTATGAATTGGCGCCTCGTAGTTAGGTTATGAACTCGTTAATAGAAAGACCGGAGGGTAAAATTGGCGAGTGAAAGCGTGACAACGGAATCCGATTTCTAAACCGGGGTAGATTTGTTTCGGGAGAAACAAACTCTTATTGAAAGATGTACTCGAGAGATTATTACGTTTAATTCATTTGTTTAATTGACATACCTTAAAATTGGCCGAATGACAAAACGGAAGTGACCCATGCTTGAGGATGACCTTGGACAAATGATTGGACATATGACAATTTCAGGATGCTCGTGTGAGAATGAATTGTTTAGTTTAGGAGTGCACCGTTTCAGTATAATTGATTTAACTTAAAATAAAGATCGAGCACATCCAATTCCACTAAAAGATATAATGATTCAATAACATATTCTTGGCTAGTCTATAATTATAATATCTATCTCCTCCCTTAGATATTGTTTTGGTACCTATATATACTTATATCTATATATATATATGTATTGCTATATATCTATATATATATTTATATACTTATATATATCTGTTTTAGTTTTATGCTTTGTTAGTTTAGAGTTTGGTTGGATGATAAAATTGCGACTTAGATTGAGATAATGATTTCTTGGTGTTTAATCACACGGTGAATTACCAAGTTTTCCCCGAGGATCGACACGACTCATCACTCTATCACTACAATTTGACCCGGTACAATCGCCGGTAAGGATTGATAGCATAGAAAAGGTCCGTCAGACTTCATTGAGGGACTGCCAAAATCTGAGGGAAAGAAGGTAATTATGGTGGTGGTGGATAGGCTGACCAAGTTTGCATATTTTCTAGCAATGGAAAAGGGGTATACTGCAGAATCAGTGGCTTCTGCCTTTTTTGGGGAGGTGTATAGGCTACATGGCCTGCCAGAAAGTATTGTGAGTGATAGAGACAAGGTGTTCACCTCTGAATTCTGGGGGCATTTAATGAGAATGGCAGGGGTGAAGCTGTCATACAGTTCTGCTTACCATCCCCAGACTAATGGGCAAACAGAGAGAGTTAATCAATGCATTGAGATGTATCTCAGATGCATGACCTTCCAGAGACCTAGAAGGTGGAAGAAATGGCTGCCTCTAGCTGAGCATTGGTATAATACCAACTTCCATACTGCTATCAGGGTCACTCCATTTGAGGCCTTATATGGGTATGCTCCCCAACCACTACCTTTGGGGGCGTTTTGCACAAGAGCAATTCTTGGGGTAGAAGAATTTATGCAGCAGAAGCAACACATCTTGAGAGAACTCAAAAATCACTTGGAAGAGGCCTGAGGCTAGGATGAAGTTCTATGTCGATATGAGCGAGAAAAGAGAAGGAGTTTCAGATTGGAGAGTTAGTTTTTTCAAGCTCCAACCTTACTGAGCAAAGTTGAGAGCATTGAGGAAGAATTTGAAGTTGTTTGCTACATATTTTGGCCCTTTTGAAATTGTGACAAGGGTCAATGATGTTGCTTACAAGTTGAAGCTACCAGAGGGGTCCAAGATACATCCAGTCTTCCATGTGTCCTTGCTCAAAAAGTGTATCAAGACCGGTGTTCAACCCTCCACATCCTTGCCTACTATTACTCCACGGGTGGTGATGTTGTGGTCTATCCTGAAAAAGTCTTGGAAATCAGTCGTCAAGAGGTACAATAAGGCGGTTGTTCAGTGGAAGATCAAATGGGTGAATTTGGCTGAGGAACAAGCTTCTTGGGAGGATGCAACCTTTATCAGAGCTCAGTTTCCAGATTTCCACCTTCCTTGGGATAAGTAAGGTCTTTAGGGGAGGGTGATGTTAGGAACTAGATATTTCTAGATATTTTGTAAGTGTGGAATAAGAGTGTGGGTCCCTTACCTCCTTGAGCCAAGAGGTATATAAGGGAAGTGTGTGTTGTATACAGCTCACTTTTGATTGTCAATAAAAATATCTTTCCCGCCTATTTCCCTTTTCTCTGATTTCTCTCTGTTTTCTTCCCCTGTTCTTCCTAATTCTCTAAATCAAACCCTAGTTAGGATCACTATCCTAACATCATCTTCAATGGAAGGGTTCGAATTCATAATATCAATATTTTTTTTTGTTTTTATTCAATGTTTTGATGTTTTGATAATAATATAAAATATTATTATTGTGCTAGTTAATATTTTTTTATACATGTAAAAAAAAGGGGTTTGTCCCCTAAAATAAAAAAAAAAGGTTTGCATCCTCCCATTGGACACACCCTTACTAATAATATAAAATATGGGTATTGTATTATGATTAGCTGATAAAATTTTCGTTTACCCCAAAAGAAAAGATAAAATTTTGGTTGTAATTCTAGTGTTGAAACTTTTTTAATAAAAATGTTGAAAATTTTAACAATAATGCTGAATATCATATAAAATCTCTTCACAACAGAAACAGAAAAAGAAATAAAATATTTTATTTTATTTATAAATAACAAGCACCCATTGCATTGGCATATTAACTACTAAGTAAATAAAAAAAATGGAGCACATACAAGTAAATAAATTTAAATTTAATCAAACAATCGAAGGTGTAAGCAAAATATACAAAATCATTTATCTGAAAGGGAAATTTGTTTAGTAGTACAAAAATCAAACCAAAAATGTTACGTGTGTTATAAAAGATAATAATATGTTTATCTATTATTCAAATAGATTACAAAATTTTCTGATTTACCTATTGTATTATATTCACATTGTAATCTCAACCGTAAATACTCCATGATACCAATGAAATAAGACACAAGTATTTCTTTTTGTTACTATTCTTTCTTTGTATTAGTTTTATAACACTTTTGTTACTAAATCGGTTAACTTTTTCGACGCCCGGAGGATACCATCAGATATTGGATTGCATTGATCATGATTGGAATATTGCAGACGTTGGATTGCATTGATCATGATCGGAATATTGACTGCAACAAGAATAAGTCTTTTTAACTTTCATTTAATATATTTTTCCCCGGATCCATCGGCATCCTCATCCAATCAAAACTCACCCTATGCAATATGCCTTTGACGATACGGGATTTCACCCCTCCACGTGGAATTATCTAATTGGTCCAGCTGGCATGTGGAAAAGTCCAAGTATATTATCCGCATCGGGTCGAATACGAGGCGAATCGGTGATCACCACCGCGGCCCACAGATCTTGCAAGTGTTCCATCACGAGTACCCATGTCGGTGTCCATCGAGTCGATACCATGGACTTGATCCAGGCTCCCAGCCCACCATCCAAAGAGAGTTACTTGGGCAAGAGGCAAAGGCCCATTTAAGGGTAATTATGTCAATAGACCAAACCGCCCCAAATTTAGGGGAGAGAAGGACATGTGCCTATAAATACATCATTCCAGAACTACGTAAGGCTGATTCTGGACATTACATATGAGATCGTGGCAATCCAAGATACATTCTTGGACTCACCATAAAACACCAAAATCACCCCCAAAATCATCCTTGATTCTATCATCCCTAGATTAAATTGGCCTCAAATTATACATGACAAAATCCAGCATCGTCAGCCTTCAATCATCCTTGGTCTTCATCTCCCCAAATAATATGGTGGTTTATATCGGTATATATATATATTCTGTTTATTAATGCATCTGAGATAAACGCTAGGATATGGTGTTCCATGAAGTGATAAATGTTTGCGGTGATATTGATGCTGAGAGGTGGAACGGAAGTCTTTGGGATATGCCATTCAGGTAACGATTGGCGAAATATTATTAATGATAAAATAAACAATTATGTTAGTCGTTAAAGTGGTTCTTTTGCTAATGTTTTATGAGTACTTTTAGAATACTACCGTTGTCAAAGATTTACATAACATTGTTTAATATTGTTTTACTTCCATAATTCAATTTATATTTGATCTCTTTGAATATAACCATATTAAATATTTAAAATGCATGTAATGATTATGAATATATTGGTTACTATGGTTATGATCATTCTTTATGTGAGAATCTCACTAGAATCGGGTTGGTGATTCAAGAATATTGGTATAAATCGATAGATTGTATCCATAATTGTGAAAAGGATATAATATCTCTATACGAGATAATATATCTCCACATATCGAAAAATATTAAAGAAATTTGTTGATACCTGCATAAGAGGGTCTCATATTGAAATGTTGAATCCATCAAGGGTTATTGCAGATTTTCTATATATCGATTGTGAAAAAGTGTTGTCCGAGAATGAGAGGAGGAAATCAATTATGAATCATATCTCGTGACAAACATTGACATATATGAACTATGAGTTTATATATTATTCATTGATATAAAACCCACGAATGATAGATTTTATGCACATTTTGCATGCATCAAATGTTTTCTGAGAAAAATAGAGAAATGAACCAAAAGTTCAATGTCTCGTTCTAGTGATTTTTCTACATATTATGTGAAAAATGATTTGAACGATTCTTGAAGAATCTGAAATCACATAGTGATATATTAAACGCATGAAGCGCAAAAGAGATATTGTTTTCAAAAATCCCATAGAATGAGATATTTAATGAAACCACTATGTTTAAATGTGTAAATCACTTTAAGCGAATACAAGAGCATCAAGGTATAGCTCGGTGCAGCATGTTTGATGAATATCGATTCTCGGCATTAGGGGGAGATAAAATAAACCTCATGTTAGAATAAAGGAATGCCGAGAAATTTTAACAAAATAAACGATCTTCCACGCATCAGTTTAACTGAACTGCGACAATAATTTTACTTGTAGTATTTAGCAAGTAATTTGCCAGATGTCTTAATTGAATAAAAAGAGTGACCATTTATAAATGCACCAAAAGTATTATTGATAATATTTCTCTACGACAGAAGCGTAGAAGAGAGATCGGTGTAAAAGATAAAAATCCGCGGAAAATTAATTCATATTCAGTCACTCGTGAATCTCTTAAATAGATTCGTCTTGAAGACGAAAACCCTAAAAATAAAATTGCACGTGCATCAAATGATTAAATATTGGGGTTGCGGAACAACCAATCCATGCATTGATAAGGAATTGGTTTGTGCTAATAATGAATTAGCAATGAATTTTATGGGAGAAATTTATAATAAAATTTCATAGTAAATTAATTTTACATATTTGCCTCTTTAATTGTTATTATTATTATATCGGATCCAATTACAGAAGTCATTAGCGAGTGTTAGAAACACTCGGACTAGGTAAAAATGAAATAAGCAATTGAGGTTGAGTTTGAATTGGAAATATTTGTTTGTTAATGATCAAATATATTCTCCCATTATAGACAATGTCATGCTCTGCTAACTAATATATCTGGCAATAACTTTGAGTTTACATATGTCAAGACCGCATATTTATGGGTCATTAGAAATTAATATTGTTATGAAAATCCTTGGTGAATTTCAGAAATGAATTAATATGACAATCGCGACATGCATACTGTTAAGTTAAAAATGTTGTTAACATTCAAGTTGAATGTAATATGGCTATAGTATAGTCCTATTGAGAATGAAATATATATTAGTAACTCAAACTTAATGCCATGAATTTATAGCACTACGACGTGTGATTATATGCATGTGAATTGTGATTATATTACTTTCCCTATTGTTTTTATAGTGATGACTGAGTTTTATGTGTAGCACGAATGAGTAGTGGGCATGACAATATTTAGCCCACTACATTCAATTATCTACATGAAGTCTAGAAGAGCCGAACATACAAAGTACGCTCTAGTAACAATCTAGAAGAATTGTTCACTAAGATAATTCCTACATGTGTTCTGGAGAAAAATGTGTTTATAGTATTGGAATGCATACATAAGGAAGATTGTTGTCGTCAAGGGGAGCAACAACTTCAAAACTATTTTAAACATTTGGTCTAACAACCAATGATTGTACTCTTTTTCTATTTAACCAAGTTTTTCTCACGGGATTTTCTTAGTTAAAGGCTTTTAACGAGGCAATCAGTGCAACACATAAAAACGCATATGGCATGAACTATTTTTCTTGTCTAGTTTTTTTCCCACTGGGTTTTTTCTAGCAAAGTTAATAGTAAATGACATATATGTTATTCAACTCAGATTGAGAAATTAATTCAGCCACATAATAGACTTGCAAAAGAATGGGGAAATTGATGTGCAACAAATCCGATCAACCGACAACCTGACATATTTATTTACTAAGACATTGTCAACTGCAACATTCGAAAGACTGGTGAATAGCATTAGGATGCGACGTTTGAAAGACCTTAATTGATGCTTGGTTCAGGGGGAGTAAATCAACATAGATAAATATGTACTCTTTTTCCTTAACTAATATTTTTTCTCACTGGGTTTTTCTTAGTAAGGTTTTGATAAGGCATATCATATCTATTGTTTGTTGAATAATAGATATCCAAGGGGAAGTGTTATAAAAGATAATAATATGTTTATCTATTATTCAAATTGATTACAAAATTTTCTGGTTTATCTATTGTATTGTATTCACACTGTAATCCCAACTGTAAATACTTCATGATACCAATGAAATAAGACACGAGCATTTTTCTTTGTTTCTGTTTCTTTGTATTATTAGTTTTGTAACAATGTGGTATTTATGATAAATTGAAATTATTTAAATTGAATAAAACAACATTTAAAGATAAAAATAAACTACTTAAAATGAAAAAAATAAAGACTTATGAAAAAACATAAGGAAAGAAAAGACAATAAGCTATTAACCATTCTCAACCACACAATGTTGGAGACAAGCAGCCGACAAAAACCGAAAAGGCAAATAAAGCTAGTGAAATGTGGATTGAAACAATGGAAAATAATCACTTGCGCGCGTGTAGCAATTGAGGGAATACTAGCCAAGGGTTCAAATATGATACATGTTCTGATACCACACGTAATTTTAATATGTATCAATTCTTTCTATTGAAAATGCTAATACCTTTTTATAAGGGTCAAAATTTGATTTTGACCCCAACCATTGGACTTGCCCTTAGCAATCATAGTTGTCATTTTTTATACTGCACAAAAGGAATTACACAACAATTCATAAAATATAGTGAAAAAATATGCATAGTATCATACACTTATTCTTCTTTTCATGAGAAAGAGGTAAGTAGTCATCAGGACCAACATTATTCAGTTCAACTGTGGAATGCATAGTTGAGGAAAAGGTGGAAGTCTTAAGACTAATACCAAGACCTTAGATCGATGTTACTGTATTCATCGATACGTCCTTAGGAAATAAGTCTGATCCTGGACTCGTTTTCCTTCAATGCCTCACACTCGGTAGATTCGGAACCCAAATGTAAAAGTGCTCTCTATCTTCCTATCCCTTGATAGAAAAAGGACCTTCAATGAGAAGGCCGGTCTTTACACCAGTGTTATTCCCACACCGACGTAAGAAGTAAAACCAGCCTGAGGATGTCCGGACTTATTGATGTTGAAAAAGGCTCTGATAATGGGACTAAAAAAGGCTGATTGGTTAACCTACAGAAGACGGTGAAGCCTACACTTGTCTTAATCCCATTGGGGTGATTTGGGCTAGGGCGAGGTTATAATGAGTTAAAAGGTGGAAAATGGCTAGTATATGGGGAAACTAGAGACCGACAATGAGTTTGTGAGTGTATACGGTGCAAAAACCATCTGGTGGATTGTTAGCTCTACGGTCAAGATTGGGAAGGAAGGAAAATTTTCGTCTTTACCATGGTCCTATCACACCTTTAACATCTCTTGCGAGTTGCGATCTATTAGAGTTTTAATATTAGTTTTAATATTCTGTTTTCTTTTGTTTTTTATGTGCTATGCCACGTGGCTTGATGTAATAGGCTAGCAGAAAATATATAAGTTATTTTTGCCTTTCTGTAAAAGATATTATTCAGAAATTAGAAGAAACATTTTTCTTTCCCAATTTACTCTCGTTTTTCCTTTTATTCAAGTGAAACCCTAATTCTTCATTTGAGATCGTTCTAGGAAAGTGAATTTAGATTCACTTTCTACACGATCAGGGGCGGCGGCACTCAGGGGGGGTTTGGGTCAACTGACCCCAAACCACAAAAAAAAATCGATGTATTTTTTATCATTTTTTGAAAATTTTATCACTAATATGTACTTACTCACCCGTTAAAATTTTAAAATATTGACACTTGACCCGTATCAACACTTGGAAATTTAAAGTTAATGTACTTCCTCCGTTCCGAAATAAGTGAGGCAGTTGCCAAATGCACACAGATTAAGGAAGCAATTTATTACATTGACTTTGATATGATATAGACTAAAATACCTTTATCAAACCTTTGGAATTTGTTGTTTTCCTCTTTCAAAAAAACCTTTGGAATCCCTTAGTAAATAGGAAGTGTGTTAATAATATGCATTTAATGCAGTGGAAGAAAAAATTAAAAAAAGGGTAAAGTGAGAATAATACATTAAATATTCCATTGAAACATGTATTGCCTCAGTTATTTTGGAACGAATCTTTTTGGCACCTGCCTCAGTTATTTCGGAATGGTGGGAGTATTAAAATCTTATAATAGAATGTGTTATTCTCGAACTTGACCCGTATCACAAAAATTCTGCAGCCGCCCGTGGTTGCGACGAGAGAACATATCGAATATCGTCCACCCTAGCCATTTCTACATTCAAATCAGAAGGATTGACCTAATTTCTTTTCCTCTTTACAGGCTTGGCTGATTAGCTGGAACCAGGGGCGGGTGCAGGAATTATTAGACACGGGTCGGGGATCGAGAACGACACATCGTATTACAAATTTATAAGCATTATTTAAAAAAATCCAAGTGTTATTATGGATCAAGAGTCAATATATAAACAAATTAGCTCAAGGGAAATTTGGGAGGTAGATCTCTAACGTATTCATTGCAATTTTGATTACTGAAGAAAAAGATTTTATAATGAAATGCAGTTCTTTTTTTTGGTCGGAATAGAGAGGTTAGTCGGGAGATGCGTGAATTTGTGTCGTTTCGGATAAGAGTGCGTCATTCTGAGTGATTTCATGAAACGTTATCTCGAAAAGATTATCAAACTTCCCTCAAAAAAAAAAAAAAAGATTATCAAACAATTTGAATTTCAAAAAAATTCAGGCTGACATCCGATGGGCAGACGTCAGTTACAACAGAACGGTCTGCTTTCATACGCTCATATCGTGCCATGTCATCTCTGAACAAACCTAATCCACGATACATATCCTAGCTTAGGTCTAGGGGCGTTTGACATTGGTGAGATCATTCACCCTATATATGACACTTATCTAATTTCACAACTAAATAAAGAAGGCCACGTCAACATGACTCATCTCAAATATGCACAGGCCGCCTTTTATATCAAACAGCCGAAGTGACATAGGGGGTCTTTGGTGTATTACAGCCGTTGCATTACAATAAATGAGTATTCCGGATGTTATTCTATGAATTGTAACCGCTCCATATGTAACGACCCGACCCGGATTTTCCTTATTAGCCGGATCCGAATCGCTTGGCCATGACCTGAACTAAAAATTCGAATCACGAAGCCTTCTACTGTTGGTAATCAGAAACTAAAATCCATACTTAACTTCAGGGCCGGCCCTGGAAAATGTTAGGCCTTAGTTCGAAGTAGTTTTTTTTCCTAAAAAACATAATTACAAAATATTACTTCAATATCGCGCTTTTAACATAAGTAGATACACAATTCAATTAATTGATGGCCTTAAAACATACTACAAAGCAGGAAAATTCAACATCTGTTTTCTAGCATATTTAGAAACAAAAACGAAATTCATACGTATACACAAAACATACTTACATATTACTAATTCAAGATCGCTCTTACAGTACATTTAGAGACGAAATCACTCCAATAAAAAAAATGTATACATATGTGTCTAAAATTTAGACATTGTAATTTTTTTTGGCATTTATTAACTGAAGTAAAGATTTTTTTAGGCCAAATAATTTTTTTTAGGCCTTTATTAACACATTCTATTATGTTAGATTGGATTGGATCTATACGGTTTTTTTTTAATTGCGGAACATGTAACTTCGGGCCCCCGAAATAATTAGGCCTTAAGCCGCCGCTTATAGCATGGGTCGGCCTTGCTTAACTTTATTCCATTACAATAATAATACTGCAAAGTCTCGAAAATATAAAAGTACGACTGTTAGGGTTCAACACTAATCATTACATCATCTTAAAAATATCAAAAGACATAATATAATTGTTCTTCTTTTCTGAAAAATTGTGACTTACCCCACCAACAGTCTATTGTAGAAGATCGGGATCATTACTCTCTCTCCACACGTCTCTTCTGACAGTTTAGCTAGTGTAGTAGCTAGGTAGTGCTTCTACACCTTCATGATACTCTCGATCTTATCTGAAAAACATATCAACTAAAGGAGTGAGCACGAATGCCCCGTAAGCAGTGTCTAAGCATCAAAAGGGAACTAAGAAAGCCACTGAGCAAGCCTCCAGAGTTCACTATTGGGTTAATCTAAAAACAATTATATGCATACTGATATTATATGTACTCAACAATGCATGATATCCATACTGAAAATATCTGACTGAAAATAAAGCGTGCAACTTAACTGAAAATAATAGTTGTTGTACAGAAACATTATTATGCTGGAGTTAAATATTATAACTGATACTTTACTGCAAGACAGGAACTATTGTTACGGTTCTAATCTATTATGTGTTCCTTGAAGGAATCTGAAACTGTCTGAGGTTACAGACCGGATTTTCTGACCAGCTCCGGCATATGAACTGTACTCCTTATTATTAACACAGGAGCAGGGCCTGATACCGGGGATTCTCGAGAACTCAATGCATTGAATCTGAAATCTGATTTCTCCCTACTGACCCGGGAGTGAGGTATCTGTCTGGAGAACCGTAACATTATTAACGTGTCATTAAAACATACTAAATGTAGATAACTGTCTATAGTGTCTTTCATTCTGAAAATTTTGTTAATGCAAAGACACCACGCTTTCTGTTATTATTGTAAAACTTTCTGTTAATACTTTTCTATCTAGAATTCTGTTATATTCTAAAGATCCATTATATTCTAGAATACTATTGATATCTCTGAAGATTGACTTTAATTTCTTAAATGTAGGATGTACATCAATATTTCTAAAAAAAATATTTACTTTTAAAAAATAGAGTTGATTCACTTATTAGTAAAAACCATTTTTAAACTTATAAGTATAAATAATGTTCAATCTTTTGAATATTTTTTTTGAAAATATGGTATTTATACGTGTATATATTTATTATATACTTAATAAACATATTTTCTTTCTCTTTAAAATAACTTAATTCATACTTTCCTAAATTAGATAAAAGTAACAAGAATTCGTTTTAACATCGAAAATCATAATAAAACGATTTAAAACATTAACCAACATGATGTATATCAAACCCTAATAACTATCTGGTTTTTTGAAAATAGGCTAAACCAATTCTGATACTAAACTTATGCTCAGTTGGTTAAATATCATATTTCATGTTATACATATGCATTGAGAACTAAAAACAAATTAAATCAACTGAAATGCTTAAAAAACATAAATTGTAAAAATGCTATTGATACTACACTCTTTACCTCAAATTCAAAGCCACAAATTTGCATAAATTGTAAAAATGCTCTGGATACTACACTCCTTACCTCAAATTCAAAGCCACAAATTTGTTA
Organism: Gentiana macrophylla; assembly: GCA_026214975.1. Taxonomy (NCBI): domain Eukaryota; kingdom Viridiplantae; phylum Streptophyta; class Magnoliopsida; order Gentianales; family Gentianaceae; genus Gentiana; species Gentiana macrophylla. Next base: position 157,426,382 of record CM047805.1, read on the forward strand.
TTGGAATGATACGCGATAAACTTGAATTTACTTTCCTATAAACCAACCATTATTTTTATATCAATATTTTTCTCCTATAAACCACTATATGTCAAACTTAATAAAATGAATTTAAATCTTAAAATCCTTACCAATTTCTATAAACAATCATTGAATTGTTCTACAACTCGTGTCAAATCAATTCGCCATGAAGATGGTGATCCAAAGCTTCTATCATTCTTCCCTTCTCATTTTTGTCATTCTTCCCTTCATTTCTATATTATTTTTTTCCTTTTTCTTTTTGTTGCACACCTCACAATATCTCATTTCACCTACTTTTCTCAAGGTGTAGATATCTATTGATCAAGTCTTCCCAACTTTCCCATTTCTTTATTCTTGTTTATTTTGTGTAACTTATTCAATTAAAGCATGTTTTAATTATATGTAACCCCAATCCAATAACACCCACACTAACTTTTGCTGCACATAAATTAACTAATTAATATTATTTAAAAAAACAAATATATATTAGTATTATTACTATTATACTTTATCATTAAAAACTAGATAAATAAATATAAGTCAAGATATTTTGAGTTAAAACATAACTTCAGGTTCGGTTTCGGTTCGAACTCGGATCAAAAGTAAAATTGACTCGGGGTATTACACCATAATGTTCTCCCGATACATTAAGCGTGTGGTAACGCCTTTACCCATGACTTTGCTCTATGGAAAGAATTCATTCTCCTCATTTTACAGTTACGCACGCTTCTACATACCGAACTCACAGTTTAAATAGCCATTTATCTGTACCGAACTGACTTGAACGTCTAGAGTATCTTTTCGGAGACAAACTCTGGGCCCTTTGCACGTCTTATTTCTGTTGGAAATTTACTCTCAAGGCTTATTGGATCATACTTTGGAGGCCCAATTACCCATTCGTTTATGTGGATCTTACTCGTACGATATCCATCATCTCTAGTGACTAAGTAATTATGTCAGTAGCATTAGGTGCATGGATAAATTAAATTCCCCACAATCATTAATATTTAATGCTTTCGCTCCCCTAGAAAAACAAAATGATGGGTTAAATCATATATTGTGATAGAATTTCGATGAAAATATTATTTAGGTTACACTACAAGAAATTCGGTTTTTAATGAGGAGAATTCTCCTCATTAATTGTCCATTTCTCCTCGTTAAAGACGTTTAATGAGGAGAAACCACTCCTCATTGCAGCTTCTCTAGGTAAAGGTATATAATGAGGAGAATTGAATCTCCTCATTAATTATATCATACATTTAATGAGAATATATTATCCTCATTAAAATTATTTTAAAGACGGAATTTCTCCTCATTAAAATATTTTTTATTATGACTAATCTCCTCATTAAAATATTTTTAATGATGACTAATCTCCTCATTATCAGGTCATTTACTCCTCATTAAATAAAGATCATGCGACAACATAACTCCTCATTATAAGGTTATTTGCTCCTCATTAAATCATGAATTACTGACAACATATCCTCTCATTATAGAAAATTTTAACCTCATTATAAGAATACGAATGTTCACAAAACAAGAAAACGGCCGGCGGGATATGGCCACCCATCAAGCAAGCAAAAAAGGCCGGGCAGATCACATCACCAGAGGACAAAAGAACTTTATCCATTATTCCAAAAGCTTGTAAAATTACATCAAGTAAGAACAAACTAAAACCATATCCTCCTCACTTGAGGAATCAATCCTACAACGTTGCAAGATGGAATGTTTACCATATTGCATAACAAAAACAACAATAGAATCATCATAAGTGCCCCAGCCTTCAGCATTTCTGAATCAAACTCAGTTGGAAGTTGGAAGTTGGACAGCCATATTTCAATATTTCATGATACACCAGAGTACTGGTGAGAGTACCTTGGTAGCTCCGGTGCTGCTGGAAATGATGTTGAATGATGTAGCATGTCCACCTATACAGCCTTGCTTTATGGACCATCCACAGTCTTCTGAGCAGCTGAAATTTATATGAAAGGTAATTTTAAGAAACATAAATAGGTTAATGAACCCTATGCATAAAAAATAGTTGAAACATAAACGCACCGGTAATCGAGTGCACAGTTGTCATAAGATCCTCCGCGATTCCAAATGTCATTGGAACCTGCAAAATTTTAATTTTATAGGGTTCAAGAGTACAGACACGCATTGCATCTTTAACAAAATACACATTTTTTTTAATAATTAGTATACAAAAGCAAACCTTAGCTAGAGGAGCAAGACAGTTGGTTTAGCAACTAGCATTCAAAAGAATATCAATGTCAGACTTGTATTCGCCTTCGTGGACACTAACCACAAACACGGGAGCATCCTTACTAAGGGGATAAATTACAACTTTCTTCACACCTCCCTAGTGAAAAGGACATATAATTACAAACATCAAATGAAGGCAAATGGATAAAATTCAAAACCAAGAGAAAGACATTCAACATAATCTACAAAAGATAATAAAGGGATTACTAGAAGATCATGTCAATGATAGATTGTTTATTTTAAATTTATAGGCCGACATATAATTCTCACTTATCATGAGTTAACTTTTTTTTGACCATTTTGAAGCAGCAGTAATAATACTTGGAAATTTATGTACTCACTCTGGCTTTGGGTGTTCTCGCTGAAACTAAGCGTATACCTGTGGCTTTGGGTATTCTCGCTGAAACTAAGCGTATACATGCGGCTTTGAATGTTCTTGCTGAAACTAAGCGTATCCCTGCAAATAAACAACATAAAATGTCATAAAAAGTGCACAGTCAAATAAATGAAAATAAAAGTCACCACTAAATTGCTTTGTGGTATATAGTCATACCTCGAGCTTCTTGAATTAGGATAAGGAGAAACAGGAGATAAATGATTAGAAACAAAGTTTTCATTTTGTAACTGAGATTTGTAAGTAAATGGCCTTCATCAGAAGAATCGTTCAACGTTCATTACATCTTATTAGTATCAAACACTTTATCAGTACTTGGGCTACAAAATACATTCCGACAAAGCTCAACTGGTCCCCCCCCCCTCTCGTGTAGGACTTCTGTCATTCACTGATCAAACTATTAAAAGATCTGAAACGTAGAAAGTTAGAAACCAACATATCCTTAAAAAGCTTGATCATTTTTATAATGTGCTAACCTAACAAACTATACAACCAGGAAGAGGTATTCATGTTCCTTCTGTGTTGACCGTGTATATGTGTCCATAGGCAAACATGTTTTCGGGTAACAAGGTGGAACGACTCTTTGACTTTCTCCCACAATCAATTTTTTTACACCAAACTAACAGATAGCACTAACATTGGTTAGCTTGCAGTAAAAGAAAAATCAATTCGGATTTTGGATTAAAGACCTAAAATACTCACCATATCATATATGTATGCACAGAGCTTTGTATTGGGGGGCTTCCATCATACTTATTCTATTTACTTGCTATCCTGGTTTGCCATCGTATTGCATTCATTAAACTGTACGTTGATCCTCAGCATCTCGCCGTGCTCCTGTGAGGCTGTGACTGGTTCACTGTCTTCATCCCAGGTACGTTTGTGCACTTTTTTTCCCAGGTACGTTTGTGCTCCTGTTACTGGTTCAGTGTCTTCATCCCAGGTACGTTTGTGCTCTTTAACTTTGGGAGCGACAAAGACCTATTCTTGAAGTGCTTGTATCAGTTTTCATATACGGCTTGATTTCTTTCCCATACCATACCATTGTATGAATGCTCCACATGAATGAGAGGATTGTATTGTGTTTTGATTCATTTTATCTAACATCTCTTTCATGTTGGTTTCAGGTCTTCCCGTTCATGTACTCACCGAGTACTCTTTGCATTACAAAGGATCATCTGTGGTAGACCTAGGCCTCCAAAATAAAAAGGTTAGGCACTTCTTGATGCAAAACAAAAGCACAAACCAGCTATACCAACTGAAATCCATGCACCGATAGATATTGCAGTACCACAAACAGCTTCAGCAATTCCACCCATCACAGAAGTTATTGTTACCAACGTCCCTACTTCGGGTGAACATAAGGAATCTCCACCCAACATCCTGCTATTTGTTCGGATGGTTTTGCATCATTAAACAAAAACAATTTATAAACCCTAACCTATATGCAAAACTAACTCCTAACCGGTCGAATACCGGGTAATTGCTAGTAAAGCAGGATAAGGGGTCGATCCACAGGGAATTGGGATGTTGAATCTAACCTTATTAATTCCTTAAATTGTTACGTACGAAAACAAATAAACGAAAGAACAAACATAAAAACACATAGAAAAATAAACCTAAGCTAAGAATAATAAAAACGACCTAAACTAAAGATACATGAGATTAAACATTACACAAACTAAGTGATTTCAATCCAAGTTCATCTCATGATTTTAATTCGATATTGTGGTTTCACCTTTACACGAGATACGAACTCCTAATCTCTTAATGAATCCGTTTCTCAAGCTATGAATTCCTAATCTCTTAGTGAATTCAATTATCGATCTCTCCTCTCTCGAATGTTGAGACCAATTTCCATACAAAACGAAGGTGTAGATTCAAGTTAACTCTCGTATTTTAGAATCTAGCAACCTAGATAATTAACCAATTAATTTGTCACGAATTAACGATTAAAGATCATATCTTTCTATGGTGATCTAGCATAACAACGATTCTCATCTACGTTAGACAACGATTAGCAACCAATCTTTCGATCTAGTCACACAATAGCATCATAAATCATAGAAAGATACAAAACGAATCAAAGATCATAAAAATAAGCAAAGGATTGAATAAATTAAAAAGATAAACTCACATAGTTTGGTACAATGGATGATCTCCATGAATCAACAAACGAAAAGAAAAGCATCCTAATCTAACCCGGATCACCCGAGCACAAGGCTCGGGTGATCGGCCTTGAAACCCTCAGAAAGAGCGGCTGCTGTGTGTATTTTGGTGTATATAAAAATCTGATGTAATTAGGGTTGGGGCGATGCGGCTATATATAGAATACTAAGTCGTGGTTAAGTCATTTGTGGGCCTTGATCCGAGACTTTCAGACGCTTCGTCGGATGTGTTGAACTTTCGAGTCGGGCCGAGTCTTCGCCGACGCCCGTCCTATGCAATTTTGGGCGCTTGATCCTTGAAAATCTGAACATCCCGAATGTAAAGCTCCTCCTCGGACGCCTTTCAAAGATGTCAAACGCCCGTCCCATGGACGCCGTTTGATGAATCGACTTGATCCAACCAGTTCAACACTTGATTTCTTTCCTTATATCCTCTATTCTTCCATAAATCTGATTGATTCCTTTCCACTCGAATTTATCTCTTTTAAAAATCATCTTTTCCATCAACAATGTGTATCAATATAGGAAAAACATACCAAAGCGTAACGATATTCCAAAATAATATAAAATCACAATTTAAGCATATAATTCGTTACGTTTTGCAATTTAACTATTAAAAACACCATTTGCTCAATATTTCAATTATAAAGCTCGATTTCTATGAAAAACATCCACATATGGGGGAAATTGATATAAAATATATCCTTATAAAACGTATAAAATCACCCTTAACACTATTCAGTCCTATATACTACAAAGTTTTTACTTGAAAACATTGCTGCTATATAGTTCCATGTATAATATATATAAGACTGCGGCTTGCTATAAATAAATATCTTCTAAATTTCGAGTCTGTAAGTGTTTCATGCTGAATAGAAAATATGGTAAATTGTATGTACATATTACATGTATTTATACTCACAAATAACACAACAATACAGGATTCCCTAAATAATCCAAGAAATATATGCACCCTTTAGGAAAAGTGATTAGTACAAGTAGTTGATACTTGTACTGCACTACCTTACTCCTCCTTAAAAAAAGTTCTTTTTTGGGTTGTTGTTGTTGGTGTTGGAATTGGCTGGCTCATAAGCACTTAGGCATAACCATTGACACAATAAAATTTTATATGATTAGCGATTTATTATTATATAGACTCATTATAATCCAAAGTGTAAAAAGTAGATTGTGCCAATAGTTAAAAAGGCAGCAAATCAACACATATAATCATGATGAAAGGTATTAAATGTTGCACAAATCCACAAACATAACCTCGCTTTTGTTGTAGTTCATCACATAACTGAGTTTTAAATAGCTAGAGATCAAGACACAAAACATAATTATTATTTGTCTATCTTGCTCTTATATAAGGGGACACTTATAGATAGCAACTAGGCACACCAAGACTTATGCAAAACAGGGGCACCACAACAAGTCATACAAAGCTTCATGATAAATGCAAGACCTGGACATATGCACGCTGACAGACTTAAACATATAAGCATACATCTGGTAACTAAACAAGACAGTCAGAACTTTAACTGAACAAAGACTTGGACTAAGACATGAACTCGGACTGAAGCAAAACAAGAAGTAAAATAGATTCATATGAAGCAATGGAGTACCTCGATGGTTGTGTCTTTCAACAAGTACTTGGTGCTAAATGATTTTTGTAGATAAATTGGTGCTGCTAAACAGTCTTGAACCTAAGGTTTCTAAGCTCACTGTTATTGGTAAATTGCAAGTTGATTTTCACAACTATTGAAATATGTTTTTATATCATTATGGCAACATCAATAAGCCCCTGTGAGCTAGGATGGAACAAAAATGACAAAAAAAACAATTTTGTATGTTATGTAACATGCGCAAAGATGCACCAAAACAAGTAGATCAAGAAAAAAACATGAGGTGAACTAAAAAAAAAAAAAAAAAAAAGAAGCTTACATGGCAACCAGGAATGTGAAATTCCTCTTCCTAGAATTTCTCAGCAATTTCAATATCACCATCAGGCCTTATTCTCATTCCGAAACCCTGCTCTGAGCTGCTATCATAGTCTAAACTCTCAATTGATGTTGTCCACTGCATTCAACCTACCAGAGCGTCAATGTTTTAGAACAATAACCTAGACAAGCTTTCGTATAAACTTTTCAAAATACTAAAAACTCCAAAATTTCTTTAAAAAAATCGACTATTGCGATATTGAGAGAAACAAACCAGATTGTTCTCCTAAGAATGCGAAATTGGGGAAAAACGAAATTTGAGTTTAGCAGAAGTATGTAGAAAAACGTCACCCAACGTAGAAAAACGTTTGGTTTGGGAGGCTCGATGGACATTCCGATAGTCTGCCAAGCTCCATCTTTGCTCTTACACATCTTGTGTTTCGGAATATTCGTTCTCTGATTCGAGCGATTCTTCCACCAATCTTCGCTAAAGCTGCAAATCCCTAAACCAAATCGATACAATGAGTGACCGTTGAAACTGAGTGATCGAAAACCCTACCATCGGTGTGCATAGATCCTTCCAGAAATCATCCATCCGCCTCCTTACCGATTTCAATTATTTTGGGGAAATTAGGTTAGGAACGATGGGTTTGGTAGGATGTTGATTACTTTTTGTTTTTTTAATACGTTAAATAATAATAATGATAAGGATAATAATAATAATAATATCTATAATGAGGAGATTTTATTTATTGTATATATTATGAGGAGATTTTTAATCAATAATGGGTGACACTACAAGAAAACTGGTTTAAAGGGACGATATTTTGTCGTCCCTTTAAAGCCATTATCGTCTCAATAAATGTTTAAAAGGACGACACGTCGTCTCTATAAATCCGTCTCTTCTACTTTGTCCCTTAAAACAACTGACATATTTAAAGGGACGACAAAATCGTCCCTTTAAAAGAATCGCCGACGAAGACTAACTTTTCTAAAAAATTCAACGTCTTTGACGTGGCGTTATTGAAAGAGAGCGATCGTCATATAAACATGATTCATTTAATTTCACAAAAAAAATTATTATTAGGAAAAAAAAAATTATAAAAATGTTTTTTGCGACGACAATGTCGTCCCTTAAAAGATTATACATTTAATTTTCATAATAAAATTAAATACGAAAAAACAATTTTTTTCATAGAAAACATTTAAAGGGATGACCAATGTCGTCCCTTAAAATATATTTGGGAAAAAAATAATTTTATAAAATTTCCATAAATACATTTAAAGGGACCTTTAAATATATATTTTTTTAAATATTTTTTTTGTTTTCGCATGGCCTCCCATGCTATTTACATCAAATCAATCATGTTTTTTTCCAAAATCAATAACAGATGTATTTATAAGAGGGGTCATAACAAAAAAAAATGCATAAACCAAAAATGTTACGTAAAATACAAAGTTGTGCAATGTTTCCAAAAGTAAGAATAGGTTCCTCTAGAATGTCTACGCATCATCGTCAAGATCAACTTGAGAATCATCTTCAGAATCGTCTTCATCTTCATCGGAAGATGATGAGCTAACCTCTATTTGCATATCCGGTTGCTTATCCTTAAGATTATTCAGCAACAATTTGAGAAGAGCCCCTTGTTTTTTGTTTCTCTTGGTCTGCTTTTTGGTTAACTTCACCAACCGATCATGAGACTTTCTAAGTTGGTCAATCTGCATATTGCATTCTTGGTGGTAGGAAGATGACGATGCTGAAGACTGGGACGATTGTGATGAATTGGATACGGAAGATTGCGTAGGGCCAAGGCCAATCAAATAATCTCGCCTAGTTCCTAAGGCGCCCTGAAAGATTGCCTCCTCATCTTCAAAAGTCATCGGTCGACCAGGTGCAATCATAGCACTCCATTCCTCCAGCCTCCTCTAAACACAACATATATCGTTGGCAGTTAAGATAAGGAAAAGGAAAATGTGAACGTATTGAATTGAAATATATACAACGTATATCAATTACGTAAGCAGCCTCCGCATCACTGTTGAGAAACGAACCGTCAACATTCTTATTCTTGCTCGCCCATACATGGATAGGATCCTGCCCCAAAGGATCTTCACTCAGACTCATATTACCCTTGAAAAAAACAAAAGTATTAGTTATGAAAATTCAAAAAAATGAAGTGATAGGGATTTATTTCCTAATACTTACCCTTCTTAACCTATCCCATCGAACTACGACCATAGGCTTTCGTCCTTGGCGGCCTACATATTTACTCCTGGCGCGATTCTTCTTATTCTGATAAGATCTTTTCTGCAAAAAAAAATGGTACTTTTGTATTATATATAAGCAGTAACAAGTAATAATATTCAAATTCACGTAACACATGTAATGGAATAAAAGTTTTACCTTAAAAGCAGCACTACTAAGGTGGCGGAGAAACACTTCCCAATCTGGCTGTGAAAACACATCCCTGGGTCGGGGACAAGGCCCTGGCAACCCCTTGTTCTTGTGTTCATCTACATCATCCCTTAGTCTAGTCTTCCATTTTCTGAATGAAGTACCGGCGCTTTTCAGCACGGCATCGCGGTGAATAGGCTTAGGGGTTGGAACGATGTCTGAAAACACAAGAAATGAAACGATTGGTATCTAAATTAATATAATGAAACTTACAATTTGAAAGTGTTAACAATTTTATTAGCTAAGTACCCGAAGTTCTTCCCAAATTAATTGTTTAAGTCGGTCTTCCACCTTTCGCCAGGTCAGGAGGCAACAGGGAACATGGGACATCACGACTTTCCATGTCTCGGACTCAAAATCCTTCGCGTATCTTCCTAATACCTTTTGAACTTTGGGAAATCTAGGATCCCATATAAGAGGAATCAAGCCCCCTAAATTTCTCTTGAGGGCTTGGACGGTGAAACCTTTTGCAGGTCCACGTTCACCCTGCTTCTTTTTCGGGGATGAAGGTGATGGTATCAATTCCTCATACTCATTATCTGCTATATGATCTGTAGTATCGGTGTCAATGTTAATTCAACGAAATAAGAATAATCATACTAGACAAAAAAAAATGAAATTTAATTAATTACCGTCCTCGCATTGGCCCGGTAGCCTAAATGGATGCTCGTGCGGTGGTTGAGAACCACCTGCCGATCCTGCGCAAGCCATTCACCTATATGATCAAGTATTTGAATATAATAAAAAAATTGATATAAAGAACACATTTATGTTGATGTAGTATAAGTAAAGCATTAGTATTATATAATTTTTAAATTCAAGTATATTTGAATGAACTTACTAAAAGAATATTAGATTTATAGCATCATTCATCATCACTTGCATAGTTTGGTGGGAACGAGTCGTATATGTCATCATCTACACAGTTATTATCATCATCGCAATCCATATGTGTTAGGTGTTAATACCATTTCAAGGGAAGTTCTCATACTAATATAGTATACTTAGTTTCATTAATAGTATACTTTTTTTCATTAAGGCACAAGAAAAAGTTAGTATCTCACTTAAGGCACAAGAAAAAGTTAATACCATATGTGTTAGGTGTTAATACCATTTCAAGGGATGCTCTCATACTAATATAGTATACTTAGTTTCATTCGTATACTTTTTTTCATTAAGGCACAAGAAAATGTTAGTATCTCACTTAAGGCACAAGAAAAGGTCAGTATCTCACTTAAGGCACAAGAAAAAGTTAGTACCATATGTGTTAGGTGTTAATACAATTTCAATGGAAGTTCTCATACTAATATAATATACTTAATTTCATTAGTATACTTTTTTTTAAGGCACAAGAAAAAGTTAGTATCTCACTTAAGGCACAAGAAAAAGTCAGTACTTACTTTCATTAGTATACTTTTTTTCATCTTGAGTATACTTTTTTTTTATTAATCGCTTAATATAGTATACTTTTTTTCATTAAAAACTAATACTATTTCATAAAACTAAGTCTTTAACACTTACCACTCATAGTTCTTCAATGTTAGACAAAGCTAGTTTATGTTCTTCATCATCATGCTAGACATATCATCATGTTCTTCAACACTTTTCCGACACATATACATGGCCAAGATTCATACACTACTTAATACACTACTACTTGACGAAATAAAATTTCAAGTCAATCACACACATATACTAGTCAATCACACGCTTTATACACTAAGATGTTTCAAACAAGGAAACAAAGACTTTTAACACTTAAAAGACTTTCACTCGAAGTGTAAGTGTGATCAATATTTCTAATAACAATGGTCTCTGAAACAGAGTCATTTTTAGTACCATTTTGGGTAGGAACAGCACCCTTATGCACGATCAAACCATCAATACGGATAATTTCATTACTACCAACAACAAATTTCCCAACTTCTCAAAACTACAATACCAAATCAACAATACCAAAGTTTACTACAATCGAACAATACCAAATTTATAACCAAGTCCTTCTACACCAATAAATCTCACCATAAGCATCAATCTCACCATCAAGCCTCAATCAATCTCAACATGAACATATACATGAAAAAAATGCTAGTCAATCACACACATATACTAATCAATCACACGCTTTATACACTAACATTGTGAAGTAAATCAACTATATAGTACATCTACTGCCAACAAAAACAAGCCTTAGTTTCATAACTCTTGTGGGCTATAGTTTCATAACTCTAAGTAGACAAGTTTCATACTACACTCACTACACACCATTCACCATTCACTACACACACTACAAAATTATCACTACACTACACTCACTACACACCATTCACCAATCACTTTTATTAATTACATTTACATAATACAACATAGTATAATAATAAAGTATAAATAAATTAAATTTAATTAAACTAATTTGACAAAATAAATTAAATTACATATACATACCACTTTTATTGAACTAATTTGAAAAAAATAAAGCTAAAAGCAACTAATTTGACAAAAAAAAGGCTTACCGGAGCTGTGGCGGCGGAGCTGTCTTGTTGTTGCTGCTGGAGATGTTGTTGTTGCGGTTGCTGCTTGTCGGAGGAAGGAGGGGGCGGGTGGTTGAAGGAGTGGTGACCGGAGGAAGAGTGGGAGTAGGGGTGGTGACCGGAGGAGGAGAGGGGCGGGTGGTTGAAGGAGGGGGGCATATTTTCTGAAATTCGGAAAAATGTAGGAGGGGGGCGAAATGAAGAAGAAGAAGAGGCTGCCCGATTTTGTTTAGGTTGAATGTTTAATGGGACGACAGGTCTTTTTTGGGACGACATTGTCGTCCCATTAAAGGATTAATTTATTTTTTTGATAACTAACGATCCTCGGGTTTGAAATCATTAATCGACTAATTAACGAGCCCCGGGTTTGAAATCACTACTCAATATAATTATATAAATTACATATTATATAAATTATTATATAAAAAGGTTTGAAATCGCTTAATCGATAACGGATCTCGGGATTGAGATCAATCGCTCGTTAACGCACCCCGAGATTCAAATCAATCGCTCGATAACGAACTGACGATCTATATTAGATAGTACTATCAAAATGATCTGTAAAAAAAGATATCGATTTGAAATCACTTAATCGATAACGGATCTCGGGATTGAGTTCAATCGCTCGTTAACGAACCCCGAGATTCAAATCAATCGCTCGATAACGATACATGACGATGTATAGTAGATAGTACTTATTAGAATGATCCGTAGGAAAGATATCGGTTTGAAATCGCTTAATCGATATCGGATCTCGGGATTGAGATCAATCGCTCGTTAACGAACCCCGAGATTCAAATCAATCGCTCGATAACGAACTGACGATCTATAGTAGAGAGTACTATAAGAATGATCTGTAAAGAAAGATATCGATTTGAAATCACTTAATCGATAACGGATCTCGGGATTGAGATCAATCGCTCGGTGACAAACCCCGAGATTCAAATCAATCGCACGAAAACAAACTGACAATCTATAGTAGATAGTACTATTAGAATCACCTGTATTATCGTTCGATAAATGAATTTTTATAAAAAAATGTATTTTATATTTTAACGCAATGTTTATTAGAATATGTATATTAAAAAAATTGTTTTTTACCTCAAAAAAAATTTGTTTTTATTTAAAGGGACGACATTATCATCCTTTCAAATGAGAATTTTATAAAAAAACTGAATCTTATTTATTAATACAACGTTTTATATTAAAAAAACATTTAATTTCCTTTAAAGGGACGACACATGTCGTCTCTACAAACCCAAAAATTTATAATTGTTTCATATAACATATTATTTTTCGAAAAAAGTTTAATTCCCTTTAAAGGGACGACAAATGTTGTCCCTACAGACAAAAAAATATTTATAATTGTTTCATATAACATAATATTATTAAAAAAATTAATGTCCTTTAAAGGGACGACAATTGTCGTCCCTATAAACCAAAAATCTTATATATTTTTCCTTATAACATTTTATTTTTTGAAAAAAGTTTAATGGGACAACAATGTCGTCCTTTTGTTAGCTTCCGCGGCGTGAAAATCCACGCCTGTGGCGGTGGGCATTAATATTTTATTTATTGGTGACGACATGTCGTGCCTTTTAAAGCTTTTCTCCAAAAAATCTGCCCAAAACTTTTACTATTTTTTATTTCATTTAAAGGGACGACTTTGTCGTCCCAATAAAGATATTGACAGGAACGACTTTGTCGTCCATTTAAAGTTCGTCCTTTTAAAACAGTTTTCTTGTAGTGTGAGTAAACAAATATTTTTTCTTGTCTAAACTATTATCGACACAAAACATAATTGCATTTTATTATTACGGTATGTCTATATCATGGTTGATAAATCTTAAATCATGATTCATGAAATAAAAATATGTGATAATAGCATCAGGAAAAGAAAATATCTACACCTCATGCCACTTATCCACCCTTGGTGCGAATTCATTCCACACCCTCTCGGGTCGGCAAATACTTGCGTGGAGAGGGAATTTGGAGATGAAGTGACAAGTGAAAAGATCAGAATCACACATTTTAATTATGGACTGAAATTGTGTTGTTTGTATTGAATCACACGATGTCTCAATACGTGTGGAGACACTACACAAGTATTTCCTGGGTCGGGTTGTTCTTGTGTGGTATCTTCACACGGTGTGGAGACACACACACCACACAGTTTATTCTATCTTTAAAATATGTGATTCTGATCGTTTCACCCGTCACTTCACCTCAAAATCCAACACAAGAATTTTCCGTAGGAGAATGCATCTGGCAACCGATCACTATCAGTTACAGCTAGCTTGGTATGAGTTTATCAAAAGGCGGCTTCTTAAACCTCCCGTACAAGCAAGTTGTAGTAGCTGAAAAGTGGTGTTGGAGGTTGAACGCTTTGAATTGATATTTTCCCAATTCCCTTCATTGATTGTGCAAATGATATAGATTGATTTAGGGAAGTTTTTGCGTAGTGTGTCTACATAGAGACATCAAGCGCAATGTGATTCTGTCACACGATTTCATTCTGTGACTTAATCGCGTGTGGTTCGGATCGTCACGCGTCGGTGCATCTACGTGAGAGACACACTATACAAAAACTTCACAGTGATTTATTAGGATTTTTCATTATATATTTTTCGTCATTAGTGATTATTATTGTAGGACCGATTACAATTATGGAAAGTGATTTATATACATACAATTATTGAACTACATTTTAATACAGTTAATCAAAATATAAGTCTCTCTAGTTGATATTAATTTTTTTGATCTCTAGTTGATATTAATTTCATTATAATCAAACCCTGATAAAATTTTCTACTGAAAAATGCAACACGCGTTTATATATAGCAGATGACACTTGCGGAGTGGTGGATTCATAAATTTTGTTTATTAGAATCCATAATTTTTTTTTCAAAGTAAATATATTTTTAACGGGGTCCGAAATATTCTTTTATAAATAAAACTAGTGGTATGTTTACGCCTTGCAAGGCACGGCGTGCCCGTTAAAGTCGTAAACATAGAAACGGATGATATTTTTACAATCATAGAGATGATACAATAATGGATTTTTATTAACATTAAACCATATGATTCAAAATAAATATTAGTTTTGCTATCATAAGTTATAAAAGATAGTGGAATACAATCATTGTAAGCACTCCTAGTAATGTATATTACTACACCATTAAACATTATTGATGACAAAAGATAATGGTGGTAATATACCAACTATGTTCCCACTACATCAAAGTTTTACTTTTAAAAAACTTACAAAACAAAGTTTGATGACAAAAGATAATGGTGGTAATATACTAACATCCGCTTCCATACTAACACCGTATTTACCACCATTATCTTTTGTCACCAGCTTCCATATTGGCGCCAAGCTTACAAACCATGATTGTATGTTTATAACACCACAAGTTAAAAAAATGGGCTTCTACAACACCCGCGCAGGTTTAGGGGTTCGTACCGACGTTCTCTTTCAAACGACCCGACACATGAAAGGTCTGACTCCGACGTTTCATTTATAAAAGTTTGAATTATATTAGATTTGTCAAAATGTAAAATGGGCTCGTATAAGGTGGATGTTGCGGTGTAATAATGAAATAATTGTCTGTTTCAATACCTACACCTTTACAAGTTCACACTACACGAGAAATAGCTGTGTTTGTACATACATATAAAGAAGATACTTGCTTTTTCTTTCATTTTGACATTATGTTTCTTCTGATAAAGCATAATGAACCAATAAAGCATTTCGCTTCTTTTTTTCTAAGATTTTGCTTGTTTATTTATACGTAGTATATTTTAATTGAAATTAGAAACTTACGAAATGACCAGAGAGTATATTTGCTATAAGCAAGAAGATTATTTCAATTGAAACTGAACAGGATATGATTGTACATCTAAATTAGGGAATAATGGTTTAACGAACGATTATAGGTCCAAAAGTATAAGAGAATAATCTCCGTTTGTTTGGGTTGGAGTTTTTTTTAAAAAAAATTGGGGTCGTTTTAGATAAAATAATTGAAGTATGATTAGAAAGTTAAAATATTTTTTTTTAAAATTTGCGTAGATAAAGAAATGATTGGTGAGAGAAATTGAAATAAAGTAGTATAATGAATAAAATAATGGTAAAAAAGGTAATAAAGTGAAATGATGAGAGATGGTTTCATAATTTTTTATTTGTAGTGAAAGAAATGATTGGTAAGAGAATCGTAAGAAATGATTGGTGAAGTGATATAAAAAAACTCCAAAAAAAACCCTAACGAAAACATACACAAGCCAAGTGTTTGACGTTGCATCGTTGTAGAAACAAGGACACTTGTTTTATTTCAGTAAAACTTTCTCTCGAGATTTACGAGATGAGACTCCACCTAATTTGGTGTTTTGGACAATTTTGCAAGACAACTTACTTGTACTACTTCAAATGTGCAGATCAGAATTCAGAACATGTTCAACTACTAAGAGTAAAGGAAAATTTGTGAATCAACAAAAGGGTACAGTAATTTGGTTTGTACGTGTAACGCCTCGCACCGGCGCGATAGCGCAAATGAGTCGTAAATAAATTGGGTCATATTCTGCTTAGAGCAGTAGTCCTCACTTGGTCTAAAAGGGCTAGCCCGAATTTGACAAGACCTTTATGTCTCATATTTATACGGGGGTGGCAGAACTTTACTTTGCCGATGTGGGACTTTACATGATGAGACTCCACTTAATTTGAGTGTTTTGGACAATTTTGCAAGACAACTTACTTGTACTACTTCAAATGTGCGGATCAAAATTCAGAACATATTCAACTACTAAGAGTAAAGGAAAATTTGTGAGTCAACAAATGGGTAAAGTAATTTGGTTTGTGTATAACGCCCCTGCACTTCAGCGCAGAAAATAAACGTAGTCATATAAATGGCCCGGTCATTTCGCTGAGACCGCCGCCCTCGCTCTTGGTCTAAAAGGGTTAACCCTGGTTGACAAGACATTTATGTCTCACACTTATATGAGGGTGAAGCAGAACTTTACTTTCTGAGATGAGATTTTACATTCTCCCCCTTATAATGGGTGGCAAGGCCCTCGCCAGACGGCCAAGACTTATCCAGGTGGAGACTTGTGGGTTTCGTCCTACCATAGGATTAGAGTGGCGCGCTTTATCTATCACATGCAAGACAGCGGGCGGATCCACGCGTGCGAGAAGTCACGTGACCACCTGGATTTAAAAAAAAAAAAAAAAATTTAGTATTAAAACTATGTAGTTTTGTTGTTAAAAATGTCATTTTGTCGATAAAAAATGATGTTTTAGACCCCGTGATTTAACTGGAATTTTTTTTGGATAAAAGATGTAGTTTTAGACTCCGGTGACACCACTGGAACAAATTCCTGGATCCGCCAGTGGTGTGGCACTTAGTTACGTATGATAGTCGGCTCGAATATCATTTCAGAACGCCCCACACCTTGGTCTCAGCATAGCGCTAAATGAAGTCATAAATGGTCCGGTCAATCGCTAGAGCCGCCTGCCTCGCTTGTCTAAAAGCTGGCTAACTTGAGTTGACAATGAGCATTTATATTAACACTTATATGGGGGTGAGCAGGACTTTACTTTTCCGATATGGGACTTTAGAGTGCGCCTTCAACTTTAAGGTGCTCTTTGCACCCGTCATTAGACTTGAGGATTTCATTGAGAGGTCCGTCCTTAGGTATAGGCTAACAAGACAACGATTTTTTTTTTGGAAAGGAGATTAAAATTTAAGGCCCTTTTTTTAGTCTAATAAATTTATTAGTCTAAATATGTGACATATTATTTAAAAACCATTTATTTCTTTCAAATGTCCTTTTTTGATTATTTAGAATAAAATCTATAAAAACATAAGGACGACCCCGTCATGGAGTTGTGCATTTACACAGAGCACTAGATAAATGATTGTGGGTAGATCTTCGCGTGTTATTGGATGTGGCCTAATGATGTTGCTTAAACATGTTATTCGTATGATTTTCATAATCATGTGTTAGGATTTGATCTATTACCGTCCTTTTTTTTTTGCCCTTTCACTAAGTATTTGAACTTCCTTTAAAAAGAAAGTATTTGAACTTTTTTCAGCATCATCTCCAAGTAAGTCGTATACTCGTATTCACAATTCAATTCTCATCACCTTTTTAAATAGAAAAAAAATCTATTTGTCATAACAAAAAAAAATGATATATCCAACATACACAGTGTGTAGTGGTCATACAGTACACACATTTTATCTACATATTAAAATGTATTACTTTAAATATGTGGATAAGATGTATGAAGTGTATATCCACTACACACTATGCATAGTGAATGTATCACTACCCAATTGTGTGGATTCGAGAATTACTTTTCATAAGAATTTTGGGTCATCACCGGGTAAGTCGAACACACAATTCAATTCTCATCGCCTTTTTCAATAGAATAAAATTCTACTTGTCTTAACAAACAAAAAAATTGAGTGGGTTCGAAAATTCCTTTTCATAGGAATTTTGGGTTGTTGCAAGTTAGCCACAACGTGTTGATGATTGTCGATTTTTTAGGCACAAAATTGCACTTTGTGTCATTTCTGCAATTGGGACTCAATAAAACATCTTTGCATGTCCTTCAAAACCTAGAAAAATCTGTGAATCAATGTTTCATCACAATTCCTGGGATTCGTTGAAAGACAAGATTGTACTAGTATCAAGTTGAACTTTACTGCTTCGTGCTCGGCATCGGGCTGTCCCATTTTTTGGAGAGCTTTGGTATTATTTTACCTTTAAAGATTTTTGTTGTCACATATTTGATATTTACCGAGGATTACTCTATTATTTTTCAGTGTTTGGAACTTTAGGAAAAGTAGAAATACCTTTATTTTCATTTATTATTACAGGAAGAGGGTTACTTGTATTGAGTCCGCAAGTTCCATCCTTTTTTGTGCTCACGAATATGTTAATACCTGTAGAAAAACAAGTTCTACAGCAAGAACTTGAAGAACAAACGATCAAAATTCAAAAAAGAAAAAGGCGGGAAAAGTTGAAGAACAGGCATCACCAATTTCATTAATTCTGAATCATTAAGTTTACATCAGTTGTTCCTTCAGCTATATATAGTGTATCACTGCTACTAACTACATACATGAACGGTTGAAAGAAAATAACTAACTCTATCAACCTTCATCCGACTATTGGTTGAAGGTGTTTGATAAAATGCCTTAAAGGCAATTGTGCTATTGACCTTGTTGTTGACCTTGCAGCCTACTACCTCTTCACTCTATCATTTCCAATAGCCCCTCTCAAGTTGGCAATGGGATAGCTTGAACTTGCAACCTACTACCTCTTCACTCTATCATTTCCAAAGACCTTATGTAGGAACTTGAAAAATGGAGTGAACCCCTAACTTTGCCAAGAAGTAATGAAAAATAGGCGCATCCAATGGCTTAGTTAGTATGTCATCTAGTTGGTTGTGAGTCCTTACAGGCATCAATCTTAGAAAACCTGACTGTACCTTTGCTCTAGTGATGTGACAATCAAGTTCTATGTGTTTTGTTCATTCATGAAAAAAAGGGTTTTTAGCTATATGAATAGCACTTGCATTGTCACAAAACAGTAGGATTCGTAATGAAACAGGAACCTGCAAATATTTTAGAATGTAGACCAACCACTGCAATTCACATGTGGCACTTTCCATGGCTCTATATTCTGCCTCTGATGAACTTTTAGAAATGGTTGTTTGTTTCTTTGCTTTCCAAGATATAGAGGCTAATCCTAAAAACATAATGTAACCAGAGATTGATTTCCTTGTATCCTCGCATCCAGGCCCAGCCCAATCTGAATCAGTGTAACCTTTTAATTGCAGATCATTGTTAGCAGGAAAGAGTAAACCTTGTCCAAGATTCCTTTTATGTATCTTAACAACCTTTGTGCAGCTTGCATATGGTTGACAGTAGGATTTGAGAGAAACTGACTTAATTGCTGGACAGCAAAAGCTAAGTCATGTCTAGTAAAAGATAAGTATATTAGCTTTCCTACAAGAGTTCTATAGGAAGTATTGTCTGAAAGCAACTCTGAATCTCCTGCAGATAACTTCTGTTTTGAATTAAGAGGGGAGTTTGCTGGTTTGGCTTTAGTAAATCCATACTCCTCTAAGAGATTAAGGGCATATTTCCTCTGATTTATGGAAATCCCTTGTGTTGTCCTTGCAACCTCTACTCCTAAGAAGTATCTCAAGCTGCCAATGTCTTTGATTTGGAACTTGTTATGGAGAACCTGTTTAACTTCATTTATGGAATCCATAGAGGCACTTGTAGCTATAATGTCATCAACATACACTAGAAGGGAAATAAATGTATCACATTATCCTTTTGTGAATAGGCTATGATCATTTTTTGATTGAGTAAAACCAATTTCTGATAATGTAGTGGTCAGTTTTGTGTTCCACTGCCTACTAGCTTGCTTGAGTCCATATAAGGATCTTATGAGCTTGCAGACTTGATTAGGTTTATCTGATAGGAATCTAATGGGTAAATCCATGTATACATCCTCATCGAGTTCACCATGCATTGTTCACATCCATTAGATGGATATGCCACTGTTTTGATGTTGCTAGGGCTAATAGAGTTCTGATAGTTGTGACCTTAAAAACTGGTGAAAATGTTTCTTCATAGTCTATCCCATATGTTTGTGTATAGCCCTTAGCTACCAGCCTTGCCTTATATCTTTCAATGGAACCATCAGCATGATATTTGATCTTATACACCCATTTACAACCAACCGTCTTCTTCCCAGGAGGTAATGCAACTACTTCCCATGTGTGTGTAGCTTGTAGAGCATCCAATTATTTTTGCATTGGTTCCTTCCAACATTCATGCTTAATAGCCTGGTTGTAAGTTTTAGGCTCTATCTGATTGTCTGTGAGACATACAAAACTTCTGTACCCATTGGTGATCAGATCATAGTTGATCACATTGTTGATGGTATGTTGAGACCTTTTGTTGTGACAAACATACTGATCTAAATAAGCTGGTTGTTGTCTAGTCCTTCCAGACTTTCTAGTAGGTAATGGTGGTACTATCTGTTGTTGCTGTGATGCATCTTGTGAGTGACCTGTATGAGCATCCAATGTGGGATCCTGCACACTAATGGGTGTGTCATGTTGTATTGAATCTGGTGTATCCTCCAAGATATCCATATAAGGCACTGGCAAAAGAATGGAATCCAATGAGGAATGTCTGCCACCTGTATCTGTAACATGTAAAGGAATCACATGTTCATAAAACTTAACATCTCTAGACATAAAGATGTCTCTAGTAGAATTATCAAGCAAAATATGGCCTTTGGTATGTAAAGGAATGCCCAGATAGACACATTCCCTAGCTCTAGGATCAAATTTTGATTTGTTATGTGCAGGAGTGGATGCATAAACTAAGCGACCAAAAACTTTCAAATCATCATAAAACAGGTAATTTGTCATACATGAGTTGGAAATGAGTCTTATTGTTTAAAATTGGTGTGGGAGAAACATTTATCAAGTTAACTGCATGTAACACACAATATTCCCAGTATGTTAATGGAAAATTAGCTTGAAATTTCAAAGCTCTGGCCACATTAAGAATGTGATGATGTTTCCTCTCAACAATCCCATTTTATTGAGGAGTATCAACACAAGAGGTTTGATGCACAATTCCTCTCTCCCTATAAAACTCAAGAATATTGAATTCATGACCATTATCAGTCCTCAACACCTTAACATGTTTGTTGAATTGGACATAAACAAATTGACAGAAAGATTTTATGATATCTCTAGCTTCAGATTTATACTTCATTAAAAAAAACCCATGTAAACCTAGAAAAACCATCAACAATGGTAAGAAAATAAGACCGAGCATGCACTGTTTGTTGCCTATAAGGCCCCCAAATATCAGCATGTATCAAATCAAACACATTATTAACAGTAGAAGAACTCAATAGAAAAGGATTTCTTTTATGTTTGTCCAGATGGCAAATATGACAGACAGTATTCACAGGTACAGAACCGGAATTCAAATGTAAATCTGCTAATCTTTGATAGGATAAGTTTTCTAGCCTATAATGCCAAATATTATCATCTGTAACATTACAAACAGTAGCAGAAACACTAAGTAAACTAGGCTGTGTATGATATAGTAGTCTTTGAAGCATCTAGTACATATAAACCCTTGCACTTGCTAGCTGATCCAATCAGACTCCCATGTGTCTTGTCCTATATCAAACATTTGTTAAGTGCAAAGACTATAGACAAAGAGTGATTAGTTGTAAGTTTAGCCAAATAAATCAAATTAAAGTAGAAATCATGTATGCATAACACATTAGACAGTGTCAAACCATTGAGTAATTTGACTTGTCCTATGTGTGATACATGTACATTAGAACCATTAGGTAGTCCAACTAACATATGATTAATAGGTTTAGCATTAGACAACAAACTAACTCTATTAACTATATGGTCAGTTGCACCACTATCTATGATCCATAAATCAGAATTATGTCTAGAAAGACCTGCTGCATCAGATGCAGGAGCAAATTGTGCATTGAGAACTGTTGTCTGGTTGGCCATGTGATCAAAAGTCTCTGGCCTTTGTGTATCCAATAGCCTCATAAGCTATTGATACTGGTTCATGTTCAAAATGAAAGATTCACTATCCTGAATAGCACCTTTAGCACTATTTATGGCAATTTCTTCTACAGAATCCCCTGTATATACCATATTAACCCTTCCTCTAGGTTTAAAACCAGGTGTAAAATCATGTTTCTTATAGCACTTATCAACAGTGTGTCCTGTAAAACCACAAAAAAGTGCATTGCAACTTCTTTCTATCTTGACCATTCCCACTCCCAGAATTTGTTTTCTTGAAATTGTTGGAA
Organism: Gentiana macrophylla; assembly: GCA_026214975.1. Lineage (NCBI taxonomy): Eukaryota > Viridiplantae > Streptophyta > Magnoliopsida > Gentianales > Gentianaceae > Gentiana > Gentiana macrophylla. Next base: position 157,449,046 of record CM047805.1, read on the forward strand.
CTACTAGCACCAGCAGAACCATTATTGTTCCAATTCCTGTTAGCATTGGTTTGAATCTAATGTGAATTTCCATTTGTAAAAGACCTATTATAAAGGATTTGATGAGAATTTTGTGTCAACTCATATTCCTTTTGCGCCTCAAGCTTCAATGACATACCAAACACAGTTTGTAAATCTGGTACTGGTACCATCAACTGAGCCTGAGTCAATACATGTGAGAATTCTGGATTCAAACCCTTCAAAAACCGAACTACCTTATTTGTTTCTGCATATCTTGCAAAGACTTGTAAGACATCACAATGGCATCGAGCCTCACACTTACAAGTTGGCTCAGGTTTCATAAGACTAATCTCATCCCAAAGCTTTTTCATCTTGGTATAAAAACTTGTCACATCCAAATCCCCTTGTTTCACTGTTATCAGAAATTCTAAACACACCCAACCTCGAAAACCTACCTTCAAGATCTACTCAAATAGCTCTAGCAGTAGGCTTGTACATTATACTTTGTGCAGTGGAAGGGATAACAAAATTGACAAGCCATGCAGAAACAAACGCATTACATTGCTGCCATTCCTGAAAATTGGGTGAATCAGCATCTGGTTTCTCAATTGATCCGTCTATGAAGCCTATCTTGTTCTTGGTAATCAATTGGCTTTTCATAGACCAACTCCAATGATACCAATTCTTGTTGTTGAGTGGAGGCAGAACCAACACAAGCAAGGGATTCCCATTTGGATGGATATACAGAGGATTACCAAGCAAGCTTTGTGGATTATGTGCAACATCCATCTTCAAGAACACAAACTTTGCGAAGAAAACCGGAAAAACACAAAAACGAACAAATTGAATAGAAAAACTGATGGAGAAAGTCCAGAATCAGAGTGCTACAAAGCTCAGAAGCACATATGATGCTTTGATACCATGTGGAAAAACAAGTTCTACAGCAAGAACTTGAAGAACAAACGATCAAAATTCAAAAAAAAAAAAGAGGCGGGAAAAGTTGAAGAACAGACATCACCAATTTCATTAATTCTGAATCATTAAGTTTACATCAGTTGTTCCTTCAGCTATTTATAGTGTATCACTACTACTAACTAAATACATGAACGGTTGAAACAAAATAACTATAACAACCTTCAACCAACTATTGGTTGAAGGTGTTTGATAAAATGCCTCAAAAGCAATTGTGCTATTGACCTTGTTGCTGACCTTGCAGCCTACTACCTCTTCACTCCATCATTTCCAATAATACTTGTGCTGACTTGATTTCTTCTACTTCTAAGGAATCCCAGTGGATAGCTTGGACCTCTCTTCCTAAGGGTTGGATCAAGGTTAATAAGGATGTTAGTGTAGGATGTAATATCGCCGGATGGATCACAGATCCACCCGATTACGCAGCGGAATAAATACAAGATCTAGATCTAACAACCAAAATACATAAAACAATAGATCTAACCTACGAGGGGGTTAGATTACCAACCTTTTTATGGTGCAAAACGCCAAGAACAAGGTCTATCCAATCCGAGCTAGTTGAGATCCTAGTTGAGAAGCCAAAGTCTTCCAACGTGTGTCTCCAAGCACCACCAGGTGGATGGTGTTTCAAGCAGCCGGACCTCCTCGATATGCTACCTTAGAAAACCCGAAGTTTTCTAAAACTCAAACCCAAGTACTTAAGGCCGAAAATTCTAAGCCTTAGTACTTCCTCAATTTCGAAAATTGTGTTGTGTCAAAAGGCTTGAGAGAACTCTCTTTATATAGGAGAGTAATCCTTGTCCTCCAAGGATTTAATAATTAAGAGATAATTATTAAATTAATCCTTATTTTAAATAAAAGATAAATATAATATATATCCCAAACAAATTAGGATAAATAAATATATTATATAATATTCCATGATATATCACTTAACAAATAAATTATTAAATCACATATTAAATAATTATCCAAAATAACTAATTTCTCTCTAATTAAATAATACTTAAAATGCGCCCCACCCTATTTGGAAATAGGCCACACGCATTTTTCATCACATGATCAGTGAAGTTCATTTAAAATTTCTTTCCGTGTATTTAATTATCTAGTCAACTAAACAATTAATCACATATCAATTAAATAGTTCAATCCAACTATTTAATTATAATTGAGGTGAAACGACGAGAAAAACATATGCTATGTTAGGAGACACGTCGGGGACCATGGACCATATTCAAGAAATTACAATAAATTAAATAATATTCTTGTCGGACCGAACAATAATATTCAATCTATTAATCCGGGATTACACCACCATAAACCCGAAACTGAACTCTGCTAAATATAGATAACTTACACTCAACCATGAGTTGATAAGGTGTCCACTGATATAATCATTACAAACGGATAAATCCTCCATAAACTGTTCATTTCGATTCGGGATATCTCCGTAGACCCTTCTCGAAACCTCTTATCATTATTTACCATTAACCCCCTAGTGATCAATTAGTTCATAACTAATGTAATATGAACTCCGCGGATCGATCGGTTTCTAGGATTAACAAAATAAGGAAGCTATCTGCATCTACTTCCACGAGAGGAAGGAATGGATTCCATATCTGTGATAGCACATACTACTCACTCATTCCAGAATAGAGCCAACGAGAAGTGTTGGACCACATACTACGAAGTGATCCTTTCTAACACATCAAACTCTACCCTGGTCTAAGCAGTTGTCTGTGATCATCTCAGGATTGAGATTAATCCATTTATGATCATCTTGTGATTCGATAAGATTTCTCGACCACGGAATTATATCGAGAACTCAAATCAAATCGGTCCAGCCGTATATGATTATCATCATATATAAATGCCCCACTAGGTACCCTATTACCGACAGTCCGGATAAGACAGTCACACCGTAAAGTGTTCTGGGCGTATTATTAGCATATTAATCATGAGACCCGTACTCAGATTAATCAACGCTACGGACTAAGTTAATTTTAAGTACATCTCACTAACTCAATCCTCTTGTGTATAGTCATACACTGAGTTATGTGATTACATAAACGAGGTACTTAGGGTTTTCAGTAGTGTCTTAATTATGAGCATACATGCATATAATAAGATGAATTATTAATTCTATCCTAAAACAATTAGATAATTGTCTTTCGGGTACTACACCTAACAATTAGTGTCATCAATATTCCAGATGCTGGTGGGAAAGGAGATAGTGTAATTGGTGGTGTCTATAAAGACTCGGATTATAAGTGGCTAGGGGCTGATGTATGTCAACCGGTGATCATATTCCACGTTATTTTTCCCCTATTCTCTAGTATCTAGTGATAATTCGCTTCAATTATAGTGAAATCTGTTATAAATTGATTCACTTTTATTTTAGTATAAACGCAATAGTTATCCAACATTTTACTATAGTCGACTAGTTTTATTTCATTCTCGAATTACTCGTGGCATTTTCATTTTGATATTTTTCAGTAATTACGAGTGCGGAATATAATAATCGAACACGGAACGACTTATTAAGCGGGAAAGGAAATTTAGGAAGAATCGGGCTCATTTCATCCAGGTTGCAGGACATGAGATGTTCCTGCGCGGGCCGAGACATGTTGATGGCGTACGCCGAGAGACCAAGTGTATAATTGCAGATGCATTAAATGTGATGTAATATCTCAATAACTCTGGACATGCATGGCGTGCGCCGAGGACATCATGGCGCGCGCCGAATTACAGAAAAGGCGGAAAAATGTAAGTTAACTATTGCACAACAGAGAAGAAAAAAAAGGAGGAGGAGTTTTGTAGAGTTTTTTTTTGGAGAGACTTGCAGACAACTTCATCCTAAGGCTTCCCTTAGCCAAAAATTCCACCATTTTAACATTTAAATCTATGGTAAACATTTTGGAATCATCATTTTGGGACTCAAGGCTTTCAATGGATGTAGAAGGCAACTAGCTTGTGTTCTATCTTCATCAAAACTTGAAGTGGATGAACTCCATTTTCGAGTTCATCACTCAAAATTGGTACTATCTTGATTTTTACTTTGATCTAATTGTTGTTATCATTATGAATGTTAGCTTTAACTTGTTAGTAGTTGTAATCATGAGTGGCTAGCTCTTTATACTAGCTAAGATGATATAGTAATGATAGTTAATCCTTTTATTGTTTGGAAGTGATCATTTATGTTGCCAGCTTCTATTGAGTTGAAAATCTTCTTGTTTGCATTGATTGATATTATGTATGTTGGAGTAATTGACCAATGTATATACCCGCACAACTAGTAGATACCGAACGGAGACGTTAGTTGTGAGACGAGGGCAAGAGGGACGGAAGGTAGATTCGACCCTCGCGGAATTCGATTCCTTATCCGGGGAGTATTGCATTCGAGTGGTTATCGTGTCGAGTCATTAGGTTTAAGGTACTTAAACCAAGGATAAGGCATAGTGTGATTTTTTACACTCGTATAAGGGAAGATCACATGTTTAGGAATGCACCATTCACATAATCGAACATTAATGGAAGGCGGTAGGTTTGTCATTTCCAAACAATCTAAGGGAAGTAACTTGAACTATAGATCATCTTAGTTAGTTTCTTTTATCGTTTGAACAATCTTTGTAGCTAATTATTAGTTTCTTAAACAAAAACTCGGATCAAGATAATAACAACTAATTAGTGTTTAACCTCACATTTCCCTTGGGATACGACATTGACCACCATAATAGACTACAATTGACCCGGTACACTGCCGGTGAGATTGAAACCCTAGGAGGTTTGCATCAGGGGCTTTATGGGAGCTATGGGAAAGTTGGATCAAGGTTAATAAGGATGTTAGTGTCATCAATATTCCAAATACTGGTGGGAAAGGAGATATTGCAATTGGTGGTGTCTATAAAGACTCGGATTATAGATGGCTGGGGGACTTTATGGGAGCTATGGGAGCCAATTGATATTAGAGAGGCTATAGTTCTAGCCAAGGAGAAAGGTGTTCCTGCCTTTTTGGGTTGAATTTGATTCCTTGCATGTAGCTGTTCTGGCGACCAACATCAAAAGCAGGAGTGAGGACAACTTTGTTATTATCCATGACATATGCAAGATGATTGGGAGGTCAAGATCTCTTTTAAGTAGATGGAGGCTAATAAAGTGGCTAATCATCTCGTTAGAGCAACCGTAGTGGCACCACTGTGGCTGGCTTCTATTTTTTTAATTCAGAAAATAGCTTTTTTTTCTACAGTAATATAAAATAATGGTTGATAAATAGAGGCCCATCTCAGATACAGCATCGCACCCCCCCGCCATTTGTGGCCGCCGGCAGTGATGGCCATCACTGGCTTTTTCTCATCATGGCTATCTCCTCTCCCCTAGCTCCCTAGCTTTTTCCCTCCATTTTCCTTCAGTTCTATTGATAAAACTCCCGCGATTTTTTTATCCTCAGATTATTTATACTCCAAACCTATTTCCTCTGCTTTTCCTTCTTTCTCTTCCTCTGTTTTATTTTCTAGATTTTTAACCCATCTCTCCTTCTTTTTTCTCGCATTTATTGTTGAATTTTCGGTTACCTTTTTTTTTTAAAGAAAAGAAAAATCAGGTATCAGTTTCAAGGGTTTTCCTTCAGCCGTCGGTTTTATCAAAAAAAATGGTATTGATAATGCCATAACAAAATGACCACAACATTATACAACACACTTTGGTGTCGTTGATTATGATGTGAGACCTATTGAATCATATGTGTCCCAAAAAATTAAATGGTTTAAAAGTTTGTTGTGACATTTATTGTGCATATTTTGTTCTGACACCAACAATTCTCGTTATCAAATACAATATCAAACATTAATTAAAAATTAGATATTATTATTAAGAAAACATGATTACAACTTAAAACAAACAGTTAAATTTATATAGATAATGTAATTAGAACTTATATTATGATTTGAAAATTTATTAGTATTTTAAGCAATAGATCTATGAAAATTTATAACCACTACACCATCTAATCAATTACACACCATCTACTTTTTACCACCACTACACCATCTAATCAATTACACATCATCTATACAATTTCTTTACATTTTTCAACCAATACTTTTCATCCACGTCATCTGTCATTCTCTGTTCTATGGCACCAATTGATAGGCACCACTACGGCTGCTCTTAGAATGGAAGATCTGAGATCTTTTGGAGTCACCAATGTTGAGGTTCCCCAAGTAGTGTCATGACTATCTAAGAGCAAACGTTGTGGTATGGTCCATTTTTAAGTGATTCCTAACATGGACTAGGTGAGTTGGCAAAAATTTGTTGGATAAAATTAATAAATAGATTTAATGGTTGTTGTTTTATTGAAAAGACCATGTAGTGGTAAAAACTGATAATCCTATGTAGATGGCTCAGATTCCCAGCCACCACCACTACAGCCTCCTTCCACCACCTACAACCTCTCATAATGCCATAGTTGTTGAACTTCATCTCATAGTTCTTACCACAATCCTTTAGTTCTTTTATATTTATTTTATCGTTTCTTCTGAGCCAGAACAACTTTCTTTATCAAACCCACCCATGAAAACGTAAGGAATTTGATGTTGTTGAAATCACAAAAAAAAAAAGGCCAAAAAATCTTGCTTTCTTTAATCTACTTTCAAACCCACGTTTTTCCTAAATCTCAACTAAATACAGATAATTAAGTTGTTCCAATTTGAAGCCACTCATGTAATATTGAAAGCAGGGAAACATTTTTTGATAAACCCATCTAAAGAGAACTCAAGCAAAGTGAGTATTTTTCATCTACCAAGAAAGTGGTGGCTCCTGGGTTGTTATAGCAAGATAAAAAGAAGCATAGGACAAAACAAAATAATATCTATGAAAGAGAGAGTAGAGATTCTCTACTGACTTCTCTGTTTGTAGGTAATGCAATGGAGAATGTCTATTAAAACCACTCTACATTGCTTCCATTATTTTACTTTTAGTGAAGAATAGATCTATTCTTATAGATAAAAGAAAGAAACTCTCCAAACCTCCTTCACTATGGTTGCTCTAAGAAGGAGATTTAAGGGAGTTAATCTCCCCAGAATGTAGTCTCTCTCTCCTTTGCTTTTTAAGCCTCTAGCCTAATCGTGTAAGAAAAATTTAAAAAAAAATACTGTACACCATGACAACCGCGAGGATATATAAAGCATCACTTAGCACCTTTCTTTCAAATGTCGTTGTAGCCCGGATTCACTGCTGTATCCGTTTGCTGTTAATTTTGTTGTGATAAGACAATTGTTTCAAAACGATATCGTTTTGAAACAAATGTCGGATACACTTACACAGCAGTGTTGTGATTGGTGGTTCACGGTAGAGGATCCCAATTCTAGTGAAAGACCTTATGCTTGCTTTGATTTGTTGATAAAAATGGTATAGTTTAGTTGTTTTGACTGTTGGTGGATTTTTGCCACCATGTACTCCACAACGAAAGAAAATATTTCTTCTAAGAAAAGACATTTGAACTTTGTTGTTGGGTTTATCCTTTGCTTCTCTTGCACGTTGATGAATCGGCTACTTAATGAAATAAGGACTCTAGAAAAATTGTAAGACAGTTTTAACCTCTTGGTTTTATATCATTTATATAAAACATTTTTAACACCTATTCACTTACCTCATTCTTATTGATTCATTTTATTTATAGATACGAAATCTACGTATGCACATTTCTTGTCTTACCGAATTCGAATCCGGATTTTTTGAATTAAAAACCGCAATAATTATTACTAGGTCAATGCTTTATTGACAATTTTATTGAATCATTTATAAGTTTTATTAATGTATGGACAAAAATTAAATTAAATGTCCTTTGAGGCGGATGGAGTAGAAATTTTGTTTCGATTAAACATGTCGGATAAAAAGACGTACGCACCCTCCGTCCCTCACCAAGAAGAAGTGAAGAAGAAAAATGAACGTATTGTGTAGTTTTCTTAAAATAAGAATATATTATGTTTACCATCACTTTTGAGAATTAGTTTTGTTTACTCCTCACTCTGTTCTTTTTAATAATCACATTTGAGAATTAGGTTTGCTCACATTTACCAGATATTTAACGATACAAATACAATATTATTACTATATTTAATTTTTATTTTTATTTTTATCCCTCCACTATAGTTACAAAGTTTAAACAAAATATTTATATTTCCAATAACTGCATAGAAAAAATAGAATAATACATTTTTCAACGTACAAAGTCATTTCATTTAACTTGTAAAGACATTCGTAGAGATCGTCTACTGTATCAATCAATCACAGCAGTAGCTGTGACTATTGAATCTGAGTAAAACGACTCTGTTTCGTCGAAAGTGTTAAATATAAAAATTAAAAATTAAAAAAAAAAAAAAGAACAGCATGTAGTACAACATCTAGGCAAAGCAGACGATCCTAATTGCAAGTCAAATATGCCAACCGGCTAATGCAATTTACGTCAGTGGTAATCCGAAAGTTGTCACTAGCACTTTAGGAGTATTTTCTACGTGGAAAATACATTTCTCAATACCTATTTGAATGATAAAAAATAAAAAAAAAAAAAGTTAACTTTGTCATTTCCATTTTTTTTTCATTTTTTTAATCTGTGTCCACCCATAAAACGTCTATTAAAAAAAAAAACTAATGGAGTAGTTTATTAAGAACGTTCTCCAAAAAAAAAAAAACGTTATTTTGATATTTAATAGCTGTAACATCCTAATCACTATTATAAGCGTCCAACCTAATTGACAGGCTGTACTATGAATATGAAAATAAAAACAGAGTAGTTCAATGAATGAATGCTGCTCTAATGAATAAATATCTTGAAACTTGTGATGCAAATTTTAGAGGTGCTGTGTTTTATTTCGAAAGCGTGCAAATCTCTCCATCTAATAGGGCCACCTTTATTATCAAAACTAAACACGAAACATCCAAATTAATTTCTCTCTCAATTTTATGGGGACTAGTAATTTTAGAGATAAAAAATTTAAAAGTCGCTTTTTAAGACAAAATAAATAAATAGACACACATATATTTTTAGTTGCAAAAAGACAAACATTTTGAATGACAAATATAACCCTCTGGCGCGTCTCATTTACATAATGATACGTTTAAGACGTTGATCAGTTTGATCTGTTTTGTTTTGTTTTTTTTTTTTTTTTTTTTTTTCAAACATCCGTAGCTTTTGATTCTAACTCCGATCATCGAAATTTTTCACCAAAATTCATGTTTTTTTGCTCTTCAATTTGGCTCAAATACAATAATCTTCCGACGTATATTTTGAAAGACGAAAAAATATTTTTATTAACCTAACGCTTTTTCTTATAAACGGGTAGTAACTTTTGATTTAAAACACCGATCATCAAAATTGTTTCACCAAAGTTCATATTTTTTATCTTCATTTTGAGACCGCGTTTGATACCTTTTCGACGTAGAATTTGAAAGCCAAATTTAATCGCAAAGATTTACACTAACTGTGATGATCGTAGTATCGATGTCGATGTCGATGATCGTAGTATCGATGATCGATGTGATAATGATGTCGCGCTCATTTAAAGCTTAATTCAAGTGACTACTTCAAGGCACACATAGCTAGCTCATATAAGACTCATTTAAGCGCTTAATTCAAGTGATTAACTATTCAAATTTATGTCAAGTTTATGTGGTTTTGATTGATAAAAGGAATAACATAGATTAACTTGATTAAGGTGTGGTGTTTATAACATCTGAGTTCGATAGTTAATCACTTGAATTAAGCCTAAAAAGTACATCGAGACTAAAAGGTAATACATAAAAGATCAATACAATAGGTATGATTTAGTACAATAGTACATCGAGACTAAAAGGTAATACATGAAGATCAATACAAGTCCAAACGATCTGAACTATCACCAAATTATAAGAAGGATATTCAAGTTTAAAGAACTAAATTATCATGCCCGAATTCACAAGGTGATGAATTACAAGTTCAAGAAGCTTTATGAACCAGTCTATCTATTACATGATGATACAATGTAGATCAAAAACCTCAAGACACACCAAGGCACATAGTAAGCCTATGAACCAGCCTATCTATTGCATTAAGGCACACGAAGATCGATGAGTCGATGATCGTGAGTAGTATCGATGTCGGCAGCGATAGCGAGATCGCGATCGCGATATCGACGTCGATGTCGATGATCGATGTCGATGTCAGGCTCAAAATGACTCTCCTTCGATTTTTGTTCCAAGGTCTATGTCCCCCAAGTCTGATATGAATCGAATGTCTTCTACAGTTCAAGCACTCATATTTACTTTTTCCGGAGCATGAAGAGAAAGGTAATGTTGTTGATGTTTGGACATCACTACTTTCCACAGCTTTATTAAACGATTTTTGCCTTATCATATGCCTCTCATAGTATATGGAATCAATGTATGCTTCTTTTGCACATCTCCATTTCTTTCCATTTGTTCTTACGCATCTTACCAATAATCCTCTCATTCGTGGGACTTTAGCCACCGGCAAGTACCAAGAGTCGTAAAAACCGTTACTTTGTGGAAGGACCTCATGTTTTTCATGTAATGTCCAAGAACCGGATGAAACCGTCTTGGATCTTAGTATAGAACATGCAAAGTCCAGGGACCCTTTGAACACTGGATCATAACATTATTCGAGTGCATACAAAGTGTATCTTCGCGTGGCCTCGTGATTCGAAGTTTTCTCGCCTTCCATGGAACCAACCAAACAAATATATAAACACCTTGATTATTTATTGCATTTAGTCCATATAATGCATAAGTAGTGGATTATTTATTGACTTGGGATGGACAAGTATTACTTATTCCTTTTCATTGTGGTTATTAAGCATCCACTTTACTTCCACATGAAACATTTTCTTGTTTGTTTACCCCAAATTTGTAACTGATAGCAAACATCAAAAACAAATACAAGATGCTGGTTTGTTAACACAGTAAAGTAAACCACATAATTAATACGATATCAACACTATTAGATGAAATATGTATGGAGATATTCTGCGCACTCCCATTGTATGAAACATTGTATACGGATTTAACAAACAATGACTTTTCAGTCCTGAAGACAATTACGCAATCCAGGCACATAGCAATTGAGGAATGAAAACAAAAATGAATAAATTCATAAGCACATCACTTAGATCTCCCATTCAATTTGGAAATACACATCAAGTCAAACAAATGAATTCTTGCCTCAATTGCATTACTATCCCATTCGATTTCAGACAATACACATCAAGTCAAACAAATGAATTCTCTACAAAATGGTTAAGCCCATATGGTTTAATGTCCAAAACCCGTAATTTTAGGTGTCAAAGATGATTCTTTTTTCCGGGATTTCGACAAGCTGCACCACTTGAATTCCTACCGATATGAAGCAATGATGATATTGATTCCATTGCACTCTTATACCAGCTACCCTAAGTGAGTTCTTTTTTCTTACTAGCAAGTTTTGACACAATTTCCGCTGAATATTTCCTTATTTCTTCTTCTTCAAGATCTTTCCAATTCAACATTTCTACTAGCCTTTCCATAACTGGTAAGTTTATTCCAATCTTTTGCAATGTGTCATCAGAGAATCTCTTGCTTGATGCAAAGGTTTTCAGAATTTGAGCACCTATAAGCTGTTCATCAGGTGAATTTGAGCCCAAAAGTTCCATTCCAAATGAAACCATATCCATTTTTATACCATCAAAAATACTTCCATTAACACATAATGAGTATGCATCATAGAAAAACCTTGTAACTGAAATAATCCCAGAAGGCCCAAATTCACATTTCATGAGCGTCTTGTTCACCGATATACAATGAATTGTATATCTTCCAGTAAACTTCTCTAACCTTCCTTGTTGGATGGAACAATCCTCAAGAGCGATGGTGAACAATCTGCGACTCCTAAAGCCACCCTCATTCCTTCAATGGCTTCCATGGCAAAGATTTATAACATGTGAGGCGTCTCAAATTGTTCGGCCAGACATAATTCAACAAATGAACTAAAGCATCCTCACATCCAAGCCCTGCAACAAACCATGTTCACGTGGTTTTATCTCAAAGGCCAGAAATCGAACCAGATTGTTCTTCAAATGGACGATGATCACGTGATTCGGGATTCTTTTCTCGGAGCAAGATTATCATGGAGAAATCAAGTGCAGAGAAGGAGCTTTGTGCTAAAGATGAAGAAGAAAGATAAGCGCCGGATTCTTCAACCGTATCTGCAGCATATTCATTCCGTCGCCGATGATATTGAGCGTTGGACGAAGTGATTAAGCTAGAGAGAAAGAGCCAAAATTGGGGACGGCTATTCATTCTGGATTCATTAAGCTATTCAAGCACAGCATCAGTGCAAAATTGGGGATATTTTAGTCCGAACGGAAAATTATTGTCCTTATTGCAACTAATAAATTGAACCAGGATTAATGCTTTATTAAGGGTAAAAATGTGGACTTTTCCCTAATTTTTCCTTTTTTATATAGATTTAAAAAATAATTGAATATCATAAATTTGATGGTTAATGTTTAAAATACCCCTTGGCTATCATTAATGTAAAAGTAATAAAAAATAATTGGATTGATAATAAATTAAAGGTAAGATAGAGAAAAAAATAATAAATGTTGTTTTGATAACATAAATTGATTTATATTGTTATGCAAAAAAAAAAAAAAAAGAATAATTTATATTTAGAACGGAATGCATACTATTTTCCATCTAATTTTAACTAGTAATCATCACTATATTCCAGCTAAATAACTAGTAATCATCACTATATTCCAGCTAATTTTAGCAAATAATTCATTGTAACCAAAAGTAATTATATAATTTACTAAATAAGTAAGGAACACTTTTAACAGAATTTAGTGCAAGCAAATCTCATCATATGGACGCGGATCACTTACGGTACACATGATGAGATGCAATGTGATGTGCATCATTCATGTCGGAATTTTGGACGGAGTGAAGCAAATTAAAAAACACATATTTCGACGGATCCGTGCCGTCCAAATTTGGACGAATCCATCGAAAATTCTGACAGAAAAGATACACAGCACCTTACACCTCATCATGTGTACCGTAGGGGATCCGTTACATCATCTTAATCTTCGACACAATTTCGTGCAAGTTGCTTTTAGCAATCCCATCATATCAATTGATCAATTAACATAATTGAATTTCGGTGACATTTTCTCAATATAAAAAAGAATCGGTGACCAATAATAATTATGCCACAACATTCATCTGCATATTTTCCCACAATAATATTTTGTATTATTGATTATTTTTAGACCCATTTAAATCAATAGGACCACATCATAATTAATACAGTAGTGATATATCTACTACATTTTCAACCACAAAATCTTACACAACACAATCAACAACATATTCTGTTGGGATCCATCACAAAAAATAATTTATCACTTTAATCCACGGCTACCACTAGTGTAGTGCACGTATCATTATTTTAATTAATAATAAAACATTTTTGTATATAAATGTTCTGCCATAATCATTATTCATCGGTGACACTGTTGAACTTTTCCCATTATTGGATTTTCTTTATTATTAGTACTTTTTTTAAAATAGCTTTTCGTTATGTCTACTAACGTAGTAAACTCAATCTAAAATTAATTATTTTAGAGGTCTCTTGTAATACTATTCCTTATTTTTCTTTAATCATAATTATTATATTTAATTCGTTAATGAAATTTCCTTGCGTATACTTATTATTACAATATTCCTATTTAATTTGATATTTTTATTTTATATAAATTTGTTAATGAATAATGAATTTAATACGATACAACATACCTACCTACCTACCTGGCCGAGGTCACAGGGCGGAAGACCATCCCGTGATTCGCCATGGTGTTGAATTGATTAAACCAATGATATGATGATTCGCGTCGTACCGTATGTACGTGAAACAATCCCAACCATTCATCACACCGGAGAAAATCACCGATCACCGGAACGTTTAACAGAAAACAAAATAATACCGACACACTCCATAACCACTGACCTTCGTTTTTCTCTAGTACAACAATGAGACATCTACGACTAGCCAGAAATCTATCTGAAAATAATGAAAGAAAGAAAAAGAAAACAAATCGTCTCGAAATTAGAAATCTATATCAGATTCAGAACGATTCACAGATCATAGGTGACAGAGAGCGCGCATGAATCTAGCAAGAATCAATTTCCGGCGGATTGAAGAGCTCCGGCTGAAGTTTGGCTCTACAGAGAGGACAGACTGGATGCTTAGACAGCCAGGTATCCGCACATTGTTGATGAAACCCGTGATTGCATCCAGGTATCAGCCTAGCCAGTTGATCCGTTTTGATGTCATCCAAACAGACCGCACATTCGGTTCCTAAAACCAGATCATTGCCCAATATTTTCGGCAATTTTTGAAGATCGGAGTCGGATAGACCCTCCGTCTTCGGCGGTTTCTCCGGCGTCTGAGTCACCTGATTGCTTCGACTCGCCGCATACCATAACAAACAAATATAAACCATGAAGACGGCGACCATGCCCACGCACGGCAGTAAAACCGCAAGAAATACTGACAGCAACATCTCTTATTGCTGTTCTTGGCGATGATTGCTGAATCTCTCTCCCTCTCTCCGCGGCGCCGTCGTTAGGATCAGAATATTATTGCCAGTGTAGTAGCCGACGGTGATAGGGGAAAATCACACCATTGACAACCACCACACGGAGAGAAGAACAGGTACGCCGAGTGTATGGAAATTCATTGTGGCTTTAGACTTGTGAGTAGTGGGGGTAGTCTTTTGAGCTGTACAACGGCGATGTTTATATAGTAGTGAGATTTGAGAAGGAGGAGGCCAGGTAGCCAAGTGTTGGACCCACCGGGATTAATTAGAACTATATTATTATTTTAAGTACCTTTTTCCCAAAGGAATAAATAAAATATAAAATATAAAAATAAAAGTACAGTAGTGTATAAGTGGGATATGCAACAACAGAAAAAAATAAGATATCTTAGACGCGTCGCAAAACACTACTACTACTAGTATATCTCTTTTTACTACAACTATTACAAAAAGTATCTTAGACCACCGTGCACGGAATAGTAATTTTAGTATTATTACTTTTTATTAAATATTAGTATCGTTAAAATCATTCAAAACCTTCGTCTACAAAAAAAAAAAAAAAAAAACAAAACAAAACAAAAACTATTTTCGTACTAATCATTTTACAGACGTCAAGAATAGGGTGAGTTGTGTTTTAAAATTTAACACCTATATTGACGATACAGAGTTTTACTCCCTTCACGCGTGTAAATTCATCGGTTGGTCGTGGCATTATGAATTAACTCCAAGGTACTCATATCGGCGCCCATACTCGGGCGGCGACTATCGACATTCGAAAGTGTGAGGCGAGCGAGTCGCAGAGGCGAGCCCACACCGGTGGCGGTGTAAGACAATGGGTCCCAGAGTGAGTACCGCATGTCGGCAATATCGACATCAAAGACAGAGTCCATTGACCGGCCGTCAGGGCCGTTAGCATGATGATAACTTCGGGCGAGGTTAAGGCCCATTAAAGGTAAATCGACAATAACATAAGCCGACTTATTATTAGGGTTATGGCAAGTGTTGTCATTATAAATACCTCAATCAGAGGGGGCTATGTAAGGCGATTCCTAAGCCAACAGGATAAGTATGCAATCTAAGATACAGTCTTAGACTCAGCCGCAAATACTAAAATCCACTACCTCACTCTTCAAGTATTAATTAGGGTTTTTGTGTGTGTTCATCACTAGATTCAATTAGGACCCGGATTATTCAAGGTGGCACAATTTGTCATCACCATTGGCGCTAGAAGGAGGGCCTTCTACTGTTGAATACACCAAGATCACCATGCCTCCCAGGGAGACTATATCCAGAGCCGCATCCCACCAAGATCAAGGTTCGCAGATTAACGAGCAGGCAAGCCCAGAGGTGCAGGGAGGAAAAGACCCAGCCTTGGATCTTGTCAATGAAGATCCTAATCGAGAAAAGCAATGAGGGAAAGATCCAGTCTTGGATCTTATCCGTGAAAATCCTCAGCAAGAAAAGCAAGGTCTTGCTCCGGAACATCGTGCGCTTGTGGATCAATTAGCGGGGGCGGATCTTGAATTAATGTCGAATTATAGCGAGGCGATTCACGGCACAAAGACAAGCGATCGGCGGCGAGAAAAGACGCCCGCGGCGAAGGTGGTACGAAAGGCCAGCAACAAGCCCAAGCAAACTCCCGAGAGGCGAAGTCGGTCGTCCCTCTATCTCTGCCGAGAGAAAGAGGCATGAGATTCAACAAAAGCATCGAGAAAATGGATGAAGGCGTCGAGGAGGAAGGCGGATGTTATGCAGGAAAGAATCAGGTTTCACTATGGTTAGAATCTCCCTTCACAAAGGAGATTGAGAGTTGTCCTAAACTCAAGGGGTTTAAGATACCGAAGATAGAGCCTTATGATGGTACTACCAACCCAGAGGACCATCTACATAGGTATCTGTCTCAGATGAGATTGGATGGCGCACCCGATGCGATGCGATGTCGGGCGTTCGAGACGTTACTCGTGGGTCGAGCCAGGGAATGGTTCACCAAGCTACGGCCCGGGTCGATCTCCAGTTTTGCCATGCTAGCCCGCAAGTTTCAGGATGCATTCATCATCAACAAGAAGTTTCATTTAAGTGCCACGCACCTCATGAACGTGAGGCAGCAAAATGATGAAACAGTAATGGAGTATCTGAAGAGATTTAACCTCGAGGCTATGCAAGTTAAAGACGCAGATGATCGACTTCTGATCACACATCGTTCGTGGGCGGATTGCGTAATACAAAGTTATACATGAAGTTGAGTAGGGACGTATCTCACACCATGGACGAGTGTGTTAACGTGGTGCACAGATTCTGTCAGGGGGAGGAGGCAGTGCGTAGGCACACCGAATCCGACTGGATGGATTCGAAGAAGGACAATCGAGGTCCGAACAAGAACCCCTCCAAGAGACAGGATGTCGAGAGTAAACCTTCAGTTTGGGACAGCATCGAGACACCCGCCTCAGACCGTGGGGGCAAGAAGGGACCCACGCGTGATAAGGATTTTATTCCACTTAATCGATCTCGAGCCGAGGTGTTATCGATCATGATCTCGAAGAACATAGCGAGGAAACCACCACCGTTGAAGAAACCTCGAGAAAAGAGGAATGCAAGCAAGTACTGCGAGTTTCATGAAGACATAGGTCACACAACAGAGGATTGACATGACCTGAAAAAAGACATTGACATCTGCATCCAGGAAGGGAAGCTAGATGAGGTGGTCGATAGATCTCGATGTGAGGCGCCCAGAGGACGTGGAGAGTATAAGAGAAAGAACTCCGATCAAGATAGGGGTCGAGGCCGAGACACTCAGAGACGGAGAGATCGATCACCTCAGAGAAATCGATCTCCAGGTCGGGATGGAAATAACAGAGACAACTTTGGTCGAGACAGATACGACGATAATCGACCAAATAGTTATGTTAACACGATCTTTGGGCCTGGGGAGAGTGACAAAGACCAATCAGTCAACAATGACCCGGTGGTAGCTCGAGAAGGCGCAAGCGGCTTCAATTCTGACGAAGTCGGGTATGGACCCCGCGATGATATCCCCAAGTCCAGGAGTCACAGTGAAGGGTTGGTTATTGAGGCTGTGATCAGTCGAGCCCGTGTATCGAGAGTCTGTATCGATAATGGTAGCGCAGTAAACATCTTGTATTACTCAGCGTTTCAGGCGATGAAGTTGAAAGAGAAAGACTTGGCTCATATTCCATTGTTTGGGTTCACAGGGCAAGCAGTTCATCCTATGTGATCGATAAAGCTACTCACGACAGTTGGGGACGGCGAGAAAGGAAGGACCCTCGAATTGAGCTATATAGTGGTCAAAGCTCCCTCTGCTTACAATGTTATTATAGGGCGACTTGCACTCTTCGACCTTCGCGCTATCATTTCAACGTTCCACAACAGCATGAAATTGTTATATGTAGTGCCCGAAAGACAATTTTGTAATTGTTTTAAATTAATAAATGACAGATTTTATTATTCATCTTATTTGCATCGTGCTTATATAGTATACACTGCTGCAAACCCTAAGTATATCTGTATGTAACCACTTAACTCAGTGTATGGATTACACGTGAGGATTGAGTTAGTAGTGATATACTTAAACAGTTAGTCCGTAGTGAACTTAATCAGAGTTTAGGGTCTCTTGATTAAAACACCAATAATGCGCCGAACACCTTAGGGTGTGATAGTCTTATCCGGATTTGTCGGTAGATGGTACTACGTGGGGCATTTATATATGATGGCATTCATATAGAATTTTGACCGATTTAATCAATTTCTCAATATAATTCCGTAATCGAGGAATCTTATTAAATCATTATATGATCATATATGGATCAACCTTAATCTGAGGTGATCACGAGAGTCTTTGCTTGTCGGGGTAGTGTTTGGCGTGTTAGTTACGGTTCACTTAAATATGTGTTCCAAGCCACTTCTCATTGGCACTACCTCCAGATGAGTGAGTAGTTCTGATTTTATAAGTCAGAAATTTTATATTATTCAGACCATGTTACAGGCCAATGTTTTTCGGATGAATGTTTGGTCTGAATAAAGAGAAATTGTTATGTATGCTTGAAAACAATTCAGACCATTTTACAAGCCGAAAAAGTATGTTTTCTGTTTTTATTTCAAGTCAGAATATAATCACGGCGCTATAAAAATTTCGGAAACGTATCGGACCATTTTAGAGGCCGAATATGTAATGTTTTCCTAATCACGTTCGGGTCTGAATATGTCAAATTATTCTGACCGCATTTTTGTAGGTATAATCCTATTTCAAGTCAATTAACGACCACGGCGCTATGAAAAATTCGGAAACGTATCAGACCATTTTAGAGGCGGAACATGTAATGTTTTCCGGAACATGTAATGTTTTCCTGACCACGTTCAGGTCAGAACAAGCTAAAATGTTCTAACCATATTTGGGTAGTTATAATGTTTTATATTCTGACCGAACTCCGGTCAGAACGTAGGTGCGTAAATGAAAAAAATTTAAGGGCAAAGTTAGAAAAGAATTACTGTGCAATAAGACAAATTGCTGTGTTAAAAGATATTTCAAAAATAAAAAAGAATCGATGACTTTTCGGAAATGAAAATTTTTAAAAATGCACACACATGCCCCTAACTCCGGTCAGAACGTAGGCGTGTAAATGAAAAAAATTTAAGGGCTAAGTAGAAAAGAATTACTATGCAATAAGACAAATGACTGTGTGAAAAGACATTTCAAAAAAAAAACTAATCAATAAATTTAGCATCAAATTTTTTTCAAAAACGAAAATTTTTAAAAACGCACACACACAAGGCCTAACAAGGTTCGATCTCTAATCTCCTTACTAGGTTATAGTCTATTTAACCACTAGGCCGATGAACCAAGTTGCAATATCAAATTTTTTATTTGAACAAACACAAACTTACTACTCTATTACAAAAATAGTACTATCTTAGACGGGAAGTTATTGGGTACACCTGCATATGCGGAGTGCACTCATATGACAAATCCTACACCTTATATTTTTAAACTATTTCAGACTGTGTGGTCTCGATTTTTTTAGTTGTCAGTTCGGTGTATGTTGATATGCCACACAAAAACCTCCCATCTTAGACCACGAGTGCAAGAAATAGTAATGTTAGTATTTTTTTTTATTTTTATTAGGGAGAATTGCAATTTACCCCATCAAACTATACTCATTGCAAAATTTACATCCTTAAACTATTATTTGCTCGATTTACAACCTTAAAATATACATCTTGATCAATTTACAATCTTAAATTTTTAATTGATCAAATTTCAACTATAAACTATAATATTTTTTTATGTACTACCCTTTATTCATAATTAACCTTTTAATTTTTTTTAATAAAGGATAAAATTGTCATTTTCAATTCATCTTCCTCACATTCATCTCCATCCACTTCTTCTCCTCCACCTCCACCTCCACCTCCACCAAACCCACTCCAACGCCTCCAGCCTCATCTTTCGCAAGCAAATCAATGATAACCATAGCTTTTATAATTTTAATTTTTGCTTTAGGTACAAAATGCCCTATTTAAAAAAATAAATAAAAGCTTTACATAATTTCCTCTAAATAAGAAAAAATAAAAATGGACAATTGATACGTGAATGAGCAAATATATTAAAAGTTGATTTTTGATTTAGCTGTTCAAATATATGCTCTTAGTTTAATTGTGAAAGTTTGCGCAGTTGTAGTTGAAGGTGTTGTGCGGGTTTGGCGGTAGGGGAAGAAATTAGGTTGGTGGAGATGAATGTGAGGAAGATGAATTGAAAATGACAACTTTACCCTTCATTCAAGATTTTTAAAAGGTTAATAAAGAATAGAGGGTGGTAAATAAAAAAATAAAGATAGTTTAGGGTTGAAATTTGAACAATTAAAAGTTTAAGGTTGTGAATTGATCAAAATGTATAGTTTAAGGTTGTAAATCGAGCAAATAATGGTTTAAAGGGAAAATGATAGTTTAAGGGCTGCACTAAAAAAAACAGTTTAAGGGTGTAAATTTTGCATAGTGTATAGTTTGAGGGTGTAAATTGCAATTCTTCTTTAAAAGCATTCAAATCGATAACTTTTAACAAAATAATAATAATAATAAATAATTGAACAAACACAAACAACGTTTCATTTATGTTTTACCGGATTCCTATAGAAAGTCAAATGGATTAAAATCTCTATAGGTATAGAACCGTAATTCTTTTTTTTTTTAGAACCGTAAAATTTAAAATAAAAATTAAAGGTAGTCTTGCCTTTTTAGTTTCTTTGGTTACAAAATAGATTCTTGTAGCCTTATATTTAAAAAAAAACCTTATAAATAGGTCATCGGTAAACCCAAAAGTCAATTTTTCACAAAACATTTTCCCTTCCCATGTCGAACGGCCGGTTGAGGCGAGAACCTTCCTGCCTAGACGATCCCAGTGATGTCCGGAAACAAATCGATGCTCCGTTGTGTTTCGTCTTATGTAGTGGTTCTCAGTTCGATTGCAGCTTTCTGTGTTTTTAAGTGTGTTACTGAACTGAAAGAGACCTTTTTATAAGTTTTGGGATCTGGTGGGCTTTAACAAGCTTTCTCATGAAGAAAGGAATAACATCAATACGGTAAGGAGGATTTTGTCTGTTTTTTTAGCATGAAAAGTAAATCATGTGTTGATATAAATGTATGTGCTAACTAGGGGTGTAAACGATCCGAGCGGCTCGCGAGCCGCTCAACACTCGGCTCGTTAAATGTTCGTTCGGATATGGTTTTAATCGAACTCAAGCCGAACTCGAGCAGCTCATCGTAATTAACGAGCCAAACTTGAGCAATTTAATGCTTGACTCGACATGCTCACGAGTCTTATCGAGTATTTTAATATTATTTTAAAATATATTATATTTCTTATTTTTATGCTGCTGAACTTAATATTTCATGTGCATATCTTAGAATCTTTATCATTTTTCGAGCTGAGCTCGAGTTTGAAAGGGCTCGATTTTTTTTTCCGATAATCGAGTCGAACTCGAGCATGAGAATATGTTATCGAATCGATCACGAGCATTTTTTTTTCACCAGTTTAACCAGGTTTTTTAATATGTGTGAAAAACCTGAAATTGACTTACATTTTTTTCACTAGTTTTTACAAAATCATTATCTATATATGTTGGTAGGTGAATCTCGTTGATTAATGATTACAAATCTTAATTGTTTAATGTTACTAATTTTTTGTGTTACATGACGAAGCAAAATCTCGTCGGGTAATAATCTGGACAGTTTCTCTAGGGGTAATTCAATCAAGATAAAAACAAGTAGAAAAAATAAGAACAAAGAGAAGATTTTTATAAGGTGATTTAGACTAAGCGTGAGATTTTTCCAAGTTGTCTATGTATCTAAAGTCTCTGTTGGAATCAAGTCTGCCGTAATTTTTATTAACGTTTATATAGGGAACCTTTGTGCCCTAGGTCTGCATGGGCTGTGTCCACCATGGACTCTAAGTTCATGTCTCACAAATACTCTTGAATCGTATTGAGCTATAAATCACTTTCATAACGATGATTTGTGTGACGCCCCCCAACCTGTTGGATTTGGTCCTATGTCAGACTCAGGTTGGGGGGCGTTACACAAATCACAGATTAAGAAAGTGATTAATGTGTCTAAAATAAGATGTAAAATAACGAAATTACCATGTATGGAAAATTGTACTAAAATTTGGGTTATTAAAAATAAAATATAAATGTGGAAAAATAATGAATGTTGCATTGAATTGTATAATGATGTAGATAAATAAAATCAAAGTATTTTTCAAAAAATTAAAATAAAAATAATAAATTCTGAAAATTGACAGTTAAAAAATACAGAGAGAAATTTTTTTTTTTTTGAGGTAAGACATTTACCAGTGAGAAATACTTGTGTGGAGACACCGTGTGGTTAATTATGAACCACACATTTTCACTATATATTTAAATTGTATGGTTATGATCGTTTTATCCATCAATTCAGCTCAAAAATCCCTTTACAAAGCGGTTCTGCAGCCCGCTGGAGCTATGTGTTATATTGACTTCGAGAAAGGCCTAGTACTAATGATGAGGTACAGGAACATGGTGTTGGTATGTTGACTACTTTTTTTAATGTGTAACTTTTATAATAATATCCGTAGAACGGTTATATCAAGTGACATATATTATAAATTTTATTTTTTATATCACATGTGATAAAAATGTATTACGTAAAATACGGTAAAAATAAAATACACTAATGTATGCTTTGATTTAATATTCTTACAACTGTTGCCAGGGCCGGTTTTGAAATTTTTTTGGCCTTTGGCGAAGACTCCGAATGATGCTTTTTAGTTTGAAGTTTTTTTTTTTCGAAAATATATTTACAAAATATTACTTCTGGTAAAAAAAAAATTATACTTCAAAATCACTTCTAAAACTGTTGATACAAAATTCAAATTCATTTATATTAGATATTTATTCATACATTATTATCGTTTGCATTCGAATTATTATAAGTTGTGCAAATAATTTGGGTCCTTATTCATTCAGGGAATTTTTTTTAAATCATTAATGGGTCTATAATTTGAGTTTTTATCAATTCAATAATTTTATTTAACACATAGTGGGCTTATAATATGAGATTTATCAATTCATGTAAAAATTTTAACAAATTATATTAGGTTGGATGAGATTGAATCTACACGATTATTTTTGCAGAAACACGTAAGCTGCAGGGCGCATTGTCAATTTGGGCTTTCGGTGGCGTTTGGCTTTGCACTTAATGGGTGGGCCATGCTGACTGCTTTCACCATAAAATATCTTTGAGAGATAGATCAACTATGTGCTTATTCATGATCCGCCATTTATATCCGAAACTAGATACAATTTTGCTTTGAAATTGAATATGATCTGTGTTCGAGTCAATCGTACTTCCTGCTTAATTAACAATTGTATTTGATTATCATCCATTTTTCAATTTAATAAAAGGAAAAACAATTTTGCTGAAGACTTTCAGATAATTTTCATGAATTAGGATCACCCGCCGTAATACCACTAGGTTGTGAATTTGTGATCCATTTGTAGGGTTGTGTTTTTTTGTTTATTTAATTTACTATTTTTTTTTATTTTGCCTGAATTTCCCGTAAACTTCCCCTTCCCATGATCACAACATGTGATGTTGTATAAACCTTACAACAGATGATCCATGCTCGATTTTCCTAACATAGTTTACCTTGTTTCACGAGGCATCTCCAATATTTCGAAGCTTATGAAAATGAGAAGACTATGAAATCATGTAATTGACAATTTGATAAAAAGAAAGCATATATGTCAAACAAAAATGATTTATATCATTATCATAATTGTAAATTTAGTGACTAATAATATTTATTCATCATAATAATTAATTAGGTAAATATGTTAAATCAATCAAATATTACGGTTATCACAAATTTTACAATGGTCCTAGATCAAATCCTATTTGGTGTGCCAAACCAATTGGATTTTAATGTTTTATGGTGGTCCCCAATGTTTAAAAATCAACACACAATCATGTTTTTTCAAATTGATGATATGATGGTCCAATTATTTAATCCAGGACCACCATAAAACTAATGTACGGTTATGGTCAGTTGTCAAAATTCAAATTCCAAATTAAAGCATACAAAAAATTTCAACTTTCCTTTAACAAAAGCAGATCCAATCATTGCATATCTGCTAATCTTTTCTTGTCTACGTCGTTAAGTCATGTCTAGTCATGCTCCACTGTCCACTTTCCACAACCGGCCGGCAATATTGAGAATGACGGGAAGTTATTGTGTGGTGTCTCCAGCGCGGTGTGACTTTTGCACTATATATAGCTTAGCGCTCAAATACGTTTCGATCGTTCACGATCACTTCACCTTAAATTCTCACCACACAATAACTTCCCGAGAATGACAACGCTGCTGATAGACGCCTCTCCTTTATGTAACTTTGATGAAACCATAAAATTAGAAAATTATCGATCGAGCGGTTCAAAAAAGATCGATCATTTGGGTGAAGTGAACAATGCAGCCTCTTTGCAAATTCTTGTCTATAGTAATTATATGCAGTAGCATCATCATCTACATATGGTGCAGTACTTGTGTGAATGCCCAGATCATCATTCCAAGACAGCTCGATGGTTTCTGGTACAGGAATCAGTCGTTGAAGAGGGATTCGATTTTTATTGAGGCATTTCTCGACCCTGTCTGCCCGGATAGCATGGATTCTTGGCCACCTCTTAAACAAGCTCTTCAATATTACGGCTCTCAGATTTCACTCCTAGTTCATCCTTTCCCTTTACCGTAAGCTCTTGAATGTATATGATATATTACGGCTCCCAGATCTCAGCTGAAAGTTTTTGTGTGGAAAGTCTAAATTAAAATTGGTTGAAGTCTGAATACATGTTTTTATATATTATATAACATTGCAGCTACCATGACAATGCATTTGCTTGTTCCCGTGCCTTGCATATTGTGGACAAGCTGAGTAATGATCATACAGTACCATACGTTTTACTGGAGGCATTCTTTGCACACCAGGTAAAGATAAGAACAGTAGCCATCTATCTGATGCATTTGTTTAATTAATTTCTTCATTTTGGAATTAATTAATCACCATGTTTAATATGCTATATATACACTAAAAAAACTAAGCCTGTGGTTGATTTGATTGTGCAACCAACCAGGAGAGGTTCTCTGGGACAGCAACGTTTAATCTGTCAAGGGCATCTGTAGTAGATCAAATAGCGGAGTTTGCTGCAGAACAAACAGGTTTAAGCTTGAACGCGATTCAACAGGGCTTCAATGATTCAACAACTGGTCTAGCAACACGATCCTCCTTTAAGGTAACATTCATTCATTACTGTAATGCTGTTTTAATTTGCAAGAAATTTATTCTTGTACCAAGAGTCCAATAACGTTTACTAATAAGTAGTGTAAAAAGTGTGTTACAAAACGAAAGATTCTGTCTTTTTTTATTTTTATAACGTTTTGATTATCTATCCATTATGCTGATCAATCATGAGTACTAATGAGTTGTATCTCTCTCACTCTCTCTCTATTGTTAAATTGTTAAACAGTATGGATGCGTAAAAGGAGTTTATGGGACTCCCTTTTTCTTCGTAAACGGATTTCCAGTGCCAAACGCAGGATACGCGATCGATTACAATGGATGGAAGAAGATCCTTGATCCACTGGTGAAAAAACAGGGCTTTTGATAAGGGAGCTACATATATATATATCCCCCTTTACTGTACTGGATCATGCATCTACACTTCTGTTCTGTGGGGTGCAATTGAGATTCAGATTGAGATTATTCAAACAAGAATATTTCCTCTACTATATGGATCAACAATTATATACTATCTTTGAGTATATTGTATACTTACGGTACAATTATAAATTACTGTAATAAAGAGTACATCAAGCAAAAAATGATTTCGTTACATCATGTAATCTCCCTTCATGATTTAGTATAAAAAAACGTTTAAAATCTAAATTTTATATTTGACTATCGCGTATTTTAGAGTAATGATACGAGCAAAATCGTTGTGTCACAACGGTTATGTGCACCGTTAATTATGATAAGTTATATTTTTATGATGTAAAACCAATATTTTCAACCGTGCAAATTGTAATGCCTCGTCCCGAAAACCCGATTAAATTCGGAATACGGACCGTTCGGCCATGTTCGAGATGAAGTCTCGTAACACGAAGTCTTTCTAACAAAAATATTTTCCTAAATTAATAGCGGAAACTAAACAACAAAACTCGGGTCTAACAACATCGATCACTCATTATCGTACCCATCATGTACTCCGTATGGTGTATGTTGTATGTTGTGTCCGAAAAGGAAAAATGATTTTCTTTAAAGTACTTGACCGTGTAAAAGATACATTAAACGACATTATTTTTACACTTAACGGTCAAATACATGAGAAGAGAGGGATCAAGGTCTTTAGATGGTAAATAACATGGTTTCTACTTGGATACCGTAATTAGAGAGCAATATTGCACGAGCTATCCCAACCGGGAAATTGGGTGGTGATGCGGACACACCTATTTTGCTTTTAAAACATGGATGTTTTACAGAGTGTTTTGTATTTTTAACTTTTTCTACCAAAACACAGGTGTTTTTAGAGCAAAATAGGCGTGTCCGCACGGTGCGGACACACCACCCTAAAATTTCCCATCTCAACCCCCCGAAAAGATGGTCCTGATTCGTACTTTTCATCATATTCATATTATTTTGATTTCATACGTTGAAGATCGTATACAAAGGAATAGAATGGAACTGAGATAAACCGGTGACTCAGGTCTCTGTTAGGACTCGATCCTAACTAGGGTTTCCTTGGGGAATTCGAATAAGAAAAGAGAGGGAAATGGGGAGAAGAGATAAGAAACAGACCGGAAAGAAACACATACTTTATTAATGATCCAAAAACTAACTATTACAAGCTATGAGCTCAGCCTTATATAGGAGCCGACTCACTAACTAACTAATAGAATTGATGTCAGAATGACATCATCAACTAACTACTATCCGTCACTCTAGGTTTATGACATCACCCTTCCTTTAAAGCATCCTTGTCCTCAAGGATATAAAGTGAAAAGGCACACCAATCCGTAGGAATGAATCTACAATAACAAAGAGTAGATCTACAGTAACAAATGGCCTCAGCTCTTTATGATTCCATATCACCAAAGCATCTCATTATCACCAATACCTTCCTCTATGCATATCATCCTCATCCTCTTTGCATATCATCCTCTTTCCCTCCCTCTCAAAAACATCCTTGTCCCCAATGATGTATATGAAGAGAAAAAAAATGGCACAGACCCGGATCCCAAACAAAATTTGCCAACTGAATACCAAACACACCCTCATCAAGGCTCAGAGAGAAAACCAATTCATTTCCCATAAACAACAAGCAAATACATCCATTAAAAGGTTGAAGTCCGCTAGCATAAAGGATCCAATAGTCAATATCTTCATCCATTGCTATATATTCATGGACATTGAATTTGCTTCTTGATACATCCATTTCTATTGATGACCATAAAATCTTTGAGCCTATTTCCACAAGGCCAACCATCATTCACTTTTGTAAATCCACCATTTCATCCAAAATTCTTGTTGTTTGTCCACATGATATCTCAAGAATTTTCCAATATAACTTTGCTTTGAATAATTTGATGAATTCAGGGAATAACATGTTATCTTTATGTCCCCAATCAAACAATGTCACAATAGGCTCATAGCCACTTGCAACTGTGGCAGCAGTTCGACCCTTCCACTTATTAACAAGTAATGCGATTGGCAACATCAAATCAGCACTTAAGGAATGGTCCATTTTCCTTTTTCTAGAAGCTGCCACAAGGATTTGACTCACACCATCCAAATGCCAACTTGAATTCTTACCTCCACCACTACCAAACATGGGTTTGCTGCAATGAATCCCCTCTAAGTCACCCACAATTTGATTATGCCAAGTGCTTATGTCAGTAGTAGTGTTTGTCGTAGAGAGAAAAAAGTGACGATATCGAATTTTCAGCCTTTGCATTTTCTCAAGAGTCGTAGTCAGTGGATATCTCATCTCAAACTGCCCACCTGGGTCGAACATGAAATCAAAGTAATTTGCAGCAGTGTCTCCATCCTCCTGCCAGCCATCTTCCTATTATTTTCATCTATCGTGAAGCAGCATTTGATAGCAATTTTCTGTGTATGAGGGCCTTCAATTGTCAGTTTGATTTCTGAATCATTAGTTCTTAGATCATTCTCCACATAATTGTTCAACTCAGTTACAAAATCCTGATAATCTGTCATGAAAACGATTGGAAACACTGAATATTTATTAGACTCGAAGGCAATGCATCCTACATGGTGCAAAGTGCTACCACCTGGATCGAATATGAACTTCGATGTCTCACTTGCGTCCTCTTCATAGCCCAAAACCATCGACGATTCAACCACTTGCGGTACCACTTCTTCACGACCTTTAATCTTGTCATTATGCTTGACTAGAGATAGGTCTGACATTTCGTCGAACAGGCGGCAGCCATTTGACAGACATTCAATCTTCATTGAGGATGGCCTAGGCATTTCATCAAACAGTTGGTTGGCAGTTTTCACATCTTTCTGTTTTGATGGAAATAACTTCTCACCCTCCTCCATCAATTGAATTCTAGCCTTGAGTGAAGAGAATTCAACTTCTTCAATTGTAGAAATAGAATCAAATGTCCCAGAAGAAGATTTCAAACCTGTAAAAATTGGCTCAGTCGTTCTGTCGAACATCTTGGAAGCTTCATTTTCTGAATTACCAAAATCTTGCTTAGATGTTGCTTCTGCTTGAAGATGCAGCAAGCTACCGACATCTATATCTTCATCAACCAACTTATATACGGTTGTTGGTGTGAATGTCGATTGGGTCAATTCGTCGAACAGCTTGCTGGTCTCCTTCACTGAATCAATTTGGTCCGAATTTTTTTTCGTAATTGATGCTCCTCCTTTTGAATTGTTCTCTGCTTCCTTTTGATCAACGGTTTTATCAAAAGCTATTTCATAATTTGTCTCCGTAATGCTTTTGTAACCTTTACTCTCTTTGGACTGTAGCAATTTATCAGCACCTATTACCTCTGCAATTGCATTTGCGTCTGCTATAGCTGAATAACAATCCTCATCAATCTTCTCCATTATAACTCGCATCAATTGCTTCATGGAATCAAACCGATCATCGATTTTCTGATTAATATGAGTTTGAAGTTCCTCGAATTTCTGATTAAGGTCCTCGAACTTCAAGCTAACATCTTCTCTCATCTTCTGGTGTGAAGATCCCAGCTCTTCGATAGACTTTGCAGCCATTAATGATGATCACAGGGCAGGATAACTCTCTGATACCAGATGTTAGGACTCGATCCTAACTAGGGTTTCCTTGGGGAATTCGAATAAGAAAAGAGAGGGAAATGGGGAGAAGAGATAAGAAACAGACCGGAAAGAAACACAGAATTTATTAATGATCCAAAAACTAACTATTATGTTTATGAAAGCTCAAATTTTTATATATGAAATTCGACTCACTAACTAACTAATAGAATTAATGTCAGAATGACATCATCAACTAACTACTATCCGTCACTCTAGGTCTCAGGGAGAGGGAGCTAGATCAACAGCGTCAGGGAGTCATCTCATCTCAAGGCCAAAAGTTAAAGATCCGACTTCTCGGAGCTATGGAGCCTCCGTGTCCTTCAAAATCCTTCTTTCCGCTAATATTTTTTATCATAGCATATGTCATTGTCAGCTGTTGTGTGAATTCGCATAATAGTATTCCAAGCAAGCGCGATGGTTTTTGGTACCGCAGCAATCAAGGGTTGAAGAAGAGTGATTCAATAATTATTGAGGCATTTATCGATCCATTATGCCCTGACTGCAAGGATTGTTGGCCACCTCTCAAACATGTTCTTGATTATTATGGCTCAAGCGTTTCACTTGTCGTCCATACCTTCCCTTTACCGTGAGCTACAGCATCTTATACTTTTTCTTGCCTACAAATTGTTTTTTTTTTATGTTCAGGCATCCGATTACTGATCAGTTTTTTTTTTTTTTCCTGGATTAGTGATCCTTGGTTACTTAATTTGCTTCCAAGATGTTTCAATAAGATTTGATGGGTGATATTTTTTTAGCAGTATAAACAACAAATGTATGCTTCAAGATATCCTAATCAAGATTGCAGATTTCCTTCCTCCAATATTTTAGGAAGATAGCTGGCTTCACAATGCATAAGAGCTTTAGTGAGGAAGGATTAATAGAAATTTGTGCTAAAACATTGCAGGTACCATGACAATGCTTTCATTTGTTCGCGTGCCTTGCATATTGTGGACAAGCTGAATATATATCCTAGGGCAACATTTGATTTACTAGAGAGTTTCTTCAAGCACCAGGTAAGAAATTGAATTGCTGATTAAAGGCCATCTGGCCTTAATCTGTCCCAAATACGTCTTTTGAGTATCGAAGAATTTCTCATTTTGCTGCATTTGTTGTCAACTAGTTATTGTACAGTGCAGATGTGTTGTTTGTATTTTGTGTCTCCCTGTTTAAAAGCCAATTTTTATACCCAGGTAATTGCATCACTTATCAAACATCTTCTACCAGTAGCCCCCTCCTTCCAAACCCCTTCTCTCCTTTCTTGTCTAGGAGTCTTATGGGTCTTCATGATATACTCTGATTATCCTCTGGGCATTGAATCTTCTGTTTCTCAATGTTGTCCACGGATCTCTTTGATATCTGTTCGACATTCGTTAGCTGAAAGTAAAGCCTTTTCTTTTGCAGTCTATGTGGATTGAAGTCATAAAACCAGTGAAGCATATATATGTATAAATCTCAATGCTGTAAACTTATATTTTGTTCATGGTGTACACTGCGTGAGCTACATATAGTGCGCTACTTCTTTTTTATCTGCTTTCAAGAAAGCTGGATGTTATGCTCCTGATACTTGTAGACACACACACTCCCTATGTTTCTTCCATCTTTTTACGTGTTTATGTGATGACAGCTTCTAAGACAGAATTATGCAGCGCCTTGAAAACAGTGGCAAATAAAACCGCAATTTTCAATTTTCATGCATCTCTGATTCTTTAGCTCTGATTTAGTTAAAGGGACCTAATCTTGTAATCAGTAGTCCTCCATGGCTCCATTCTCTATAGCAGCTGACTATTTGTTGAATTTTTGGGGCCTATAAGTCACATGTAAATCTGCGGAAAAAGTGAATGTGGTTGATGGTATCCGCAGGAGGTATTTAATGGCCTAGCAACATCCAATATGTCAAGGGCATCCGTCATGGATAAAGTAGTGAAGTTTGCTGCTGAAACGGTTGGTGACCCGCTGTGGAACACTGCAAGTATTAAACAAGGTTTTTATGACTTTAGTACTGATCAGGCAACAAGAGATTCGTTTAAGGTAGCCCCATATTGCTTTTCTGGTGCATTTGTTGCCGTGTTCAATTTTCAGATTGTGAATCTCTCCATGTTGGGGTTGATCTTAATTATCATGTTAAACAGTACGGATGTTTAAAAGGAGTTTACGGGACACCTTTCTTCTTTGTGAACGGATTTCCATTGCCTAATGCGGGCTCTTCAATTGACTATAACGAATGGAAGAAGATCATTGATCCGCTGGTGGGGAACATTTTTTCAAGAGGGAGCAACTTTTACATCCATTATGGGTAGAGCATTTTGGAAGAGCGTGTATTGTAATGTATATCAAAGCTGTAGCTTTTACCCTTTTTAGTTGTTTTTGCTCATATATATTTTCTCTAGTCCATGTTTCTGTTATGATGTGTGAGAAATGCAAATATAACAATGTATATAATAATGGAGCTGACCTTTGAATCAATTCTTGCATTTTGTCAGAATCCCAGTTCCTGGTAAGCTCTGGTTAACAGATATGATCCGAATGGGATGGGATAATTTGTCCAACTTAGCTGTCCAAGTTGTTTGTCTATGCTAAAACAACGTCGTTCTGCTTGCCCTGTGATGCCTCTTGTGTGATGCTTTACAATGCCACTACACTTGAATTAGAGATGTGCTTATTTTCTTTAAAAAGTAGGACACAACAGGGTTAGAAAGCGTTTGAAACTAGATTATGATGTTTGAAAAATCAAGCGTTGAGGAACTTCGTCATAAATTACAACCTTTTCATAGCACTCAAGAGTACATAGTTCTCATTTCAAACACACATAACCCCCAACCCTGCCCACATAAGAGTATTCTTCTTAATCCATGATGCTTATGACACGTTCTTGGACATTGTGAATAGCGTTGAGATGATCATCAAATGCAATCTTCATGTTCTGCAATTTGACAACGGTATCTTTGTATTTTCTTTTTAGTTCCTCATGTGATGCTCGTAATCTTTCATATTCTACTACTGGCTCAAACAGGTTGAGGAAGTTGACATCTTGAGACAACACAATTGCAAAATGACTTTTCAGATGCATTATTGCTTGCAAGGCAGCATCTTGTTCTGCGACCTTTCGCGTATCTGCATTCCTACCAAGTAACGCTATCGTTTCCTCACCAATTTTGAACTCAATTTTCGATACAAAAACAGGGCTGTCATCACATCCATATTTCTCGCAGGTGTAGATTGGCGGCGGAAGGTAAAGTTCCCCAATCAATGCTTTGAGTATTTCCTTGTAGGATATCGGAACAAAGAAAGCTTTACCACTTGAAATTTCGAAAGTCATAGATTCCACAATATCAATGATCTCAGGCTCCACGTCTTTCACCATTGTTGCAGCTTCAGACGTAACCTCCACAATATTATTGATCTCAGGCTCGACGTCTTTCACCTTTGTTGCAGTTTCAGTCATAACCTCCATAATATTATTGTTCTCAGGCTCCACGTCTTTCACCATTGTTGCAGTTTCAGACATAACCTCCACAATTTTGTTGACCTCAGGCTCTGCAGCCTCTTTCACCATTGTTGTAGTGTCAGCAGGAGCCTCTTCTTTCAATTCTTCCACAACTCGATGACGCGCGCTTATTCTCTTCTTTCCTTTGCCTTTGCCTTTGCCTTTGCCGCATAATAGTTTTTTCTGTACTTGTGTAGCCGAAATGTTCTCCATTATTGTTGTTTACTTTTTTGGGTAGACAATTTTCTCCAGCAATGCTTTGCTTCCAAAAAAAAAAAAAAAAAAAAAAAAAAGCCAACTAGTTTTAGATCAGATAAGAAGGAATGAGGGAAGAGTAAGTAGCTGTTTGTATAAATAAGCTGAGGGGGTTATCGTTTGTGTACTGCAGTACGTACTTGTGATTATTGTGCATCCATCCAATGGGACTCAAAACACTTTCGAATCCCAGCATTAAAGTTGAATGCAAATGCTTTGTATTGTGACTTTTGGTCTATCACATTTGTGACTTTTGGTGTAAGGATAATTATACAATTATCACATAATCGAAGACACTTAAAAAATTATTCTATTTATTCCAGAATATAAGTCATTCTGTCTCTCTTTTATTTGTCTCATAATATTCATTACACATTACGAATGAAGCGTTTATTACTCTTTTCTCCATCTTACATACTCCTTTTGTTTTATTTAACTGTCATTTTTCAGAATTTGTTTTTTTTTACTAATATCTGTCATTTTAGATTATTAATACATCATTTATTATTATTTTTTTCCACTTATACTCTCACATTAATTACAAGATTTAAACAAAATATTTCACTTCAAATAATAAAAAATACATTTCTAATGCATCAAAAACACCAAATGTCATTTTGGAAATCCAATAACACTACTATCAAGGTATATTTACATTACCAATAAAGTGTATTTATTGATTACAAATATATTCAAACTAATAAAGAAGGACAATCTAGTCATTTCATACTAGATTTCAGACACATTAATCACTTTCTTAGTTTGTGTCCACACCAAAAGCGACTAATAAAAAACGGAGGGAATATGATTTATTAACAATCCAACTACTTTTCATTACTTTATAACTATTGTATTAATGATAGTCAATTGATATTTTAGTCATTTTTTCTTAAAATTTATGGCAACTCAAGTGAAAACACTCAAGATGAGTTATATTTTGGGACGGAGGTTGTATATGGTCATCTAAATACGTATTTTTCCAATACATGCCTGCGTACCTGTCTAAGTGTCAACACATTTTTAATGAATGAGATTCATCAATATCTTCACAAGATATAAAAAATCAAAAATACGTGTTAGTCTAACCGTATTTATAATGTCTCAATTATTAATAATTTATTAACATATACGGCTACGGATATTAAAGAAGTAATCATTTACTGTGAATTGAGATCTCATCATTCATAATCTCACATTATGATTTCACTATTACGATTTAATTCTAGTGACGTTATTATATATTATCGGTTAGTTCATTAAATTAACCACTATATATTAACATAACATCTCATTTATTATATGTACAAACATAAATGTATAGTACAAATTATCTTAACCGGTCAAATCTGGTCCAACTCCATTGAGTTTAGGGCAATACACTAACAATTATTATGACATATGACATTGTTTTTATAATTTTTTTGAATATCAAATATGTAAAATTATGTCTTCTTGTCGTGTGACTAAAGATGTAAACTACCGAGTATCAAACAGTTACCTATCAAATCGAGCAACCACTCATAATAATGATACTTGAACTTGGCTCGAGTTCGTTAGAGCATGAAACAAATTACTCGAGATCGGTCCAATTAAGTTTTAATTATTCTCGAGTTCGGATCGATTCTATCAACAAAAATTCGAGCACTAATTTTTGTTAAAGATTTAAAGAAGATTTTATTACTCAACGTATGTCATACACACACAAATTACGTGAGAAAGGGGGAGAACCCCATTCCACACATCCCGAAATATGGAGACCTTTTCTAGCCAGCAAAATAGCATACACATTGTCTTGTCTTTTGACAAAAGAAAAGGATATCGACACGAAGTGGTGATCAATTGACGATAATTTTCTAAGATGCTGCTCACATAAGATAAGTCTTCAACTTGTTGCGTATACCGTTGATTGACCACCACAGAGTCACCTTGGAAAGTTACCTTAAAGAAACCCCACGAAAGCACAAGAACCACAACATTGTAAACTCGAAAAAATGGTCGAGTTTTAAAGTGTTTTGAGTTTGGCCTGCCAAAAAAATATATTGAATATAATATAATAATGATCGATAAAACTAATAAACATTTCAAGTCAAGCTTAAAAAATGATCGAGTTTGGCTCGTTAAACATGATGAACCTTTCTAATTCGACTCGTTAATCTTGATAAAGTGCTTGAGCTTTACTTGAATTCAATTAAATTGTTTTTTAACGAACATTTGATGAGTTGGGCGTGTAGATGCTAATAAGCACCTAAACCCATTTACATCTGAAACCCAATTTTGATAGACTTTTTTTTTATAAGGGTCATTACGGTAAAATCAAACACTCATATGTTGCGGTATTAATATTTATTATGTCTCTAAGTGGATTCATTGAAGCG
This sequence comes from Gentiana macrophylla, assembly GCA_026214975.1. Taxonomy (NCBI): domain Eukaryota; kingdom Viridiplantae; phylum Streptophyta; class Magnoliopsida; order Gentianales; family Gentianaceae; genus Gentiana; species Gentiana macrophylla. The sequence continues at coordinate 157,484,672 of CM047805.1, forward strand.
ATATGTCGCCAAAATGACATCTACGTGGAAATTGATTCACGGTGAGATGTAAAATAGTTTGTGTTTTTATAAATTCATGCGGATAGTATTTGGCCCAAAGGAATGATATTATTTAGCAAAACTATAAATGCACCTGTGGTGATAAATGCGTGACAATTATTCGGTTTCCATGTGGGTAATAGATACGGTCCAAAGATTGGTCTATTATTTGACAGGACTTATTGTCAGTGTTTGATCACTACGCCAAGATGTCAATTACGAGTTAGTATTATCGTCCAAAGATGAGATATTATGTCGTGCCGGCATTTTGTGATGGGGAAAATATATCATAAATTTGTTTGATTTTGGATATTCTTCGGATCTTATACATGTGAGCTTAAGGTTAATTAAATTGTTATCTGTATTTACTTTTAAGTTATGCTTTAAAGTATATCTGCTCCTTGAAGCATTATATTCATCCACTAATTATCTATGACTTCAAGCGTTAGAAAGAACAAGTTTGTTCTTGTCACGTACTGACACCATGGATACTTGACATTTACGTATGATCATCTTAAACCTCTCTGTAACACTCCAAATTTTCAGAAAGGGGTAAGATGGTAATTGGATATGTGTATTATAACCTAATTATTATTTAACCTATTTATTTAATTAAAAAGAATTTATTTTAATGGATTTTAATTAATGGGTATAAAAGGAACCATTACCTAAATTACTCCTTAGTTTTTTTACACGGCAATCTTTTCTTTTTTTCTGCAAAAAAATTGGAGGAGGCGACCTGTACAAGAAAAGAAAAAAAAAAGGTTCGGACACTGTATCTCAAATTCGGGGCTTAAAGGTTAATTTTCGGTGCAGACCATAGTAGAAGAAATTGATCACCGTGAGAAGACGGTCGTTTCCATACTAATCGTTTTCTAATCGGTAATTTTTCCCTTTTAGCCATGAATCTTTTATTCTTTTGTTTTGGGAGAAAACCTGAGCTTTCACGAATTAGAAAATTGTCTAATCGTAGTAGAATGTTTAATTATCGTAGGTTGTTCGTTGAAGTGGTTGGAATCGAAGAATCAAGTATTTTGCTTTCGTTTTCATTTTCAAAATCGCTTTTGGATTGCTAAGGTAAAGGGTAGTTTTTAAACGGTAAATGTGTGTTCTATCCGGAGTGATTAATTATAATTACGCTTCTATGTTGTTTGATATGTATTTATATAATAGTAAGTGTATATATGCGTCGGAGCCTGAGCCGAACCACTCCGTTCAGGGGAAATTTTTGAGCGTCTGCCAGCAAACCTATAATGAGTTCATTACCTATCATTAAGTATATATTATAAGTTCTTTGTTTTATTTGTTTCTTTTTCTTTTTTTGATCTGTATAGTTTAGAAATTAAAACTTTTTTTTTTTTTTTTGCCATCACTAAAGCATTCATAAACAAAAATTAAGTTGTACATAATTGGACGCGCGTGCATCCGTCGAAGCTTCCGATTTTACGTCTGACCGAAAGTTGGCAAGATTGATTGGGCTAACTTTTTTTTCCTTCCACAATGCAAAACATGACAGAATCAAAAAGAGAGATCAACGACTTAATATCTGGTCTGATAAAGAGTGGCGGGTTGCCCGTCAAGCATTTTAGCTAGAGACAAATTATTCGAAAAACAAATTAGGTTCTTAATGCCCATGGAAAGACATCTATCGAGGCACCAACGCAAAGCAAGAGCTCTCACGCAAAGACGGGCGGTTGGATTGCCTTGGTTCGCTTTTGCTTCAAAATCGTATTCCTTCCGAAAAAGTTATTTCAAAGGTTGGCGAAGGAAAGTCAGGCTTCAGGGCTCGACATAGGCCCGACCACGTGGCTGGTTTGATCGGTGCAAGTGAGAGGAAGAAAAAGTGTTAGTATTGCCCTCTCTCGTGATGATGGTGTTTTCAAAGTAGATAGCCTCGTTAGTTTTTTTTTGTGGGACCAATACATAGAGTTGAAATATGTCATCTGCTTTCCATATAAAACCACAAAATAAAACACGAATAAAGAATCCGATTGGCGGTAATCGGAGTTTTCCGAGATAACATCCCACCAAACATGATCGAGGCGTTTGGCCCGAAAGTGCATCCCAAGAAATACCTGCAAACTTCAAACCATTTGTGCAAAGTAACAAGAAATGAAGATGATCAATAGACTTTGGGTTTTTTGTTGAACACATGTGAGTGCTAAATCCAAAACGCTTATGAAGGGCCTCCGAAGTAGGCAACACGTGTCTCAACAATTTCCAAAGGAAATACTTAATTTTCAAAGGAAGGGACAAGGCCCAAATTCTCTTCCAGTATTTTTCATTTAAAGTAATCGCGCACCCGGAGTGACTACTATGTGTTGCTTGACTTTGTTGGAGACACACATCATAAACTTCACTATAATGAGATTTCAAAACGCAAACTCTTTTATCCGGAGAGTCTATAAACTAATAGGTATTTTAACTATTTGATTTACATCTATTTGCCAAAATGACTCCAATAATTTTGCCTTAGTTTAGAAATTAAAACTAAGTTGTGCTTTGTAGTACTGGGTGCATCTTCCCAGATAATTGCCGACTTGTTAACAAAAAAAGAGAAATAAATTATTAAATTAAATTAAGTACGTACCTCTATTTACCTGAACCATGTGTTCAAGGTGTTACCCACAAAAAAGGACTACCTATATCTTTGATCCCTCCCGGATAATGATAACAATAATATAATAAAAGACCAAGTGTGGTAAATTGTATTATATTAATTTTATGTTTCTAAGTGTAGTATACGATACAATATGGTATGTATGTCTTTTGAGACATTAATTGGAATGCCAGTAAAGTCTAACTTCCGACTTCAGTGCTGCTTTAAGATCAATCGCCATTAACCGGACCTCCGGGGAGAAGGAAGGTAGTAGCCTAGAAAGCGGTTGTTTAGACCTTCTGGGGTCATTGGTTTAGTAGTCATTGATGCCTTTTACACACGTCTTTAGGTAGTTAATCTAGATTATCAGGGACTAGATGTCCTTAGGAAGCTTTTTTTTTAAGAGGAATGAACTTAGGTGGTTAGGTTAACTACGTAATAAACATATGTGATGAGTCTAAAAGATAAAACGTTGTAATTTTTTGGTGAGGCACATTTATGATTCGCAACATGGAATCATTTCTCATACGTAACGGACAATATTCGGGTTTTGGAAAATGTTCCACACGGAACCATCCATGCTTATATGAAGTCTTTGAATATGTCCCGATGCATACCCATCATTTTGGGCATTGTGTCCTTGAATTACAATGTAACATCGATAATTGCTCGTGATTGTGCTAATGAGATTAGCGAGAGGGAATGTATTTTAATGCAAATATATGGTAGAGATTGTAGAATTTACTTGTTATGTATGATATGTTATATATTTTGTGTAACCGTTTTTTTCTACCCCTTACTAAGTACGTAAGTACTTACCCTCTTCTTTCTTTATTGTCTCCACCCCGAGAAGGTGGTTGTCAGGATGATGATAAATACGGTTATGATGACGGAGCCGAAGTTTGTGCTCAAGAGATTATGATGTTATGGGCTTTTATTTTATGCGATTTTATTATTCAGCTTTTGAGGGATAGACTTTAGTAACTTTTCAGTTTCAAATTTGGATGTAATAAGTTAAACAACATTTATTTCGTTGTTTTGTCGTTTCTGTTTTTCTTAGACGTAGAATTTGGAAATGGTGATCCGTTGTTTGTCGTTTGACAATCTTTTCCGAGTTATCTTCAGTTTTAATTTACGCCGCTTTTACTCTGATTGATTGTTACGAGGCTTATATATATATTACTTTTGACGATTTAAAAAGTTAATATATGCATGCCGGACGTTCTTTCCGGATAAGGACTCGGTATCCGGGACGGGGCGTCGACACAGTTGGTATCAGAGAGAAAGTTCCTATCTGACGTCTAAGTTCGTAGCTTACGTTGAATTTTATAAGCCTCTGTAACAGTTTAGCTGACCCTTTCTTCTTGACACATGGCTTATAAAACTTCAAAGAGCACTAGTAAGTTAGTCCGTTTAGCAGTCAATCCTTATGGATGAAGTCTTTAAACCAAACCACATCACCTAGGATTAAGTGAAACACCCTCTAAGTAAAACTTTGGGATCGGAGTCTTATGCCTATACCTTTAAGTTGAGGTTCTCTTGGTTGAATATTCTTTACACTCCCTATTGTGATCTCTCCACTTCTTTCTACACCTCAATGTCAAAGCCTACACTTTGGCTTGACTTATTCTTGTAGAGGATGTCCGAATCAACTCCACAAATCCTCCACTCCCACTTTTCACTATTGCTTGGTTTGTGTTTATCAAAAGCTCGAGATGGGTTCCACACGAACTCTATATACAATCCTATCCTTCCCAAGTGTTTCTCACTCGTTTTAACTATTAGTGTTAAATGTTTCCTTGCTTTGGCACATAGTTTTCATCATCCTCGTGGTTGGCTTTATCCAACACGAGTGAATGCCTTTTGTTTTGGTGTTTGCCTTTCATGTAAACCCATTTACCCTGCTCCGAAAATTCTGAAAATTTTCATCAATATAGATCTATGTTTTATCTACAACTTATCTTCTTACATAAACTCGATAATCATTATGGATTGTTCAGAAAATTCATGTTAATGCCGGACACTCTGTCCAGAAAATCTGCAGCACCACTTTCGCTTCTTCTTCTGTTTTGAACAGGTTAACCACATTCAAATGACCTGAATTTTTTATATGTTGTAGAAAACACTTTTATCTATGACTTTACTTTTGGGATTAAGTTCAAATTTGTAACGCCCCCAGACCCCGGGCCTGGTAGCGCTAAATGAGTCATAAATGTCCGGTCAACTGTTTAGACCGCCGTCCTCGCTTGGTCTAAAAGGGCTAACCCGAGTTGACAAGATCTTTATGTCTCACACTTATATGAGGGTGAGCATTCTCTTATTTTACCGATGTGGGACTTTACATTCTCCCCCCTTATAAGGGACTGGCGTCCTCGCCAGGACGGCCGAGCTCGTTCCTCGGATAGTCCCTACCAGAGGTAACTCAGAGGCCATCCTTACACACCGTCTTCTTGTACGGTGTCGCGCATAGTTCCGCCTCGATAGTCGGTTCGAATATCATTCAGAACGCACCTGCACCCGGCCTGGTAGCGCTAAATGAGTCATAAATGTCCGGTCAACTGTTTAGACCGCCGTCCTCGCTTGGTCTAAAAGGGCTAACCCGAGTTGATAAGACCTTTATATCTCACACTTATATGAGGGTGGGCATTCTCTTATTTTACCGATGTGGGACTTTACATTCCGGGGTCTGGGGGCGTTACAGAATGGTATTCAGAGCCGACTATCAGACGGAACTATGCGCTGCACCGTACAAGAAGACGTGTAAGGATGGCCTCTAGTTACCTCTGGTAGGGACGATCCGGGGACGAGTCTTGGCCGTCTGCCTGGCGAGGACGCCACCTTTATAAGGGGGAGAATGTGATATCCCACATCGGTAAATTAAGTGAATGCTCACCCCATATATAAGTGAGACATAAAGGTCTTGTCAACTCGGTTAGCCTTTTGCACAAGCGAGGACGGCGGTCTAAGCGATTGACCGGACATTTATGACTCATTTAGCGCTACCAGGCCCGGGGTCTGGGGGCGTTACACTCTCAGTTAGGATAGTAAAATCAAACATATTTGTACTTTGAGAAGTGAGAGTGATCAAACAGGTTGAGTCAAGTGATCTTGCAGGAAGTCATTCTAGATACTCTTAAAAGTGGTATAAGGATTATGGTGACTATTTAGAAAATTTTGTATTTAATAGAGTTGCACAATGTCCAGGAAGAGAAAGACGAGGCATACCTTGTCATGTCTAAGTTAGTCTCTATAAGGCACAAGGGCTAATGCAATATAAGGGGCACATTCTAAAATTAGCTCATTTGATTTCCAAACTTCGGATATTTGATTTGGATATCGATGATGGCCTTCTGGTGCAATTTATCATTCTTTCAATTCATGCACAATATGGTAAATTAAATGTCAGTCATAATTGACATAAGGAATGGTGGGAGTTGAAGAACTGATTTCCCCATTGTGTGCAATAAGTAGAATGATTGAAAATTGAGCAACTAGAAAGTGCTAAATATGGTCACCATTAAAGGTAAGGGCACAGTAAATTTTAAGTTAAGCTGTTGGTATTCAACACGAGGGGCAAAAGTGACAACATAAGGATATTGGTTGTTTCTTATGCCAATAGGTCGGTTCACATTGAAAGATTGATTGCGGCATCATGCTTGCTGAGCAAATAAATTTAAGTTTTTCCCTTTATTGGTTTGTATAGGAGTTTATTTGAGTTTGTGCCTCAACACACTTGGTGGGTAGATTACGGTGTTCCTATTTACTTGAGTGTGTTCATACGGAGCTGTTAGCATTACAAATCACCAGTTGATGTTGAAAGATACATTTTTGTGGATGATGCTAATGCAGTAAAGTTTAAGGTATTCAGACACTGGATTGTCACCGAATATTGAACATTTTCTAGACTTGGAAAGACTTATCAGGCCGTCTTTATGGCGGAATTCGGTTTTTCATTTCTTGATTGGACAAATCAGGACATTCTTGTTCAATTATGGGTGATTCATTTAGTCTTTTCCAGTATTCAAATCAAATATGTTCAAATCATTAGACTTTCGGTGATAATCTATATTTGGTGGATACTATTGTATCCTTAATAAAACTCTGCATTTAGCTTTCATGGCACAAATCAAAGTCAACTAATGATGGTTCCAATATGGTTTGGCATTAGCATTAGCATTTAAGGAAAATTTCTCGAAAGAGAATATAAAGGCTTGTGCCAGATGGAACATTTGGTCCCCTTGATACGTCAGACAATTTTGTCTGAGTAGGTTGTATTAAGGGGCAACAAACCAATATAAGGATATTAGGTACGTGATTGCTCTAAGTATGTCTTAGAATTGATACATATGGTCACTTGATGTCCATTCCCTACAGTATGTTGGAATGTTCAACAACAAAGTATCACATTCATAGACGATTATTTGCTCCTAATTACCTTTATGGCAGTCACTATGGAAATTAAAGTTAGCAGCTTACACACTAAATAAATACCAGTACAACAGTAACCGAAACCCCATATGAAATATGGACTTGAAAATCTAGTATTCAGTGTAATCATATTGGAGGTTTCCCAACTAATTAGGCCTTATAAACCAAAGGAATGAAAATTGGACTTAAGAATGGTCAACGGTTATATGTGGTGTTTTATAAGAGATCCAGGGGTTTTAAGTTCTATGGTCCTACTTCCAGTTTTTTATATATATATTTTTTATTATTAGATGGGATCTGCAAGGTTCCTTGAGGATATTGAGTTTGGGGGGAAGATAAGGTATAAAATATTGTCTTTAAAGAAGAGCCTACCATGACTCTCCCTACAGTGGCAGTTGGTAACAATTTGTTTTTCCTGAATGGGATGTATATTATTGCTAGATACGGTTTATGACAATATTCTTGAACTTCTTCTTGAACTTCCAATTAGGCAACCTCAACATCCTCAAGAACGTATATAAGAGCAACGTAAGCATATGAGGTACCATATGAGAAATCATTGGCACCACAACTTAGGCACTCTACTAGAGAGTGATGTAAGTCAACTAGATGATACTTTTTATGGTGTTTTATCCCCATTTCTCATGCATTTATTGATGTTTTTGTATCAATTCAAGTCATTATTTGCTTAGTTTCATCCATATGTGTAGATAGTAATTATTATGTAAAATATCATGTTTTGATTGGTTTTGTACCGGTTATAGTAACCAGAGTGTCGTGTCGGGTTTACTCTTGGTATTTTGGTGTTGTATTGCAGGATTATAGGTTGACCAAGACCCCGATGGACGACACGTGTTGAGCCTAAACACGTATTTCGAGGGCTAGATGAGTGTGCCAGAAGCTATCAGATTCAACCGGATCATTTGTCGTTAGCATTTCTACCGTAATCTATCTTCAACAGACATTTGACCCGACTTGGAGGCATTTTCTAGAGAATACTTATTCATGAGAGTTGTAGATATTCAAACAAGCTTTCCAACGCATTTTGAATCACGTCAATTGAAGGTCCACAACTCAAGTTATATCCATTTTACTGAAATAATGTGTTGCAGAATTTCATATGGTTTACGGCGCGCGCCAAGACATCCATGGTGTGGGCCGAGACATCAACTCTGAGGTGGTGGATGCAATTAATGCAAAAATCAAAATGACATTCACGGTGCAGGCCGAATTCTTCATGGTGCAGGCCATAACATAAAAATAGCAAATTAATTAGATTTTGTGCTTTTTTCGAAAAGGGGGAGAATACATATATCAACGGAGAAAAAACAGAGCTATCTTCACCTTCTTGAAGACAACACCATCCATGGCTATTAGAGCCAAAAATTAGTTTCCATATTAGCTATTTTCATCACAAATATAATTCTAGAATGCTAGATCAATCTCTTGGTGTACTTTAATTGGATGAAGCTCAAAATCTTGGTGCAAACTCCATTGATGCTCGCCGGAGGTGACTGCAAGCTCTCTTTTGCAACTCATCGGTTGTAATCGGTAACATTCTAGTTTTATTTTGTTTTGTTAATCTTATTACTATGAATGCTAATTTTGACATGTTAGTGATTGTAGTAATGAGTAGCTAAATTTGTAACTAGCCAAGATGATGTTGTAGTGATAGTTAGTTAATCTCTTGTGTTGATTGTGAATGATTGTTGATGTTGTTTAGTTTCAATTGTTGTGTGTCATTTCCTATTTGCAATGTATTGCTTGTTGGTGTTGGATTGATCACCTAGCACTGGCACACACACACTTAGTTGAGATCGAAAGGATATATTAGGTGTGGGAGAAGGAATAGGAGAACCGGAAGGTAAAATCGACCTTAATTGGAATTCGATTTCCTATCCGGGGGTTGTTGACATTGTCATTGCATTCAAGTGCTTATCATACCAATTCATTAGGTTTAAGACTTAGGTATAGAGTAGTTTCATAGACTCGTGTGAGGGGAGACTACTTGCTTAGGAATGCACCGTTTCACACTTTTAAACACCAAGGGTAGGATGGAAGGAAATCATTCCCATGATACTACAAGAGATTAGCTTAATCTACACATTGTCTTGGTTAGGTTTCTTTTATCATTTTATCACCCTTTTTAGTAGTAGATTTCTAGAATCATTAGTTTCTTAAACAACTTGCGATTCGGATCAAGATAATAATAACTAATTGGTGTTTGACCTCACATCCCTGTGGATACGACCTTGACTCACCGTACTAGACTACAATTGACCCAATACACTGCCGGTTAGATTGGAACCCTAGGAAGGTTTGCATCAGAGATATGAGGTCAACAATTCAGGAAGATTATATTGTTTACCTCCTTGAGCATAAGGATCATGGCATCATAGAGAACGATCCGTTTACTGTTCCCCAAGCCATGGAAAGCTCCAACTCTCGTAAGTGGATTAAGTTTATGCAAAATGAGCGTTATAAAAGGCTTTCTCTCTGGTTTCATTGAAAGGCTCTTTCAGGATAATTATGGCTCTACTTGCTCATATGGATTATGAGTTAAATTATATGGATGTAAAGACAATGTTTATCAGTAGTGAGATTGATTTGGTGCTGCCAAAAAACTTTGCATTTGGTTACGCAAAGAATATGGTTTGCAAACTAAAGAAACCCATCTATGGACTCAAATAGTTTTCCGTAAATAGTATGTTAGATTTCATCAAATCATTGTCTCGTTTAGTTCAGAGTCAAATTTGGTTGATGAATACCATAAGTTTAGTGGAAGTAGGTTCATACTCTTGGTTTGACATGTCGATGATAACTAGTAACGATATAGATTTTGAGAGTGTTAAACTAAATCATTTCTCTCATCCGGATTTGAGTTGAAAGATTTAGCTGACGCAAGTTCAGTTTCGGGATCCATGTATATCGGGGTTATCCCTGAGGTATTATTGGATCATTACAAATAGACTATATCGATAAATTTTTCTTAAAAGATTCAACATGTTGGAGTGTAAACCATATGGTACCCATGTGTCTAAGTGAGACAAGTTTAGTCTCAAACTGTGCCTTTTTTAATGATATAAAGTAGGAGGAAATGCAGAAGATTCCCTTTGATTTATTTATTAGGATTCTAATGTGTGCTTGAGTTTGTACATGTCTGGTTATTGTGTACATTTCAGTCAAGTTGAGCAGATTCTTAAATGATCCTAGAAGGGTCATTTGGTCGCAGCCTATAAGGTTATAGGGTACTTACAGAAAATAAAATATAAGATGCTCACATATCCGGAGTCAGAAAAGTTAGAGAGCATTACGTATAATGACTCAGGTTTCGGTGGATGTAAAGATACATTTAAATCCACGTAAGGTTTTGTCTTCATTTTGTCACAAGAAGTTGTTTTTCTGAAAAATGCTAAGCAAACACTTATGGCTTCTTTGACTTTGGAGACAAAATTCAGGGCTTTTGAAGCCACTAGTGATGGGATATGGATGCAGAAATATTATTTCAGGCTGTGATTGTTTGGTTATATAAGGACCATTAAGGATTATTGTGATAATAATTCCGTAGTGTTTTATCCCAACAACAACATGGGCTCAACAATGTCTAAGAACATTGATAGAAGTTCCTAGTTGTTAAAGATAGAGTTCAAAATGGAAGGGTGTCTATTGAACATATCATGACAAACTCTATTATGTGGATTCACTCATTAAGGGACAACCACCCAAAATGTTCTTGAGCATACTGCTCACATGGGTGTCATGTCAGTTAAGGATGCTTAGACTAAGTGGGAGTTTGTAAATGATAATATGTGCTTCGATATAGACATATTTTTTGGTTTAAGGTTAAAGTTAAAGTTAAAGTTACATTTGTTTCTGCAGAAATTTAAATTTTTTTTTATTTCACACTTTGATCTCGATATATGGTTTTGATCTCACTAAAGTTTAAGGTGGACTAGTTGGAAATATACATGTTAAGATCACATGTAATGTTATTTTCCAAGCTATGCATCCACATCATGATCCATGTCATTCAGTTTTATTAGCATATGTGATCATTGATGGGTCCCGTTACGATAGATATGACGAAGGCCGCTTTGGTCCTATGTTGATGGGATTAATGGACATGATTGGTTATTGATACATTTTTATGACGACAGCAAAGTTGAGCGCTCATTCGGTTATCTGGTGATAAATAATTATAAGGTTACACATATAGCCCAAGTGGGAGATTGTTGGATCATTAATCCAACGTTGGACTTATATGTGAAATAATTATTTATTATGGACTGTCAGTAAAGATTAGCCCGATATAAAAGTGATCTAATTCGGTTTACGTTGTTGGGCTATAATGTATCATTAGGGTGTGAGTCTTTTAAGTGTAGAGATTAAGTGGTAATTTCCGTTTCGTTGATGGGTAGAATCGGAAATACCTAAAATATAATTAACTATATAAAGGGGTCATGGTCCCTAGGTCACACACTATTCTCAACTCTTTTGTCTCCCATCATCAGAGAGATTACAAAGGATTTCTAAAGGGTTCTCTGAACGGTTCCAAAAAGTGTGTAGATCTAGAAGACCGGATCATACGAAGATCTGCAGCACTACGATTCAGGTACGCTTCCGTTTCATACATAGATTCTTGATAGTTTAGCATAACAATCCTGGATTGAAGTGATTACATCACATAAGGTTAGATCCAACAGTGAAGACCTGTGAAACCCTTCTCCCGGAAATTGATGAATAAATAGGATCAATGTTGTGTTTAAGTCTAATGTGATGATAAATAAGAAATGGAGATATTGGGAAAGATGGCTTAAAGCGTAGTCTAACGGCGGTTTTAGCTTTTGATGGATTGCTCAATTGAGATGAGATAATTTTGATTGAGAAAGAGCTGTTCAATTGCTTAGGTAATACCCTAAAAAAATTGTTTGGGTAACAGTGAGAAGGGCAAAACGGGAATAACGTAAAAAATAAGAATATTCCGGTGGAATGTTCTTTTGATTCTACCGGAATTGGTGAGTTAAAGTTTGTGGGAATCCCAAGAGGGTAAACAGTATATTTTTAAACCACGGCAAACACTAACAAACCACAAGGGGATAAAATGTGTTTTCCCCGAAATAATACTTCCTCCGTCCCAAAATATGTCACATTTTTTCTTTTCGTTTGTCATAGAATATTAGTCATTCTATATTACGAATAAAGTACTACATTTACTACTCTTTTCTCTATCTTATCCGTAATTTATTAACAATCTAACTACTTTTAAATACTTTATAACTATTTCATTAGAACACTCGTATCAGATGCTCTTAATAAATACTCTAATTTACATTTTTAAATACATGTCTTTATGGTTCACAAAATTTATATCCAAGATGAAATGCATCTAATTCTCTATTTTACATAATGCGGTAGATATGAAAGAAAATTAATAGAATCTGGTTGAATCGATAGATGTAAAGGAAATTTTACATAATATGTATTTTACAAGAAAAAATAAAGTATCCGATGCAGTGTAATTTTTTCTGTTGAAATATTTAAAATTGATTTTTATTGAATTTACAGTATCTACTGCAAGTACTCTTAATGATAGTCAAAGTATATTTTAGGCATTTTTATTTAAAATTTACAAAATTCAATCATATTTTCTTAATAGTATGTATAAAAAAATTCAAAATGACTTATATTTTAAGGCGGAGTAATTTAAGTCTCCTCTCCTCCAACTTGTATTTGCTCCACCATCTAAAAATGGGACAGCAATTGTAAGAAGCTAGATTACCCCATAAATAAGAGTCCGTGTATTTTTCTATCGTAGTTGTCAAAAGTATAAATTTTTTTCATATTCTTTGTATTTATATTTTTAAAGTACTATTTATTTATTGTGTTTTTAAATCTATTATTATTTATTAGAGAAAGAGAGAGTGAAAACAACACTGTATAAATTATATTCAAAATATGTTATTGTCATTTTTATATTAGAGTCAAAGTATTAATTTCTCTCCTTAATATATGGTTTTTTTTTCCCAAGTGCGACATTTAAAAGAAATGAGGAAGCATGTATTTATATCATTAAACCATAACCATAAGGGTTAATTGAGATATTAATCATGTAAGTTAGTGGCTTAAAGTGATAGTTTTGCTGTGATATACTACTATGTCATACATGTAGCCGGATAAACATAAAATTTGCGCCTCATGATAATCAATGCAAAAAATTTTATCTCCTCCTAATTAACGGTAATTAATGTACGTGTACTTATTTCAGTAATACTACTGGAAAAAATAAATTAAATCGATATCGGCCATTAAACATAAAATTAGGGCAGCGCTCTGGAAATCGCACCCATATAAATAAACGAGTTAATACTATAGCGGTCAGGGCGAAAAAGAAGAACGAAGCCGAAAAGAGGGCTCTTGTTTGTGGAGCATAATCCTTACTCTTTCTTATCCTCGTGTTTCTCTTAATCCAAAAAAAACAACAACAAACAAAAAAGAAAAAAGGTGATTCTTATTACATCTGCATCAATCTGAACAGATCTGTAATTTTCTTCCTGTTGATTCGTTCTCTCCTGCTAATTCTTCCGTTTCGTTATCGTGATTTATCTGCTGAAACTCTAGGTCTTGACGGTTTATAGCCTCATTTGCTTTCTTTCGTGTTTTTGGTTTTTTTGATTTGTGTTTCGTTGTGTTAAAGGGGAAGATTTATCGGTTGAATTTGTTTGAACGGTTGGTTTTGAGCAGGATATGGATCGGTACAGAAAGGTGGAAAAGCCAAAGGAGGAGTCTCCGATTGAGGAAAATGAGATTCGTATCACAAGCCAAGGAAGGATGCGAAGCTATATAACTTATGCTATGACCATGCTTCAGGTTCGTATAACTTCCACCTCCTGTATCTAAAGCATTCACTTTTAGGAGTTCCTGTCTTAGTTGTATGCTCTGCGTTTTAAAATAGTAGATTTCTCTTACAATCAATAACTATTTATTGGATATGCGTCTGCTATATGCTACTTTGACATGGGATGGCATGTTTTCGGTTGGAACATCGGTTTTGATGAATTATAACTCTCATTGGATTTGACGTGGTAGGAAAGATTATGAGAACATTGTAAATGTTGTGGAGCTTCAGTTGTTTAGTGTTCTTATATATTGCTATGGTTGATAGTTGAGAGATGCTACTATGCTTTATTTTGATTTAATTGCCTCCCTGTTGAGGTTTTTGTGTTTGTGAAATGTGTTGTTGGTGTTTGCTATCAGTTTTATTCGATGTGGCATGGCTTGGGTGTAATGTGTGGTTTAGAAACTGTTATGCTCTTGTTGTTTGAGTTATTTAGCATGTTGCAGAATACAGACATTCAATAGAGTCTAAGACGCATTCAAGTTAGTTTTGGTGCACGGATATTGCTTTTTTATGTCTGTCTAAATTGATATGATAAAGCTATCATTTTTATGATTAAGATGCAACTAGAAACATTTTTTTGTTACATGTCGCATTATTTTGGCTGTTCTAAATTGTGAGTTTTTGAGGTAACTAATCTTGCTTCGTTTAGATAAGCTGTGGTTGTCAACTTTCATTTGTTGGAAGCATATTATATCCTATTTTACGCCTTCACCTTATTGTTTGTGTACTGAATTATTTGTAGGAAAAAGGTTCAGATGAAATCATGTTCAAGGCCATGGGTAGAGCCATCAACAAGACTGTAGCAATTGTGGAACTGATTAAGGTTTACTTTCACTCTACAAGTGTATGCCATTCTGTTTTTCTTTCTTATTGGTCTAAAAGCGTTGCTGTGTTTTCTGCAATGTAGAGAAGGATTGTTGGTCTTCACCAAATCACGTCAATTACATCCACAGACATAAGTGATACATGGGAGCCCCTGGAGGAAGGCCTGCTGCCGTAAGAAGTGCAAATTGCTTTCTAAAAAATCATAATGCTTAAGCTTACTACTATCTGTGATGATGTGCACATGTTTGTTCTCCTTCACATTGCCTCAAGTAAAGTGTACTTCCTGGCTTAATATGTTGTATTTAATGTCCACAGTCTGCAGACCACCAGGCACGTTTCAATGATTACAATTACTCTCTCGAAAAAGGAGCTGGATGTCTCTTCTGTTGGGTAATTTCTTTCATTCATGACATGGCACATCTTTGGTTTTGTTGCAATACATGGGATGTTAGTTTTGCTGTTTTGAATGTTCAATTATCGTGTATGTGTTTTCTTTCTATTTATTTCCCTACTTTTAGTTTATTGAACTTATGGGAAGCCTAATTGCTTTTATGTTCTATGGTTGCTGACTTTTCAGAGTATCCGAATTCCTATACTTAATTATGTTATCTGGGATTGAATAATTTTTAGAATAGTGGAACGTTCAAGTAGTATTAGTGTACTCACTGATGTTATATTTTTTGCTGTAGCTACCAACCACCAATACCTGCTGATCAAGTTCGGCCTTCAGCAGATGTTGAGTTTGATGGAGGTACTGTTATGATATATATTTCAATTTCTTAAGATCGCTGCATTAAATGCCATGCTTCAATAATGTGTTTTTCATGTAGAGCGTTCACCGAATGCTCGAGGAAGAGGCCGTGGGGGTAGAGGAAGAGGATGGGGCCGAGGTGGTGTATCAGGTATACTAACATCTTTAATTCTTTGATCTCAAGCCTTCTATGTGTTGATCTTACTACTGATTTCCAGAAAAGCTTAAAAATGTTATTTGGGTTGAAAAAATGTATTTGCTTTGCCATTGCTCCTTGTGTTTGTCACAGTGCATCTTATCAACTGTGATTCCAGAGAACCTCATTTCCTTGCAAAGTAACGTTTACATGCACTATAGTATTGTATATCATTTTAGTTGATGTTCATCAGGCACAAGCCTTTCTTGTTTGAAATGAGTTTCAAAAATTGCCTATCATGGGTCATGTTCTTTCTTTACTGAGATTTGTCTTCAGTCATTCCTCATGTAAGACCTTAAAGGATAGGACTTCCACAAAATCCCCAAATTAACATATTATGGATGGGGTGGGGGGTTTCCCAAATTTTGACTCAGTGAATCATGTACAATGAAATTGGTCTGAGGCTTGTACCTAGTGGTGATTTGCGAGCAATACTGTTAGGTTTCTTTGCATGAGATTGGAAAAAATGTCCATGAGCATGAGTGCAAAAGTATAACTTGGATCATTATTTGGCTTCAACACTGTTAGGTTTCTTTGCATGAGATTGGAAAAAGTGTCCATGAGCATGAGTGCAAAAGTATAACTTGGATCATTATTTGGCTTCAATACTTCTGGAGAAAGTTTTAGTGAGTAGTGTTACCATTTTTCAAGCTTCTCTTGAAGCTCTCTATTTGCCGATTTTCGTGAGTAGACAAGTGGTGATTAATTTAACTTTCTGTTTCTGGAACTTTGAGTTGAGCGATATCTTCGTAAGTGTGAACGTTGTTCCTAATATCTGTTATTCTGTGAATTTAACGAACACTAATGTTTTACTCAGGGAATGGTTTTGCCGGCCCTGAGTATGAGGATGGCGATTGGGATAATAATCGGGGCTATGGAAGAGGTCGGGCCCGTGGTAGAGGTCGTGGTTTCCGCGGCGGTCGTGGTAGGGGAGGTTATAATAACGACTATCAGTTTGATGCCCCGGAAGATGGAGGAAATTACAATCAGGAAGCAGCTGCTCAGGGACGAGGTAGTGGCTTGTATTCTTGAGAATGCTCTTTTAAGTTCTTATTATTATAGGATAGGACTTTCCTGTATTGGAAGTTATTCCTTGGTTATTTACTTTGTATTTCATGTGGTGAAGCAAGTTGAAATTGGAATATCATTCATCTGACTATGGTTTACTCAACTAACTGTTTGATGTAGGACGTGGGCGAGGACGTGGGAGGGGAACACGCGGAAGGGGACGTGGATTTGGAAGATCTAATGGAGGACCGGGACGCGTGCAACCTGTTGGAGATGATGCTGCTGCTGCTTAATTAGGCCAAGTTGTGTTGTGTGGTGCATTGGTGAGAGCAGTGCCTATGCCTATGCCTTGATGTGCAACGGTGTATCCATCTCTCTCTACTTAATATGCAGTTTTTTTTTTTCACCTTTGTAGTAACCGTTTGGTTTGATGAGATATGTAACAGTAGAAGAGACTAATACAACAGATGTTTGCGATTTCACAGAAGTTGTGAGCCTTTTTTGTTTTCTTTCTTTATCGTTTGTAGTAGAGATGATTATTACTAGGGTTGAATTATTATTATTATTAAGAATAAGTTATTAGTGAGAGAGCAGAACATTCTTTGATTTGTTTGGGAATGGTTTTGCATCATATGCTGCATTCGTATTTGTTGTTTGTTTGACTATTTGGTTGGCCCTGCCTATACTCTTACAAATTTCTTTGAGTGCCTTTTTTTTTTCATCTATGGACAAAATGAGATCAGGAGTTTCAAGCTGATAGTCAGAATTTGTGTGGTGTCGCCGATAGGAGGAGGCAGAGGAGATTATAGTGCCAATGGGGCCGAACAGCCATCACCCCACTAAGATTTGTTCTGGGCTGAAACGGAAGCCAATATGCTATTTTCAGATGATTGTACATGTCTTTGATTGTATGTGTCCTTTTATTAGTGGTTTGACAGATATGTACTCAACGTCCCTAGCATATGTTTACATTTATTTTTGGAGCCTTGACAGTTGACACTGATGTAGTTCATCATGTTATAAGTTGTTTTTAATTGATATTACTATCTTCATTATGAATTTTAATCCATAAAATTGGTTTTACAACCTTTAATCTTCACAATCGATCGATTGTGAGTGGTAGCTGGTTACCTTAAACTATATTATAGGATTACAAAAAGCTGTGATCTTGTACTGTACATATGTTGGTGGAGTGACAATATAACGGGTTACCTGGATTTGTGGATTGAGGATAAAATTTTATGTGATAGGACTTTACTTCAACGTGAACTATATACAGATTTATTCGTATGGATGAAATTTCACTCTAGAATGCAACTGTTTGTTTCAGATTCTTTCATTTGATAGAACTTCAAAGAATTTCCACAATACGCTATAACAATCATTTATCGGATTTCTTGTTCGAAATACATACGGATTTTATTCATATATAACGCAACTCTGCAAATAGAGTGATGGAACAAACTCCACAATTAGAGTTGTCCCAATATAAATTCATGGTAGTACTAGTACTTCATTGTAAAATTTCATTTACTATGCGATCTTAAAAAGGTGATACATCCACCGCACATAGTGTGTAGTGGACAATCACTACACACCTTCTATCCATGAAATTCAATGAATATACTTTAATCAATGGTGGATCATTGGGTAGTAAATGTGCACTACACCTAAATGGTGGTTCATTGGGTAGTAAATGTGCACTACACAATAGGTGTAGTGCACATATTACTTTCCTTTTATTTAGAAAAGTGATACATCACCACACCTATGGTGCGTTTGGATTGCTGGAATGTAACGGAATGGAATGGAATGAAGTGATTCCATTCATATGTTTGGCATACAATGGAATGATATGTGTGAAATTCTATAAGATGTGCTAAGTAACACGGTGGGTGATAGGCATGCGTGATGATGAGTGTGGCAGATGCACGTTGGTGGAGCATGCGGTGGTGGGTGGTGGCAGATGATGTGAGGTGTGTGATACTAGTGGTTATGGTGGCGGTGGTTGAGGTTACGAGAGTGCTGTGGTGTGCGGTGAAGGGTGATGGTAAGGTGGGGTGTGCAAGTGGTGGGGGTGGTTGTGGTGACACGGGTGGTGTGGTGTGGTGTGTTGTGATGAGTGATGGTGAATTGGGTGGTGGTGGCTGAGTGAAGATCGGTGGTGATCGAGTTGGTTGTGGTGGAGAATAGTGGCCGAGGTTGGTGGTGAGATAGGTTATGGTGAGGATGAAGAAGACGGTGGTGAGGTGGGTGGTGGTATTTGGTAGTGGTAAAATAATTTGTAACATGATCTGGTGGTGGGCAGATGGTTGTGGGTTGGGTTATGATGAAGGATGATGATTAGTTGTGACGAGGGTCGTGATATGGTAGGCAGAAGTGGTGGCGGTTGGTGGCATACGTGGTGGAGGGTTGCAGTGGTGGATAGCGGTGGGGTCGGCGGGTGGCACGAGAGGAGGCGGGTGGGTGGTAATGGTTGATTTTTGTCATTAGATTATGTTTTACATTTCATGCCATCGAAGCATTCCATCCATTTTTTGATGGAACGAAAATGATAAAAATCTATTCCAACGAAATGAAAATTCATTTTATTCTCTCGCATCCAAACACACCAAAACGATAAAATGGAATGAAAAAATGTTTCATTCCATTCCAACAATTCAAACACACCAAGTGTGTAGCATGGACAATCACTACACACCAGTGATTTTTCTTTCTTATATGTTTAAGAAGAAAAAAAGGGTAATGGTATGTGCACTACACATTTGTGTAGTGTACATATCACTACATGATTCATATCCATTCATTAAAGTAATGAATTATTTATTGTGATGAGTCTCAGAATTGAATGTGTTGTGTAGGATGTTGTGTTGAAAGAAATAGTGGATATATCACTACTAAAAATAAAAATAAAAACAAAAAAACAAAACAAAAGCTGGAATTTACTTGTCGGGGTCGGCGCCTAGGATAAGATAGGCAGCCAAATCCGGGTGCTTTTTCCCTGGTATAGACGTATGCGGACGCGTGGCCCGCGTGTGGCGATATGACCTGACCACGCTTCATTCTCAGATTTAAACCGCGTGTAGTTCGATCGTTTCACCTGTCACTTCACCTCAAAAAACCTCACCACACAATAACTTCCCGCCAAATCCGTAATGTTTTGACGCATTTCCTCACGTCACCTATTAATCAACCCATCACTCACACTCACACTCGCCGGAGAGAAGGCTTATGATATTATAGGAGTAGAATATATGCAAATATCTGCTCACCTCATCTCATCTCATCTCATCTTCAACTTCAGCAAGACTGTAATTGTGTAATTGTAACAGAAAAAGCGAGCGTAGACCCTAAATACTTGTAGTACGTGTTCTTCATAGCTATGGCAGAATCTTCTTCTGAAATAGAGATCGTGGAGGATGTTGTAATCGTCGGTGCTGGAATTGCAGGTCTAGCTACTGCTTTAGGACTTCACAGGTACCCTTTTTTCAATTTTGTTAGACTGCTTTCCAATCTGTATGGCTAATGGCTGTCAACCGGTTCGATATTAATGGCGCAGTGATACAAAACAATATATATATATATAGTGATAGTACTATAGCAGTACTCATGTTACCTATTTACCTGTGTAATGGATATATGTGTTTAGAACTCAACAAAAAAATTGTAGGTGTGTAATCAATGGCGGATCCAAAAACAAGAACTATTGTGGGCGGGATTTAATACTTTTCTTATTACAAATGAAATGTGACATTTATCTCTCCCAAGATACAATGGTTGTCGGTTTGTGATAGTTGGCACTGTAAACTTCTAACAACGTACTGTTATAATTTGATTGTGTAGGTTGGGAATGCGGAGTTTGGTTTTGGAATCATCAGACAATTTGAGAGTTACAGGATTTGCCTTAACCGTATGGACTAATGCATGGAAAGCATTGGAGGCTCTGGGCATTGCTGATTACCTTAGACAACGTTCTGTCCTAATTGAAGGGTAACACATCACTATTATTTTGCTCTGTGCTTTGGTTTTTTTTTTTTTTTTTTTTTCAATTACTCTGCAAAATTATCTGCTCTTATCTTTCCTTATTTACTGGATTTACAGGTTTCAAGTTGCACAAGACCCCGGAAATGTAGAAGTTTCGTTTGGAGAAACATTGTAAGTTATCATCATCCATTATTGTTGGAATTCTTCTTCTGCTTCTATTTGGCTGGGATTGGCAGTTTGGCTCTGTTATGATATTCAAGTGTCTGGTAGCTAGTTGATTAACTGATTGATCAAGTACTCCAGCAGAATACTATGGCACATAGAAGAAATGCGTAACATTTGACATAATTTGTGTCATTATTATTATGAGTTCTTAGCTTTTGATGGGGTACTTGAAACTTGATCATACAGAATACTATGGCACATAGAAGAAACGCCTAAACATTTGACATAATTTGTGTCATTATTATTATGAGTTCTTAGCTTTGATGGGGTACTTGATCATACAATAAAACATCAGAGTAAATATTGAGATATGGAAAAGGAAAAAAAAGAGCACAGGACAAAGGGCATGCAATAGAACTTCACTTAAAATCATAAGGAAAATCCCATCTTTAAGATACATGTATGATTTCCATCTTTGTGTGGCAAAGTATAACGAACACAGCATTAGGCCAACTTTTTTTTTTTTTTTTTTTTTTTTTTTTTTTTTTTTTTTTTTGGTGTGGCTGTGGCCTTGTATCACATCCACTTCTACATATCAAGTGATTAGAAGCATACCTTTTAAAGAATCCACTGTCGATTTTCTTGCAGTGGTACGTGTGCTCTAGCTTTAGCCTAGTCACAGTCATGAATAACTAGTTTTTGTTCTCGACTCATGCTCCATTTGTTTGCAGTCTGGTTGTACAAATTATTTTTTCAAAGATACGTAGTGCTGTTCTGAAAGGATTGGTCTTGATTTAATGCAGCAAAAATCATGAATCGCGCTGCGTAAGAAGGCGGGATCTCTTGGAAGCTTTGGCAAAAGAGCTGCCACCCGATGCTATTAAATATTCATCAAAGGTTGTTTCTATCGACGTATCAGGGAATTCGAAATTGGTGCAGCTTGCTGATGGTCAAGTTGTTAAGTGTAAGGTAATTGTGAGGGTATTTCATCATGATGTGTATGTAAGGTGTCTTTGTATGTGGGGACACCACCAAAAAAAAATGGTTCTTGGTTATATAACACCACGATTTGTGACTTTGCATGAAAAACCCTTATAGATTTTGATTGGATGCGATGGAATCAACTCAGTTGTGGCAAAATGGTTGGGACTTCAAAACCCCGTCAACACTGGACGATTAGCAATTAGAGGGTTTGTGGACTTTCCTAATCATGGGTTTAAACCGAAGTCAACGTGCATTTTCTCAATGGCATTCGAGTTGGATTAATCCCTAGTGACGCCAACAGCTTCTATTGGTTTTGCACATTCAAACAAAATGATCCTAACTGTAAGTCATTCTAATGTGTAGCGGCACACTCTCCATTGTTGTTTGTTTTGATATTATAATGTGAATGTATGCAGGGCATGATGACATGGCACAAAATCCAGATAAGTTGAAATCATTTGTCTTGAACAAGGCTGAGAACATGGGAAAAGAAGTATCAAACATCATGGAAAAAACAAACTTAGACTCAATCTCGGTTGCAGCACTGAAGCTAAGGCTTCCATGGAACATTTACTCAAAAGACATCATCGCTAGAAGTGGGATTTTCGTTGCCGGTGATGCCCTTCATCCAATGACACCAGATCTCGGTCAAGGTGGATGTTCATCGCTAGAAGACGGTGTGGTTTTAGCCAGGTGCCTCGGGGAATCTTTCCTGAATACAGATGTGTTGAGAGCAGAAAAAAACGGTGAGGCAGAATTAAGAAAAGCAATGAAGAAATGTATGGATGGTTATGTAAAAGAGAGGAGATGGAGGTGTGTTAGCCTCATTACTGTCTCTTATTTGAATGGTCTTATACAAGATAATGAAAACAAGGTGATATCTTTCCTTAAAGAAAGATTCTTCTCCAAATACATTCCTTCTATACTTCTCAAAATGGCTGAGTTTGATTGTGGAAAGCTTGTTGTGTCTTCTACATGATTTTGACAAAGAGCTTCCATAAACACCCAATAAATCATTACCGTTACAATAGATAATCGTGTAATGGAGAATCATGTAATGATGCTACAGTATACTAATACCGTTTCTTTCTATTGTCTTGTGCAAGAGTCTGGATCTGGAATGTTGTAATAAGAAGATTGTGAGCTTTTTTTTTTTTTTTTTTTTTTTTTTTTTTGCTCTTAGTGAGCTTTTTTTTTTTTGAGTGACACCTTTTGCATCCGGACATGGAAATTGAACGGCTCCCATATTTTCTTACTCCCTCCGTTTATATTTCACTGTCGTAGTTTCCAAAAATAAAATTTTCTTTTTATATGTCGTAGTTACATTTTCAAAACATTATTTATCAACGGTGAGATATTGAAAACAACATTGTATTCATTATATTCAAGAGATGTTATTGTCATTTTGATGTTAAGTCTAATCATTGACTATTCTTCTTAATATGTACTCCCTCCGTCCCAAATTGTTTGAGACTTATTCTATTTATGGATGTTCCAAAATAAGTCTCATAACTAAATTTAGACTAAAAGTTTCTTCTTAAATTCCCTAAAGGCCCACATAACTACATTTATTAAAAATAATAAAGACAATAAAAGAAGGACATAATTGTAAAGTGTACATGTTTTTAATGATTCGACAAGCTAATAAATGATGTTTCCTTAAATTTTTAGAGTTCCAAAACGTCCCAAACAAAATGGAACGGAGGGAGTATGTTTTTGACAACCGCGACACTTAAATAGGAAATGAATGAGTACTATTTTTGTCTGTGAGTAGGGAAACTAACGTTGGGCCCTCAATGGCTCGTTCCGTACTTAAAAGTTATACATGTAACATCCTTTTGGGACCCTCAATGACTTGTTACGTATTGAAAACTAATACATGTAACATCAAGTGTATTATATTAGTGTTTACCCATTTTTTACTTGTTATATATTTTTTAAAATACTTTTACTTATTTGGGACATGGATGGAAATTGAAGCCCGGTTCTCCCAAGGAAATGTAATGGCATGTGCTACTAAACCATATCTGATTTCCATATATACACGAATTTCATAAAGCATAAACTTGAAGAGAAAATAGAACTTTATAATTCACCGGTTTATATACCCCTCCTTACCTTGACGTTGTACGGAAATCAAATTCAAAGGAATTGATGAGATTTGCCTATCTTATCTAAGTACTCCAGTAAAAAATGGTTCGGCCAAGAAAGAAAAATGTTTGAGGATAACAACAACATGAAACTCTCTAAATTCTATCAGATTGCGACAAATGTAGAGCATGATTTACATAATCCAAAATTAAATATAGATTCTGATGGCATATTTTGATTTCGTTGTTTTTAGATAGATGTGAATGTTTGAATCAGTTTATCATATTTACGCTACAAACGCTATTATTAATAATCTGGTAAGACTAATATTAAAATAAATAATAAAAAAAATAGTAAATGACAGTTAATCTTAATGATCAAAAAGTATTTATTGAATATAATTATCCTTTAAAAGTAGTATAAACATTGTGTTATTGGGTAGTTTATGAAATCCTGTTTGGAAGGCGTGTACGTCTCTTTAGTACCTACGGATTAGTTGAGAACACAACAGATTTTACCTAAGGTTCCTCCTGCTCCTCATTTGTATTAAGTTATTAACCAAGTTTTGCATCGTTGAAATTTTCAACATGAAAAAAAGGCATTTTAAATTCAAATTTACTTTGACTTTGATGACTTTTGCAAGGTGTGAATAGATATCACGTTATTCATTATGTAAAGGGTCTTTTATGACAGTATTATAAGAATATATAGTATCAACTAATGTATTATGTCTATCTATTCCTATCATCTTTCACCAGAGACACTTGTACTATGTGAACACTTATTATATTATAGTTTTTTAGGTAATCACAATTTCATGTGACATGGGTATATTCTGAAGATTATGTATCATTTGTATTGGATCAATCCAACGTAAGTTCACGGTGGGCCCTAATTAAGTTGGAAAAGTTCAGTCCGGAATAAGCCGACCCCGTTTGTGTCGCCTTTAGAGTTCAGCCGACATCATCTCATCATTAATCAGCCCACCAGTCCACACAACTCGCTCCTCCTCAAAACAAGTTGGTCGGGTCCACATCATGCGGTTACATCACATTTATGGGCATGACCCTACATTTGTTCTCATTAACTGTCATAATCTGATATTTATCAGATCCCACGATTTTAATTTAATTGAGTCATGATTGCCCCATGATTGACATCATACTGACCCTTAATCGCAAGCCCTACAATCAAGAGATTTGTGCATTAACTCCCTCACGTGGGACATCTCTATTTAAAGGACCCTTGTCATCATCTTTAGAATTACATTATACTCCCTCCGTTTTTTTTATATGTCGTAGAGAGAAGAATCACACAGATTAAGAAAGTAATTAATGTGTATTGGAAATGTATTTTTTTATTGGAGATGTAAATATTTTGTTGGTAAGAGTTTTTAGCATTGAAATTGTATTTTTTATTGGAGATGTAAATATTTTGTTGGTAAAGGAGGAAAAAATAATAAATGATGCATTGAAAATGTAAAATGACAGATAAATAAAATCATGACAAATTCTGAAATGCAATAGATAAAAAAACGGAGGGAGCATTAGTTTGATCTCATACAATACTCGGTATGTAGGAAGTCTTAACAATGCAGCCATAAAGCACCACCAAAATCTCCAACTCTTTGTGGATGGGATTCTTCTAAAAGAGTCCACTTACCCGGTTAATTTGTTGAAATAGTGTCCTAAACCCAATCGGGTTGGACCGGATCCGACCGGTCGGATCATTTATATTATTTCTTTATGTTTGTACATATATTAAATGATTTTTCTATTGTCATACATTTGTTCTTTTAAAGAACCAATTATGAATTGTTATATGATAACGTCCTTAGTATTAAACTGTGATAGAGAAACCATGATAGGCGATTATGGTTGATAAGATTTCTAATCACTTTAATAAGTTTGATACTTAAATGTCTCTAGGCTGATGTACTATCAAACAGGACATTGATCGTACAAACATGCTAGCACGTATTAGATGTCTTATGTCTTTAAGCGCAGGGATACATCTTGTCTATCGAAGTGTAGAGACACTTGGACTGTACGTAGACGTGTATTAGAGAATGCGTACGTTAGACTGACCCACTTACACTGTTAAGTGTCACACTATGTGGCGGTTATGTAATTATCCTTAGGACCAGAGTCTACATGGCATCACGGTGTGGATTGTCATGATTTGACACTATTGAGATTTCCCCTAGCCATAGGGCGATCTTGCGGTAGTGATTGGGTGTGATACTGAAGCATGTGGAGTATACATGTATGGTCGTCCGGAAATCATACCCTATTAGTAGTAGGGGTGAATATCCGAAAGAGCCTCTTATAAGGAATGTCTTAATCTCATGAATATTTGCAAAGTGGAAGTAAATGAGTTTTTTCGAGAGAGCATGATATCTAGATTATAAGATACGGTCGTTGATGCTTGACACTCGACGTACGACCGTATGAATATTATTACAGCGATAGAATTCTATTTACACAGTAACTGTTTCACATGAAAGGTAGTAGTCGTTACATTTGACTCTTCCGATAATTGGGGATCACGGTGTGTTGCTAGACGCTATCCCGTGATCGTTAGGCATGAAGGGCATTTTCGTAATTTTCACTTTATGTCTACGGCCAACATATTCGGAAGCCTATCGGGTCACACATATAAGAACATCAAGCCGGATTAAAATGTGGTTATAGTTGATAACTAAATAAGGAAAGAATTTATCTCATACTATAAAAGTTATAGTGGTAAATTAATATGGTAGTATTTATTTATTATGAATAAATATAATACAAGATATTAATTATGTTGATTAATTAAATTTACATATATTAGATATGTATGTGTGGAAATTATATGTGTATATGATACACATGTATTTTGTAAATTAATTAATCATAGCATTATATTAATTAAAGAATTTTCCGGATGCCAATTGATGGTAAATGGGGCGCCAATTCTAGTGTATAAGATACATTTGGATTGTGCAATTTAATTAATAAGATTACCATAATATTAATATTGGATATTAATTGATTTTTAAAAAATAGATTTATGGTAATAAGATAAAGATATATTCAATATAAAACATTGTCAAAATATATCTTGGAAATATTTTTAATATAAGATATTGAATATTAAATGAAATAAATCAATCAAAAGGATTTTCCTTATTTTTTGGGAAAATGTTTTATCTTTCATCTATTTTTAGGATGTTTCTCCTAATCAGATTAGGACAATAGGGGCGCCACTTTCTATTATAAAAGAAAGGGGTTGGCTAGCTCTTTTGTACATCATAATTCCAAGAACTAATACTTCTTGTGAAAAATAGAGAACTTCTTAGAGAGAGATTAGAGAGAGAGAAAATGCCGATCTAGCAACCGGATTCTTCTAGTAGCAATCCAATGGTGGATTCCGACGGGCTGTTCGTGTGGATCACCGGTATAGAGGCCGAACGCTTGGGCGGCTCCGTGCATCGCTACTCTCCTTGGACGGTCAAAGCGTCAATCTTTTAGATCAACCAAGGTAACAACCGTCTACTAGCTTATTTGTTTATTGCTTAAACGAAGTCGATCCTGGTCAAAGAAAATAAAATTTTGAATTCCGCTGCGTTTCCACGTAGATTTTCTAATAAAATTAATTAGCGATATTCCACTATTGTCACCATCCATGTCTGTATTTCTTAAATACATATTTCGCATATCAAGGACAATCCCTTGGGTAAACCAAACTATGTTCAAAACCTAGTTGTTGTATTTGGAATCAATTTGAGACATCATGCTTTAAGACCTGTCTTTATCTTGCCTTTTATGCATTTCTTCATTCTTCATGAGATATTCATTTCCCAAGATGAACGCACCAATAGACCTTTTGCTCTCGTTCAACAATTGTATTCTCAGTCTCTTTTGTGATCTTACTTCACTCTCACTATTTCTTCTAAAAGACTATATGTGTAACGCTCTCAGACCCCGAGTCTGGTAGCGCTAAACGAGTTATAAAGACCGTCGTCCTCGCTTGGTCTAAGAAGGCTAACCATTGTTGACAAGATTTTTATGTCTCACACTTATACAGGGGTGAGCATGACATTATTTTACCGATTTGTCACTTTTCAATATGTTTGGAGACAAACAACTTTGCTCCACATGTCAGTAAAATAGTATTTAGCAAGCTTACTAAGATATTCCACAAGTTGCTATTACTATGCTCAAAACCTTTCTGACATTGCTTGTCTCCCTGAAATATTACAAACTCAAACCATTGTTATGATAGATTTAATGTCATCTCCTTCATGGATTTAATCCAACCATTTACATGGATTTATATTTTTGATTAAGGACCATACCATGTTAAAGTGTCTCACATCGGAACATGGAACCTGATTAAATATATATTTTTGATTAAGGACACTATCCTAATATAGATATGCGATACATGCATGACTTACACCATGATAGTCTAAGCATGTATTATGACTCATCAATTTTTTTTTATATGAATCTAGCACTACTTGATCAGGAAACACCAACCATTTTGCTTTTGCTATAATTCTCCGTCAATAGTAAACGTCAGTGGTACAACCACGTAAAGAGCGACATCAAAATTTTAATTGATATATAAAGTAGAATAAAGAAATAAATGTGGAGAGGAGAATTTTTTTTTTTTTTACTCATTTCGTAATAGATATTGAGGCTTAGTCTATAGTCATTCAATATGAAATTCTTTTTTTATTTTATAATTTGACTCAGCAACGAAAAATTTTATTCTTTCCTTTTGATAGATTTTTCCCATCGAGCTTTGTTGCTTAGAGATTTTAATGAGGCGGAGTTACGTGTTGAATTGTCATTGACTTTATTAATGCGGACTGAATCCTCTTTTGAAATTTTATTTTAGTTTCATCAATAAAAAATAAAGCAATGATAGAGGCACAAGAGATTGACACAACGTATTGACACAACATTCATTTACACCATTGATTATTTTAGGACATTTATTGATCCATCTAGATGCACGACAATCAATGATATAAATGAATGTTGTGTCAATTCGTTGTTGCCTTATCATTTCCCTAAAAAACAATAATTTTCCTTAAAAAACTAATTAAAATCTCCACTAAACATAACTTAAATGACAATGATAGAGTTACATCATTACTCCACACAAATTGACGCACACTTATTTTGTGACCACACATCAATGCTTAAAATTAAAAAAAAAAAAAAAATTACATAAAACATGGACCACCAATATCACTTTCGGGAGATTTACCGGTACAAATTCCGGTGCCTTTATCATTTTCCTAACTTAAAATGTTGGGGATAAGATATAATTCATTCTGCTGTTGTACCGTTGTACCAAAAATTAATTAATTAAGGAAAGAAAGACGGTAAGCGGAGTTTAGCCTTGTGTTATTTCAATGGACCAGAAAGGTATTTCATCACTGGATTTGCTGGACCTAATCTACCACCTTTCTTCAAGTTGAATGTTGTAACTAATGTCATATCTTACGTATATACTATTTTCTGTTGACTCGTTTTAACAAAACCAGAGTTCTATTAACATCCTGTACATATTTTTGATACGGTATGTTTAGGGCCGACCATCTTTTTATTGAGGCTTAAGATCAAGTCTTCGAATCGGGTTTTTTAGTTGAAATTGTTTTTTTTTTCATTTAAAACATACTTATTGTTAGATATTTTTTCATAAATAAATATTTTGGTTATCGTTTCAGATAATGAATTGTCGTGAATTAATTAATATTATCGCAACGAAGCGGGGTTCGACCGCCCGGTCAGTCATGGTGGAATCAAGGAGGCGGCGCCAACTTCTTGGGGTTCGAAGGGGCAACGCGCAAACCTAAACCAATGCATGATCGGTTCGCATGAAGGATATGCATTTTGGATTTTCAGATACATGCATTTTTGAAGATATATGATTTACCATTTCGTAAGAAGAGTTGCATTCTTTCATCCGTGAACGATGACAACCCTACCATTTTCGTGCGATATACTCCATTCGTTTATGGATACTTGCAACCTTTAAAGCGATAAGTATGCAAACGAAAATTCATAAGTTTGACAACATCATCGTGAAAAACTTTAAGTGTCATCGGGTTTGATTCAAACAAGTCATTGTTTGAATCAAACACCCATCAGATCTCACGAAGAGATTTTCATTTGATATCTTAGTGACAAATCGTGTGGGACGAAACATCTTTTAAAAGACAACGTTATTAACGTGCATTGGAGTTTCTAATTCTCTGTCAAATCCGAACTACTACATTTTTCCAACACTATTCGCGTTTTTAACATCCGTAAATGCAAAAAATTAATAAAACTTGTTTGTATGTCTATTTTTTTATTGGGTAAATTTTTTTTATTAGAGACTTTATCAATTAGAGTAAAAAAAAATTGGGCATTTATCAAAAAAGAAAGTTAACATATTATATTAGGTTGGATCGGATTAAATCTACACGATTTTTTTTTTTCTTTTAGCGAAACATGTATCGTTGGGCCCTCCGACACCATTGGGCTTAAGACCCGGGTCTCGCGGGCCTTAGCATAGGGCCGGCCATGGGTATGTTAATACATACAATTTTTTTAAATGTGAATGTGGAGCCGGAAATATTTTTGAGATTCTAATAGAACCCACCAAATAATATATCATGAAATTTATTAGACTTATTCTTATAGTGATGCAATCACTTGATAATGTATACTTGACAAAGTGCTTAATTAAGGAACGTATAAAATAATCCTTGCATGGGTGTGTTAAGAGTAGCTTAGAGTTGAATCTGTCCACCAAACCAAACCATACTTACTAACGCATTATCTAACGACTTGATAGCAAATGTCTGTTGCATTAAATCAGTCTGAACAAGGACGTTGATTTCGATCTAATCCGATGGATATATATCCGCCCTAACGGTATAACGGCCTACCTGTCGAAATAGAGTATTTTTAAAGGTAATTTAGGGTAGCTAGGATATGCATTTGATTTTTCAAAACTCACGGTGAATGTGATAATGCATGAATATTATTATCTATTTTCACCTAGTGCACCGACAATTAATGCTTCTAATACAATGACATACCTAGTCTAGTGACAATAGAAGAGAGTAAGAGATGGTAGAAATTGAAGGCATTCATATTTCATCAAAATGAGAAGCAACAAGTATTAGAGACATTGTGGTTTGTCATTTGTATGACACCGTTGTATACCACTGTATGTTAGAAGTCACTGCAGTCTGTCATTGTGGTTTCACGATAAGTATTCGATAGTTTAATTAATTAATTACTCTCATGTAATTCTATCCGGAAAATGTCAAATATGTATCGTGTACGTACAAGAATACGACACATTTCTATTGATTTGACATCACCAAATGAGATTTGATGGTAAGATTTGCGTTCAACCGAAAGTATGTGCCAATAAGCCAGTTATTTCTCAAATATACCACATCCACCACCAAATTTGATTATTATTATTTATTAAAATTGTGAGTTGCTCATATATATCAACTAACTGCTCCCCTAGCTTGTTCCATATGTCAAAGTATTTCCCTTTCCCCTATATAAATACCACATCTAGTGATCCTTGACTTCATCAAATCTACTCTCAAAAGCACAACAATAGCTTAAGTCCAGACCCAGAGCATTAATTTCATTTCAAATGGCAACAATCTTTCTTCCCATAGTTTGCATTTTATTTCTGTCTCCATTTCTTGATGCTCTGAGTACAAATTACTATGACAAAACATGTCCTAAGATCGATTCGATCGTCACAAACATCGTGAAGAAAGCCATGCAGAACGACAACACCGTGCCCGCTGCACTTCTTAGGATGGAGTTCCATGATTGTTTCATTAGAGTTTGTCCCGGCCCTATTCAACTTTTTCTTCATTCCTTCCCCCCCTCCCCCCTCCCCCACATCCTCTACCCATCCAAATAATAAGGCACATTATCGGTCACATTCATCGTCTCAATCAATGATATATAATAGTGTTGTTGATCAATAATTCAGATGATGGGTGTGAGTGAAAAAGTGTCCCGTGTTTTTTGGCAAAGGATTAAAAACACCGTTCATTAGAAATTGCACTTCATTAACGACGGCCATCACACGTATATTAATATTTACAAGTTAGTTTTGGTTGTGTTAAAATGAAAACAGGGGTGTGATGCATCAGTGCTACTAAACTCAACAGCAAATAACCAAGCTGAAAAAGATGGTCCTCCAAACATATCTTTGCACGCATTCTACGTAATTGATGAAGCCAAAACTCAACTCGAAACCGCATGCCCTGGCGTCGTTTCTTGCGCCGATATCCTTGCTTTGGCTGCTAGAGATGCAGTTGCACTTGTAAGTACCCTAATACAATCATCATCAATATTCAATCTCCTCTGTTTTTTTTTTTTTTTTTTTTCTTTTCTTTCTAAAACCTAAAGACTCTCACATTTCACGTGATGTTTGCTCTAGATTTTTGCTTTAATTTATATGTTTTTTCAGTTACAACTTACAACTACTAGTTCAGCAAAATGTTTGATAAAGTAAAATGGATAATAATAATAATAATATTAAATTCATGTTTAGTCTGGAGGACCTTCTTGGAATGTGCCTAAAGGAAGAACAGATGGAAGAATATCAAAGGCTTCAGATACTAGACAGCTACCTGCTCCTACTTCCAATTTTTCTCTGTTACAGCAAAGTTTCAATCAGAGAGGCCTCTCCATTGATGATTTAGTCGCGCTCTCTGGTAAATTACTACGATCGTAACAATATTGTATCATTACATATTTATAAAAAATATTATTTCGAGATTTATTGATTGATATAAGTCTTATTATTATTATTATTATCACAGGAGGGCATACACTTGGTTTCTCTCATTGTTCATCTTTCGAAAATAGGCTACACAGCTTCGACTTAAATCACGATGTGGATCCAACTTTGCAATCATCATTTGCAGCAAACTTAAAGAAGACTTGCCCTTTGCATAATACCGTTAAGAACGCCGGAGCCACCATGGATTCTTCTCCGACCACCTTCGACAACTCGTATTTCCGGTCACTTATACAGGGCACCGGTCTTTTCTCTTCCGATCAAGCTTTACTTACCAATCCAAGAACAATGGCATTGGTTACGAAGTTCGCCGGCTCTCAACAGGAGTTTTTCGCTGCATTTGCGCAGTCTATGATCAAAATGAGCAGCATAAGTGGTGGTGGACAAGAGGTTAGGTCGCATTGCCGAGTTATCAATTGATCTTCATCGCCGATTGAAATGCTTTTTCTAAACATTGGGACAATCTTTTTTTTTTTTTTTTTTTTTTGCAGTGCTCAAGTGCAAATACGCGCTTTTTGAGCTTCAATTCTTTGTATCTACGTTTTTTTCAATTTCAATTGGATTTGTTTGTGTTCTTTATATGTGAGACTCTTGTCACGATAAAAAATTATGAGGCATTGAGGGCTCTAAGCCCGCCTGCCCTTGAGCCGTTTCTGATCTTGCATATAGTAGTATAGTTTAAACTCATATTGCAGGTTTCTCAAACTATTTTTCGATAACATTTATCAATATCGTGTTTACTGTTTAGAGGGAACACTTATTACATGGGAAACATGTCTTGTTGATGCAAAACGAATAATGATATTTCCGCCATTTATGGTGCACAATCTTGACATAATTACTCACATGTCATTTTTATAATAGTTAAATCACTTATATGAAATTTTGTGTTACTTTTATATATAATGAGTATTATTAAAGGCATCATAGTCAATCTTCCATGACACCATGCTTTAGGATATGTTCGACTTTTCAAAGGTCGAAAATGAATATTCGACATTTACAAAATCGAAAGTTGAATTCGCCACGTTTGGATTATGGTAATGGAATGTAATTAAATACTTTTTTCATTACATTCTATCAATTTGAAGTGTTTAGCAACGGAAGAATGGAATTCATTCCAACGGAATGAAAATGGATGATTTTCATTTCATAAAATATCCAATGGAATGATCGGAATGGATTGAAAAAATAAATCATGCAATAAGAAACAATTTCATTTTGTTGTCTATCAAACGCAGTAATGGAATTATATCATTTCATTCCATTGCATTCCGTTCCAACAAATTCATTACATTCCATCAACGTAGTACCCAAAACGTAAGTTTATTCCTTCCAAAAAAAAAACGTAAGTTTATTGGGGTGCCTTTGTAGTTTCATTATTTGTGAAATTATATTGCAATATAAGGCTATAAGCGAGCCAAGGTGCTTATGAGTAGGTCGAGATCGACTTGAGTCAAAACTCGACTCGAAGATTAATGAACGATACTCAAGACATGCAATACTTGACTCGACTACTCGTGAGCAAACTCGAATATATATATTTATATAAGAATATTTGTATATTTTTATACACATATACAAACATGTATATTATTAAAGTTATGTATATGTATTTTTATACTATAATTAATGTAATTATTAATTGATTTTATATCTTTTGTATCATGTT
Source organism: Gentiana macrophylla (assembly GCA_026214975.1). NCBI lineage: Eukaryota > Viridiplantae > Streptophyta > Magnoliopsida > Gentianales > Gentianaceae > Gentiana > Gentiana macrophylla. Next base: position 157,519,144 of record CM047805.1, read on the forward strand.
GTATGTCAAATAATTTACGATAAATTTCTGTTTAATACTCAATAAATTATTCTTTGCATTTTTAATAAAAAAAAAGTCATTACACAGACCGGATCTGGCGAGGGAAGTGGCTTCGGGATCTAGCGGAACTGATGTGGTGTGGAGTCAATGCTGGGGTGTTTCAGTTCAGCCTCGCATCCAGTATTTTCTGTGGAGGTGCCTGCATAACTGATTGCATGTGGCTTGTAACCTGGCTAAGCGAAACTTTGGGAGATTGTCAATGTTCAATGTGTGGGGCTGCAAATGAGACGCTGGCACACGTATTGTTTGAACGCGAGATGGCGGCAAAGGTGTGGGAACAACCGCCTTTTGGATGCTTGGCATCGCTGGGAGAGCTCCGGACTTCAAGGGTTACTTTATGTTTCTTTTGGACAGTTTGTGGTCAGAAGAACTGGCAGAGGTTGTGTGGGTGATGTGGCACATTTGAAAGGCGCGATGCCGTGCGATTTACGATAATCAGGCGGTGTTTGTATCTCGTGTTTGTTCTTCGACACTTAGTGCAGCAAGGGAGTTCAAACAGCCCACTCAAGTGCTTAATACAACCCAACAACAAGAATTGAGGGATCATTGGGCAAAGCTGCCAGATGGGATAATTAAGTATTTAAGTGCAATGTTGACGCCTCTGCTATGCCACATGCGACAGGGATAGACCTTATATTTTGGGACCATCATGGATCTATATTTGGCAGGTTACTCCTTTTGCATTGACCCAGGCATTGAGATCATGATGCTGGAGTGAGAGCAATCCTCGTGGCTTTGGTGGAGGGCCGGAGAATGGGGTTATCTACTTTGTTGGTGGAGAGCGACAACTTGATTTGTGCTCAGCGCTTGACTTGTCAAGAGGATGATTTCTCTTCTTTTGGTAACTTATTGCAGGGCTGTGCTATGGAGTCGACTGTTTTTTCTTCGATTCGATTTCTTTCGTTAAACGTACTGGTAAAATACCGACTCATTTGTTGGCTCAACTAGAAATTGATTAATTGGGTGTCATTGAGTGGGGAGCACAACCTCCGTATAATGCAATTATCGTCGTTTTAACGGACTTGGTTGATTAATAAAATTCGATGGTTTTTCAAAAAAATAAAATAAAAAGACATATAATTAATAAAATTGATTTTTTTGTTTGAATGATAAAATAAAATAAAAGATTATATAATTAATGTTTATTTTATTTTTTTGTTTGAATGATCAAATAATTAAATCAATAAATTAAAGAATCGAAATTTTAAGTCAATAAATTGATTAATCGTTTTAACACTTATTATATCTGAAATTTAATTTGTTCGTTGGTTCAAAATTTTAAAATTTCTTTAAATCACAACTTAAGCTTGAGTTCAACTCGGACTGGAGGTTTTTTTTTTTTTTATTTTTTTTTTGGAATGAGAATTTTTTAAAATGATATAAAACAAAATTCGATTCGACTCGTTTTAACGTAGATTATTGAAAGATTGTAAAGTAGTTCTCAACCACTTAAAATTTTGCATAATTTTTCAACAATATCTTTAATTTTTGTTAAATATTATTTTTTTATTAAACAAAGTCCCCAATGGAACAATTTCAAATTCCATGGGCCATATAAGCTTGATGCAAAATGGTTCAAAATTTTAAAATTTCTTTAAATTTTAGCCGCATAAATCGGAAGGTTTTTTTTTTTTTTATTTTTTTTTTGGAATGAGAATTTTTTAAAATGATATAAAACAAAATTCGATTCGACTCGTTTTGTCTAGATTGTCGTGCATATCAACAATATTTATTTTTTATAATTTTTTTTATTAAACAAAGTCCCCAATGGAACAATATTCCATGGGCGTATAAGACAATGGGGCTTTTATCCGCATAAATCTAATTATATTAGTACGGAAATTTTATTATGATCGTGGACCAAATATGATTTGATGATCAGGACTAATAGGAAACAACAAAATTTTTACCTTTCACCAGAAAAATATAAAGGATTTTACATTTTTACCTTTTTATAAGGATTTTCATTGATAGACAAGTGTGACATGATGATCCTAGACCACCATAAAACCATTAATATTAGTAAAATATAGCACAAATCTGGTTAGGGTTTACTTAAATAGAAAGCTAAGGATAATATGGTCATTTTAAGTCTAAACAAACCAGGAGTCACCGTGCTGATTCGATGTCAGTACTTGTAGCCACCGCATCACATTAGCCCAGTGCCCGCTCTGTAAAGCAAGAAATAGCATCCGGCGGAGATATTCTCCCTTCTCCGGCGATCATTCATATTTCTTGCTATATTCTTTACCTTGTTGAACTTCTACCATCTTCAACATTGTTCTGTTATTGATCATGACGTCCAATTTATCTCCTAATTCGCCAGTTGATGTATCTGTTGATAACAATATTGGCAATCAAAAACCGCAGTGGAGTAATCTGCAATCTCCCTGGGCGCGAGTGGTTCGAGGAGGCAGCGACTTAATGTCTGATGTTCGGATAACAATGACAAATGCTTCTTCATTGACAGAGTCCAGTTCTAATCCGGAGAAAACCTTTTATTCCGATAATGGCTCATCGGAAACGGTGTCGGCAGAAACCTCAAAGAATGAGCCGGATAATTCTGATCGGAATAATGGTGATGCGGCTGTATTGAAAAAGCCTGCTTGGAACAAACCCTCGAATGGTGGTGGTGTTGTTGAGTCTAGTTCCGTTATGGGTGGCACTGCCTCTTGGCCTGCTCTTTCTGAGTCGACTAAGCCCACCCCGAAATCATCCTCAGATGCCTCGAAATCCAGTTCTGATGGATCAGCTTCTACTTCTCAGGTTTGTTTCCATTAAGACGTTATCACAAATAGTTTGTTGCAATTTAATTTTTTTGGTCAATCCATTTATTCCGTCATTCCTGCACTTAAATTAGTTTTTCTCTGATTGAATATGGACTGTTTTCTAGGCATATATTGAGTTATATATATGATATGTTACCTGCCCAGGTACCTATAGTATCAGAAACATTACAGCGGCAAGTAAATTCTAATGCGAATGTTAATTCCACCCCCAACCACGGGCTGCCTCGTCAGAGATCAATGAGGCGTGGCAGCGGTGGTGGCAGTAGCAATGGCACTAGTGGTGGACCACCGCAGGTTGGCTATAACAGAGCACCACCGCCTCCTCCACCATTGCCACCATCTTTTCCTGCATTGGGACTGCTGCCTCCTTATGGGACTTTTGTTGCTCCTATTTTGGATACTCCTCCTCCAGTAAGAGGTGTCAGACCAATGGGTGGCTTGAGGCCTCAATCAGGGAGTGACCAGTCTTCACAGCCGCAGCCGCAAAGGAGTCCTAGGAGGAATGGGTTTGGTCCACGTCCACGAGGTGATGGACAACACAATCATAATAACGGGGGCAGGCGGGATAGCGATCGAGTGCCTCATCAATTCATTCCACCAGGTCCTTATATTCCACCACCGCCCCCTGGTTCTGCATCTTTTATTGCACCTCCTAATATGAGACCTTTTATGACTCCAATGGGTTATGGTAAGTAAAAATTTACGTTTGTCTTGTTGCCGCTTAAAATGATGTTTTCTTCTCCTGTAAAATTTCAAACTTTTTTGTAGACATGACATCACCTTACATGATTGTTCCAACGCTGGGTCCAGAACCCTTTAGGGGAATACCTTTCATCTCTCAAGCTCCTGCAGCGCCTATGTTTTATCCTACTGCAGATATGCATTTGCCAAACATGATAGTTAGGCAGATAGACTATTATTTCAGGTCAGTGTAAATCGATTATGAATTTTTTAGCCTAGGAATGATGCTCTCAATGTTTTTGCAGCAAATTGATATGAATTTAAAAAATTACTCCTGTTTGGATTGGTTGCGGATGTATGACTGCATTGACACTTGTTACAGTGATGCTAATTTGGTAAGAGATAATTATTTGAGATCTAATATGGATGAAGACGGATGGGTTCCTATCGATCTCATAGCCAACTTTCCCAGAGTAAGTCTTGTGGGTCAATTACATACATGCACTTATTCATATATGTGTATACAGTCACATACATACATTTCAATTCTCTTAGTCATGGCTTATCTTGTCATGTGTATTTCCGTTTGTACTTCATTATGTAGGTCTGACAAATGGACTGTGTTTGATTACTGTCAGGCTTGTCGAGGTTATTAAGAGTTATTGATTGGACAAATGGTGTCCCCTTTACTTATAATAACATATCTCTCTGTCTGAATTGATTACCTGCTCAAACTTGCTCTGTGTATATGATTTTTGGCGGGAGCCTGTCACTGAATCCTGAATTTCAGAATCTATTAGCTACTCAATTCAGGAAAAAACCTTTTTAAGAGATATAATATTCTCCTTCATATGATAGGACCAGACTGTCTCGAGCCTGTTGGTCCTGGAAAATGCTTATATAGGCCACCTGACTCTCCTTTAGCCGATAAATTGTGGAGCTTTCTTGTTATTATATTAATTTACTCAAGCAGATTTAATGAGAAATAGGTGGAACCGTCTCCCTTTTCTTTATTCAATTTATGTGCTCATGAGCATTTGAGTAGGCTATGGGCTGTTCATGGATTTATATATTTACAAAGGTCTTGATAGTGTAGTCTAGGGATTAAATGATGAAATGATTGGGAACGAACTGTCAATAGCACTCCAGATCGTGGGACGACTTCTATCAGCAGTAATTTTGAAAGGCATCTGTTTCTAATTTTTCTAATAAGTGCTTTTTTTGGCAATTACTAGTCATGGAAGCAAAAATAGTTTTTATGTCATTAGACTTCCTGGCTTTTACCTAATGCTGTCTCTTACAGGAGTTTTTTTTCTCGTCCTCTCTCCCCACCCCCACCCCCAACCTCTTATTAATCTTCTGTTTTTGGATGTCCTTGTTATATTACCTTTTCCACTTGTTGAATTGAATCAACTTTTTTTTCATTTCCTTTCAGAGAGCATCCCTTGAATATTTTCTTCCCTTTGCACTTGTTGAGCCCTGCATTAGCCTCATCAATGCACCTTTTGTTAGTCACGGGCAATTTAGGCATGAGGTATACATAAATATTGCACACTCAGGGCCCAGAAACCTTATAGTTTTAATTTAAGGATTTAGTGAAAGGATCAATGAGAAAATATTCTGATCTGACAAGTTCTTCCAATGTGCATAAGAATGTCAAGTCGGGTTGCAGTTTGTATTTCCTTGTCTTGTCAGCATATATTATCTTGCAAATCCAAAAATGTAAGAGTGCTAGTTAAAAGGTAAAACTGAATGTCAACTCACACCAAAAGACAAACAAGTTAAGGATGAACTTATTTATTAGCATTCGAGTTCGATGTTAAGCTGAAGCAGCACAATAAGCTTGAATATGCTTTGGTAATTAGTAATAAATAATTTCTAGGAAAATGTATAAGCCTGTGAGCATAGCTTTTCTTGACTGAAGATATTGAATGGGTTTGAGCTCAAACTTTGCCTAAAGCTCGTTGATCAATTGGACTTGACTGTTTAGGTAAAGAAGTAACTGAAACTTTTGAAGCCTGACCACCTCGGTATTTTAAGCAAAGAAATAGCTCTGCTATAATAGAATAGTACTACGAAATGAAAGTACTGTTCTATTTGGTCAGGCGTTTGGTGGACTGCATGAGACAAAGAAAATGTAATCCGGTATATGATGCTTAGATGTGCCTGCTAAGATAAATTTTAATAAACAGTTCATTCTTGATGATCAGTTTCAAAATTCACAGCATAACTAAATGTTTCCTTTCTTGTTTTGTAGAGAATCTTTATATTGATCATTGAGCAACTAGCTTTTCATTTTTTTGTTGGCTATTAATTTATTATTTATGACATGAAGACAAATAGCCAGACATGCCAATGCCGTTAAGTAGTGGGGTCCTGGGATGCTTTTCCTTCATTTGTGCTATCTTATTAGTCATTGAGTTATTATTAGTATACTAAGTTGTTAGTACTTGACCTAGCTAAAGTTTGCTGGTCTGATTTTGTTCTATTTCTACTTTCTTTATTATAATACAAATTTTCGATTTATTGATCGAACCGTCTTGAAGTTGTTAGTTAAATGTCACTTGCATCCATAATCTAGTCTGTCTTTAGTTATTTTTATATTGGATATCCAATCATGGTCAAATGCTCGCTCTGTTTATTTACTTTTTCAGGTTCAACAAATGACAACTGATATTCAAATGATTCTGGAATCCCTGAGAACTTCAGCGGTGGTTGAAGTTCAGGTAACATCCTTAATCTTCCCAACTGATTTGTCTTTGATAATCTTGCTGCACAACTGACTCCTATGCTCTCCAGTAACGATACGAAGACCTTACGATCCATATTTCATAGTTTGCAGAATTGGTTTTATTACATGTGAAGTAAATAAAAGTGATTCACATTTTCTCCACTATTTTGCTTTCTTGTTTTGTTGGAACAGGGTAACAAGATTAGGAGACGTGAAGATTGGGACAAATGGGTGCATAAAAGTACTCGGGCTTCAGCTGATTCTGGGTCACAGCCTTCTCCTGCTGCAGTGCCACAATCTGATACTTTATCGGCTTCAATCCAACAGATGTCTTTAAATTCTGGCAGTACAAGAGGTTCCGAGGACACCACAGGCTCTCAGTAAATATCGGGATCTAAATAAGAGGCAGCTGATGAGCATGTCCATCCAACACTCATTTATGACCGTTGTTTTCTTGACAGAACACAGGTGCTTACGGTGGGACCCGTTTGATCAAGGGCCTAGTCGATTGTTAGGTAGAGAGTTTCCATTGCACTGGATCGTTAGATGAGTGTCGTTATATAAAAAAAAGACAAAAATATGTTTTTTTTTATTTTGTTAAATATCTATTTATGCACACGTCACTCATCTAATGGTGTGGTGCAATAGAGACTCTTCAACTGGCGATTGAGCCGAAGTTTTGCAGTTATTCTGGGGGGTTACTAGTGATTGGTACTACTACTACTACTACTACTACAACAATCATAGCCGTGTGGGGTGGGGGTTGGGGTGGTGGGTACTGTTCAACTACCGATGGAGGAGCTAATAATAAAAGTTTTATATAGAGAAAGGGAAAGAGCTTTGAGGAACCAGTGAATTTGATAAATAACGTTGTACAAGAAGTCAATGTGGAGGATGAAGTTTGGTTGTTTTATTTTTTGGTAATACTTATGTTATTATTATGTGGGATTTGGTTTGGATTGTAAAGAGGCTTGGTGTGTTGGTAGGCTTTGATATTTTTTGTGTTGATAAAAAATTTGCACCCTTTGATTCTGAGTTGTTTTCTCTAGGGAGAGTCTTATCACATCTAAAAGGTCATCCTGATCGAATTTGGGTCAGGATAAATAATTGTTCATCCTGACCGAATTTGGGTCCGTAAAAGTAGGTGTGTTAAGACTTTTTTAGGTGTAAAAAGACTTTACCTTTCTAAATTGCACATGTCTTAATAAACTATTTTGGGTTGAGTCCTACTGTTACTTTCTTCCTTAATTTCATTATTATTTCACGGCGACTGAGAAAAAAAAGAGGAAAGTATTACGATGTTCATAACATCTCTATGGTTGGAGCTCACAAATTTTTGGAAGCTCAAGCAGCCCTCCACACCTCTACTAGACAGGATGTGGTACACGGGGATAAATGGACGACTTGAGAACAAAGCGTTTCGAAAGTGTAACGTTTGATGTGTCTGTCCGCAACTTCTTCTTCCTTTTCTGATATTGGCGACAACTTGGGATCGATCGTTGCTTCCTTCTCTTTCTACTAACTGGAGCTTGGAATAGCTGCAGAGCATCTAAACCGTTTTTTTTTTTTTTTTTTTTTTTTTGTTTTCAGAAGCACGTCGCCTTGGTGTTTGTGAATTCAGGTGGAGAGCAACTAGTTATCGTGTATTAATCGTCTTGTTTGCCTTGTTGAGGACCTCTCAGTACTAGGATTCTTGGCTAATGATTGCATGGAAGAAGTCTCTTTTTTCTCCTTTTTATGTTGTCAAGCGTCTGAAGAATGTCCTTGCGTATTTACTGGTGAGATATGGTATTTACTCTTTGGGCGTAACTTGTTGGGGTGTTTCGCCTCTGGACAATGTTGTCTCCCCTTGTTTTTTGTTTGGGAGATGTTGATGAATAAATTGCTTGTTATCCTCGATTTTTTTTTTTTAATATTATAAGTAATTTTGGTAATTACCATTTATACGATAGAAAATGGGTGTGTTCTAAATAATAATAATAATAATAATTGAAATAAGTACCACACTTTTACCAATAGCATCACGACTGCTTCAGGCATCCAAAAAAAATTACTATTGTGTAAAATACACCGACTTTATAGTGATAAAAGTATCACGGATGAAAAACAAAACTGCAAAAAAAAAAAATCAGTGACAGTGACATTCCTAGTGTGGAGACAGAAGTAAAAAAAATAAATAATATGTGTGGTGTCGTAAATGAATAAAAAATAATATAAAAAAGGGTCAATAATAAATACGTGGGTTACATTTTTAAATGTCTTCTTTTAAAACCAAAACTAATTCTATTAAAAAAGAAATCAACCAGCCCAACTAAGCTGTTAAACAAACCGAACGTTCACAAACAAGCGCCGAACTCACTTCGCTCGAAATTCGTTCATTTACGCTATCGTTCAGCCTGAAAGAAGTTTTCTCGCTTCGTTTAAACAAATAACATGAAGCTCGCTTCGTGAACGCCGTTATCGTTCACGAGCTTATATAATATATATAATATAAATAATAAATATAAAATAGCAAATATCAAATATCTTTATCAATTATCAGTAGAGCTGTTAAACGAACCGAACGTTCATTTAACATAAAACTAACTGGCTAGTTTAAGCTCGTTTCATTTATACTATCGAGCCGAGCTCGAAGCGAGTGTTCTCTTGCTTCGCTTATTAAACGAAATAACACGGAGCCTGCTCGTCAGAACGCTCGTTAGTGTTCGTGAACTTATATTATATATTATACAAATATATAAATAATAAATATAAAATAACAAATAAATATCCCCATTCCATTCAGCATTTCAGCCGTTCAACCCTAAACAACCCCCGCCGCTCTCCCCTCTCTGCCTCTCCCCTCTCCCCTCCGGACTCGGTTAACTCACCGCCGATCTCCCTCACAGCCTCAGTCCGCCGCCGTCGCTTCACCTTCTTGGCTAGTTGGCTGCTACATGTTCTTTCAATAGCATAACGGAATCAATCGGTTTCGCCGTCCATTGTCTCCGTTCCGGCCGCCCATCGTCTTCTACTCCTTCACGGTAAGTCAGGATCGGGAAGTACTTTTTATTTCATGCTTCTTTGCTGCATCGTCTTCCTTGTTTCTTGCTGTTTCAATCTTGACCATGGTGATTAATATGATATTTTTCTGTTTTAATTTCAATAATAAATGTTCTTGAAGATGATAATGGATTAATCGTGGCTTTTGCAAAAAGATCGCATTTTGATTGATGGGTTCTTATTCAATTTTATTATTTTAGTTGAATTGTGTTTGTTCTCTTGCCCATATAAATAATGAATTAATTTTCTACAGAATTTGGTTCATATATGTTCTGTCAATGGATGCATATCTGTTCTGTCATTGAATTTTGTTCATATCTGTTCTCTTTCTTAAAAAAAAATTGCTATTGAACGAGCCGAGCTCGAGTTCGAGCCTGTTCGTGAGCTTGATCTCGATCTCGAGCTCGAGCTCGAACATTTTCCCTTCTTATCGAGCCGAGCTCGAACATTTTCCCTTCTTATCGAGCCTAGCTCGAACAGGCTTTTAAGCTCGTTTGTGTTAACGAGCCGAGCCGAGCATACCCAATAATAAACGAGCTCGAGCTTGAACATCAGCTATTCTACTCGGCTCGGCTCGGCTCGTTAACAGCAATATCAGCCATTCAGCCCTAGACTAGTAAAACCTTATACACCTGCCGCTCTACCCTCTCCTCCCTCGGACTCTGTTCTTTCACCCTCACAACTCATAAGCCACACGACTCACCGCCGATCTCTCTCACAGCCATCAGTCCGCCGCCGTCCCTTCACCTGCTTGGTTGCTTCTTCTTTTAATAGAAGCCAAACATGTTTTTCAATAGTAGCAGAACAAAATCAATCGATTTCGTCGCCGTCCATCGTCTCTGTTCCGGCCGCCCATCGTCTTCTACTCCTTCACGGTAAGTCGGTAAGTACTTTTCATCCGACTCTTACACTATTTCATGCTGCTTTGCTGCATTCTAATCAGTCGTTTATGGTTTTGGGGGGGGGGGAGGACCAATAAAGAGTACCTGAGAAATGCTTACAATTTTTGTCTGTACTCTCAATAGTATTTGCTTTAACTAGGTTAATTAGCAACATGTGCTTTTCCGTCTTTTGTTATCCAAACCAACTACACAGACAAAACCAGACACAAATATAATAATAAGAATGAAGAAGAGAGGCACAAGCACAAATAGCCTGATACATATATCAAATGAATTGCAACAGTGGTGCCAACTTCAGCTATGTATTTTTGTTCATCAAGACCTTAGACTCTTCGTCCTAAGATAAATTTGAAAGCAGATCAGAAGCACTTTTTTTTGAGTTTGTAAGGGTGTTATCTTGATGATTATAAACAAACCATTCCCCTAAAAAAATTTGATATTGAACGAGCCGAGCTCGAGTTCGAGCCTGTTTGCGAGCTTGATCACGAGTTCGAGCTCAAACATTTTCCATGCTTATCGAGCCGAGCTCGAACAGGGTTTTAGGTAGAGCTGTTAAACGAACCGAACGTTCACGAACAAGGCTTGAACTCGGCTCGTTTAAGCTCGTTCATTTATGTTATCGAGCCGAGCTCGATTAGGTTCTCCTGCTCGTTTACTAAACGAGCGAACACGAGCCTGCTCGTGAACGCTAGAGTGTTCGCGAACTTATTTAATATATATAATATAATACTATAATATCAATTCCCCCTAAATAATAAGGGTAATGATAGAGTTACTCCCTAAATTCTACACTATGTTTACACCCAAGATAATCTTGTGGTTGTGATTTATTCAAGTTTTTTCAATTTTTTTTACAAGTGAAAAATATGTGGTGAGATGATGATGGTGTATAAATGGTGTAGACTTAAGGGAGTAAACCTATCACACCCCAAATAATAAATATAAAAACACAAATATCAAATATCAATTATCAGCCATCCTGTTCCTGCCCATTCAACCCTAACAAAACATAATACCTCTCCCCTCTCCCCTCTCCCCTCCCTCCTCCCTCCTCCCTCCTCCGGACTCGGTTCTTTCGCACTAAACTCACCGCCGATCTCCTCACAGCCATCAGTCTGCCGCCGTCGCTTCACGTGCTTGGCTTTCAATAGTAGCATAACGGAATCAATCGGTAAGTCGGTATTAATTTGGAACAGCTTACGGCTATGACGGTAAGTAAACTATTTCATGCTTTTTCTTTTTGAATCGACCGCAGTCGGGGATTAAGTCGGATTCTCTAATGCATCGACGGCATACCCCGAATAATGAAATGGGGAAAACGGAGGAGGAGAGATATTTTTTGTGATTGAAAGCTCCAAATTCCTTGTTTTTTGTTGTTTCAATCGATTGTATAAAGAAATTATTTGTTTGTGCCTTTTGATTTTATCCAATTTATACTGTTAGTATGAGTTTCTTCCACAACTCTGTTTTCAAGATTTAATTTAACACATTCTCCTTGTCAAATGTGAAGATTGACTGCACACAGTTGCCAAACTAATTTCATTTTCTTATCATTTTGCTAGCATGAGTCGCATCCAATCTGTAGGTGGTGTGGCATTTTTTTTCTCTTAAATGTCCTTTTCTAACTGAAGTGCTGCTCCTGGTGCATTCTCATGTCCGTCTGCACTTTAGCTTAGATTTGCATTCTTTTAAGCTGCCCCTGGAGTTTGTTTGTCTTTAGTTTCTACCCCTAAAAAAAATTGCTATTGAACGAGCTGAGCTCGAGTTCGAGCCTGTTTGCGAACTTGATTTCGAGCTAGAACATTTTCCCTGCTTATCGAGCCGAGCTCGAACAGGCTTTTAGGCTCGTTTGTGTTACCGAGCCGAGCCGAGCCGAGCATACTCGATTATAAACGAGCTTGAACATCAGCTACTCGGCTCGGCTCGGCTCGTTAACAGCACTACTACTTATAGGCTCGTTTGTGTTAACGAGCCGAGCCGAGCATACTCGATTACAAACTAGCTCAAGCTTGAACATCAACTACTCGGCTCGGCTCGTTAACAGCACTCTTCTTTCCTAAATCAACCCACAGACTCCCATTCCCTTTCACCCCTCAACATAATCGATGTCGGCTACAACTGACTAAGACCCGCCTCCAGCCACATCCAACCAATACCTGTTGATTGCCCCCATAGAGGAATTCGAGGATCATATTTTCTCATCGCACCGTAGATTCGATCGTATGTGGGTGATTTAGGAAAGAAGATGATGTCTGGGCTTTTTTTTAGGACAGGTTGATTATGTTAAGTGCTTTTCCCTGCATTTCTTACCTCCCAAAAAAAGCTTTTTTTTTAATCAGCTTGCTTCATGTGAAAAAGAAACTTGGTAGATTGCAGGTGTCAACGCTTGGTACTTTGGAAAAAGTTTTCAAACCTCAATTAAGGGCTTCCCTTTTTGCCTTCAGGCCCTTGATTCAGTGTTTCTCAGTAATTGATTTACGTGCTTCCCAACTTAGCCATAAAGTGGTACTAATTAGCGCGTTCTCTACCTCCCTCACAGTTTACAAGCTTTGCTGTTTTTTGAAGAGTTAACTATATCTCCTCGAAGAAGAAGCCATGGCAGGAAAAGAAATTAAATCCGTTGCAAAGTTGGCTGGTGCATATCAATATCCGTGGCAAGAGAAATTGGCAAAATACAAGGATGAGCTTACAAAGGGTGTTTGGGGTTATTGGGAGCTTGGAGCATGGAAGCCTCTTGCTATCAGGGCTAGGCATCGTGCTCGACTCCGTAAGGAGGTCCTTGTTAATGGCGGGGATTGGCCATATGATCCAGAGAGGAAAGAGATGAGAACAAAGATGAAAGGCCACAAATGCGACAGAATTGCTGCAGAAAAGAGGGAGAATACTGCTGCTTTGATGAAGAAAATGCCTAAAATGCTGAGTGATTATAGGAAGAAGAGGTGGGAGAGGAAGATGAAAGCAGAGGAGGATGCTGCAAGAAGATCAATTCAGGAATAGGTTCGGCACCCATTGGTACTCCTTATGCTTTACAATTTTTTGCATTATGATTTAGTGGTAGCGCTTATGTTTTTGTGACTATTTTCAAATTGATCGGGTCTTATTCCTCTTTCTGGTTATTCATGATGGTGTGATTGAGGAAACTCGTGCTTTGATTTGAGTAGGGGATAAATACAATTGGGGTTGCCCTTTTGTTTCATGAATTTTACATTTCTATCAACTATGTGTTTCATCTTCACGCTTTTACACATCATCTATGTACATTTTGGTCCAAGGTGTTGCTTGTCCAACAACCAACATTGAAGCTACGACATGAACCAACCCACAAAACCTTGACACGTGGCAAAAATGGTATAAAAAAAAGATGGTCGGTACCACCGAATATGTGGGCGGTTTGGGCAGTCACAGACGTGGGTTAGCAAACCTTTTTCCAAACATAAAGGTGTGTGTGTGTGTGTGTGTGGGGTGTGTTTGTAAAATTCATGTTTCCTAAAACCTTTGGTGTAAAAATCGAATGTCCCCTTTAAGAATGCATATCATCCTCTAAAACGGTGATAAACATAACGTATGAAATGGAAATTAAATAATTTCCACCAATTAAAAAAAAAAAAACAAAAACAAATGAAAAGCATGGGATCATTTTGTAACAATTATCAATATTGTTAAAAAAAATGTACTTAGAGATCCATGTAGTCTTCTCATATTGTATTTAGAGCAATCTTAAGCTTAGTGTTTGTTTAGAGCATTCTTAAGTTTGAGTCTTCTCATATCGTATTTAGAGCAAGCTTAAGGTGGTACATTGCTTATTATCCTTTGATGTACTTGTGAATGCATTAATTTAGGTCAACTTTAGGACTTGCCCATTATCCTTTGATTTAATACATTGCTTATTATCCTTTGATTTAATATATTTAGGTCAACTTTAGGACTTGCCCATTGTCTTTAAATTTAGCACTTTAACCCTCTATCTTGTGTTATATTTTGCAACAAACATACTTTTTCGAATTTTATATTAAATGAAAAGGAAATTACACGTTTGACATTCACTCGTCATCAACATTTCACACGTTTTCACATTTTTTACTTTTTCTCTATTTCTTTTTTATATTTTAATTGTTATAAGCAGTCTTTTTATTTTTATTTTTTATATTAAATCCCCCCTCTCCAATTTCAGCCTTTCCCCCCAATTTGTCCTCCAACAAGTGCCTCCGTCATTTCGTTTGTGTCTCTCTCTAAGGTGAATAGTTGTTCGATGTTTTCTTTCTCAACCTTCAAAGGGTGTTTGAAGCAATGGTTTCAGAATCTTTTGAGGGTGCTCATAGGCTCTAGTGTTCTGAACAGAACACAAAACTTCAAACATGGAGTTGTGATTCGTACATCAAAGGACATTAGACCTTACTTCACAAGTGCGATACATTTCCATGTTCAGATCAGTTATCACAAAAGCAATACTCTACGTACTTTAAAATCAATAACCTTTTGAAGATTCATTAACACAAGTATAAAAATAAACATTATTGCAATAATTTGTTCTAAAGAATAATTCACAAAATTACTGACGATTAGCAATTTACTCACCATAAATATGTTGCTCAACACTCATTCTTCGAAGTGCCATCTTGAGCACAATTCTTGCCGGCGCCGGTAGACACTTGGCGGCGTTGACTGAAACTACCCACGATTGATTAATCTTCTGTTGATGGGTGATAATGTCGAAATTATCACGGTGTTAAAAGTGGTGTTTCGTGGTGGATATCTGTGTGTTGTACTTAGTTATGTCGTGTTGTCCTTAGTTAAACCCTACTTTGTAACTTGCCTATAAATAGAGACTCATTGTACATTTCACATATACGCATTAATAGAGAAACACGGGCAAGCTCTGCCAAGTTTCATACTCCCTTTCATTTTACTTTACAACCACCATGAATTCTCTCCCGCCGCTGTGCACCACCGGCTTTCATACATTTTTCTTGCCAGATCGATATCCACCACGAAACCACCGTTAAACACACCGTGATAATTTCGACATCATCAATCGTAAGAAACACATATAAACAATAATAGAAATCACTTATATACTCGTACAATACAATAATATATAAGAAGGACGAAAAAAATGATAAATGGGTCCAGAATGACAAATTTCAAAATCAGATATTAGTAAGGACAAATTGCTAATATAGTGACAAAAATGCCCCTTTATAATTTTAATAATAAATAATACCAAGGAAGAAGTAATAACCCAGTAAAACGTCAGTAATATCCAATGAAAAAAATAATAAGTAAAAACAAGTAAAACAAGTAATAATGATAACTTGAAAAAAATCGTAACACCCAATCAAAAAAAGTAATGACCTTAAAACAAGTAATAACAACCCGTAAAATATATTAACGGCCAATAAACAAGTAAATAATGATCCGTAAAATGTCGTAACATCCTAAAAACAAGTAATGCAATTGTAAAATGTAGTAACGGACAATAAACAAATAGTAAACCTCCTTCTCCAACGGAGGCCAAAATCCGGCGACAACGCAGCGGAGTTGGAAATACAGCAAACAGCAAACCTTCTTCTCCAAATCCTCTTCTTACCTTTTTCAATTGTTCAATCATTAGCAAATCCACTGTCTTTTTCTACATATATACATCAATACATATAATATGGCTGCTGAGCAAACACGCAACCTTGATAAATTTTCATTTATGTCATACAAAGATCTCGTGAAAGAATACCGGTGAACCGGAGACTTGAGAGACCACCACCTCTTTCATCTGCCCCTTTCTCGTCGTCGTCGTCGGCACCAAGTGGTCGGAGAGGAGGAGCAAATAGCAAATTCATTCGCCGTTTATCCAAATCTTCCAATCCAGGTTTCCTTCTCCGGCAGCCTTGTCTCCTCCGGCTGCTTCAAACAAACCAAAAAAAAAAAAAAATTCTTTCTTCTCTCTCAATCGGCTGCTTCCTGATCTCAAAAAAAAAAAAAATCGTTCTTTCTTCTGCCCCATTTTGAATCACAATCTATCTGTTACTCTTTCCCTTCCATTCATCAAAAAAAAAAAAAAAAATCTTTCAACCCCAAAAATTATTCAAAAAAAAATATATATATACAGCGTTTCTTCTCCTGCTAATTCAATATACCCCGGCGTCCATGATCGGAGCTCTCTGAACGAACAAGCAGCAGTCAGACGGTGGACGGTGTCAATTGACTTTTTGGAGGAGGTTTCGGTGGCGGCACACGATGGATTGTCATCGATCTACTGTTGCACAGAGACGGAGGGATGGGGTTATGCAACAGATACTCCCGCTGGATTTGCTGTTGGGACGCAATTGACAGGAGAACCACCGATGGTGGTGCAATTGGCCGGAGAACGCAGATGCCGATCTGGTTTCTTAGAAGGAACGCTGATGGAGAAGGAACGCCGATGCTAATTTCTTTTTAGAATGAGGGTTTTTTTTTTATAGATATATAGGAAAGGGTGTTTTTGGAAAGTTATATAGGTTTTGTCCTATATAATTAGTAATGTCCTTGCATCCTGGTTTCTTTATTTTTTTGTCCTTCCTGACAAAAATCTATATAATATTATAACTATTATGATGAGTAAGTATTCCATTTAAATGTTATAATATATAATATTATTTTACTTTGATGATTTTGTAGTTTGAACTATTAAACTCGACTCTTGAGTTTTATTTAAATATTTCAATCTTTTAATAAAATTGCTTCTTATTATAAAAAGAAAAAGTAATCGACTCAACCCCTTTTACTATGCAATATGCATATGATGTTTAGATCACTTACTTACATAAATTTGATGTGTATCACGTAAATACTACCATAAACATAACTATCAATCATTTATCATGTTTACCTCTTAACCATCATTTACCATTTAATGATATTGGAACACTTAATACTCGGGTTAAATGGTTAACCCGAGTTACCGAGTTCATTATGTTTTAAACTTGTATATCTTAATAATTTTTCTTTCATGTTTTTAGTATGGGATATTACATTTCCCCCTCTTAAGGAAACGAGGTCAACCGACGTCCTCGCCATAACCTTATCAGAGGTATCTAGAGGTGGGCCCTACCATCTATAGTGGTGTGGCAGTTAAATTCGTTTGGTAGTCAGCTCTAATATCATATGTAACGCCCCAAAACTTGAGTCTGGTGGCTGCTTTTGAGACATAATGGATCGCCAGGACCTTATCATGGGTATTTAGAAGTGGCCCTCAGAACTTGGGCATAGCGGTGCCACTTGAGAAATTATAGATCGTCAATTAGAATGGCCCTCAAAACTTGGGCATAATGGATCGTTTGCTTTATCACATGTATCTAGAGGTGGCGGGTTTGAGAAACGCCATTTAGAAATGTCCCACAGAACTTGGGCATAATAGATCGTTTGCTTTATCACATGTATCTAGAGGTGGCTCCCATCAGAACTTGGGTCTGGCGGCGTTACTTGAGACATAATGGATCATGTAACTATTTAGGCCCATCTTCCTCGCTTGGTATGAAATGGTTATATAATTCGAGTTACCAAGTCCATTATGTCTCAACCTTATATCTTAATTTTTTTTTTTACAGAAATGAAAGAAACACACGCACACACACTTTTATCTCCATTGAGATTCGAATCCGAAACTCACTAATAACCGCAGCTTACTGTTGGGCTATATAATATAATATCCCACATTGAATAATTTGTCTTTCAAAATTTTCAGTGTGAGATATTATATTATATCATTTAAATACGAATTTAACATAACAATAAATTATTGTCCATGTATTATTCGCGTGTTTGGCGGAATTGATTTAATAAATCATTTACTCATTTTAGATCACTTATATATATATATATAGCATGACACTTGCATACTAGTATTAAAATATATTTTGTATTTGTCATTAAATAACAATATTACATAACAACCAAAACTTTTACCCATTTACCCTTTAACCAATCTTACCCCTCGATCCATCTTAACCTTTCTAATATGTAAATGATAATTATATCACTTATACGTTAGCAGACAACTGTAATATACTTGTTGATTTTTTTTTTTTTCTTTTTCTGAGTGCCCTAATCTTCGGGCGTATGCAAGAGCTATAACGACTTTGTCTTTTCGTCCCTCGTCACAAGTTTCGTCTACAAGAGCTATCATGACAATGAAGTTTCGCTTCCTGCCCTGGAAATCATAAGTTCGACACAATATGCAAATATCACAAACCATATGCCAAGAACAAATCACAAAGATAAACCCTAAACCCTAAACTCTAAATAACAAAGTCTCAAAATTAAACATCTCCAAGCACATGAGCAACAATAACAAAGATAACAAAGTCTCCGCGACACTAATCCAATTGAAATTTCATTTTTCTAATTGACTTTATTCGTTTCTAAGAATATTTTTTTAATCACATTCAAACTATCTTTGTATTGCTTGAACGTTCTTTAAAATAAACAAAATAATAATAATAATAATAATAATAATAATAAAATCTGCCAATCAAGGCTCTTAGCGATGAAGTGTGACGATGCTAAATAATGCACTACCAGTAAAATGAGGCCACGTATAATCTAAGGATGAGCTGAAAGAGATCAAGATGACTAGATATGAACAAAAAGGTGGTGTTTTTGGTGTAATATGGGTGAGTCAAGAATGTGTCTTGGATTGCTTCACGATATCTGTGTGAAAGTCGGGAATCAAGCCTTACGTAGTTCCTGGAATGATGTATTTATAGGCACATGTCCTTCTTCTGCCCTAAAATTAAGGGCGGCTGGGTCTATTGACATAAATACCCTTAAATGGGCCTTGTCTCCTTGTCCAAGAAACCTGTGGATGTGGGCCCGGGGTCTCGGGCCAAGGATCACGATATCGACTCGAGGTGGTCCGAGGTGAGCGTTCGAGTTCAAGTACTTGTGGAATCTCCCCTAGGCCACGGTCTCGAGGTATGTCTCTTCTCCGACTCGAGGCGGATAATATACTTGGACTTTTCCACATGCCAGCTGGACCAATGGAATAATTCCACGTGGAGGAGCGAATCCCTGCATCATCATAAGCCCCCCAGATCGGAGATCAGATCGTCTCGACTTCTGATGTCGGGTCTGAAAATTTGAATTTCTCTTTTGACACGCGGTCTCTTCTGGGCGGGAAAGACAGCTGTCACCCTCAATTGATGCAACCGGTTATAGGATGACGTCGCCACACCGCCAAAGATTACTGTGGTGAAAACGAAGCGCCCCTTATTGGGCCACGTGGAGATTTAGCCCTTGGTTCTCGCACATACGCTTCTATAATCGCCCAAAATCCCACCCTTTCAAATCACTTGCAAGATTTACTCGCATATAAGGAGTCCAAAACCACAGAAGCTTCTCCATCGCTATTATTTGCTTTTGTTCTACCAGAAAACTGCAAGTAAGCTCTAATTTCTCCAACTCTTTTCTGTCTTTTATTTCTCGTATCTTTCATTTGGTTCCATGTCTAGTAGCACTAGTGATTCACAAAATAGAGAGGAAGTTGTAGAAATTGTAGAGGAAGAATCAACGGAGGAGACGGTTTCTGAACACCCAACCGTTTCCGGTGAAGGATTCATCGGAGAAGAAGAAGGAGAAGCGGAAAGGGAGGAGGGAGGAGAGGAGGAAACGTCGTCTCGACCCGTTGGCCCTTCTCGGCCTACCACCAAACGTAAGACCAGAATGCTAGGTCAGGGTCCGTACGGATGCAAATCGAACTTGAGCCAAGATAAAGCCAAAGCCATCTGTTTGAGATATGGAATTCCGTATTCTTCTGAGAATATTAAGGTGTCACACGGTCGATTCAGCTTTGCTGTGAGCCTCCCCTTTGTTCGCGCGCCATTTGACGCGCAATTAAAGGAAGGACTTCGGTTTCTTTCGACCCGTGCCTAATTGCTGTTCTTCAACACTATAAGATCTGCGTTACCCAGCTTGCTCCTAACGGGGTCCGGAGCGTAATGGGTTTTGTACTGGCGTGTCGAATCGCCAAGGTCGAGTTCTCAGTTCGACTTTTCCGCCAATATTATGCCTTATCGAGCTTGCGGGGACGCAGGTGGTACACATTTGAAGCGTCCTTTGACGCCGGAATTTGTGAGAAAGGTGACTCGCGTCTCAGGCGACCCGGAAGCCTAATTTTTTCTTCATTCGCACGGGCTAGTTGACATCGACATTCACACTGGTACAAAGGCGCGGAAATCGCATGATCGACTCGACTCGAGACACCCTAACGGGTGTGGAGCCTCGAGGTGGTTCATCCCGACATTGCCACACGAAACACGCATTCACCGTATCCCTATGCCGATATCGAGACGGCCGGTCCAGGCGCCTATCTCGAGCTTGACGAAGACATTCGTCTTTTATGTAGGACCTTTATGCATTCTGTCATGCCATAACACTTTTGTATTTTTAATTGCTGTTCTAACGTCGAATTTTCTCTGTCCGCAGTGGATCATTTCTCAAAGATGGACGCTTGGGCAAGATGCTCGACCCCAAAACTACCGACCGAAGAAAATCCAAGCATTTGGTTGGCATTGGGTCGAAAACGGCGATGTCTGGCGGCTGCGACCACGGGCATCAAAGGGGCCGTCTCGATCCGCTACACTTGTATCGACATCCAACATCCTCGAGGATCACCTGACGAGGCTCGGCCGATCGAGAAAGCGAGAGCCTTGTGCCGAGGAAGCGTCAAAAGACAACGGAGGTGAGGCACGGGATTGGGAAGAGACCCGCAACTAGCCCCTCCTGTCTCCACCGATGCGCTTCCTGCAGTGAGCATGTCGGAGATGGATGGCATGACTCCTGAGGAGCTGCATGACTTTATTATGAAGAGTAGTCGAGCGGTAAGTCTTATTTTTATTTTCCTTATAAATTTGTGATCTGGGTCTATTTTTGATATCATCAGTGTGCTCTTTTGCAGACCCGACTCGCAGCCTAAAGTCGCACTCAGCAGATTGTGTCTCCGTCACCGCTGCTCCGGAGGAACACAAGGAAACCATCGCGTCGACCACGGACACATAGAAGCGAAGGCCAAGATAAACAAATTAGACGAACGCCGTGTGGCGGAGTCGGATCGAGAAAGGCTAGAGATGATCTATCCTAAGCTCGAAAGATGTATCAGCGAGGGATGCGAGGATGGCGATGTTGAGATCGGAATTAGCAGAGGTGAAGTCGGAGCTTGAAGGGACTAAAGCCGAACCGGTAGGGGCGATCAAGGCTCGTTCTACCGCCCGATCTCTTCTCGACGAGTTAACGACTCGAGTGAAACCGCTAAGCGGGACTTTTTGAACTCAAAGGAACTTGAGGACGATCGGCGTTGCTTTCATGACACATTGGGGCATGAAAGATGGATTTACAATGGCTATCGACCAAGTTAAAGAGGTCGATCCAAACTTCGACGTGTCCGCCATCGCGAAGCCTTATCTATATGATCTCGAGGCCATTCCTCGTTATGGGCGATACTTTCTTTGAGTTCAAGGTGGCGTCTCTTTGTATAAAAGCACGTGACTTCCGTTTTGAGCGACGAGGGCACAGAAAATGTCGAGTCTGGGGATCAAGTCGATCCTAACGCTTCGACCTCGAACCAGCCTGATGCCTGATGCTATTTCTTCTTTTCGTTACTTTAAGCAGATCGATTCGATTTGGTTGTAATAACTTTTATGATTTTACTTGTCTGAACTTTCATTTTGTCCATTCGATCTTGTAAACTTTGACATTTTAATTTTGCATTGATCTTTAGATTTGAATTTTATGCTTTTCACTGAATGTCTTTTGTTTCTTATTGATCGTTTATTCAGGGTGTAATCTTTTTGATCTTAATTCCCTTGAAAATGTTGCCTTATGGGGTGTAGTCCTTCGGACTTAATTCCCTCATTGCCCTCGAAGTGTAGTAGGAGTTCATGACTCCTGGTACACTTGAGTATGAGTCGACCTAGCATTGTGTTGCCTTGTTAGCTTGACTTGGCTTTTTGGTCGGAGCTCGATTCAATTATTCTGCTTTTGATCGGGCACATCGTGGTGCTTATGATCGAGCCGAGTTAAGAATCCATCGCGGGATTCGCCGACTGCTTAGCATCGTGGCTTACTGGCATATCGGAAGTGATACAAGCGTTGTCAGTGACTTGGCTTTATTCACTATTTTGTTTTAAATTTGCCGACTGCTTAGCATCGTGGCTTACTGGCATGTCGGGAGTGATATAAGCGTTGTCAGTGACTTGGCTTTATTCACTATTTTGTTTTAAATTTGCCGACTGCTTAGCATCGTGGCTTACTGGCATGTCGGGAGTGATATAAGCGTTGTCAGTGACTTGGCTTTATTCACTATTTCCTCCAGCCTCGTCGCGTCGAGGTGATATAAGCATTGTCAATGACTTGGCTTTTTTTCACCGTACAGGGCTGAGTTGTTCAGGTCGGATAATGGATGTCGCGGTCGATTATTGCGTAATTAAAAAGAAAAAGAAACCATGCTTAATAAAAGGAATCGAAATATATCGTCATATCGACCTATTACAATTGATGAGAATAGAACTGCAAAAGTCATGAAAAATAGAAAATAATTTAAACATAATACTTTCTGAGGTTGGTGGCATGCCAAGTTCGAGGGATCGTGCTTCCATCCGACCGCTTAATGATATGACCCTTAGGGTGCACTTTCAAGATTTTATACGGACCTTCCCAATTCGCTCGAGCTTGCCTATTGGGTCTCGCTTTGTCGGCTTCATTTTTTCTCAATACGAGGTCTCCTACTTGGAAATATTTGTATTTCACCTCGCGTTGTAATCTTGAGCAATCTTTCTTTATAATCGGCCATCCGATACGCCGCCATTTCCTCTTCTCTTCGACATTGTCTTTTTCTTCTCTTAGATCGGCAGCATTAGTTTCGACATTATAAGCTAAAACTCGAGGCGATGCTAGTCCGATTCTGCAGTATCGCGACTTCACATCCATAGGCCATGGCAAAAGGAGTTTCTTGGGTGCTTGAGTTGGGTCAGACGATATGACCATAATATCTTGGGTAATCGAAATTGCCCAATCTCGGCCTTCATCTTCCAATCGCTTCTTCAATCCAAACTTGATGCATCTGTTTTGTCCGCTCGACTGGTCCATTAGGATCGAGGTCGGGACATCGACGTCGTTCGTGCTCGATCCTGAATTCTTTCAACCAAGTCGCACTCTATCATCAAGAAATCGAGTCCCGTTGTCCGAGACCAGATACTTCGAATTCGAACCTACATAAAATATTCTCCCACGAAATTTTTGATGGTGCAGGCCCCGATTTCGATAAGAGCCTTGGCCTCGACCCATTTAGTAAAATAATCAACCGCAACGACGACGCACGTTACTTGAAATTCCCGAGCTCGAGGTAGAGGTCCGACTATATCGACTCCCCATTCATCGAACGGCCATCTGGACTCGATGGCATTCATTTCTCTCGTGCTTGCGATGAGTTACCACGTCGTGTACTGGATGTGCTCGCAACTCATTACCAATCGACTCGCATCTTTTGCATTGACGGCCGAAATATCACGCGCTTTGCACTTCCTTACCAACATTCGAGCTCGCAATGATTACCACAGACTCGCCGGTGTATCTCTTGAGCAGATAAGCCCCCCTCTTCTTCCGATGCGCATCGCATCCAAGGGTTACAAACGATTTTCGTAAAGCACATAATCGAAAAGAGCGTGCACTGGAGGCTTGAAGTCGGATTTTCCTGGCCCGAGACTTGTCGGTGGGAAGGGTTCCATCTTTCAAAAATAGTGCTATAGGATCCATCCAGTCGATCTTTGGACCACAAAGGTTGCACGTCGACCTCGTCATAACTCCGCCTCGCTAGCATCTCAACCGTAACTTTCCTCTTAGATTTGAAATTGACGCGAGTTTAGACAACGATCGGCTCGCTTGTTCTCACTTCAGGGTA
Organism: Gentiana macrophylla; assembly: GCA_026214975.1. Lineage (NCBI taxonomy): Eukaryota > Viridiplantae > Streptophyta > Magnoliopsida > Gentianales > Gentianaceae > Gentiana > Gentiana macrophylla. The sequence continues at coordinate 157,543,273 of CM047805.1, forward strand.
CTGTTCGATTAGGATCGTCTTGAATTTCGACATTAACCTCTCGAACAACCTTTAGATAGCTTTTCATTGATTCTTCTTTAGCTTCATACTCTCCTCAAGACGTGATTTACCACGAGTTGAGAGTCATTTGACACCGAAGATTCTCGACCCCAACTTCGATGCTAGCTTCAAACTCGTGATTAAGGCCTCATATTCGGCCGTTGTTCGTAGCCTTGAACTCGAACCGAAGTGCATACGGAAACTCTTCTCCTTTCGGGCTAACTAGCGATAAACCACTCCACACCCTCCTTACTCGATGCACCATCGACGTGAAGTGTCCTTCGCTCCTCGATGGTCGTTTTCCTTGCTCCAACCGAATCGACAACCCTTACGCTAAGAAATCGGCCCGAGCTTGACCCTTGATGGTCATTCGAGGTAAAACTCTATGTCGTATTCCGCTAGCTCGACAACCCACTTGGTTAATCGACCCGATGTCTCGGGCTTCGCCAAAATTTGTTTTAACGGTTGGTCAGTAACCACAACAATAGGATGTGCTTGGAAGTATGGCTTCAACTTCCTCGACGCATGAACTAAACTCAGCGCTAACTTCTCCGCAGGGGTATATCTGATCTCTGCACCCTGTAGGGCTTTGCTGACAAAATAGACTGGGATTTGTCCCTGGTCTCCTTCTCGAACTAAGACAGCGCTTACCGCTTCCTCGCAGACTGCTAGATAGACTAGGAGCTTCTCTCCATCTCGAGGTGAGGACAGCGTTGGCAAATCAGATAAATATTCTTTCAAATCGTCGAACGCCGGCGGTCCCCGCCCCATCGGAACGGACTAGCTTTTTTCAAAATCTTGAAGAAAGGTAGAGCTCTCTGCGCCGATATCGACAGAAAACGGTTGAGAGCCGCCATTCGACCTGTCAACCTCTGCACCTCTTTGACATTTCGAGGTGTGGGCATGCTTTTGAGGGCCTCGATTTTATCTCGGGTTAGCTCGATCCCATCTCTCGATATCAGGTATCCTAGAAATTTCCCTGATCGAACTCCGAATGTGCATTTCTTTGGGTTGAGCTTCATTTTTGCTGCTCGCAATACTTCGAAAACTTCTCTCACATCGACAAGAAACTGTCCTAAGGACTTGCTCTTGATCAATAAATCATCCACATAAACCTCCATATTCCGACCTATCTGCTTTTTGAAAATTTTGTTGACGGCCCGTTGATAAGTAGCCCCTGCATTTTTAAGTCCAAACGGCATCGTAACAAAGCAAAACGTGCCAAACTCTGTGATGAAAGCGGTTTTTTCTGAGTCTTGTGGGTCCATAAAGATCTGATAATAACCTCTGTAGGCATCGAGGAACCCGAACACCTCGAAGCCCAGTGTCGAGTCGACTAACTGGTCGATCTTTGGTAGCGGGTAAGAATCTTTGGGACATGCCTTGTTAAGATCAGTAAAGTCGACACACATTCGCCACTCGATCCGGCTTAACTAACACCGGGTTGGCTAACCAATCCGGATAAAATACCTCTTTCACAATCCTGCTGCGTGAGCAACTTGTCGACTTCCTTCTTCACCGCCTCTTTCTATCGGGTGCAAGATTTCTTCTTTTTGCCGTATTGGCTTCTTTTTGGAATCGACGTTAAGTTGGTGCATAGCTATATCCGCCGATAGGCCAGGCATGTCATCCGCCTTCCACGCAAAACGCCGCGAAACTCAACCAGGAGGTCGATCAAGGCTCTCGTGTCGGGTGTGGCAACCACTTCCGATCTGGACCCTTGACCTCCATCCTCCTTCCAAACTCGAATTTCCTCGGTCGTGTCGGCGAAACCCGGCTTCGATCCTCCTCTTCCTCGGTATCAACTCCTCAACTAGCACTTGCCCAACTCCTTTTCCTTTGATCGTAACCAAGCTACAATTCCGGGCTACCTCAACGCCTCCCTTGACTTCATGGGTACCGCACAAGGTGGGAAACTTCATCTTTGTTGTGGAAAGTCGAGATAATAGCTCGAGATCATATAAAGCCGGTCGACCCAATATCGCGTTGTAACTTTGATGGGGCCTTAACTACGACATAGGTCATTTCCATCGACGCCCTTTTCTCCATCTCCGACCGTCGTTAACAAATTGATCGACCCGACAGGGTGGATGGCCCGCCCGTAAATCCAAAAAGAGGGTAGATAACGGAATAATATCTTCATCTTTCAACCTCATGGCCCTAAACGCTGAATAATAGAGGATATTAACGGCGCGCTCCACTCGTCGATACAAACCCTTTTACTCGACCACGCTTATCGCTCGATCACCAATCCTCGCTATGGTCGTGGGAACTCGGAACATCGTCTTTGGGTCCGTAACCTACTTCCGTTGTCAACCTGATCTTTTTGACTCTCTCGTCCCGCGGATGAGTGTCGACTTGATCGAGGTCGATCCGACTCATGCTCGCTACGATGGTGTTAACGTCATATCCGCACGATTATCTCGATGAGGATCTCATTCGAATTTCTTGACGGTCGTCCACGGCGATTGTCTCGTGTGTGGTCGGTGACCTTTCCGCCGATTCCGATTATCTCGGCGTGAGACCGATCTCTTTCCATTGTAGCTCTTTCTCTTGTACTCCCGGCGCCCTTCGGCTCGCTCTTTTTCGACTTTGGCCAACGATTTTTCATCCAATCGACCTCTTGGATACTGGCGCCGATATCCTCTTCAAATCAAAGCATTCCTCCGTGTCGTCGTGCCCCACATCTCTATGATAGTCACAATACTTGTGAGTGTTTTTCCTTTTCTCCGGATCTTTAGACATCGGCTTAGGTGTCTAGCGATGTTCTTCTTGATCATGATTGCCAATACCTCCCTCGAGATCGATTGAGGGGATAAAGTCTCGGTCTTTTAAATTCCTTTCTTTCCCAATCGATCCGATATCGGAGTGTCAATCGATCAAAGACGTTGGACTTGCTTTCTTCATTCCGACCCCTCGGGTGATTCTTTGTTCTCGCTCGGGAGTCGTTCGAAGCCGAGGCCAAGTGAAATGGTGTGCGACGCACCGCCTTCTTCACCTTGGCGTAACCTATGGACTATGTTCACACATTCATCCATATCATTCGGCATTTTCTTGGATAGCTTATCATACGACTTCATATTCCGCATCCTCCCACAAAGGCATTGACTTGCAAACGCATCACCGCATTATGCACTTTCATGGCTTCAAGGTTGAAACGTCTCATGAAGTCGATAGTAGATTCTCCTTTTTCTCGCTTGATGTTCATAAGGTGGGTGGCACTAAGATGGAACTTCTTGTTCCCAATGAAAGCGTCTCGAATTTTTGTCCCAATCAGAAAGCTAGAGATCGATCCGGGACGTAGCTTATGAAACCACTCCCGAGCTCGACCGGTGAGCAACGTATCAAAAGCTCGACACTTCATGGCGCCATTGGCGTTCTCAACCTCATCAAAGATATGTATCGATATAGATGGTCCTCCGGGTCCGTAGTACCGTCATAGGGCTCCATCTTTGGCGGCTTAAAGGATTCAGGCATCGTATATATTTCGATCTCGGGACTAAATGGTGACTCGAGCCATTCGGTGGGTTGATCTTCCCCACAATGTCTTTGTTGAACTCGTTTCGATGCTATCTTCGGCCCGACATCAAGCTTTTCTTGCTCGGGACGCTTATGGGCGTTAGTCACACCCGATTTCAATCGCGCCCCCACACTCCTCTTCAACCCCAACAGGCCTTTTACCCTAACATTATCAATCTCCTTTCGACTGGAGGGTCTAATCGGTGTTCAACAGGGATTGCAGATTCCCTTACCTATGAATGCCGAGGCTACCACCCTCTTCAAAGCGTCTTCATCCAAAGATGCTATGGTCCGCCACGCCTTGCGTCTTGCGGTTGTGGGGAAAGTGAGGCCTGGGAGGATCTGCAACTACGGGTGCAGATCCGGTGGGGACTTCTTGAACTCGTGAGGGAACCCCTGCTGGATCTACATCCGTGTGCTCTTCGACCGCACGTTCTTTGCTGTTCGTCGGTTTCTTCCTTGTCGGGCGGCACCATTGCAATCTCTTTTTCAACTCACCGGTAGAAGCCCCTCCTTCTAGCGCCAAATGACGATGCTAAATAATGCACTACCAGTAAAATGAGGTCACGTATAATCTAAGGATGGTGAAAGAGATCAAGATGACTAGATATGAACAAAAGGTGGTGTTTTTGGTGTAATATGGTCGAGTCCAAGAATGTGTCTTGGATTGCCTACGATCTCTGTGTGAAAGTCCAGAATCAAGCCTTACGTAGTTCCTGGAATGATGTATTTATAGGCACATGTCCTTCTTCCCGCCTCTAAAATTAAGGGCGGTGGGTCTATTGACATAAATACCCTTAAATGGGCCTTGTCTCCTTGTCCAAGAAACTGTGGATGTGGGCCCGGGGTCTCGGGCCAAGGATCACGATATCGACTCGAGGTGGTCCGAGGTGAGCGTTCGAGTTCAAGTACTTGTGGAATCTCCCCTAGGCCACGGTCTCGAGGTATGTCTCTTCTCCGACTCGAGGCGGATAATATACTTGGACTTTTCCACATGCCAGCTGGACCAATGGAATAATTCCACGTGGAGGAGCGAATCCCTGCATCATCAAAGTGAGTGAGGAAGAAGTCTCCTTTATCAAGACTAAGCAATCCATTCATACAATCAAAATTAATCTATGAATGAATCTCTGTCAACTGACGGTAACCGCCAGCATTTACACACCGAAAATTGGGTTGTATCCCAAAACGAAAATTTACCCGACATTATTCCGTGCCCCGCTTAGCCAGATAAATTTTACGATACAACTGTTGTATTAAGGTTGTACAAGTGACATACATTACAAATTTTCATTTCTAATCTCTCACACACGATAAAATTATATTATGTGAAAGAGAGTAAAAATACATAGTTCTAATGTATATCACTTAGTATAATATTTCTATAACCGTTGCATCATAAAATTTCTCATTGCGCCGTTTCAAAGCCGATTGTAGTGTTCATACTAAAAAAAAATTGTAGTAAAAAGAAAAAGACATAATATTAGTTTTATATCCAATCGAATTGGATATATACAATCAAGGGCGGTTGCAGCCTGCAGGAATTTCGGGACACGGTGCTAAAGTGTCTCACATTGGAAACTTGTGATTGTTTCATCCATCATATTAAGAGATGACTTCCCTCACCTCACAACGTAGGTTTTGGTGATGAAGTCACACCTCTTATATGGGCTTGGACTTAGATTTTCCACACACGGACCATGGATTGAGAGCAGTACATCGTATTACAAGCAGTGGCGGACCTAAATACACCCAAGGGGGACAACTGCACCTCTTGATCCGAAAAATACTGTTGGAAATAAAATTTATGTTTTGATGATAATTCATCGTATTTAGTCAGAATATTATCTTTACCCCATTGATGAAGTGCTGAAACTAGCTGTTATAGTGAAAAGCTAAAAGATGTCTAGAACTGAATGTTTAGGTTTTACTAGAGTCTGATATTTGTATAAGTTACATCAGACAAGCACTGTAATAGTTAGTGTGTCGTGAAACTGAAAAAAACTGGAAGACATTTAGAAAACTGGAAATCATCAAACTGACTCAGAATACACCTACATTAAACTGAAGAAGGTAAGTTCGCTGAGGGACACAGACTCAGTTGGCTTATCTAGAAGATTGAAATATTGAGGGTTCAAACTCAGTAGATGAAGAACTGAGGGTCACAGACTCAGTTATAGAAGATTGAAGAACCGAGGGTTCAAACTCAGTTATGAAGATTATAAGTCGAGACTGTAAAGTTAGACTTGAGGCAAGATTGTGGTGACCTGAACTGACTTTATGGATCTTGTATGAAGACCTAAGAATCATAAGGACAATGAATTCTTAGAAGATAATTCGTCATGGTGTACTCTGATTAAGTCAATTATAATCAGATGAAAAATGGAGTACTGATATTTGAAGAAGAAGTGAAATCTCAGTTAATGCTCTAGTCAAGTCAAAAGCGATAATCGATAAAAAACAGATAAAGTGATCAACAAACTCAGTTTTATATGTCAGTCATCCGATAAACTGATAGTACAGTCGAACGTTGTAAAGGAAGCAATCTTATTGGATGAAATACTGACAACATCAGAATGGTCAGAAAATGTATCTATTACAAGATGACGTTGATACAATTCGAATTCAAGCAAGATGAACGTTGGACCTCTCACTATAAATAGAGGGCTTTGCACCAAGGATTAAATACGAAGATTTAACAAGGATTAACAAGCATTTTTGTGCATAAGTCTTTTTATTCGAATTGCTATCATCTCTGCGCTATAACAAGATCAATCAAGAATTTCTTCAAGTGTTCAAACTACACATATTTTATCCAGATTCAAACACTTTGAAGAACCACAAACAGAATCAATTTATTGATTCTCAATCCAACTTTGATTCTACATCAAAAGTTTAGACTGTGAAGCAAACCAGGAAGGTTTTGCCAAGGACGGTATACAAGCGATCGGGTAGATGTGTTTGTGGTGGTAGTGGTGAAGAGGCATACGTAACCCTTCAAGTTCCAAAGTGTTCAAGCAATTGAAAGAGCGACAATTTTACCTGTTTCTGTTGTATAGATAGTGAAGCTAGTGGATTAGCCAAGGACTATTGTTTAGGACTTTTTGTAACAGTTCACCTCAAGAAGTTCTAGTGGAATTTTCCTCCGCACCACAGGGGAAGAGAGGACGTACATGATTACACCACCTGGAACCTTTATAATATCTGCCTTATTTACTTTACGCATTTATTTATTCACTTAGCATTTATCTACAGCATTTGATAATTGATTGTTATACACCTCACTGCTCACAAACTGACATTCACCAGAATTCAGTTTAACACACTCAGCTTTCACATAGAATAACAAGATCAAGAAAAAAGCTAAAAATATCTCCGCTGCCGGTTGACTCAGTTTTCGCTTAAGTCGGTTTGACTTAAACTCAGCTTAGTCAGCTTAACTCCACACAAGTTTTAACTGAACCGTAATTTGTTTAAAATCCAGTTTAAGGAAAGTTTTTAGTGACAAGTTTATTCACCCCCCCCTCCCCCCTCTAAAACTTGTGTTAGCCTTTTTTGAGGGGACCAACAAATACACTATATATATATATATATATATATATATATATATATATATATATATATATTATTTTATAGCCCCCCCCGAGATCCTGCGTCCGCCCCTAATTACAAGTTTATATCCGACAACTCTTGATGCACTACTAATCTAACCGGTAAGCAGCGACAATCCTCCATTCTATCTTATAAACATCAATCACACCAAGACATGTTCGTTGATTGACAAAATCACATCGCTCTCCACTCCATTAAGTTCGGGTGCCATGATTGCCCCACGATTGGCATCCTGCTGGCCCTCAATTACAAACCTTACAAATCATACTCTTACCTTAACTCTCGGAGGCGTATAAAAAAATCATATTCATCATTCAGAATTATGTTACATTGGCTTGATCTCATAAACAATGCTGATTACGTAGGCAGTCTAATATATGCAACAATCATAAATCCTCAAAATCACCATCACACTACTAATTGAAATTCTCCCAAAAGATCCAATTACCTGAAAATACACTCCGACGACTCAAAATACACTCCGACAATTTCTAAACATCGCCAGTAACACTGTCATCATACTATATTGTACGTGACATGAACCGTATTATGCAATGACCCGTTTTCTGAAATTTGAGTATTTTTAAATATTGAATCGTTCGGTTATACTCCGTGATAAAATCTAGTAGCATAATTTTTTTAACTAAAATTCGTAACATAAATAGTTATAGAAGTTAAAAGATCGAGTTTATACACAATATCTACATTGCACAATCACATACAGGGCCAGAAAGACAAAAAAAGATATAAAATCGAAAAAAAGGACAAGAAAAAAAAAAATAATGGTTGAGAAGGACAAAAACGCGCCTGTCTTTACCACTATCTTTTTTTCTTGTCATTTTTCCTCATTTTAGATCAAAAACAGTCATTTACCACATTTAACCTTATTTTTTTTTGAGGAGGGCGGAGTTTATTAACACACCTTTTTTTTACAAACCCATCCGCATTTTATTTACACCTAAAATAGCTGCAACACATGTTTTAAACAGCCATCCGAATTTTATTTACTCCAAAAATAGCTACAATACTTGTGTTAAACAAAAGAAGCAGCCACAGATTCCCAAAGAAAAAAAAAAAAAAAAAAAACAAGAAGAAGAAGAAGCCACAGTACATGGTGAGAATCCCCACACGCCCCGTTGCATTTTTCAACAGGCCCGTACAAATTTACACGGGCTCTTTTGTAACAATTGCACGGACGGCCTAAAAGAAAAATGTTAGGTCTGACCCGACCTGACATGAAATAAAAAGTGTTAAATAATCTGAAAATACAATTTCTCGTACATGGTACAAACAAAAAGAGCAGTCGCAAAAACCACTATTTATAGAAACTTTGTAATAGGAGTGATTGTGATCGAGTCTTCAAAAGATACCACTATTTAGGAAAGATTGTGAGTCAATTATTATAATATAATACCGGATATACATAACAAAAAAAATTATGTTACAGGCGGAAAAAATTCATTGGGATCGGATTATTTTATTGGTCGATAGATAGTCAAGAAAATTCATTGGGATCGGATTCGAACCTACGTTCTCGAGGTGTGATGATAGTCGACTCGAACTACGCCACGTGTCATCCTTTAAAGTCATATAATAAATGACTAGCCTCTAAAAGTAAGGCATTAAGGGCTAAGAGCCCCAAACACATACCCAAGGGTAGGTCCTTAACCCCAGGCGGGAGATCGGCAGAAACTCCTCCTCCAGCCACCGCAGGTCGGCCAAGGCTTGGTGAAGAGGAGGTGCCCAGTTCGGTCATAATGGCCTTGAGGGCTCGGCGCAGGACGTACAGAGCCACCCCGGCTGTTATTCCACGTGCTGGATAGTTAAAGATAAATAAAGAAAGAACCCTAAATCATAAAGATTCTGATCCTGACATTTAATTGTGTCCATAATTATCCCTAAATTATAGGGATTTGCGTGTATATATCCTTAGGGAAATATTAATAGTAATATAATATAATTCCTTGCAGGACAAGGAAATGGATAATTCATCCCTTATATAAACAACCCTAAGGACTACGAAAGACTTGATTCCAATACAGTCATTGGATACGTAGGCAACTCAAGAGGAATAACTCGAGAGCTCAGTCTAAAAATACACAAAACAACCACCGTTTCACATCTTATTCTAGGGTTTTAGTCTGGAATCGATTGTCTCAAAGGAATACGGCCCGGATTGATTAACAGACGACATCCAGCATCGTCAAGGTGCAATCTGTCACCCGAAACCAACTGAGCTACCCATGCGGGTGTAATAGATCATTCTCTATCGAAGAGTCTTTCAGTGGGGTTACATTGGTGAATTGGGAAGCCAGGTGTTTGGTTAAAATTGCTCTTTGTACAAATTCATGATGATGATGCATAATAAACAAGTAATGAAGTGTGCAATGCAGACTATATTAAAATATAGAAGCTATAATCAGTTGCCTTTCACTTTTCTAAGGAGTTTATTAATTGGTTATATTATCCTCAACTGAAGGCAACAAACAGTATGATCGAATGGCGCACTAGTGGGAGGTAGTACAATGATAACATAACCAATACCCCTGAGATGGCACCAAGAGCATAATTTAGTAGTAAAAATGCACGAGTATTATGGTGATAGTCTTGTCTTGAATTGTGGTGTGAGAATTCAATCTCCTGGATTAGTTTCTCTTAGCAAAAGAAAAGTAAAAGGTGTAAATGCAACATCTTATTGTAAACTAAACCAGTAAGACATAATCCTATATCAACTAAACTATTAAAGTAGTGTAACTCTCGATTCACATAATTCACGAAACTCTTAGAATGAGACAATAAGATCCCAGGGTTTGGCATATAAACTATTAAACTCTAACCCTCGATTTACAAACTTCCACGAAGCTCTTAGAATGAGACGGTGGATCGTTTTGAAGAAATGAAAATAAAGAAGAAAGAATGCTGCTATGCTATGGTGCCCGTTTCGTGCAGCTATATATATATATATATATGATGACGGGGCACTGCCTCCATTGCCACAATGGTGGTTGGTGGGGTTTAAGTAGGACTAAGATTGCACGTTGAGTGGATACTAAAAGTAGGGGCATAAAACCCACCCAAAACACCACCCACTTTCACTTCCCATTCCCATTCCCATTCCCATGCTACTCTACTCTATTCTACTATAATGGTCAATGGACACACCCTTTAATTAGTAGCCTAACCTTGTCTTTTCTCTTCTCTATATAAGTGATATATATTCACCAGATCAATCAAGTAAATCCACAACAAACTTACAATGAACTCTCTTTTCTCTTTTTTCTTCTTCTTCTTTATTATTCTCTCTTTTCAGACACAAGCTAAGGAAGAACCTCTAGTTAAAAGCAGCAATGGCATCTATATTGTTTACATGGGCTCTGCTAAATCATCATCCACCACCAGTGACCATCGCAAAAAAGACCACGATCAGCTTCTCGCCTCTTTCAAACTAAGGTTGATATTCACTGCACTAATCACTCAACATTTTAGTCAACCGTGCAAAACCGAAGATTCTTGTGAGGAGTCTTTCAACGTTTTCATGTGTACAAAAAGATAAAACATATTTCGTTCTTATATTAACAAAGCAACATGAAAACATGATTTTGTAAAGGGAAAGAAAAAAAACACCTATACACATACCAAAATGATCAGTGTCTGCAGCTGCTTGCCTTAATTACATTAGTCCTCCTGATTAGCCATTCTTTGCTTTTGCATTTTAGCCATTATTACGTAAGCTTATTCTATGCTCCAACATTTCAGGAAGAAAAACGCCGTGATACACAGCTACAGCAACGGTTTCACTGGATTTGCAGCTCGTTTAACCGAAGCAGAGGCCAAAGCAATTGCTGGACAACCAGGTGTTGTTTCAGTTTTTCCTGATCCACTTTTAGACCTCCACACAACACGCTCGTGGGATTTCTTGAAGTATCAAACGGATGAAGAAACAGACGATCATCCAGGCTCAGATTCCTCCTCATCTGGAACAGACACAATCATTGGCATCATGGACACTGGTGCCTTTTAATAACAACTTTCATAAAAGATTCTACTGCTTGCTTTTTTATAGTTTCTAACCTCGTTTTCTGGTGGCTTCAGGTATATGGCCTGAATCAAAGAGCTTCCGTGACGATGATTTGGGACCAATTCCTTTGAAATGGAAAGGAACTTGCATGACAGGCCCTGATTTTATTTCTTCCAACTGTAACAGGTATCATCTTGCTAAAACAAGATCCTTTTGCAGAGAGTTTTTATTGCATCGGACCGTCCCATGTGTCATTCATATAAAAGACAAAATGTGTTTTGCCTTTTTAACACACGTCGTTTATCCAAACATTTGATGCAATATAAACTCTTCATACAAGAAAGTTCCCACTGATGCTGTATCACTCTACAGTCTACACATAAGTAGTAATGTGTTGAAAGAAACCGGATAATTTTTTGAGCTCATTGAAAAGTAAAATAATGATATGAATAATATCATCCATGATATGTCTTACACCAGGAAATTGATTGGAGCAAGATACTATGAGGACCCTGGTTCTCCATTAGCAACAAATTCACCAAGGGACACAATGGGGCATGGGACTCATGTTGCAGCTACTGCAGCAGGAAGTCCAGTCCAAGGGGCGTCGTATCGCGGCCTTGCTCAAGGCGTTGCCAAGGGTGGTTCACCAGGGTCTAGAATCGCTATGTATCGTGTCTGTACGCGTGTTGGGTGTCGAGGATCATCCATTCTTAAAGGGTTTGATGACGCGATAAGTGACGGCGTCGATGTGCTGTCACTTTCGCTAGGTGCATCAGCTGGATCTGAACCGGCATTCTCATCAGATCCTATTGCTATTGGGGCTTTTCATGCTGTTGAAAATGGCATCACTGTAGTATGCTCTGCTGGAAACGATGGACCGACACCTAAAACAGTTGTTAATACTGCTCCTTGGATTCTTACTGTTGCTGCCACCACGATTGACCGTCAATTCGAGACCGATGTGGTGTTGGGTGGTGGAAACAGAGTGATTAAGGTATTCAAGAAACTTATTTAGAAGAATTAGATTTTGTACTTCATGGGTGGTATATCGTACGTATCTTGTTTAATTGCAGGGTGGAGCAATTCATTTTGCAAATCTCCAGAAATCTCCTGTATATCCATTAATATACGGAAGTTCAGCCCGATCCAGTTCTCCAGGAGCTACAGATGAAGATGCTAGGTGAAGATTTTTGTTTACTGATTTTTCATCCTGTAAAAAATGTTGTCCAAATAAGAATAATACTTAGCATACACACTGATAATAACAGGAACTGCAACCCGGGATCATTAGACGATAAGAATGTGAAACAAAAGATACTTGTTTGTGAAAATAATGATGGTGCTTATTCACCAAGAGAAAAGCTTGTGACAGTAATAAGCCAGGGTGCAATTGGATTAGTAATGATTGATGATGATGCAACTGTTGTGCCTTCTGTCTTCGGTTCAAATCCGCTCGCTTTTGTCACGACAAAAGATGGTTCCGAGATTCTCTCCTATATCAATACAACAAGGTAAATCACAGGATTCAAAAATCGGAAACAGGAGATCGGATCCTTTCATGTGGACCCGTCCTGTAAATGTAATTCGTCGTCCAGTGAATTCACAAAGTAAGCTTATTTTGTGATGTCACCGGACAAAACTCTCATATTTAAAAAATTACTACTATTTTCCTAATTTAGAACTTTTGAAGGAATCCTTTGGCAACTATTTTACCAACTGTGACTGTTCCAAAATACAAGCCAGCTCCAGAAATTGCATATTTCTCAGGAAGAGGGCCTACATTCAACTCTATAAACATCATCAAGGTAAAACATTTCTTTAAATAGAATCATAAATTTTCACTGAAATGGCTACTTACATTGTTCTTTATTCTGACTGTATTTTCAGCCTGATATAGCTGCACCAGGAGTTGCGATTCTTGCTGCATGGCCAGCAAATGATACCAGGACACCATCCTTCAACATTCTCTCAGGAACCTCGATGTCATGTCCTCACGTATCCGGGGTTGCTGCTAGAGTTAAATCCCAGAATCCAACATGGAGTCCCTCAGCAATTCAATCAGCCATCATGACTACCGGTTAGTCTCTCTCTCTCCACCATTAAAACACGTGTATTTCCCTTTAATTGGTTGGAATCACTGCACCAAATTCACTATAGAGGATCAAGATTTCTCGGGAATATTAAATAGTAGCTAACTTACATTTTGAGTTTTAAAACAGCAATTCAGACAGATAACACCAAGGCGCCAATAAAGTTAAGTTCAGGTCAGACAGCAACACCCTACGATTATGGTGCAGGAGAGGTGAGTATATCAGGTCCATTGCAACCGGGGCTTGTTTACGAGACTGAAGCCATTGAATACTTAGAGTTTCTATGCGACATCGGATACAATATTACACAGATAAAACTGATATCAACATCTGTTCCAGATCAATTTTCGTGCTCAAGTGATTCAAGTAAAGATCTAGTCTCTAACATGAACTATCCATCAATATCTATTTCCAACCTCAAAGAGAACGAAACTAAGAAAGTGACTAGAACTGTGACAAATGTTGGAGAAGATGAGTCGGTATACACAGTTACTACAAATGCCCCTCAAGAGCTGAATGTTGAAGTGATTCCAGATAAGTTACAATTTACAAAAGTCAACCAGAAGCTAAGCTACCAAGTGGCTTTCACTCTCACAAAGTCCGGGGCAGGCGGAGATCTTTTCGGTTCAATAACATGGACTGATAACAAGTACAAAGTTAGAAGCCCTTTTGTTGCAAGCAGCAACTAATAAAACATCATAGGTTAGAGCAATAAGTGTTGAATGTGAACTCAGTTGAAGAAATCAAACTTCCCTTTCTCTTGATGTATTTACCACTGAGTTTCTAAGAAAACAAGAAAAAAATGACTTAGTAATCATTTCATGAGATTTCTAGTTTATTCTTGTATTATACTAGTTAAGTGAACATGCAAACTACATAAGTAGACAACAAATCCAAAATATACCTCCAAGAATAATTGCACCAAAAGACAAGATCACTTTGAACAAAAAATTGTGTTGTCAGTGAATAAACACAACTAGTGTGAAGCAAAGTTTGGCTCCATAGCGAAAAGTTAACAGAAACTCTGTAAACAGTGAGAAGCATACCACAAAACCATACAGCAAGAAAATTTTAGAAAGAAGGAAAGTTTTTAATCAGGTGGCAACAAATACTGTTTAAACTGTACTAGAGACCAAATGTAATGAATGTTATTAGTAAAGCACTATGTTATAATAATTTGCAGCTAATTAAGAAGGTACATGGAATACATGAGGTAGCCCAAAAGAAAACCATACGTATACTACATCAAATATTGTTAGATTGGATAACAAGACTTTGGGCACAACCTACACCTACCTTTAAAAATGCTTCCAGAAAATTATGGAAAGCACTTAAGAAGAAAGTTATTCAAATTGATCCATACTCAAAGTACTGATATGGGTTGAGTCTTCTAACCTTTCAAAAGCTGTTTTTCAAGCCCCTCAATAACAAAAACATAGAGAGGATAGCGACTCCTCCTCTTTGAGAAACGTGATGCATAATCATTGTATGACCAAGTATGAGTAGCTCCACTGCTTCCTTCAAATCTGTTATTCGTTTTTGAAAAACAATTACAATATTGTCTATCGGATTCGGACGGAAAACCTGACAAGCGCCACCAACACGTTTCATAGTATGTCTAGGTTTTCGCATAATTGACAGAATAGGGCTGATTTAGAACCAAACGAGATCATACCCCTACCATCATTATTCAAGCCCTGCCACTTGCCTCTGGTATGAGAATGAGAGAAATAACCACGACCACGACCACGACCACGAGCACTGTAGAAAAATTATGGGTGAGTAAATGTGTAATCAACCAGATAGGATGACACGGAGGAAGCAATCATAGTCGACGGCAACGGGGGAGGCTGATTGTATAAGAGCCATGCATCGATGGTCAACAATAGTGAGTAAACATTGATGGTCCTCTCTCACAAACAAGATTAGCTTCGTATCCATTTGGATGTCAATCTACTATAATAGCAACTCCAACCGTTTAGCCCGTAAATAATACACCAAATCATTAATTTCGTGTAAATTTCACATCAAATTTTATCCATCAACTCTAATATTTTTAAGTCAAAAATGAATATTCTTGAAATATTCCATCTTAAAATTCAATTATCTTAACAAAAGAAAAAGGGAAAGAAAAAAAAACCGGTGAACATTATTTGCCGGGTCTATGATTTCCCCAGCAAATTTGATGTGGATTTCCCCAGCAAATATTAATTTTACTTCATTTAGAAAATATTCTACTTCCGAGATTAAGCTGTGTTGGTTTATAAGTGATTGTATATTCAGAATGTTATTTTTTCGGTATAAGCATTTATAGATATAGATGCCTTTCATTTTATCCTCTATATATGGATCTTTGCCACATGCTTTGGTTAGATTTTTTAAGTTGAAATAAAAACAGAGAAATATGTTGCAAACACTTTGATTTCCATATTCTTACGTATGAAGATGATGGTGCAGCCGTGCAGCAAAACTAAAAGGTTGTCATGACGGCCTTCAAAGCTCTAATTACATCCCTCTCTATTCCATTGAAGATACGATTTAAGACCGACAAAAGAATGAATGTAACACCACTTACACAAAGAAAGGGGGGAAAATGGAATTGTAGATGTGTATTATTAGCTATACGCAACAAAACATGCCTCGATATCACATACATGCTTCAGTTAAAAAAAAATATTTTTATTTTAGGAAGAAATTAAACGTATGATTTTGTATATATTGATGAATGAGAGTTTTGATTTTAAATTTGAAATAAAATAAAGAATTCTTATTGTTGAGGGATTATAGGGAGTGATTAATGCGATGATTAAGAAGGATTTTAATTTAAAATTTGAAATAAAATAAATGGTTATGGTTGAGAGATTATAGGGAGAGAGTTAATGTTGATTGATTTTTTCTTTAATGCGTTGATTTTTTTACTTGAGTATTTTTTTTTTTTTTTTTTTCTGGTTTGGAGCGGATTCGCGAGATTTCGCCTAGAAAAAATGAATGGATTTGTATTAAACATGATTTTATTTTTTACTTTTATTTTTATTTTTTTAAGAAATTAAACATGTGATTTTGTCTACACTCAAAAATGAGAGTTTTAATTTAAAATTTGAAATAACAGAAAAAAGACTTATGGTTGAGGGATTATAGGAAGTGAATGCGTTAATTAAGGAGAATTTGTTATCGTTGAGAGATTATAGAGGGTGAGTTAATGATGATTGATTTTTTATTTATTGCTTTGATTTTATTTTTTTCTTGACTTAACTTTGCCTATTTTTGTGTTTAGAACAGATTCAATTGGGTTATTTCTGGGTTAGGGTCAAATTAATTTTATTTTTGGAATTAATTAAATGTGTGATTTTGGACAGTCAATTTTATGAAAATTCTTGAGATTTCCTACAAAATGAATGAATTCGCATTAAACGTGATTTTATTTTTTATTTTTGGAAGGAATTAAATGTGTGATTTTTTCTGCACTGGGAGTTTTTATTTGAAATTTGAAATAATGAAATAGTCTTATGGTTGAGGGATTGTAGGGAGTGATTTATGCGTTGATTAAGGAGAATTTAATTTGAAATTTGAAAAAAATAAATTGTTATGGATGAACGATTATTGAGAGTGAGTTAATGTTGACTGATTTCTTCTTTAGTACGTTGGTTTTTTTGCTTGACTTGACTTGCCTATTTTTTTTCTAGGTTTAGAGCGGATTCTAGAGATTAAATATAAAAAATGAATGGATTTGCATTAAATGTGTGATTTTTATTTTTAATTTTTAATTTTCGGAATAAAGTAAACGTGTCATTTTGTCTACACTGATTATGAATGAGAATTTTAATATGAAATTTGAAATAAAAAAAAAGAGTTCTTATGGTTGAGGGATTATAATTAGTGATTTATGCGTTGATTAAAGAGAATTTTAACTTGAAATAAAAGAAATTGTTATGGTTGAAAATAAATCTACATACCATCTTTTTCACCAGAATGCAAGTTTTGTTGTTCTTTTTTTCGGGGGGGTGGTGGTCTTTTCATCCATTAGCCTAAAACACGAGTTTTTCTTTTCTCATAAATGCAATATTAAAGTTTTCATGTTGTTGCTTTGGCTTCAACCCATACATGTTTTTTCTTCGTGTTACATTCGACCAATTCATCTTAGATTGTTTTAAATGCATCTGTTTAAATTTATTAAACCATATAATAATGTAACCGTCTCTTAGTTGTTGAGTTTATTGAAATCAACTTGATGTTTAAATTTTCATCTATTTTTGTAGGGTCATAAAGTAATTAACGCCCGGAATTTGATGATTGCCTTTGGTGTCATCATATCCATGCCAGGGCATGTTCGCAAGTGAGACTTGGATGTAGTATGATACTTTGGTGAAAAGATGATTTGGGATAGGGTTTGGTAGTGGGGTAGAGGGGACGGGTGGTGGTTAGGTAATTTGATATTGTGGTCTATGTACATCATACCAATGATTTGTTGGATATATGATACTGCTAATCAATTAAAACAATATCCTTGCGTTTCGATTATATCATTCTTACATCTATTGGCTGAGATATGCGATGTAGACCCAAGATTGATTGATGGAAAGGATGAATCACCAATTATGTTAACGAATATACGATTAGAATGACGTAAGATCAAAGCTTTTTGATAAAAGGAACGATTAAATGAAACCCTAACTTTTATGATCACAAGAAACGAACACACGGATATTTTACCTACAAAGAACAGTTGTCACACACGACGATTGATACTCGAGATCATCTTGATTTGCGTGGACTTCATTTACGATATGGATCGATTAAATACGAAATTGGCGAATTTTATGCAAAAAATTGTTGAAACTTGAAAGCCGTGATTATAGCTCGAAAACAAATGTTAATCCGGAGTTTTAAAGCTGTTTTGGGTTCTAGGCCCGCCTTTTTTTTAAATGACCAAAGTCCTTAATTATGAATTTGTTGCATTAAATTTTATATGATTGTGATTTTTGGTTAATAGACCGTGTACTCGGAGCTTGTTCAAGGGACTTGGCATAATGATACGATCTTTTTTTATTCCGGTTAAAAAAAGACCAAAATGATCCTAAAAAAACCAAAAATAAAGTGCGAGAGTATATCTACTTCTGTGATATCTTGTCCCAGTAGTTTCTATTATAATCATTGCCTAATCTCTAGTGCTTAGTCAAGAGCTTCAGACTTGAACCCTATTAGGGCGAAATTATGGGGAAGTGTTGCCTTTTGTTTTCGAAAAAAAAAAAAAGTGCCAAGGGTATATGGGGAAGAAGTGAGGGATGATGAGTAACAAGCTTCCAAGTTCCAATCTCGAATTTTCATTAAAATAATATAGGAAATGATGAAGAAGCGTAAACGTAATGTATGCAGAATATCCACCACTGGTCATATGTGCTGTCGGCCAGATCTGACGGCGTATATTATACTACGATCCTCCTGGCAAAGGACTAAAATCGGGTTTTCAACTATTTATAAGGGGCATTTGGGCAATAAAAAAACCTAGGCCGGCCGCGTCTTACGCTTCTCTCGCCTATATATACAACCCTTGGCCCTTATTCTAACGCTACTTTTGCCTTTTCTGTTTTAGATCTATCTTCGGCCGGCAGAGAAGCGCAACCCTAGGTTTTTCCTTAAAATCATTAGTTGTGTCAAGGCTTCCGATCTTCCCCGATTTCGTCAGATTTCGAGTAAATTGAACACTTGGTTATCGATTTCGTGTAGTTTTTATAGTGGGTTTGCTGTTTTTGGGAACGAATCTCGGTGAATCTCGGAAATCTCGATTTGAATCAAGGATGTCTCGGTGCTTTCCGTACCCTCCTCCTGGGTATACATTGAGTAAAGCCAGCAATGATGCCTTGATCGAATCGATTAAGGTTTGTTTGTTGGATGGAGCACTTGATTTAATGTATTTGATGCTCTTTCTTTCTAATCGATATGATTGTCATCGTCGAATGCATCAGTCAAATGTACCGAACCTTAACCTGTGTGTATATTCATATATGAATAGCAAGGTTTGTTTGTGAATAACATCATGTGCCGACTCAGGGTTTGAGATTTCCAATTCAATAGGTTATAATAGGTATACGGGTTTAGGGTTGGCTTATTTATTTTTTTGGTTGTTCGCAATTGAGTTTTGGAATTGTATGACGTAATGTTTTCTATCGACTAACATATCACAAGTTTGAGGACAAGGAATACCCAAGTATAGAGAAAAACAAGTTTTGGTTTTCTGGTAATGGGGAATTGTTAGAATTTTGGTATTGTGTTGATGTGTTCAGATTGATCATTCTGCTCTCCGGTGGTTTTGATTGGGTTGTGTTTGGCCACTACGATTTTAATTGGAGGAATGAGCTAAAATAATTTGGAAATGCATTTTTAAGAAACACAAATTTTCACTAACTTAAAAAGTATTGCTTGATTTAAAATATGTTCAGATTTTCTCTTGTCTCTGTTGGGGTGGTGATTAAGTATCATTTTGGTGCGTAATGCCAAGGGAAAAAGTGCTTGGCTGGTTAATGAGATTGTTGAATTGATGGTGTTTTGATTGGGTAAGGTCTTAAGTGACGTCGGTTGATTTTCAGCTTTTCTTGCCTCTATTGTGGAAGATTGCTGGCTCAATGGATTGAACTGAGGTGTTTAGGCTGATGACAATTTTTTTCTTTTCAGTGAGGTGTTGCTCACTAGTATTCTAATAAAGGATCAATGAGCTAAAGTAATTAGGAAACGTGTTACTAAAATACAGAAGACATTTCAACTAACTTAAAACGTGTTGTTTCATTGTCTTTTGCCATCCGTAAGGATGGTAAGTGACATTCACTGACCGAATGTTGGTGGTGCGTAGTACCCAGTGAAAAGGTAGATTATTGAAGTTGGATAGATTGAATAGACATTTTTAAGTAGTAAGTTATGTTTTTGTTGATGTCATTGTTTGTGAGAAGTAATTTGGGGACATGGAAGCATGTTTCTATGCATGTTTGAGAGGAGACTGAAAATGTTTTTGTAGCTTTTACTTCTATAGCAAATGTGCTTCTCCTTACATATATACTGGAAAAGTACAGAGATAAAATGAATTGATAAGGAAGGGACAGCAGTTCAAGTCTTAACAGTTCTGTGAAATAAACAGTAGAGGTAAATGTGAACAAACAATGAAAATAAAGCTGGTATGAGTATGATTGTGTTGGGGTTTCATTAAGTTTTGGCAGATGTATGTCCAAAAGTTTGATATGTGATTAATTTGCAGTTTTTTTTGTTCAAAACTTTCAAACTTTTTTGGGAATGGGGAGGAGGGGTAGACTTTTTTTTTCTGAGAAATGTTTTTTCTTTTGATTCAGTTTTTTAAACAAATTTCTTGCTTTTATGACCATCTTTGTTCATAGGGTTTATGACTTTATGTGGGTTGATTACTGATCTCTATGAAGTGTTAAATGGCATTTATGGCTACTTCTGTGATTCTTGTTTTTTTTTTGGGGTGGGGTGGGGGGTGAGGATGTAGTATGGTTTTTAATTGAAAATGCAAAAACTCGTTACAATTTGTAATCATCGGTGGTAAAATTCACTCAAATTCTGGTCGTGTTGCTATCTGGTCTTCCCTGTCCCTGAAAATCTGAACTTGTTATTCTGGTGCTCTAAAGCTCCAGAACGAAAGGGAGAAGGCCAGGGCTGAAAAGAAAGAAAGGAAAAAGGCAAAGAAGGAGAAGAAAATGAAGGAGGAGAAAAATAAGGTGAAACCAGAAATGCCCCGAAGGGTTGACGGCAATATCAGCCATGAGGTGTATGGAATCTTCCAAAAAGTTGGAAAAGAAGATATGGAACTGTTGGAGAGGAGCGGTATTACTGAAGAGCTTGGGTTACCTGGGAATTCCCAAGATCCAAGCAATTCCTCAGACAGCACACAAAATAGCAACAAGAAGAATAGCAGCAACAAGCGCAAGAGAAATGAATCTCCTGTAATAAACGGTGGCAATACTGGAGGTGTGTTCTCACTTTTATGCCCCCTTTCCTAAACTTTGGTTCTGTGTATACTTCCATGTGTTGACTGACTGCATCACTTTATATATATATCAGGTAATATTCTCAGGTTTAGACTGCCCTCTCAGAAGCAAGTGGACAGCAAAACTAATAGTGAAGCTGAGGTCCAACGAACTTCTGGAAGGATTGATCTGTCTAACAAAAATGATAATGCAGGGACAAGCAGAGCCCAGTTAAACAAACTTCCTTCTGCTTCCATTCCAACCAATTCTACTTCTGTTCAGTTGCTTCCTGGTGAATCGAGCAGAGTCCAGTTAAACAAACTTCCATCTGTATCAATGCCAACTAATTCTGCTACCGTTCAGTCGGTTCCTGGTGAATCATGCAGAGTCCAGTTAAACAAACTTCCTTCTGTTTCCACGCCACTTAATTCTACTGCCGTTCAGTCGCTTCCTAGTGAATTGAGCAGAGTCCAGTTAAATAAACTACCTTCTGTTTCGATTCCAACTAATATTGATAAAGCAGGGACGAGCAAAGTCCAGTTAAACAAACTTCCTTCTGTTTCCATGCCACCTAACTCTACTACTGTTCAGTTGCTTCCTGGTGAATCGAGTAAAGCGCCCAGCCAGTCAGCTATTCAGCAGAGTGGTGAACCTCAGGAGAAACTTCACGACGATCATGTCTCCAAGAAATCTAAGAAGCAAAATAAAGCTGCAAAGAAGGCAAAGAAGTATGCAAAGATGATCGATCGTATTCCCCTTGTGCCGGCTAATGAGACAATGGACTGTGATGAAGATTGGTTGTGTTGTAGGAAGAATCCTCCAGAGCCAGAAGTAAATGTCCAAACCCATAACCAGGTGTCCTGTGCAAGCAGTTGTTTGCTGTGGCCTCGTGCTCAATACCTGCATGAAGCTGATCTCTATGCGTTGCCTTATTCCATTCCCTTTTGAGTCCTTGTTTTAAAGTCCACTGTCAAGATGACAGTTGAAAGCTGCATGATGATTCATCTGGGAATAAGAAGCTGGTCGGTCAATGTTCATATTCAACTGCTAAAACCGGTTCAGCTTGCAAGAAGACTTGCTTGCTGGCTGGTGTGGAACTATACTTTATTGGATTCTGAGTAGCTGCGGCACATGCCGTATCCAACTGACCTGTGAATCTATCTAAATGACTAAAGAGCTGCAAGTTGGCGTGCGTGTTGGAGCTCTATAGGTACACTTGTGGGGGCTAGAAGCAGATTTTATAGTGTATGCCCTTTGGCGGCTTGAGCAATTTTTGGTGTAGTTTAGGTAGGATTTAAACTCTTGAGAGAGTATAACAGAGGAAGTAAGATGTTTTCTGATGTGAGGTTTCCCAAATGAGGACTGAGCACGATGCTTTTGCCTGCTCATTTGTACAGACTATAAACATGGTCTTTTATCTTTCTTTTTACTCTATTTGCTCCATTCTTTTTTTCTTTTTAAATGTTGATATCAAATCTACTTATTAGAATTTCTGCTGTACAAATTCCCTGGTGATTGTAGAGTAATGGCTGTTCATTCAAGTAAATATTTAAAACAGTTTTATACGTTTCATGGAAAGCTTTTCTCAATCACACTCCCAAGAAAAAAAATTAAACAGATGCATAAATTTGGAACGTGTAAGACCTCACAATCCAGTCAGAAAGAATAAAGATCAGATTTATAACTGGATAAAAATTTGTGTTACTTGAAAGTATTATAAGCAGATGTATCATGTTTACCCAATATGCCATCTTTCTCATAGCATGAGTATGTATGAGTGAAAGGTAATAGAAATGGATGTACATGCTATATGTCCATTCGGTACAATCTCCTTGCGTTCATTCTCTTATGTATGTGGAAACAAGAAAATATGCATATAAAAAAGGCTTGAATTTTGAAGGAAAAAATGTTGTCATAGAACTTTATGACTTGTGTAAGCGAGTAAGACAATGAACGGAGTAGCTCGAACGAATGTGAGAGGTGGAAGAAAAAGTATCCCAAAACCTTCTTATATATACACATAGTATGCCAACTGTCCATAGGATTTCATCCGGCTATGTCTGGTGAAAGTTGCTCAATTCTCCTGCTGTAGGCTAACTAGCTGAGAATATACGCTCCCACTTCGGCTTATAAGCTGTTCATGCCTACCGCTTTCCACGACTTTTCCTCGTTGCAAAACTGCAATGGTATCCGCATCGTGTATTGTAGACAATCTATGTGCTACTATAATTGTAGTTCTACCTTCCATGAGATTATTAAGAGCTTCTTGAACCTGTGATTCTGAGGCTGCATCCAAAGCGCTCGTTGCTTCGTCTAAAAGAAGGATTGTTGGGTTCTTAAGAATTGCTCTAGCAATAGCTACCCTTTGCTTTTGTCCACCTGATAACTGAACCCCTTTCTCACCAACTTGTGTATGGTATCCATCTGGCATTCTGCTGATGAATCCATGAGCATTTGCTGCTTTAGCTGCTTTCATTATCTCGATTTCTGTTGCGTTTTTGTACCCATACTTTATGTTTTCGTATATACTAGTAGAGAATAACACTGGCTCTTGCTGCACTAACCCTATCTTCAATCTTAAGGATTTCAAGTTGAAGGTTTTGATGTCATTTCCATCAATCAGTACCATTCCTGACACGGGATCGTAAAATCGCATCACGAGAGAAATGACGGTGCTTTTTCCTGAACCGCTTTGTCCCACGATTGCTAGACTGTTTCCTGCTGAAATCTTCAAGTTCAAGTCCTCAAAAATAGTTACATGAGGTCTTGCCGGGTAATGAAAACCGACATTCTTGAATTCTACATCTCCCTTGATATCAGATACTATTATTGCAGTTGGATCATTTGAATTTATGGTGGTTTTCCTGTAAAGAATGTTGAAAACCGACCCAAGTGCTTGTGAGCCTTTAACAATATCAGGAGCAAGAGCAAGTGTTTCTGCTACTGAAAAGGCTGTCACAATTAAAACCATGAAGGACTTGATTACGTCTCCAAATTTTGAGCTGTTGTGTCTTATCAATACTGATGCATACCAAAGTCCAAGAGCATATGAACAAAAAGAGAAAAGCTGTGATAAACCAAAACAGAATCCTGATATGTGGCCACGTAACGCAGCTTTCTTGTTTGTCTGTTTTAGTTCAGATGTAAATTGAAGCGATATACGTTCCTCAGCACCAAATGCTGCAACTGTACGGATATTAGCAATGGCTTCACGAGCGATTGCAGTGGCTCGATAGTATGTACTACCATAATCGCCTCCAAATCCTTTCAGAAATTGTTGCTGCACACCACAAAAATCACAACTTTATACTAGAAACTTTATACCTTAAACACAAGAATACTGAGGTTCTGAATGATGAAGTTACCTCAGCAATGGAAGCTGCAATAAGAAGAGGAAACGTGGCAATGACAACTGATGCAACGCGCCAACTCAGAGAAAAGGCAATGCCAAATGCTGTCACGGTTAGAGCTGCATTTTGTACGATTGTGGACAGGCGGTCAGCTAATGTAGTCCGTACTAATGTTGCATCTGCTGCCAACTTGGATATGAGTGAACCAGTACTGTTCTCATCCAAATCAAACCAACCGACCTCGTTCTTGAGGATAGCTGAAAATCAGAAAAAGACTGGATAAAACTAAAAAGAGAAATGGTCATGTTAGAGCCATCCATTACTTATGGAAAGAAAAATACCTGTGAACATGTGCAATCGAACTCGAGCAGTGAGACGCTCACCCATTAACGTGTAGAAATAGTGTTGCAATAGATATATTGGAATATTTAAAAGGGCTATCCCAACAAAGATGAAGGAAACTTTCTGAATTTCTGTTTTGATTTCGGAGTTATCTTGAGCATAGAGAGCGGTCAATATGTGTGTGATTCCAAGAGCAAAAAGAGGAGCTTCAACTCCAGCCAATGCTGCCCCGATTGATCCAAGTATGGCAAAGGGCCACTCAGGTGCATTTAGCTTGATCAGATTCCAAATGGACGGTGAAGATTTTGACATTGACAAGTCTTCTTTATTTGTTGAATGCACTTCTCCCTCAGTAATCTGCTTATACTCGACTTGAGACTCGGTTTTTCTCTGATCATCCCTAAAGCTACGATCCCCTGAACGTTTCCCTACGTTTTCTGTTGAATTCTCTGAATATTCTGATACTTGCAAGCTCACTAGATATGCATAATTACCGCCTTTAGACATCAATTCCTCATGAGAACCCATTTCTGCAACCTGACCATCTTTCAGGACAAGTATTTGATCAGCATTTCGAATTGTAGACAATCTGTGTGCAACAATAATCGTCGTTTTGTTGGACATAACATTATCAAGTGCCTTCTGAACAATCAGTTCAGATTCTGCATCTAGCGCGCTTGTTGCCTCATCCAAAAGTAGTACTTTCGGGTTCCTGAGTACTGCCCTTGCAATAGCGATTCTTTGTTTCTGTCCTCCAGAAAGCTGAGTACCTCCTTCTCCCACCTTCAATGAACAAACAGTAATATCTTCGCACTTTAGTTCATTGATTTGCATTTTTATTCAGTTGAATGAGATACATTTTTTCATGTAAAGAAACTAAATTACCTGAGTATTGTAACCATCTGGCAATCCTTGTATAAAAGAGTGGGCATTTGCAGTTACAGCTGCTTTGATGACTTGATTCATATCAGCATCTTCTTTACCAAGTAGAATATTTCCGGCTATCGTTGTTGCAAACAATGCCGGTTCTTGGCTTACTATTCCCATTTGTTCCCTCAACCAACTTAACTTGAGATGCTTTATGTCATGGCCGTCTAGTAATATTTTTCCTGTGAAATGCTTATTCATCAGAAAGCCATCATAACGTAAATAAGTCTTATGTGGATACCGCTCTATTAAGCTTGCATGTATGAGCTTAAATTATCGATACCTAAACTAGGCTCATAGAAGCGTTGAACTAGAGACACAATAGAGCTCTTTCCAGAACCACTAGGACCAGCAATTGCAAAGGTTTTCCCAGCAGGTACTGAAAAGCTTAAGTTTTCAAAGACCATTGTAGGTCTAGAAGGGTAAGCAAAATGGACCTCACAGAAGTCGATTTGACCATCAACTTTTGGCAGGGTCATACCCTCTTCAGGGCTAGTGGATGAACTGGGATCATCTTCAATCATGCTTAAGATATTCGTAACAGCAGCACGGCCTTTGGCAATGCTAGCAAGATTGGGAGCAGCCTGACCAAGAGCACTGCAATGGGAGATTGAAACTCCAGTTATTGCTTATGATAGAAACAATCGAGAAAGGCGTATAAAGTCATTAGATATTGTCTAGAGATATTTTCACTAGACTTACAACCCACTAAAGATCACGTTTAATATAGTTGTAAATGCCTTTCCACCATTTGTTTCTCGGTGCCTGACGAGTATGCTGGAATACCAAAGAAGCAATGCCCAAGCACAAAGAAGAAGTCCATATGTGAAGCCAACACCAACTCCTTTGGCAATCCCACTTTTCTTAGCATGTCTCAGTGCTTTTTGCAGTGATTTTGTGTATGATTCAGTCGCTTTTTCCTCTCCGACAAATGAGTATACTGTCCTAACCTGTGAAATAACCTGTTTCGAGACAAGAGAACCATTGAAGGAAAACTGAAAAGGTTTTGACAATGGATTTGGATTCCATAAGGCAATAAAGACAACTCAATTCGATCCAGAACAAATGTCAAGAATGGAATCGTTTTGTTTGAATATATTTATAGGAAAACAGAAACAAATGTGAAGAATGTAGTTGACTACCTCTTCTGCAACCTTTCCTGCTTCAGCGTAAGCAGCTTCGCCTTTCTGAGACAATGTGGACATGATAATGGTGTAAGCCCCACCAGCAAGAGCTATCAGAGGAACAACAGCTAATGTAAGAAGAGTAAGCTGCCACACTGAAACAAATCCCACTGCAAATCCCACAAAAAATTGGGATAGGTAGCGTAAGCTGTGTCCAATCTGCACAAAACCCCCCAAATAAATCATAAAAAAAAAATCATTACAATGCAAAGTTCACTAGAATAGCCCACCCTTAATCAATGAATTCACCTTATCACCTATTGCATCTTGAACCAGTATTGCATCATTTGAGATGTGATATACTATATTTTTCTCCCTAGCTTCTGTGTCAAAGAAGCTGATATTCTTTTTCAAAACTGACTGGAGATATTTCAATCGCAATCGATTTGTTTGCCTTTCTCCAGTTTGTGCCCAACATGAAACTCCTGGAACACATCAAATTAAGGATCATTACATTACTATTTAGATTCATCCGGCTTCAAGATTAAGAATTGGATTAGCTATTTGTTAAAGAGGAATCAGGCAGCAAAGAGAAGCTGAATGAACAATGTTTTTGTAGCAAACCAAACTTCCTCATGCTAATCCAGATAAGATCCGGTATCGTCGGTGATGTAATGTGTCCAGTGAAGTTACTTTGCATAAAGTACTGCTTACTCTATGATGTTAATGGGATCAAAACATACAAGCCTCACCGGAGAAGCCCGCATTCAAACAAAGTTACCAAGGAAGGATGATACCTACCGGTCCATGCCGAGAAAAGTACAATGCAGCCTAGATAAACCAAGTAGAGAGCATGCTGCAATTCAAGAAAATTGAAAATGCATAAGCCCCTTAAGTCTTTCTTCACATACATAAACACTTATGCTACAAGCATTGCAGAGCATTATACAACTTGTGTGAAATTTCAAAATTCAAAGTCGAACTTATACAAGGGCCACAAATTGCAGCAATGAAGAGAAAAGGGCAAATTCTCACCTGGGAAACTTGTGCAGACATTCGATGAGGATCGGAAGTAAATTGACCTAAAGAATTAAGCATACGACCAAACAATACAAAGAAAACAGGAATAGCAGCGCCATGTAAGCAAGCTCCAAAGCTTCCAAATAACATCAAAATGTAATCAAATTTATCTGCAGCAGCAAATAGCCCGGTTAACGAAGCAACCTTCTTTTCGTTTTTGACCTTATATACGACATCATTATTTTCCATTAAATCATTCTTTTCAAGCTCAGTTTCATCCATCCTAAAATGCAGCAGATTATGTTCTTCTCCAAAGAAATGGGTGAAAATATCGGGGAGCTAAATAAGTAGTGATAATGTATGAAAAAATCAATGTGGAGTGAGTGGTTGGAGGGACATGTCAGTCATGGAGTGCCCGTGGAGGAGGATTGATGGTCAGTTAATTTTCTTGCCAATAAATATAGTTGGGTGACAGTTGGCCTACTATGAAGGCTGGATTCTGACCCGTAATTAATTAAATAGTAACAGCGTCTTCTAGTCATCTCCTTGCTTGCTGCCATATCTTACTACTTCAATGCATCTTTATATCTTATTCATCTGCACTTCATTAATGAACAGCTGCTAAATCATTTTTTCCTCTTCTTCTGATTATTATTGTAATGGGGGTCCCAACCTGATAAATGCTGGGTTATGGATGCACCCACCCACCCACCCACCCACCAAGTAGGTAGGACCATGAAATGATGTGACAGATGCTGAAGTAGAAGTTGTGGGATAGAATCACTTCACTTGGGTGTTTGTTGTTGTGCAAATGGACCACTAACATTCAACACTTTCCATGTTATACATTGTTTAACAGATGTGTGAGTGAAAATTAACCTCCTGGCTCCTGAAGCCCTTCAAGAATCCTAAGAATATTTGATTTAACCTGTTCCTCAGTATCCCTTTTTTTTTTGGTTGCTTTCGAAAGGTATATATCCCCACACAGACTGTTTGAGACTAATCATTTGAGGTACGTACTGTCGGACATCAAAAGTGTAGACGACCTCTTCCAACAAGGTTTTCTGCATCCACAGGGCTCGAACTCGAGAACTCATGCTTAAGCGATCAGAGCCTCTTCCACCCTGACCAATCTCCGTCGGTTGTTTACTTAGTATTCTTACCGAATAAAACTTGCAGATTTTTGGAGATTGATAGATTGACCTGAGTTTTACTCATCAAACAGAGATTTCGAGCATAAGATTTAGATGCCTTTAACAAAATAAGAGAATCATCTGCTAAAATTTGTCTACCAAGAGCAAAAACATTATGATTGATTTTCACTAATGTGGTTAGTTAAAATCTCTTTTTTAAGTCTCTATTAGCTAAGATTAATGAAATGATCTTATAAAGAACATTACATGAACTGCTGTGTGATGAATCTATGTAAATTGAGTGGCTTTACTAGGATAGCTAAAATTTGGTACGAGTGAGATGCAAGTGTGATTTACTTAAGCAATTTACTAATATAACAACAATGGTGGCTGACTAGTGACTATAATTGATATACTACTGTGACACTGCAAAATTTGATAAAAATAACATGTCTAGAAATCATTCTTCACTTGTTTGTTTTTCCACTTCGTGTATTTGGCTGTAAATAACTTTCCTCATCGTTGTAAAATGGTATCCTCTTCAAAAAAAAAAAAAATTTACAACAAAGTTTTTTTTTGTACAAAGTGTTTCTTAATTAGTGTTGAATCCATTGATTAGTTTTATTGTTTCTATAGTCGGAAACACAAGCGTGTAAAAATTGGTGATTTCCACTGTAACCGTTAAAAAAGAAAAAGAGAAAGAAAAAAAAGTGAGCTAAAATTTGTTACTTAAAACTGATAGATTCGATCATTAAAAAATTAAAAAAATTAAAACAAAAAAATTGAGAGACACGAACGTGTTAGTTGAATATTTTTTCATAAATAAATATTCTTAATTGTCGTTTGCATACGGGTTGTCGTACGAATTAATGATATCGCAACGAAATATGGTTCGACCTGGAGAGGTTCATGCATTTTCGAATAGCTGCATTTTTTCGAATTCATGAATTTCGAAATGATGTCCCTCTTCAAGTATTCATGAACCTGCGAAAAGTTTCATCACATGAAGCCACGAATTGCAATGTTTGGCCGAACTGATATGAGTTTACCCCTTCATGTAAGGAGTACTTTCAGCCTATAAAAGGCACAACATATGCAAACGAATAATCATAAGTTTGAAAGCATCATCAGACCAAAAACTTGAGTGTCATCGGGTTTGATTCAAACAAGTCACTATTTGAATCAAACACCTCCATTGTATTCTGAAAGAGATTTACGTTTAATAAGTGACAATCGTGTGAGACGAAACATTTCTTTAAAGATAATGCAATTTGCGTGCTTTGGAGTTATTCATATCCTGTCAGATTATTAATTATCATTTTTTTCCAACACATGTCACATTATCTACAATGCCTTTGTTCCTTGACATGTTTAAACAATGATCTTAAATGTTCATAAGTATTTACAATTAGGCTCATCCGTTCATGCACCACGCGGTCAGGGTCTGTTTAGATATTAATTTTATGTATCAATATTTATTTGAAAAATAAATTTTGATTGAAATTGTGTTTGGATTGTAACAATATCCGTGTTAATGTGGTGTATTGTAAGAAAAACGAGATATAGAAAACTATTTAATTCAAACTTATAAACTTATTTTGTTAGTGAGATGAATAAGTGTAAAATATGCTATGCCAGTGCACCCTAGGTATTTGAGTAGTTTTGTGTGACGGATGGGAGATTTTTAGGTAGGAATGGGGTCCTTATCATGGATGAAAAGGAAAAAAAAAAATCTAAAAACCAAACCAATCGGTTGGATCAAATCGAACCAAACCAAAAAAAGCAAAAAACCGTGGTTTGTCAATTGGTTTTCATGTAACTAAAAATCAAACCGTTTAAAACAATTTGATTGTAAATTTGAAAAATGAAAACCGTTCTAACTGGACCGGACATGATACCCACTACTATTAATAATATAGATTGTCGTTCTGCTTAAATCGCTTCAATTTAACCTATTTATATTTGTATTAGCAATATAATGTTGATCCACCATTCATTACATATCCTAAACATTCGACTTTTGTGATCATTTCACCCAATTCAATCTCTTAAACGAGTAACACAAGACAAATCAATTCTTACCTCAGGATCCCTAACTCTATCTTCTCTTTCAATTTTCTCAGCACCAATATTTGAGACAACTTCATTATTATCTGATATGTGTTAAACTAGTTACATTTCACATCTCTTACTCACTTATTAAAACAGCATGTTCAACTTCCCTCTATGATCTCACTCAAATACTGGTTTGTCGTAAGCATGTTGTGATATATCTTAGTTATTCAAAGGTGTGGTAGTTACTTTAATATTATTAACATATAGAGGTTGATTTATCATTGGTGAATTGAAATTAGTAATATATTGTTCTTTATTATCTTTGCCTGGTTATGAAGTTCGGTGGTAAATGTTGCGTTTGTTGTTTTACATGATGGTTGAGGGCGACTGGTTTTGTGAAATTATTTTGACATATGTAGGCATTATTTTAATATAAATAATTTATTGAATTATTTGATTTCGTTCGATCCATATATTAATGACGTATCACAATATTGTCATATATTATTCCTCTATAAGCTGTGATTTCTAATGAATAATTTTATGGAAAAATTAGTTTATAGTTCACTTTTCCCCCTTAATTAAGTGCTAATCCAGCTTCAATTTTTTAGTTGCATTAAGGACAAATAAATTCCACCGGACTAAAATACCCTCAATTCCTATCTTCCTTTTCCGTCTAATTTCAAAGAATCACTTAGCCTCCATTCTTTCCATCTTATCCGCCATTTTTGCACTTTCTTCTTCTCATTTCCTCCCGTCCTTCTCCTCCTCCTCCACCGTCATTTCCACACCAATCGACGAACAATATCCGGTGGAAAGTTTCCTTTGTGAAGTTGCTGCAACGGCTTAAAGTAACCGAAATCAATATGTAAATAAATGAGTTTTAGATTTTTGATTTAGGGATTGGGTCGTTATTGCATCCATCGGATTCGGAGTTTCCGGTATTGCAAGGGGTTTATGCTAGCATTTAATATTCATAACCATAGTGTTGTTGTGATTTTAATGATGGAGATGTTAATGTGAGAAAAGCTTTGAAAAAGGCTTCTGAAAGTAATGTAATGGTACTACTTTGATTCTGCAGGCCTTCAGTTGCTTTCGATATGCCTTGTGTGGAAACTTGCTCATGTTGTGATCATAGAATGAATGTGTATCAAGAGGACGCGGCGTATCTTTCTTTTGCTCCTGGCTTGCTCTCTGTGTGGCATGTTGCTCATATTGTGATCATAGAATAATTCGAAAAGAAGGCTTGAAGTTAGTAACTGTTGAATGCCTACGAGGAAGATTGTTTGCAAAAAGAACCGTCTCAAGGAATGCCGAAATAGAGACATATTTGGGCTGAATATTGGATAGTTCGAGACTTCATTTGGTGATGTTTAACACACCAAGAACAAGTGATTTGATAAGATACTATTGCTGTTACAAATTGGTCCAGAATTTCAGCCATATATACACCAAGAATAAGGCTGAAAATCAGGGATTTTTCAGGGCTAAAAAATGGGCTGAACATTGAGTGTATGAAGCAGAAAATTTGATAGCAAAATCATGAAGAAAACGCAGCGAGATAGTTGCATCTGAATTGAAAAATTGATAGTAATCTGGAGCAGATTTTGACAGCAAAATAGAGGCATTTGAAGCAACAAATCAGACATGTAACAAGGTGTTGTTAGCTACTTTTTTAAAGGCAATACAAAGTAACAAACCAAAGCTTAAACTGGTCACCAATGATTTTCCATTTAGTAGTGAATGAAAGTGATGGTAATTGTTGGTTGTTTATTTTCCATTCAGATTTATCATGAAACATAGTAAGTTGCTTTCTTATTTAATGCTTCTTCTGGCCTAGCAATTATGTTCCCCCTTCCCTCCCACACAAATATCCATATTCTCAACAATCGTTCTCTTAGAACAAGAACATGGTTAATCTCCACTAATTCCTACTACTACTTTTCATTTATCTTTGCTACTCCCTCCGTCCCATTTTATTTGTCATGTTTGACTTTTCACACAGATTAAGAAAAGTGTAGTTAATGCTTTGAATCACATTAAATGATCCAATATTTTTACACTTATGCCCTTTAAGTTGTTGTTGGAGCATTTAATGCTACACACTTTTTATTGTAAATATTGTAAAGAGTGAAAGGTACTTGAAGAAATTTAACAATTAATACACAAAGTGGACACTTATTTTGGGGCAAACCAAAAAGGAAACATGGACAAATAAAATGGGACGGAGGAAGTAATATACTTCATTTCTCCTCACTTACAACTTCTTTCAACTTATTGAAGTAGTCCATTGAATTAAGCTTTATATGAGCCTGATATTGTGTTACTGATACTGTTAGTAATATTGTGTGCCTTATATGAGTCAGATAGTCCCTTGAATTAAGCCTTATATGAGCCAGATATGTGTGCCTTGAAGTAGTCACTTGAATTAAGCCTTAAATGAGCCTGATACTGTGTACTGATACCGTGTGCCTTATATGATATTGTTACTCATATTGTGTGCCTTATATGAGTCTTATATGAGCCAGATATGATATTGTGTCCCTTGAATTAAGCCTTATATGAGCCAGCCATGTGTGCCTTGAAGTAGTCACTTGAATTAAGCCTTAAATGAGCCTCGACATCGTGTGTTTACGATACGATTGTACCGACATCTGTAATCGACATCGTGTTAGTGTAAACGCTGCGATTAAATTCGGCTTTCAAATACTACGTCGAAAAGGTATCAAATGAGGTCTCAAAATGAAGATAAAAAAATATGAACTTTGCTGAAACAATTTGATGATTGGTATTCTAAATCAAAAGTTACGGTCTTTTATAAGAAAAACGCTCCGGTTAATGGAATTTTTTTTTCGGTTTTCAAAATTTACGTCGGAAGGGTATCGTATTTGGGCTCAAAGTAAAGAGCAAAAAAAATGAAATTTGGTGAAAAAATTTCGATGATCAGAGTTTTAAATCAAAAGTTACGGGTGTTTGAAAAAAAAAAAAAAACATAAACAAAGCAGGATGAACCTGATGTACTCATGTATCATGTACCTGGCGCGAGGATCAATTTTTTGTCCTTTTTGCAACTAAAGAAAAGGAGTGTGTCCAATTTATTTATTTTGTAATTTTTTTGTCTTTTTCCCTCAATCACCCTAATTTTATTTGTTAATAAAAACCCTAAAAGTTGGTATCAAGTCAAACGAAACCTAACCGAACCATACATTTGGTTTGGTTTTAATTTAAAAATCGTGTTACGATGGTTTACAAATTTAAAAATCGTATAAAATAATTTGGTTGTAAAAAAAACAAAAAATTCAAAAACACCAAATGAATCATGTTCACCCAATAATATTTATTTATTTTTTTTGCTTAAAGCCCCCGGTATCCAGAACCCACTGGTCCGACTAATTCGGAGTTTGGCCCGTGTCGTGCCTGCAGAGTCTGACTATTACTCAGGGGTAAGGCCTGACCAAGAGCTCTTTCAACATGGCTTTCACCCAGTTCTTTATAGCAATTCCTTCGAGCATCGCCAATAATAAACTTTAAAAGGTTTATTATTACGCCACATCATCAATTTATAAACTTTTTATCTATAAACATATTCTATACAATAGATAAACATCTTAAAGGTTTATATTCGATCCCATCAAAAAATTTGTTTTCCCTACTTTTTTAGCTATCAAAACCGGTTTAACAAAATGAACATTTTGGTACAAAGCTGTTAGAATATGAAATAGTGTGTGCTTTGTATTATGTGCGTGTGACGGCTAGGGTTTAGGCCGACTTGGTTATGGCGTGTTGGGCAAGAAAGCCCATTAGGGTTACGGCTATGTATTGTGTGGGTGTTTTCCTATATAAAGTAATAAAGTGTAGTAAAAGAGGTGATTAGAAAATATCCCTCTTTCTTTTCTATCTGTCTGAACCGTGTATCTCTTAACATGGTAGCAGAGCCGCTTACACCCACTTTTCTTTCTATGATCTGAAAACCCTACAATTTGCCAAAAAAAAAAATCGCTTCGTTTCGCTCCAGGATGGAGATCAAAGTCGACTCCAATCCGATTTATTCGATCCGATGTCGGCACCAACAAAGCAGCCCACTTGGTTAAGTTAAATCGTAAAAATTACACGTTATGGTCCCGATCCATCGAGATATACTTGACTGGTAAGGGTATGGATCATCATCTCGTCAAAGATAAGGCGGAAAAGGATGACCCAAGGGCTTCATCTTGGCGTCAAGATGATGCACAAATTATGTCCTTGATGCTGAACAATATTGAATCGAATATCACTCAACCCTTTTGTATTTGAATTCACCAAAGACATTTGGTCTAGCCGCATCACATATATTCGGTTCAAAATTTGTCACGTGTGTATGATGTTTGCAAAACAAGACTTCCGGTTGGAACAGGAAATCAAAGTTTGGAAGATTACTACTCCCAAGTCATGAGTATTTGTGAAGAAAGGAATATGTATCAACCTTTATCACCGATGTGAGTGCTATGGAGAAACAAAGGAATGATATGGATGTAATCCGATTTCTCTCGGGATTAAAGCCTGAATTTGAACCAGTTCAGTGCACAAATTCTCGGCGGGACCCAACTTCCTACTATACCGA
The DNA here is from genome assembly GCA_026214975.1 of Gentiana macrophylla. Lineage (NCBI taxonomy): Eukaryota > Viridiplantae > Streptophyta > Magnoliopsida > Gentianales > Gentianaceae > Gentiana > Gentiana macrophylla. Next base: position 157,579,078 of record CM047805.1, read on the forward strand.
AGTGTTCTCAGGTTGCGGTAGCATGACCATCAATCATAAAGGTTCCCGATCTCAAGAAATCGAGGAAATTGTTGAGGAAAAGGCTGCTTTTCATGTTGGTTTTCAGGCTGATTTTAATGCAGGTAGAGGAGGCCGAGGTGGAAGGTCGTCCCGTGGTGGTCGGGGCAATTCTCGTGGCGGAGCACGTGGGGGCCGAGGTGGAAGAGGATCACTTAAGTGTGATCATTGTGGCAGAACGAATCACAATATTGATAATTGAAGGGATCTTCACGGAAAACCCACCAATTTTCAATCTCAGGCTCATTCGGCTCAGGAAAGTGATCAAATTACAATTTCTAAGGAGGAGTATCAAAAGTTGAAGAGTGAGAGGGCAGACATGGCAGCCTCTATGGCCAACCTGACTCAAACAGATAAAGTCTCCTCAGGTCTTCTCTCCAAACGACCCCAGTGGATCCTTGATTTCGAGCCACCGATCATATGTCCGGTTTGTCATCATCTTGTTTTTCTCGAATATCACAAATTACTCACCCCGAAGACTGTTACTTTGGCCAATGGTTCCACGGCTCAAGTTGTGGGCACTGGCACAATCTCACTAAATTATGACATTCATTTTCCTCATTCCTTACATATCCCTAAATTTCCATATAATCTCATATCTGTGAATCGTTTGACTAAAGATTTGAATTGCTCAGTTACTTTTTTCCCTGATTCATGTTTATTGCAGGATCTCCAAACGAAGAAGAAGATTGGTACGTGTCATGAAGTAGGAGGCCTCTACACTTTTGATGATTCCCTTAACCAAGCTGCGTTTAAAGCAAGGTTATCTCCTATGGAGTGGCATTGCCGGTTAGGTCATCCGTCCTTAGTCATTACGAAAAAGCAAATTGAGGGAATCAATCACTGAGTCTTTGAGTTATAAGCCTGTCAAATTAGTAAGCATTGTAGGTCATCTTTCAAAACTAGTGTCAATAAGAGAAGGGATGTTCCCTTCGAACTTGTTCACTTCGATATATGGGGTCCGTTTCATATTACTTCTAATAAATTTCGATATTTTATTACCTTTGTGGATGATCATTCTCGTATGACATGGCTTTATTTGCTAAAATCTCGAACCGAACTTGTTGATTGTTTCCATTTGTTTCACCAAGAAGTTAAAAATCAGTTTGGTACACAAATTCATGTCGTTCGTACCGATAATGCTCAAGAGTATAAGCACCAATTTTCCCAATATCTTTCTAACCACGGTATTATTCACGAGTCTTCATGTACATACACACCTCAACAAAATGGAGTGGCGGAACGTAAAAACCGTCACCTCATTGATGTTGCCCGTACCTTGATGATTTATATGAATGTTCCTAAACACTTTTGGAGTGATGTTGTACTTACTTCGTGTTACCTCATTAATCGTATGCCTACCAAAAATCTTGAAGGTCAATCACCCTTCTCAATTTTGTATCCCTCCGGTCAGCCCTTTACTGTGCCTCTTAAAATATTTGGGTGCATTTGTTATGCCCACAACCTTGGCCCCGGTCACGATAAGTTCGATCCCCGTGCCACGAATTGTATCTTTTTAGGCTATTCTCGCACCCAGAAAGGTTATCGGTGTTTTAGTCCCACCCTTCGTCGATATTTTGTTTCCGCTGATGTTACGTTTGATGAGTCATCACCGTATTTTCCCACTCCTTTACAAGACACATCATTTCTTGATCCTCCACCCGTGACCTGCCCCACGGACCACCTCACCAATCCACCCCTCCCTGCGTTGCCGATTGACGAGGACCGTCCTCCAATCATTCATACCTATTCCCGTCGCTGTCCCACCACTGCTTCTGACACGGCTCGGTCTTCTCTTCCGGGGATCCGTTGACCCGATGATACTCGGCCTATTGCACATCGCACCAGTCCGCCACCACTCGTCATCCTATTGGTAATTTTGTCTATTCTCACGCGCCTCTCCTCAATATTTATCATTTGTTTCGCAGCTTGCTTCATTTACATTTCTAAGACTTTGCGGGAGGATCTATCTCATAGTGGTTGGAGGATGGCTATGGAGGATGAAATGGTCGCGCCTTCAGGATAATGGTACATGGGATCTTGTCCCTGCTCCCACTGGTAAGAAATCGTTGGGTGTCGTTGGATTTATCTTTATTAAGTACCATTCTCGATGGTAGTCTGCTTGAACGCCTTAAGGCTCGGTTGGTAGCCAAGGGCTACGCATGTACATATCTGGCATTGACTATGTGGAGACCTTTTCCCCTGTTGCTAAGATGCCTTCTATTCGTATTGTTTTGTCTATTCTTCGCTAATTTCAGGTGGAAGTTGTATCAGCTCGACGTTAATAATGCCTTTCTACATGGTGATTTACACGAAGAGGTTTATATGGAGCAACCTCTTGGGTTTGTTGCTCAGGGGGAGTCTGGGTATGTATGTCGGTTACGTAAGGCATTGTATGGCCTTAAGCAATCCCCACGTGCTTGGTTTGGTAAGTTCTCGGAAAAAGTGAAAGAGTTTGAATTACGACAATGTCAGACCGATTATTCCGTATTTTTTAGACGATCTACATGCGGATCCATCTTTCTTCGTGTATATGTAGATGACATTGTGATTACAGGGGATGATGAGCGTGGCATTGCCCGGCTAAAAGAGTTCTTGGGTAGACAATTTCATACTAAAGATTTGGGGCAGCTCCGTTATTTCCTTGGTATTGAAGTAGCTAGATCAAGTGCAGGGATCTTTTTGTGCCAGAAAAAATATGTGCTTGATCTTTTGCAGGAAACCGGATTACTTGGATGTCGCCCATTAGAGACTCCTATGGATCCCAATCAGAAGTTACGAAAAGATGTTGGAGAGATTCTTGATTCTCCGGTCGGTACAGACGACTAGTGGGACGCCTCAATTACTTAACCATTACGAGGCCAGATATTGCATATGCGGTAAGTGTGGTGAGTCAATTCTTGGAGTGCCCTAGACAACCACACCGGGACGACTTATACATATTTTGAGGTATTTGAAGAAGGCACTGTGGTATGGCATTCTTTACAAGCCGAATGGACATTTGAAAGTTGAAGGTTATACATATGCTGATTGGGCCGGTTCCCCGCCTGATAGAAGGTCCACGTTAGGCTATTGTACGTTTTTGGGTGGTAATCTGGTTACTTGAAGAAGAGTAAGCAAGCCGCTTTGTTGTGTCCAGGTCAAGTCGTGAAGCGGAATATCGGGCCATGGCTAATGGCATTGTGAGTTGGCATGGATTAAGTATTTCTGCTGAAGTTGGCTTCCCATTTCATATCCGATACCGTTACATTGTGATAATAAGGTTTGACCGCACATTGCCTCGAATCCTGTATTCCATGAGCGAACGAAGCATATTGAAGTTGATTGTCACTTCATTCGAGAGAAGCTGCTTTCTAAAGAGATTTGTACTCCATTTGTTCGAACCGGAGATCAGTTGGCGGATGTGTTTACAAAACCTGTGTTGGGAAGTCGGTTGAAGTTCATTTGTTCCAAGTTGGGCATGAATAACATCTACGCTCCACCCACGCTCCAACTTGAGGGGGAGTGTTAGAATATGAAATAGTGTGTGCGTTGTATTATGTGTGTGTGACGGCTAGGGTTTAGGCCGACTTGGTTATGGCGTGTTGGGCAAGAAAGCCCATTAGGGTTACGGCTATGTATTGTGTGGGTGTTTTCCTATATAAAGTAATAAAGTGTAGTAAAAGAGGTGATTAGAAAATATCCCTCTTTTTTTTCTATCTGTCTGAACCGTGTATCTCTTAACAAAAGCTTTGCCAAATCAGATCCTCAAATAATGATAAAACTATTGGAAAAAATTTAAATCTATTCCTAAACTCATCATTGTAGGCACTTTAAATCTTATATAGGGCATATAGCATTTTCTTCTTTGAAAACGTGTTTCCCCAGCTTCTCCCCCCCAAAAAAAGAAGAAGAAGAAAGGATGGAGGGGTAGAAAACAGAATAAGATACAAAATGATTGAGATATTTACTTATACATGAGTTATTACATTTTGTCTTTTTCAACCATTTTAGATTAAAACCGTCTTTCACAACCTTAAAAAAAAAGGGAGAATGAGGGAGAATGACGGAAATATTTCATCAATTGAGTAGAAGGACAGTATTTTGAAACTTTTGCATAAAGGACAAAAATATTTATTCACTGTCGAAATTCACTTGTGTTTGAAATTCATTATTTAAATTCATCGCTTAAATTCACTATCGAAATTCACTAATTTTTAAAATTCATCATTTAAATTCACTAATTTTAGGGATTCATTTGTTAAATTCACTAATTTCGGGATTCAATTGGGGAAGATTCACCGATTTTAGGATTTATTGTTTGTCTTACCATTATAAAATTATGCAGTTGTCCTTCTCCTTATAAAAAATATGTAGTTGTCCTGTTACTTAAATTTTTTTCAGATTGTGTCATTGTCCATAATTTTCCAAAAAAAAAAAGGAAAAAAAAACGTGTTTCCTACCAATATTCATCTGGCCTCTGGCGCCCTATTTTCAGCTTCTTAACGAAGCGCCGCCAAGGCGCCAACGCACCGCTGCTTCCACCGTTTGTTATCGTTTAACTACTTCCTCCTCCCACATCTTCCCCTTATTCATTGACCTTGAATAACCTTGAAAGGTGCTTGCAGGTTGTTGAAAGTATCTTACGGGTCGGCTTGAAGATAAAAAGGTTTTTCTTTTCTCCTTTTCTCAGTTCAGGAATATTGAAAAATTTGTTTGTTTTTGTATGACTTGACGGTTTCTTATAGTAATTAACTAGGTGTAACTCATATTTAGGTTGAATGTCTCAAGAGTCTTGTAAGAATCAATAGTTCGGTTTGTTAAAATCATGAGTTCAATTGGACCTAAGCGGTTAAGCCCACCAATTTCTACACACAGATTGCCGTTTTCATCTCCTCACCACCTTGATTCTACACAGTCCGGGCCTTTTTTTTTTTCTATCGTGCCGTTTTTCACACTACCATTACGGTGAGCCTGAAGGGAGCTAGGGTTTGTTCCAGGCAATTCCAGATTCTGATCAAAATAATCCTTACCAGGTATAAGGCTATTCATCTACCAATTCGTGAAAAATGATTTAAAGTTGAGTTTTGTGTTGAGGGTGAATTACTTAAGCAATAGCAATGTGGGGTTAGAAGCTTTTCATGTTTAATATTTATAAGCGAGTGGAATTGGGCTTTCAAATTTGCTGTTTCAGGCATGTTGGGGTAAGTTGTGCTTTAAGTGTCTTTCGTTTGGTGACTTTTTGGTCTACTTTTGGTAGACTTGAGTCATAGTTATCTTATCTTAATTGTAAGCCTTTTGTTAAGAAGGGATTTTTTTCTTGCACAATAAACCAAGAATGACAAGACAATGTTGTACAGACAATTTACGAGTCATACCAGGCAAAAATTGAGCATGCATGTATACAAGCTACTACATACTGTCTCCATGCCAAGCAGCCTCAGATTCTGAACACAATGGACTATTTTGGAGATGAACAGATGAATAGGAAGGTGATCACTGACAGCATCACGAGTAGTTTAGTTCCTCCAATTCCCAATTCCCAATTCTCTGAAAGATGTATCTCCAGTCCCCATGCACTGTGGAGGGTAATTGCTGTTGTTAGATATTAAAGCCAGTCCACTCACTTAACACCAAGTCATGCACAAATCTATGCCAAGAATTTTCACGGTTAAGACATTTCCTAACCTAATACGGCAACCGAGTTGCTGCTGGACTGGTGTCTTGGCACAATTCTTAAGACGTGTTGATTTGGATCTATTGAGAATTTTGTACAATGTTAATTTGTGTCGTTGAGTTGATTTTCTTGGACGTGTGTGCTGGATTTTAGTTGTCCAGTGTTTAATGTGACTTAGTTTTTAGTATTCCATAAGTGTGAAAGATGAATCCAAGGCAACCAGAAAGGCAGAATGGTAGTTCTGGTTCATCATAGTTTGGAAATGTATAAGTTCTGTCCAAACTACGGCGGATTCTTGTGTGTTCCTTCTATACACACTGTGGAATCTTCCCTATAAATGTTTTGTCTAACACCCTAAACCGAGATTGCCCTTCCCCTCCTCCCTCCCCTCCTCCCTCCCCTGCTGCCACCTATTGCCTCCTGGATGCAAGGCGTCCGTCCTCATTTCCCTCAGTTGCTCTCTTCTTCCTCAGGTAGCCCCAGCATATTAACCCCGTCTCCAATATTCCACCTCTACAAATAGATTATTACTAGAGCCATTTCAGTGTTATTTAATAATTTTCAGTACTACTCCGATTATCATCTCCAATATCTATATGCAGATTCAGTTTATGACTCTGTTCTCGTTGTATTAGGCTGATAATATCAGGAAGATCAATAGCAACCTAGGTGGCAAAAGAAAGAGTATGGGTTTCTCTTGGAACTGTAGTCGATTTTCTTTTGTTATTTCATATGATGATATCAGATACAAATACTGGGGTTATCTCCATCACCATAGTTTCCCACGATAAATCTCCAGTCCTGTCTCTACTTTTACCCTTCCTTGATCTATAGCAGCTGTCTTTAATGGGAAAAAGAAAAAGAAAAACGGAAGGCACGATAATTTTTGAGTTGGCTGATGGCAGAAATATTTCATCACCATTCTATCTAGGCGGTGGGGTTGTTGGGGTCCTAATGTAGTTTCAGAGCTCTCTTCCTGTCATTGCCGGTGTTATAAACTAAGGGCACCGATAATAGTTGTGAATGCTAGGTGAACAGAAAAGTTGAAAAAGACAAGGATATTCTAGCCATATCAGAGGAAAAAGCTAGCGGGAGGGGAGGGAGGGGCTGAGCCTGCGACTTGCGAGGAGTGGTGGCAGCTAGTGGTAGGAGAAAGGTAATTTTGTCCAAATTTTAGTTCACAGGGAGATCTGTTACACAAATTATTGACCGAGGGGAGAGTCTGTATTTTGTACAAAATACAAGAGGGAATCTATAGGCTGGATAGAACACAAAGGAGGTAGATGTGCTTACCCCTAAAGAAAAATATTTTGTCTTTTCTCCACGTTACGGTTTTATTGGTGTAGTGCAATGAAGGATTATCATGTAACAGCTTACCATGAATGTTAAATTTGTCATGTGCCGGCTTATCTCTGTGTTTCTGTCACTTATTTTCTGTTCATTCAGCTTTGGAAATTTCTTTTGTCCTTTCATTGTAATTCTCTTTTAATCAAGAATTCTGACCGAGTGTGTATTTTTTTGTCAGAATGGCATTCTGCCATCGGCGGGATTTTTTGTTCTGTGAAATGTGTGGATCAATGCTGTCGTTTGATTCTCACAAGTATGCTCATTGCCCTTTGTGCAAATTCAAGAAACCTATGAAAGGTTAGCCCTTTTGTGTTCGATTTTCTGTAAGTCTTCCAAGTGGTTGTCAGATTTGTTTGGAACATGGAAGGATTAGGGAAAAAATGAAGGTTTTCTGCTAACTGAATTATTGGGCCTGTTGACAATGGATTGAGCGAAGTACATAGTCGGAATACATTTTTTTTTTTCCTTGAATCAACACTGCTTTCTTAGGCTAGCTTATGAATTTTTGTGCCATATTCTGTTTAGATGCTTTATTTGACTGCTTACTTTGCATCCATGTGTTCTTCACCTTTTTATCCATGGGGAGCTGATGTGGCTTTGATTGATTAATCTTTAGCACATCAATTCATTCAAAAACAGTACTTACAGAATGTCCTCAAAGTCGTTAACCATATGTATTTGTAAAAACAAATTGAGTAGGGCTCCTTTTTTTTTTGAATGTGATGTTCATCAGGTATTTCTGTTTGACATTGAGTTATTTTGGAGCAAAACTCAAATATTCTTGACTGGAAAGAATCTTTTCTCTATTTTCAGAAATTGCGGGAAAAGAGATTCATTATTCCCTTTCAGCTGAGGTAGGCATTCTATTGCTGTTCCGAAACTGGTGACTGTCATTTTTTGGTTGTAATAACTGTATCAAGCCTGAGAATGTCAAACTGAATTGGCAATATACATACATAAAAGTTGAGATATCTGACAATTATTTTCGTGTCTATCTTGTTAACTGGAAGGGATGAATTCAACTTATGTTTTGTTTTTGTGGCTTAAAGCATGCGACAATTTGGTATTTTGTAATAAAATGGTTGTTAGGACAAACACATCTGTTTCTAGTGAATATCGACTCTTCAATCTTTGTTAGCAATAGCTCAATGTTTTTTGATTAATTCAAGCATTCCTCCCTAATGTATAAGCATGTAATAAGCAAATTAGCTAGTGCTTATAAAGCTCCAAACGGTTTTGTTATTTGCATATGCATGTATCGAAGTCCTCTTAACCAACTCTTTGACGTGCTAGATTTATCTTTCGACAACTGGAATTCTTTGTTATTATAATTTCACCGTAGCTATTCGTGGATGCAGGACATTAGACGAGAGCTAGGCTTATCAACAATAGACGACTTTGAAGAAGAAAAAGAACTTAAACAAATGGTGAGTAGTGATGCTTGTAGTACAATACCTAGTTTCTGCTTTGAGTGGTGTATAATAATAATAATAATAATAATAAGAATAATAATGTGCATTTTTCTCTCTTGATGACTGTTGTTATTGAATAGGATTACAATGCTAAATGTAAAGCATGTCAACACCTGGGGCTGTCTTATGTTGCTAGACAGGTTAGCTCCTGTATTCCTTCCTTGAATTTTGACTTTTATGGTTAGTGATTCCTTTTGTGGCACCAGATTCATCTGAATATCTAAATTTTTCGTATTATTTTTGGGGTTGGTACAGATCAGATCTGCTGATGAAGGGCAGACTATATTTTATACCTGCCTTGTTTGTGGTAACAGACAAACAGAGAACTCATGAAAGTTTAAAAAGGCGGGTGCGAGTTGTTTCTATATAATTACTTATGGTTCTTTTAGGGGATGTTATAAGGTTTAAAAAAAGCGAATTCGAGTTGTTTTTGTGTATTACTAATGGTTCTTTTTGGGGATGTTACTTTAGTAGAAGTGAGTAAGCTTGTCCTGCATGTGTCATCTTAGTGTCTTTCAGGCCGTCTTTTTTGTGGTGAAAAACAGGTGGAAGGAAGGTTGCATTGTTTACTTTATCATGAACTTGCATCTGTCTTAGCCTTCTAAAAGGTTGGCTATTTGTTTCTTGTGATTTTTTGTTAAGAAAACTGGACCTGACAAACTTCCAAGGTCCAGTAGTTTTGATGTATGCTAGAAAAGTATGGCCAGGCCAGGCCAAACAATATTCCTGTTTGGGAGTTTTTTTTCTTGGATTGCACTTTCATTTTATTTTGTGGTATGTTATCGGCATTGCCACCACACCCACTTTACTTCGGCACCCAAATTAGTTGGCACAACACCACCTTTTATGAGACATTTAAAAACTTTATTGGCACCACGCTTTTAATTACAAAATTATCATTCCTAGTTCTCGCACCACATCTTTTAACTACATCCGATCCAACATAAATAATTACAAAAAAAAGTCCCTACCTCTAAGAACATTTCTCATCTTCTAAATCTCTTTCGTCTTAATCCTATCTTCTTATTCACCTTCAACCCATTACCTTTGTCTCAAGCAGAAACTTCTTCAATGTAACCGGGACGACACTTTCATTCTCTCCACAACACCATCAGTAATCTTCCATTGTAAATCCTTTGCATTCTCTCCCATCCACAAACTAAAACAAATCACACAAACTCCATCACAAGTTCCTAAAGTGTTATTCACTGCCCAAGCAAGATTTTATTTCCATTTTTTTACAGCTTTTCATGGAAAAATTAGATTAAATGCAACCATACATATAAAATAAGATTCTTTCCCAAAATATATCCCCAAAAAAATACAAAGCCCATAACAAAAAGGCATACGAGACGAAGGATTCAACTAAATTAGAGCAAAATCTTTAGAAAAATGAGGAGAGGATGATATAATATGGGTGTCTTCTTGAGATCTACTAAAAATGAAATTGGGGAATTGAGGTGTCCATAGAGGTTTCGTTGGCCATGTCTTCACCGTTCTTCTTACGGGCATGACCGGTAGGGCCACTGTTTGGGGTGAGTGAACCCGCTGCATGACACGACCAACGGTAAAGCAAACGAAGATGTCGACCTGATTGCTCAAATGAATGACGGGACTCTTGGTAATATACATTGGCAGGGAGTGAGAATTTGTTGGTCAATTTAAAAAATTAAAATCCGTTTAAAACCGGACCAAACCGAATTTTATATATATACCCTTTACGAATTGATGTGCCTCTACAAGCGTACATGCATCTGTGAACGGTGATGATATATCGAACCCTCAAACGGTCTTACAGACCCGAAATCCGCCCCGAGTAGAGGTCGCATCACAACATCTGAACGGCTACATCTTCAACCCGCTTGCTGCCAAATCAGTTATAAGTTACCAGTTGTTGGACTTATCCACACCCGCAAATGGACTACAGGCCAAGATCAATTTCACATCTTGACAGCCCGGGGCCCATCCGCGTAAGCCTCCTTACAGATCAAGATAATCCGGACTCAATTCATAAACGGTTAGAAATCCGCTCGATTAACGATCTATGGCCATTCGTGGACCCGCATCAAGCATAACCAGCTTCAGGGTTAATCATCGCAGCTGGAGCCGAAATCATGTTTATTACGCTTTATTGTACTTAATTAGGTCTTGTCGAGATAAGCTTAATCGCGATTAGTCCGTCGTCTATAAATAGGAGCAACGTGTAATTCATAAGATATACGCATATTAATACAAGCAGACCAAGCTCTGCCAATTTGTCAACTCTGTACCCGCATTCATATCTTTGTGAACCGGTCACCGGAGTCTTCATCTTTTTCATATGCACCACCACTCTTACCGAAGAAATCATACATTAATAGCCAGATATCCACGTATTTCTACCGTTACCGCCACCGTGATATTTTTGACAATATCAGGTGATTACCCTTACCCTTTTGTGTAGGAGTACCTCACTTCGTTTATGGATAATTTCAGCTTATAAAAGACACAAAGCATGCAAACGAATTCATTCTGAAGTCTAACACCATCATCAGTATTTTCCTGAGTGTCATCGAGTTTGATTCAAACAAGTCACTGTTTGAATCAAACACCTCCATTGTATTCTGAGAGGGATTTTCGTTAGATTTATAAGTGACAATCGTGTGAGACGAAATATTTCTTTAAAGATAACGCATTTGCGTGTCTTTGAGTTATTCATAGTCTTTCAAATTCCAAAGTATTAATATTTTCCAACAATAAGAGCTTGCCGGAATCAAAGCCTGTCCGGCTGAGGATTATGACGTGCACGAGCACTTGATCATTGCCGGCTTTTAGTGTGTTAATTTTTTATTACATGTACATATACTTAATCATATCAACAAACCATAATACCAAAAACACATGGAAATTTAACATGGTCCTCGCACAGGTGTACTTAGTGATCCATGACCAACAGAAAATTAGTTAAAATTATAGTGTGAAATGTATATTCCAATTATTTACTTATTTGTCATGTTTTAAAAAATCCTTTTGGTGGAATAAGTATGATATGATGTACATGGACTACCATAAAACTAGAGAAAAAAAGTGTAGCAATAACCGAAAAGAGTTAATATACCCAAATATATTTGTGAAGAAAAATATTATACCCAAAACAAAATAATCATAACACATCTCACACCGTTGATTATGATAGACCCTCGTTTAACAATAAATCCTACAACATAATCAATTATGTAATATGCGTGATGTATTTTTGTGAATGATATGAGTTATGTTGGGGATATTAACATTACTTATTTGTGAATGATATCAAGTGAAGGGTTTATATGCGTCTAAAAATTAACCTATGTTATATATGTAGAGGTAAGTTAGACACATCTTACGCCTTCACTTGATAACACCAACAAATACCAGGTGTATAATAAGTCTCCTCACAAAAACCACCACAACACGTGCAACAAAAAGAATAATAACACAAGTCCCCGGGACCTGATCTAGTTATAAAAGGCTTAGATGCTTCAAAATGGGAGATGAACCTTAAGCTGTAAATGTATATTTTCTCAATATCGATCTATCTAGAAGATAAAAACGCAAGTCATAATTTTTTATGCAGAAACCGTCTCACGCTTAGCTTTAATACAAAACATAGTCTGTGATCCCCTTCTATAAAAAAAAGTGGAAGCGGTCACAAAGTACTTAGAACACACACAAAATTACCATAGAACAAACAGAAAGGAGGGCCGGAGAGGGAGAGCCGGAGTAGTGGAGTACTCCTCCTCGTAGCCGCTAAATGGAATGACAGTGAATTGTGGTGGTTTGGCCTATACTCGGAGGGGACGAGCTTGTATACGATTATGCATGCATGCTTGATTTACGGCCGGGCCGGTGCAGCTAGCTAGGTGCTTAATTATCTAATTAAGTCGAAGAAGACGCTGGAGTTTGTCCGTTGCTCCAGCATCAAATCCAGAAGCCTCTACGTTGCAGCTCCTCATATGCTTTGGCCTCAATGAAAAAGTCGGCAAAGGCAAGCTACTTGGTGGTGGAGACAGCCTGAACGGCGCCACTGATCCTGAAAAATCATTCACCACCTTGGCATCTATCATCGGCAGTTTGATATCACTATCAGTACCAGTACAACTGCTTCCTGAAATTGATGAATTATACATCTTCCTAACTTGGTCTTCAATATCCTTTGCAGTTGGCTTCAAAATCTTGGCAATTGTTGGAAGTGGCTGCTGCTTAGAATATTTCCTTGGAGTAGTAAGAGAATCGTTTCGGTTTTTTCGATTAGTTGGTTGACAAGAGAGACTTCTGATGACTCGAGGAGGGTGAGGATCTGGATTTCGGATTCTGGTGTGGGGGAGAGGAAGAGGGAGAAGAGGAGGTTGCTGTTGCTGTTGCTGTTGCGGTTGTGGTAATGAAAATGGAGGATAAGAGTGGAAATGATGATGAGGACGACGTTGTAAGATTAAGCCGCCGCCGGCGGCTGTTTGCAGCAAAGGTGCTTGATAAAAGTTGTCAGACGACTGCCTTGAAATGAAAGACTGGTAATTCATATCTTTCTTCTTTTGAGATTTTGCAAATTGAGATTTGCCTGGAAATATTTTTTGATCATTTGAAGATGAGTAAAATCCAACTGTTTCCATTGATATATATAATCAAAAAAGATGTTGATGTTAATTCAAAAGGTAGTAATAAAAAGAAAGAAATTAAAGATAGTAATTAACTCAAAACAGAAAGCAAAATAAGGTGCGGATATAAGATCTCGATTCAAATATAGAGATCAGATCAGATCAGATCAAAGCTAGCTGATGTTAAGTAGTAGTACGTACTTAAGTAAAAATAACAAAAACTTTGATTAGAATCACCCAAAAAAAAGGCATATCAAACTTTCTGCAATGGAAGAAGAAGGTAAAGAAGATTAATTATTAGCATGAAACAAAAGTAGTTATATAGAAGATAGACAATTAATAGAGATGAAGTCTATACACAATACACATAACATATGATGACATATGACTCAGAGAAGCATGAATGATCGCCCTTTTTATAGAAAGAGAAAAGGCCTACTTTATTTGTATTTCTTTTCCCAAGGGGTAAAGTTTCTGAGGTCAGCTTTCATTTTATGGTTTTTTATTATTATTTAATTTAATGTTTTAAAGTATATTATAAAAAAATTAATGTTCCATCCTAACCAACCGACAATTCATAGAAAACTACTGTCCTATGACATATGGATGTATATTTTAGTTTTTAGGATATGTAGGGCGGCAGCCGACCATTTCATATGGGCCGTCCGATTGATTATTTAGTTCTGGCATAGCCGTTGAGATGATTATGACCTTTGACGTTTTCTCGTGTTCCCCGAAAATATGCCTGCCCCGATATATACTTCAGCAGATCCAAACCATACGCGTATGCAGGGCTTCATGTTCTTTGATGGGTTTTTTTTTTTCATGACTCACCATTGGATATTTAGCTAAATAACACGTTATATACCTTTATTTATCTTTTGCCGGTTCAGAAATGAGGGGTGATACATCCACTATACATAGTGTATAGTGAATATGTTATGTAGTGTATATCCATTACACATTATGCGTAGTGGATATATCATTTTCCATACGGAAATATGAAATAAAAAAAAGTTACCCATGCATATTAGACTTGATGATATAAACACCAGACACCTTAGACTCCGTTTGGTTTCTAATTAGGTTGAGATCGAATGAATTCAGAAGAGAAAAAGTGAAATAATGATTATAAAGTAGAAATCTTGTACTCTCCTTCCGTTTCTATTTAACTATCGTAATTGTTAAAAAGAATAATTCCTTTTTATCTGTATATTTTCAAAGTATTATTTATTGTATTTTTCTACATCTATCATTACTTATTAATGGGTGGTGATTGAAAACAATATTACATTAATTATATTCAAGGGGTGTTATTGCCATTTTGATGTTAAGTCAAAACATTATTTAATTTCCTTAATATGTGTGTTTTTGACAATTGCGACAATTAAATAGAACGAATGTAATATTGAAATTTGTATAAATGAATAAATGATTGGTGAAAGAAATTTTGTGTAGATGAGAGTCCACAAGACATGGGCCAGTGGTGAAGGACTTTGGTGCTATAATGGCAAATTTGGACCGAAATTTGAGTGTGGATGTTCGAATCCCGTAAAAACGACTTAACTTTGAGATCTTGGTATAATGATAATTCACGACTTACAGCCCACTAGTGTTATCGATTAATCTCTTCATTCATTCCGTGGGACATGGGAGTGAGATAAATTTTAATAAAGTATTATACTGATAAAGTAATGGTTAAATAGTGTATTAAGTGAATAATATTGATGACAGTTTCTCATTTTGATTAAACGATTATTCTAATACAACATAATGTTCATCAAGGTCGTGTTGCAACTGAGATGAATGAGCAGTCATACATTTCCACTCATCTACATGGCTCGCAAGTGACGAAGTCTCTTTTGCATCCTGTGTCTTCAAAGCCTCAAGCTTTTCTCCAAGTTCTCCTTTTGTACACGAGCTTGGCAAGACTCGACTTCGATGATTCAGTCTTCTTTAGACTATCTGCCTCAGCCGGCTTAACATCAACAAATTGTATTGAAAGGACATAATGCTTTTCTTCATATGAAATTCCATATTTTCTTTATTCTATACAACATTCAATATACTCTGGGAAAATTTAAATGTAATCTTAACAACTTTCTGCTCGGTTATAGCAACACCCAGCCATAAATTTTGTTCAGTGGGATCTATGATTATTTTTCCAAGTAATTTTTTTTCTCACAGAGTCTTAAATATTTTTCTATAGTTACAATGTAGAGCTTTCCTATTTTTAGCGGGGTCCACGGATCTCAAATAGGAACACTTGCATCCGCCTATGGCAACACCCGGCTCTCAAATACCGAGTATCTATCCAAACATAGAATTATCGACACGTGACTTTTAAAGTATACTCTAAAACTCACGTAGAACTTACATAATACCAGTGTAATTAACGAATGCACGGAAGAAAAATAACACATGTTGAGACACGAGGGAACATATTCTCCGAGTCTAGCTTATCTCGTGCTGGCGAGGTTGCATGAAAAAATCACATAACTGCAATTACCAACTTACCAACTCCAGAAACACAGTGTTGTAGTAGCAGCATAAAATGTAAATAGCATCTTTTAAGGAACGAAAAGAGACATGGAACTAAAGTAACTACATGTTTTGGCATGCATGTCTTATTCAAAAGAAACGACACTAAAAACCAACTAGCTAAACATAAATGAACTTCGTATCTTCATCCTAAACTTACACATCAACCTCACCCTCATTATTGTCCTGATGCTGCATATCTTTTTATTCCAAAAGAAATAAGTGAGCTCATGCATAAGCATAGTAAAGAATACTTACAAGATCAAACGACAGATTAATGTTTGTCAAAACTAGGAGACATGGCATGAATTTACTCTACCCACTCTGCAAGGCCAAGCATGAAGAAACTACTTTGAACACAAATACATGCTAAAGTATCCACATTAGGTACCGTTACATATCTTGCACATACTTGTTTAGTTAGTTTAACAACCTACTTAATTACATGGTTCATGTTTTTGTCATGTGTACTTGCATATCACGATAGCACAACCAGATGTTGTAGGCTGCAATGCACGCTATAGTCTAGCATGGGGATTGGTGCATTTTGGGTAATATGACTAACCATCCTATGTGACATGTAAGATCACGATATTCTTGTAATACATTGAGCTGCAATAGTGGTAATACAACTAGTTCTACATCCAAAACGATACTTAGTTCACGGTATTCTTGAAATACGTTGTGAGTTACTAACTGTAACTTACCAAGAATATATAGGAAACACAAAAAACACATAGGAACACAAAAGAGCATTTCAATTCCATATTCTAACATATGTGATCATGCAAAGGTCCACAACAACACCATACTACCAAATTTATCTCCACTACTCGTAGCTTTAATACATAAACAACTTGTTGAACTATTTCTAGAAAAGTACAATACTTGAAAGTAACTTCGTATGGCACATAACAACACATAACTTGAACCAAATCCAGCTCATTGAATATGGAAATCCCGTGGCAGTGTGGCAGAACCTTGTTTCGGTGTGACCAGCAAATCACCAGATTTGGTTTTCATTCGACAAGTTACCCGGCATATGCATACAAATAACCCTAAACTACCAATTTGATGCATAATTTTAAAAAACAATAATAAGACGAAAAACTTTAATTTTAAAAATGGGTTTTTTTTTATAGTAAACCTCGTTACCTTATAAAGCAATGATTATTATGAACATCAAACTTCGTATTTGCACAAATCTACGAACAAGAAACATGAACAAACATGAATTCGGTGATTAACCCATAACCTAAACATGACCAACAAAGAAATTTACAAAAAATATCAAACTTTTACCTTTTAAGGGGTCTCGGCTAGGGATTGTTGGGCACCCTCCATCCTCCATTTGCACTTCTCTTTTCTGTAAAACATGTTCCCAACTTTTTAAATGAAGTTTCCTATTGGGGTTTTGATTTGGACTTGGTGAACAACCCAAATTTTCTCTTCAAATCGTTCAAAATCAAAGTGTTCCAGCCAATCATTTAAGACTCTCGGTGAATGAGTGCCCCGATAACGGCGGTTTTACTAAAACAGTTGTAAAAGTAAATGGTTATGATCATATTGAGTTATAGGGAGGTGTAGGAAGGATACTTTCGGAAACAAGGTCATCCAATCGACTGAGCACAAAACTTGATCCAACCATTTCATAACGTGGTTGTCTTTAAATAATAGATCATTTCATTTAACTCTAGGTCACTGAAAATCAATTCCTAGTAGGTTGCATTTTGAAAAGTTTTTATATATATTCAAGTTGAAACAAAACTTTATACCAACAAGTATTATCTTAGTTGTTTACGTCGGGTCATAACCCGATAAAGACAATGATTGCTTCGAGCGAAAAATGATACGTGTGTGAATAATTTGTTTCCGAAAAAGGAAAAACGAAAATTTAATTTTTACTTATAAAAAAAACGGTTGAAAAACCAAAATTATACATTTTAGTTGGTTGGATTTAGTCCGATCGTTTTGGTTTCAGATTTTTTCTTTCTGTAGTTTATCGGACCTACTTTAAATCGTAGTTGTTTACCGCCTTACGACATTTTGAATTTCGTGCTTCCATTCGACCGGCGAACCGATCGTGAAAGCAAAGAAATGGGAGATGAGGTGTATACTCCACTTCCTAAAACGGTGACTGTCCGGCGGAACCCTGTTCGGAGAGCCAGAGCCACTCCATATTCAAATATTCCAGTTGCATTACCATTCTCATCCCCTTCTATTCCGCACAAGGTTCCTCCGTTTCCGCTTGAAGATATTCTCGCAATTGAGGTCCCTAAGATTACAGCTGAACCAAATGCAGACTCCTCAGCTGATGACCTTAATCAGATTCCAGCCACGGAGGAAAATCTCAAAGTTTTCCTCAGAATCAGACCACTCACGGTACAGAAATCTGTGCTGAAGGAGAGGAAAAATGTTTGGCCCAGAAACCCTAAGACCAAAGGCTTTAAGAAGGAAGCTGACAAAGAGAGGAGTGGAATCTGTGTCAGAGTGGTTGATGACCACTCTGTCGTGGTTTCTCCCCCTCTGGATATGCAAACTGCTAAGAGATTTAAGTCTGAGGTCTATGAAGGTTTCTCAAGCGTCTTTTCTGCCGATTCTTCTCAGGTTATTCCAATTCCATATTTAGGTTGTAAAGTTTGACTGCCTGCTGATTTAAATAGCTCTGTATTTTAGCATACTTATTATTGTGATTTTTTATGGGCATTGCAGAGTGAAGTGTTTGAGAAAATGGTGAGTCCACTTGTAAAGGATCTTTTGAATGGAAAGAGCGGAGTGTTAGCTGCGTTAGGACCAAGCGGCTCTGGCAAAACACATACCGTATTTGGCTGCGCTAGGGATCCAGGAATGGTACCTCGAGTTCTTGGTCAAATTTTTTCCCAAAAAGAAATTGATGAAACTCATTTGGCGAGGTAATTTGGTTTTTCCTGCTTGAGTGAAAGTTAAAGATGCCTGTCTTTTATGGTTTCAGCATTTTCTATAGTTAATTGTTTATCTTGGGAGATACCTTGTCTATTGTGTGCTTTATATTGCTTCCCCTGTCTGGATTGTGTGCTATACTAAAGTTTGTCTCCAATTCTTATATGTTGCATATGCAGAACTTTTCACTTGTCAATGTTTGAAATAAGCTCAGAGAAAGGAAAATCTGAGAGGTTGTGTGATTTGCTGCAAGAAGGCTTTGATGTGTGCATGCAACAATCTTCTATCAAAGGCCTTAAAGAGGTTTTGCACTTGCACTAAAACTTCTTGTCCAGTCCTGCTCAGAATGCGTTAAATTCAAGCATATTTTCTTAAAGACAATTTCTTTTGTACTTACTTTCATAATCAAAGTTCACACAGTAATATCCGGATTTCTATGGTTTTTTAATGGGCTATTTTGATTTTTGACTAGGTTATAGTAAGTGAAGTTCAGCAGGCTGAGTCCTTAATTGCTTGTGGAATGCTAAAACGTGCTACAGCCACAACAAACTCAAACAGTCAGTCCAGGTATGGAGTAGTTACATCTCCATTTTTATCTACATAATAACTTTGGCTCAAGTTAGTATTGGATACTTGCCTCAATTCATGTTTCATTTTGTTCTATATCTTTTTTTGTTAATGAGTTCACAGCTAAATAAGGCCTGCTTCACCTCAGAAAGCATGGAGTAATTCAAATTAAAGATGTATTTGGATTGTAATATATTTTGTCAATCGTATGTAACGGTTGTGGTGGTGTGGGAGGTGGGGTGGGTGGGGGGAGGGAGGGGTTGATTGTAGTGGTTTTATGTAGTTTCAGGACTATTCACATATATGTGTGAAAAAAATTCTCCAGCCGCTCGCAATGCATTATCAACATTCGATGTAGTACCAACAAGGTTGATGGGGAAACTGAAGACGACTCAAGCACTGCTGTCCTGACAATTGTTGACCTTGCTGGCGCTGAAAGAGAAAAGAAGACAGGGAATCAGGTAGCTCCCTTATTGTGTATTTCCCTGTAAGCCGACATAAACATGAATATTGGTTTCTATTGGACAAGTAAAATACAAACCGTGACAATTCCACAAAACTTTGAAAGTCGTTACATTGTGATGGATCTGATAAATGACCATCTCACTTAAAAGTTCAAGTTGCTAACGAAAAGTGTTATTTATACATTTATATCTAACATGCTTTCCCATTTATATCTAGCATGCTTTCTCAATTAAGACAGAGTAAACATCTCAGCAGCATTAGTAGTTTTTGCTGTAGCACAGTAGCGTTGTTTGATCCTCTCACCTCGTGCTCTAATACCATGATAAATTACCATCTCAGTCAAGCTTAAGCTTAAGCTTCTGAGAAGAAATGCAATTTATACAATCATATCTAACATGTTCAACTTCCAAATATAAAATGATTAAGAGGAGAGGTTTTCAGTGACAACTATTCCAAAGGTTGGTCGGAGTGGAAGGGACTCTAGTCGCTTAAGCAAGAGGTCTCGGGTTCGAGTCCTTATGGATGCAGCAAACCTTGTTGGGAGAGGTCCCCACCTTTGGTGCCCGATAGTACCACGAAGATTAGTCTTAGACAATTGTCTGGGGATACCTTGCGAAAGCAAGATACGGAGAAATTTATTCGTTATATTTAGAAAATTTTCTGAAGGATAAATTTCAGAGATTTTTACAGATAAACATAAGACAAGATGTTGTGGCCTTTCCGAAGGCTAGGTTTCACTGTCTACTTATTACTCTTCCCAGTTTCTTGTGGGATCATAGCTGAAATCCTGTAATTTAGAATTAAGAGTTGAGTGAAAAGGAAAATCTGAAATTGAGCTGTCACTTTTGCAGATTGTTGATCAAAGTTTATTGAATCCTTAACGTTCTTTCGTGCCACCAACTTATTTTTGTTTTCTTGATTGACAGGGGCTTAGATTGCTGGAGAGCAATTTCATCAATAATACGTCCATGGTTTTTGGTCTATGCTTGAGGGTATGCATATTCTCTTTTCTTGGAGATTCTGAGTTCTTCTTTGCCTTTCTTCCTTATACTTTGTGGAAAAAGGACTTGATCCAGTGGATTATTTCCCAGTTTTCTTAAGCCTGCCACTGCTATCATTCTTACTCACTGTTGTCATATTCTTCAACTTTAGTCTCTACTGGAGCACCAGAAGAATCCCAAAAAACCACTGCAGAAGAATTTTCAAAATTCCTTGGTAATGGTTTAGTCTATTCCGCCTTGCCTAGTTTATAATGCTCATACAATCATCTTTGTCTTGAACGCTGTTATGTCACTGACTCTTTTATTGGGACAGTTAACCAGATATTTGAAGCCGTATTTAGAAGGCAAGAAGCGAATGGCTTTGGTATGCTATTTTATAACTTCTAACATAAAGTTTTCAAATGTTTATCTCAATCCGAGGAATTTGTGTTTTAGTAGAGCCAACATCTTTTTGCTTCAACTTTGTGATGATGAATGTTTGAAATCCATATTTCTAGGTTTTAACAGTAAAACCTGGGGAAGAAGATTACCTTGATACGTCAAATCTCTTAAAGCAGGCATCACCTTTTTCTCAAATTAGGTCGGTATAATTCTTCAATAGCTTTCCACTTTTTGGTGATTTTCATGTATAGTTACCCTACATCTTGGTTGGTAAATGCAGGTTCAACAGCACCCAGGAACCTGAAATCAGCAAGTGTGCTAAGAGGCCATCACAAATGTCCCAAAGAAAAGAAAACAAGAAAAGAATAAAATTAAACGGGCCGGAAGCTGGTGTGGTACGTTTCTTGCCTATAAGCTATTCAAATTACTAAAACTCATATTATTAATACTATCTTTTTTCCTAATTAAGAAAGTTAATGCATGTGTGTGTGTTTTTATTTTTTATTTTTATAGCAAATGGAGTTATGGACTAATTTACCCAGTGTCCATTCTTTGTAAAAATGATCCTTTATTACCATCAATTATCTTTGTTTGATAATAACAAGTTAATGCATACTCATTCTCCCCTGAGACTCCAAACAAAGCTACGAGCCTACGGCTGCCGCACATCCAATAAAAAAATGGATCATTGCTATGCTCTGCGCCAAAACAATTTGACCATGAATTCTTTTTGCGCCAAGATGCTTTCTTGTCCTGAAATTTTTGCTTTCCTACTAAAATAAGTAGAAAATTCCATTTCTGTTATGGGACACTACAGTATGCAAATGGATGGAAGCTTTCTATAAATGATGTAACGAATCAATGGCTTTATTTATAGGAGGTGTAGTACATTGATAGAGGTCTTAAGTGCATGGAAATAGGAACAAACTAGAAAAGTAGTATTAGATGCTGTATTTGTTTTCTAAAATGACTCGTATTTTGGGACAGGGGTAGTATTTTGATTAAAAATGCTTTACTGACAGCCTTTGTTGCAGATTTAAAATTCTCTCTTGATTGTAAGCTGGAACGATTTCATTGATATAGGTTTATGTAAATTTTCAGTAGAACTGCTTTCACACTTGGTGTGCTTGGATAATTATTTAGGTTGGGGTGGAACACCTGGTGTGCTTCATCATTTAGATTATTGAATGAACCTGGCTTTTGCTGATACCCTTCTAAGGAATTGTATATTGCTATTGCAAATGTTCCATGGTACATTTGTTATCACTATTGTTGATATGTTTCCCTTCTTTTTTAGATAAATGCAAGGACAATGGATGAGAAGCAACAATCTATATCATCAGGTTTTTTTATTATGCACTAAATTCAGAAATTATGAGTTTTTTTAATTTCCTTTTCAGTCAGTGCTTGAGTGCAATTCTTCCTTCTATTACGCAATCCAAACTATTGCAGAAAAAATTGAGGAGGATCACTTGACAGAGAATTCTGCTAAATCTGAAGCCCTTGGGTTAGTAAATGTCGTAACAAACCAACTTGAAGCTCCAAGAAGAGAAAGAGAACACCAGATTATGGTAAACATGAGTAAAGCATTATGGAAGGTCTTGAAGCAATACAAGGAGAAGCTCAAGGTAGCATCTGATAGTCACACCTCATGCATGTTATCTTATTTAAGTACACTTACCTATTTCTGCAGTCGTATACTACATTATTAAGGCTGTTTTTATTATAAAACTTGTATTGGTGATATGAGTCCGTCTTTGAAAATATAACTAAATTTGTTCTTCTCATGTTTCCAAGCTGAAATTTCTGGCATGAATGTTTATTTGTGTTCAGGCTGCTGATAATGAACTGAGCTGTCTGAGAGCTATCCTTGCCAATGAACGGAAGCTACGTGTTGACCTAGAAAATGAAGTCAGAGATTTGAATTGTCAAATTTCACATAAAGGGGAAGCTTCCAATGAGGTGTGTACACGAATTATCCTGGTTGTTGCCGATATTGTTCAACCAAAGTCTCAAGGGTATTAGAGTATCTCAAACATAAACTTGCATTTGGACATACTACAAAATTCTCTCTTTGATTCACCTTTTCTTTCATTCATGGGTTGCATTAAACATGAAATTCTGCTGCTCAGGGGCAGCCAAAGTAGTTTAACTTAATTGCTTTAGCTTCAGACTGGGTACTCGCAGTTATAATTTGGTGGAGTAGGCTGAATGAATTTGAAAGCAAGCTGGTGAAACAAATTATATAGCACCTATGGTTTTGAATGATTTTGATCCATGATCTAGTTCTATTTTGGTGCAATATATGCTTGCATTCTTTTCTGTTGTAATGATAAAAATCGTTCTGTAATCTATGACTGGATCACTGGATTATGCTTCACCTGTTTGCCAAACTATAAATTCATAGTCTGTGTCTCAGTTTCCTAAAAGTGACGAAACAAAGAAGCTGTTGAAAATTGCACCAACTCTTGAAAATTGATATTCTGGCATAATTTTTGCTTCTTGCATTCGGTCTAGGTAATGCTTTTTGATATTTTAACTTAGAAAAGCAGGATATCTAGATTACATGCTGAGCTGCTGCTGTTCTACTTATCTTTTTTCATTTCTTAATTTCCTGTGCGTGTGTTCTTCTAATGCTAATCAGCGAGTTGAAGCTGCCTCAAATATACCTTATGAAGATGTTGAACAATTAAGGGGTCCATACAAATCAGAAGTAGGCGATGCGAATTCTATCTGTGGAGCAACAGAAATGTGCACTGATCGCGATAGCCTTGTGAATCAGGAGAATGAAGAAAGTACTGAAAATGCATCGTGCATAACAGATACCAAGGATTTTAAAAATGATGTAGAAGAAGAGGGTCATTTGAATTATGGGAATGCTGAGGATATTGAGCGAGTAAGGATTTCAAGCTACTCAGAAGCAAGTGACTTGACATCTATTGGTGGAACAACAGCAATTTGCAGTGATCGAGATGGCCTTGTGAGTCAGGAGAGTGAGGAAAAAGATGAAAAAGCCTCCAGCTCAACAAGTACCAGAGATTGCAAAGATGATGTTGAAAAAGGTCATTTGAATAATGAGAATGCTGAAGATGTTGAGCAATTAAGGGATTCAAACAGTTCAGAAGCAAGCAGCAGCGTCTATTGGCGGAACAACAAGCTCAACAAATACCAGAGATTGCAAAGATGATGCAGAAAAAGGTCATTTGAATAATGAGATTGCTGAAGATGTTGAGAAATTAAGGGATTCAAACAGTTCAGAAGCAAGTGATTTGACGTCTATTGGTGGAACAACAGCGATTTGCACTGATCAAGATGGCATTATGAATCAGAAGCGTGAAGGAATTGCTGAAAAAGCTTCCAGCATAACAGATACGCGAGATTTTAAAGATGATGTTGAAAAAGAAGGTCAGTTAAATAGTGAGATTGCTGAAGATGTTCTGGTTCTGAGAGTGGAGGATAGTATCGACAATGCCCCAGAAAGTGGGGAAACAGGTTTGTTAAGCCAACTTTTGTGTAAAGTTGTTTTTATGTGTTATTTGCTGGACATTGTCAAAAGTCCCAAGAATAAGCAGAAAAATGGCGTCCAACACTTGCTGCATGAAATTGAAATTAGCAGGGGAATATGTTGACATCCTTTGACACTTCAATGTTTTTGACATCATTTATCTCTGCCCCTATTTTTTCAGACCATTCAGAGTCTAGTGTCTCCTCTTCTGAATCATGTGCACCAACAACAGAGGGTTCTACTTTATTAGCTGCTGAGATGGACAAACTGGCTAAGAAACATAGCGAGGTGAAGTTTTGACTGTGTTCTCCTTGTACTTTACCTTAACAATCTTGTTGATGAATATGCTGGAGTTTAAAAATTGAAATTGCATTCTTTTTCATGTTTAAAGGCTATGACTGCTCCTTTTCATGTACAGAAAAATAATCAACGCAAAGATGCTCCTTGAGGGATTTTATTCTTATTTTTTCTTACAGCACTCTAAACGGCTGTTTACTTCTTTTTTTCCCTACTATAGAAAGCGGTAGATCTATGCGTGAAAGCAAGTCTAAAAGAAAACAAATCATTCGGCAAAGGACACGAGGACTATGGAGCTCCAGAAATCACCTCAAAACATGCTGATCGCAGCAAACCTGAGATCACAGAGAAACGAAAGAGGTAAGACAGACAGGGTCACTATTTGTCTTAATTGTTATCCCCATTCCCCGCTAAACTATCTTTTCATTTGTTTTGTTTTGTTAGTAATATGTATTTTTCTCGGTATAATTTTCTCTGGTTGATGGTTTAGTCATTTGACAACATCTTCTTTTCTATGGTTTCTGTTTTGCAGGAGACTCTTACCGGCTTCTTCAAATCTGTTGAAGGATATGGGTACCCTGGCATTGGAGGATGCTAATGACAAACCTAAGGTGGACAATAATTGTAGATCTTTCAATTTGCCCCTTCTTGACCTATGAATTTTCTTGTTCATTGCATGATTGATGATTGATACTGTTTGATTCTGAAATATTGACTAGATCACCTGAATTAGTGAACTTGAAGATATACGAAACCATGTCCACTTACAGAAACGAAGCATAACAGTGTATTTTGGCAAACATATGTCATGATTGAAACACTCATCTTTAAGTTATGTGCATATTTTGCAGGGTGCTAAGGGAGAAAAGAAAGCTAGTGAGGACATGAAGAATAAAAGCAAAGGAAGCTTATCGCTTCTTCGGATGCTTCGAAACGGATCTTGATTGTTAAAAGACCATATATGTTGGTGTCTCTTGTCGAAGTTTTTTTTTTTTTTTTTTTTTTTTTTTTTTTTTTTTTTTGGATATAAGTGGCAGGGATTACCCTGTTTGAAATGACTCAAAGACACTGGTAAATTCTGTTATTGCATTGAATGAATCAAATGTGTCCTTGCACCATTACATAAATAACATCATATCTATCTAGAATCTAGTGGATAAGGTACACACCAAATTACACACTTAAACCATAACTTATCATAAACTATAGAAAGGTCCTTATGCTTTAACATCCTCCCTCAAATTGAACGGTGTAGAGATCACATTCAGTTTGTTTCTATAGTAATGAAACATAGTTGCTGAAAGAGGTTTTGTCATAAGATCTGCAACTTGATCAAAGGTAGGAACATGTTTGACCCCCATAACACCTTGAGTAGCCTTGTCTCTAACAAAATGCACATCCAATTCAACATGCTTGATTCTTGAATGTATGACTGGATTATGAGCTAAATAACCTGCACCAAGATTATCACACCAAAGTACTGGTTTGGAAACCAAGCTAATTTTCAGTTCTAACAGAAGATTAAGAAGCCACCGAGTTTCTGCTGCAGCATTGGCAAGGGCCCTGTATTCTGGTTCAGTACAAGACCTGAAAACCACATGTTTTTTTGGAGGACTAGGATACAAGAGAACCAGCAAGATAAACACAATAAGCTGCAACAGACTTCATGTCTACCTTGTCTACCCCCCAGTCAGCATCACTAAAAGTATGTGTGAGCAAGGGATGTGCATGTTTAAAATGTAGACCATGGTACAGTGTACCTTTAACATATCTGAGTAGGTGTTTCACCTGTTGCCAGTGTCCTATTGTAGGGGATTGCATGTGTTGACTCAAGGTATTGACAGAATATATGAGATCAGGTCTGGAAAAAGTGAGATATTGAAGAGCTCCCAAAGTACTTCTGTAAAGAGTAGGATTGGTCATAGGAGTGTCACCTTGAGCTATTTTGAGAGATGTGATCACCATAGGAGTGGAACATGGCTTCAAATTTTCCAATCCTAGCTTGATGAGAAGTTGATGTGCATACACATGATGTGATAAATACAAACTTGAATGATCCCTCCTCACTTGAATGCCAAGAAAGTGATGTAAATTCCTCAAATCCTTTAAGGCAAACCTGTTATGCAAAGAAGTAACAAACTGCTGGATTTTGCTGGGAGCATTTCCTGTGATTAGGATGCCATCAACATAAACCAAGACATACAACATGGTGTTACCAGAATTGAAGATAAATAAAGAGGGGTCAGCTTTAGACTGAACAAACTGCCAAATGATCATCTGTTTTCTCAACTCATCAAACCAAGCCCTAGGGGCTTGTTTTAAACCATAAATAGTCTTCTTCAAGTGGCAGACATTAGTTGGTTTTGTACTATCAACAAAACCTTCATGTTGTGTCATAAAAACAGACTCATACAGTGTACCATTGAGAAAAGCATTATTGATGTCAACTTGTATTATAGGCCAGTCCAAGGACACAACAAGAGCCAATACAGTCCTGATAGTAGAGGCTCTAGCTACAGGACTAACTGTGTCTGAATAATCAATGCCTGGTGTTTGATGGAATCCTTTGGCCATAAGCCTGGCCTTATGTTTGTTAACAGTGCCATCTAGATTCAATTTCACCTTGAAGACCCACCAATTATCAACAAGATTGTGAGCCTGAGATCTAGGCACTAGATCCCATGTGTGATTCTTGATCAGGGCATTATATTCTGACTCCATAGCTTCTTTCCAAACTGGAGTTTTTAAAGCATTTGATACTCTAGTTGGTTTTGGTGAGGGTACAGAACAAGTGGATGTGGCTAAAAAGGAGTAGGTTTTAGGTTTGAAGATGCCACTCTTGGCTCTAGTTTGCATAGGACGTTTGTTGTGGTTTTCCTACTGTGGTACAGGACTAGGACTAGGACTAGGGGACTCAGGAAGGGAAGAATTGGAGGCAGGAGAGGACTCTACATGTCCAGAGACTTGAGGTAAAGAAGGAGAGGACATGTTAAGATGGGAGGCCTAATGTGGTTCTGGTGAAGCAAGGTTTTGATAGACATCCTGACTAGGAGTAGGAGTGGATATGTGAGGAGGACTGATAGGACATGAAGGATGTGTGGAAGGACTAGAACCAGATGAAGATGGACTGATGGGAGTGTTAGGAACGGATGGTGGCTTGGTTTGATCTGGTAAGCACACTGTGGGGTTCAAAAATGAGTGAGAAGGACCAGTGTTGGAGGTTTCAGGAGCATGAATGGAATTCCTTTTATAAGGGAAGGAAAATTCATCAAAGGTAACATCTCTTGATATATACAGTCTTCCATTGGGATCAAGACACAAATATCCTTTGTGAGATGGACTGAGGCCAATATGGACATATTTCTGAGAACGAAACTGAAATTTCTTGGATTGATAGGGTCTGAGATTGGGGTAGCAAGCACAACCAAAGGTCTTAAGAAGAGAATAATTAGGAGGTTTATCAAAAAGACACTCATGGGGGTGATGATTAAGAACATGTGTAGAGATAATTAAGAAGTCGACATGAGTGTTGAAAACTTTCCCACCAGAATTTGAGTGGCATTGAGGCTTGTGCTAAGAGAGAAAGTCCCATTTCTACTATAGATCTATGTTTTCTCTCTGCTATCCTATTTTGGGCATGAGCATGAGGACAGGGGTGCCTAAACAAGGTACCAGATTCTTTAAGGGACTGTTCAAAAGACCTAAATTCTCCCCCCAGTCTGTTTGCAGACACTTAATCTTTTTGTGAAATTGAGTTTTACTAAAGGTATAAAATTGTAAGAAGGCGGACAATGCATCAAATTTGTTCTTTAAAGGAAAGATCCAAGTGTATCTAGTCAGATCATCAACAAAGTGTATATAGTAATGGTAACCAGAAGTAGACTGCACAGGGGCAGGTCCCCAAAGATCAAAATGAACCAAATCAAAAGGTAAATTAGACACACTACTAGAATTAGGATATAGGAGAGCATGCTGCTTCCCTAAACAACAAGCTTCACAAAAAGAAACAGTTTCATTACTTTTCAAATTCACATTACATTTCTTTAGGACCTGATGCATAACCCTCTCAGAGGGATGCCCTAACCTTCTATGCCAAACATTGGCAGAATTAATACTAGATAAAGAACCAAGATAAAGAACCAAGATAAAGAACCAACAAAAGACTGATGAACTATCTTATTAGAGTTGAGTCTGGAAGAAACTTCAGACAACTGACTGGAAGATTGACTGGGACTGGAAGGAGCACTTGAAGTTTTGGAGTGAAGGGACCTCAGATTTGGAGGAACATGAAGCTGATACAGGCCATTGTTAAGGGTTCCTTCCACTAGAACTCTCCTGGTAGCCAGATCCTTCACAAAACAAGAGTTAGAATGGAATTCAAGGTAAACATGATTATCAGCAGTCAATTTAGATACACTTAAGAGATTCTTGGTAATGGTGGGAACATTTAGAATATGATTGATGGACAAGCTAGAATTACATTTTGCAGGTAAAACAGATTGACCAATATGAGTGATTTTAAGAGACTCACCATTACCTACTTGAAGAGTATCAGATCCTTCATAACCTGAATTCAGATGGAGGCTATCGAGGTCAGATGCAATGTGGGATGTGGCACCACTATTAGCATACCAGCTGGGATCAACAAAGTTATCTGAGGATGCTATATATGTTGCATTTGGTCTAGAACCAGAACCTTGAAAGCCTGCATTTCCATTGTTGTTGTTGTTGTTGTTGTTGTTCATAGGTGGACCAGTATAAGCAGAATTGTACCTATAGTAGCATATAGCATCTGTGTGTCTAGTTCTTTGTCACGGATTTTATCTAACAAAGCAAACAAGTAATAAAATTTATAAATCCGGTATTCCCCAAGTGTAGGGATCGTAGTATAGCGATTAATACCGGAGTCGGTCATAGGGAATCGGGGTATCTAGTTCATTAATTTTCCTAAGATTGTTACTACTAAAACGAAACTAAAAACGATAAAATAAATTGGACAGAGGATTGTCAGTCCAAAGCCAGGAAAGATAATTGCGAACGAAAATAACTCTAATCTATAAACTAAAAAGAAAATAAACTTCTAAGATAACAACGAAGAACAAGGCACAAAGATGATTTCAATTAATTTTAGCGAAGAACAAGCTATGATCCACCTATCTCGCAACTCTCAATTTCTACCCTAGATCGGTTAGTGAAGATTTAATAAAGATGTGGTTCACCTATCAAAGGTATGAATTCCTACTCTCGTAGATAATTCGCCTATTAATCTCTCATCTCTCGATCTTAAAAATTAACGCTTCCAAAACAAAGGTGTAAGATTTCTCAATCTAGCAACCTAGAAATTTAACCTAGCAACTCTCGTTATTTTTAGGTTAAAAATCTAATCTTTACTACGGTGATCTAGGTCTAACAACGATTCTCATCAACATTAAACATCAATAAGCAACAATCCATCGATATAATTGCATAATTAATACAAAAGCATAATAAAGATACAAGCTTTAATAAAACTCACAAAACAAATCCAAAGAAGAATTCAAGTTGATGCTCGATCGGCTTCACAAGCTTGTTCAAAACGCTTAGCCTCTATCCATCGTTGGAATACAAATCATATAAATAAAAAGGAAGATAAAAGATGTTTATGATGGTGGGAAAACGCAGCTAGTGGCGCCCCAAAGGCCTGGGGCGCCAGGATCGAATTGTGGTGCTTAGGGTTGAAAATAACGCGCCCTTATATAGATTTTTAGGTCGGTTTCGGCTGAGGCGGTGCCGTGGACGCCCGTCTGGAGAGGGTCCGACGCCACCCACCGCTTTGAAATCTTCGAGTCGGGCCGAGCCGGATTGGACGCCCGCCCTATGTAATTTTGGACGCTCGCCCACCGATTTTGATCCAATCTCGTCCAATTTAACATCATATGGACGCTAGTCCACTCATATCGACGCCGATTCACTCTAGCTCACCCTGGACGCCAGTTTGATGAATCGGACGCCATCCCACCGATTTTGCCTCCAATGTGATTGAATTCTTGAATCAACTCCTTCTCCATCCTTCCATTAAACCTTCAATCAACTATCTTTTCAGCTCCTCCAATCCCTTTCCATGACATGTAAATGTACCTTCAAAACCATAAAAACACGCAAAGTGTAAAACCATAGATAATCACCAATAAAATCACAAAATTAGCTCAAGTTTACACTTAAAGACTTTTAAAACTCATTTGCTCAATAATTCGATTAAACCCTTAATTTCTATGCAAATTATATGAATATGGGGGAAATCATTATAAAATATAACGTTATAAATCATATAAAATCACCCTTAACATTCTTCCACAGACTTGACAAACATGTCTGGGCCCCCCTTGATTTTGTCCACCACGTCCATTTACTTTACCTCTGTCACCTCTATTACCTCTAGAACCTCTGCCTCTACCAGCATCCTGATTTCCAAAGGTAGAATTTGGTCTAGAATTAGGTCTAGGGCCTCCACTCTTTTGTGCTACATAGTTGGCAGATGGTGCTGGAACATCCAGAGTTGTAGTGGGATTAAATCGGGCTATCTATCTTTCATGTATAACCAATTGAGACTGAACCTCAGGCCAAGTCAATGATCCAATCCTAGAGGTGATATTGACGATAACAGACTCATAATCTTTGCCTAGACCTCCAAGAACAGACAGAATCAGTTCTGAGTTTGAAATGGGGCAACCTGCTGCTGCTAGTCCATCTGAGTAGGATTTCATCAAGGCAAGGTAATCAATCATGGATCTAGTCCCTTTGTCTGTCCTGGTCAAGACTCCTTTGTATTCCAGGATCCTAGCTTCAGACCTGTTGTTAAACGAGGTCTCCAACCTATTCCAAACTTCAAAAGCAGTGTTACAGCCAATCAACTCGACAAGAGCTTGTTCAGTCATCAATGCCATCAACCAACCTACTAGCAGATTATCCATAGTCACCCAATCATCAAAAGCAGGATTAGAAACAGGCCCATACACAGGACTCACAACGAACTGGGGTGGACAACCATTAACATCAGTCAGATGATTTTCAAGATGATGTCCACGAACAATCGGGAGAATAGTGGATTTCCACAGCAAGTAATTGTCACGATTTAGCTTCACAGTGCATGTTTGAGCCAAATTAGCACCAAAGAGTGCAGTGGGAACAGAACGGGGTGTGAAAGAAGCATTGGTCATGAAATTAGGAAAATGTGGTAGATTTGCACGAGGAAAAGGAGTTTCAAGACCTGAGATGCATGTTCAACGGAGAAGAAGCTCTCAGACCTCCAGCCGGTGACGAATTCGGTGAAGGTGGAACTGTTGAGGAAGTGCCGGCTCCGGCGGTATTCATCTGAGAGAACTGGGCAAGGGACAGAGGGATCTGTGTGGAGAAAGATCCAATAGATATGGATGTATTTGTTGGTTGAGCAACATAGCTCACTGGAAGTGATGTTGATGAAGAAATAGAGCTCACCGGAGCTAAGCTCGCGACGGCTGTGGTGGCGTCGGCCATTTGGCTCTGATACCAACTCAAAGACAGTGGTAAATTCTGTTATTGCATTGAATGAATCAAATGTGTCCTTGCACCATTACATAAATAGCTGCAAATCTATCTAGAATCTAGTGGATAAGGTACACGCCAAATTACACACTTAAACCATAACTTATCATAAACTACAGAAAGGTCCTTATGCTTTAACAAAATGGTTATGTATTGCATGTTTGTTAAGCTAATGGATGAGATCATTTTTCGATTAGTTGTCATCGATTCTCCTCTTTTCCTCCTGCCTAGCTCCTCCAGAATAACGTATGACTTGTATGTGTTAAGCATATAGTCAGTGTTCCTTCTGAGCTTGGTGAACTGCCAGGCGTACTCTTCTTTTGACTATGATTGGGCCGTCGGCCGTACACATGGCAGGTGGGATAGTGCACTTGGCATGCCCTACGTCTTGCACTTCTGATCAAAAGTAGAAGTGCAAAACACTAAATTTGTATTCACCTGTGGAAATTTCTACAGGTTAAGCCAAAACCGTAGAAAATTATACGTTCTTGGTTTTCTTTTTAAACTTAACAATATCTTTTTCTTTTTCTTTTTTTGTTCTTTTTTCTAACATAGGCAGCTACAAGATCAAGATTTTGATAAAGGTTGCAAGATGGAGCAAAAGTATTCGCAACTCACAAGGACGACTTGCAAGTGCAAGTTTTTTCCTTTATGTCAATCACTCAACTCCTCTCTCCGACAACATCATCATGAATAAGGCAGTAGTTGCCATACAAAGCTTTGATAGAAAATGTGTTTTTACTTTTGTTCAGTCAATGTCTACGGCAGTTTGGTGCTGTGAGTAGAGAGAGAGAGGGGTACTCTGAATAGTCATGACAACTCAAGTTAATGTCTACATCTGTAGAAAATATATGAACATTGAATTCACATAGGTGGCTGAAGCTTTCACTAGTATTTCATGCCACAAAGGCGAATACCCTCGCCCGGCCCGATAGAGTGGCAGAAGGGTTAATCATTGTGATTCAACGGCCCTTTATGTGGGAGGATAATAACCAGGTATCCGCAAAGAGTCATGTTCACAATGGAGGGCAATCTCCCACAATGCGGCTATCGGGTTTTGATCATGCATAATCTGCTGCCCGAGAATTAACTGAGCTAAGATTTACATTAATGTTCTTCAGTCGGTGGAATTGAAATGGATCCTTTCCGGACCCCAAAAAGAATAAGCATTTACAAGGCTGTTTTTCTACCAATTTTAATCTTGAGCAAGCTGACTGAGGGATAGCATTTAGTCATACAAAATTTTACTTGATTTGAGGCCCTGATATGACAGAATGGTCTGTACACCACTAAGTACTAACAATTAAAAGGTAATATCAAAAGGAAAAGAGAATTAAACAAATATTAAAGACTTACGTGACCAAATAACGTGAAATAATAACAAGTGTACTGGTATAAAAGAGATTGATTACTTGCAATTATATTTCCCCATTCACAGTATTTAATCTCTATTTTGTCGTTCACTTACAAGATTCCAAATACTATCTATCAGCCATACAATGATAAATAAAATAAAATAAAATAAAAAAGATTATAAGTCTTAAAAATCATCATTATACAAAAAGCGTTAAATATCAATTTGGCTGAATAATAAAGTTAAAAGGAAACCTATATATATATGATGCCTGACCTGAAAGAAAACAAGTGTACAACAAAGAGACTTCATTACTTTGGACAGTGAAACTACACTACAAAATTCTTTCATTTCCTCTAACAGGTTGCAACTTATAACTATAAGTTTACATCAGCAAGAAGGATTTAGGTGCCCATGGGAAAACCAAAGAAATCCCGCCACAAGTTCTCGTCTTCAAAGGGAGTATCATTGGTATTACTACTTGCGTTTGTACCTGCACCACGAAGAAGAAGAAGAAGAAGAAGAAGAAGAAGAAGAAAAAATGTTCCTTACCGAAAATCACATCTGTCCTTTTTTATCTCCTTGTCCATAAGACGCATAAAAACAAAGAGACTTAGAGAGACCATGAATAAGCAAATTATGAGATGCATACCTCGACTTGCTTTTGAATGCGGATTTCTTTTTACTGCCTGCTCGTGGGTTGCTTCTTTTTTGTTTTTTGTCGCTCATATCACTCTCAAATAGTTCTCTCATCTCTTCCGGTCTTGATTTAACCTTCTTCTGAGAAGAAAATGGCTTGGCCTTGTTTTTCACAATCTTCCCGGAGTCAGCTGCCCTTTTCCCTGCTTTCACAGCTTTAGCTCGTCTGTAACCCAGATCAACAAGTGATATTCCTCCACCTATCTCTTTCTGATTTCCCCCCTTATGATCCTGACAAATATCATTCTTTTCTCACTTATACCAACTACGGAAAAGAAAAAAACAGGACACCGATAATAAGTATGGCATTTACCTCATCTTCTTCATCTTCCAGTTGCTCCCGAGCAGCTTCCAGCTTTCGTCTTTTCTTCCTCGGCAAACTTTTCTGTTAAAGCAAAAAAAAAACAAACAAACAAACTGAATACAGTGTGTGTTTCAGAGAGGCAATTTTCACAAGCCTGCCAGCCATTCAAAGTGATATAGGATGAAAAGCACCTCAAGCTCTCGCTTTCTCTTTTCCTTTTTCTTCAGATCTTCTGCTTGTTCGGCACTAATAACCTCATTTCCAGATTCATTTCTTTTGCCTTGAGATGATGCCTGGAGGAAGAATATATCAGAACGCAAACTCGATACCGAGAAAGTTGAAAATTCCTATGTAAATTTCAAGACCAAGAGCAAATTAAAAGTTGAAACATAGACAATAAAAATGATTATCTGCTTCTATCATATGATGATTAAGCTATTACATAAATCACCAGGTACAAGATAAGCCATGAAATTAATAACACTAATAGATAGAAATCGGTGCAAGGACAATACAGCAATTCTACAGGTGCAGAAACCAAATGAAAGCTATAACCATAAGCCATGAAATCGACAATATTAAAAGATAGAAAACGGTGCAAGGACAATAGAGCAATTCTACAGATGCAGAAAGCAAAATAAAGCTATAGCACAAGGGGCAATGATACATCCACTAAAACTTTCATTACACTAACATGACAGCAGGCCAGCACTAATTAATTTTCATGTGCTGTATAAATATTAATTTGGAGTGCTGATCCACAGCCAAGTCAGCGTAGTGGAAGTACGTAGTGGATGTATCATTTCTGTAAACAGAAAACCTCATGACCGGCCAATGACCACTACCTAACAGAGGATGACCTGAGACATATCAATGCATAAAACAGAGAAATTGTAAACAATGTAGGAGTATGTTTTCAGCAACCTCTTGATGAAGGGGTTGGAGTAAATTGCAATCAATTGTGGTAAAAAAAAAAAAAAGACGAAAAAAATATCACAAGGAATAACCAAAATAATCTAAAAGTTCCAGATATCTATGGATGTAAACATGTAGGTTGAGGTTGCCAAAATTAATAACTTTGTACAACTTACTTTTGATGCTTTGGCAATGAGCTTTTTCTCCTTTTCAGATTGAAACCAAGTTCTTTCTGGACGGGAATAAATTTCATCTCTGTGAATAATCATGTTTTCAGCCTGAAATTCATCATTCAGTTCCACCAACTTATGTTAAGAAAATAACCAGGTATCTTAGCTGTCATGATCACATCTGATCCATAGCTATTATCTTCCTACATGTCGATTGTTCATTTACATACATATAACGGACTATGCAGAAAATGTACCTTAGTCATTTCCATCTCTGCCTTTTCGCAAAGCCATTTCCGTCCTAAAATAACAAAAATGATGATTTGACTGAGGCAAAATTATTAAAAAGAAAAACAATCGTGCTAGAGGAATACCGCTCTTCTTGAATAATTGCAGCCACTTGATCCTCCATCTTCTCAATCACTTGTACCCACTTACTTACAGATTGTTCCGCAACAATTCGGCTCTTCAACGTTGAGCCAGCCCTTTTGACCTATCATGTTGTTCATAGAAGTGTATTATTAGAATAAATAACTTTCTCAGGTAAGTATTTATATTCTTTCTTCGTTTACCAAAGCTCTTGCAATACCTTCTAGTAAATCAAAAGGCAAGAAATACAAAAGAAATTTTTCACTATGCCAAACCAAGTGATAAGGATTATTCATGCAAATTACACTAACATGACACATGTCAACTACATATCTCCAAGCATAAGCATAAGCAATCAACACATTTGCAACTGATTTTCATATCTCAAACCTCATACTAGTCGACAATACATCCTTTATTCAACATGTATATGGCAAGGAAAATAACTACCCCCGTGGATAGAATAGGGCAACAAGACAACAAAATGATGGAAATACAATGCTCCAGAAGATCACGCTGCAATTTCGGACATGTTATACAAAGATAAAAGCTTTTAAAGCACTACTATAGCAGCCAGGAACCATAACAAGATAGTAAATAAACCTTTTTACTTAATAAACAGCTGAATAAAACACATCCAACGAAGCAAACGCTTGCCGATTTCGACATTTACAAGGCCAAGTCACAAGTGGCATAACTTTTACTTTGCATGTGTATACAAACATACAAATTATAATATTATATAGACGAACATGTTTAAAAATCTACCTCCATAACAAAATCACTGTTATGGAGACAAAGAACTCCAGATAACATGTACATCAACCTGTCGGCATGTAGCAACGCAATGAACAAGTCAAACTAAGTAGCTAAACAGTTCTTTGGTTAAAAACCAAGCTGTTGTTGCCAACCAGTCAAGTTACAGACTAAATCCATAGTAGATATTGAACTGTAGCCAATGACAATCGAGCAAACGAAGTAACCATATCCCCAAAGGGCAAAAGAACGAGCATGCCAGAGTACAACACACGCAGAAGAGGATAATGTGCTCACTATGGCTTTTAGAAGAGACCGATCATTGTCAGTAACAAATGTAACAGCATAACCTTCCCTACCAGCTCTAGCTGTTCGACCAACTCGATGAACATAGCTGCAAGAAACATTAGAGATCATAACAAGGTAGAAATAGAGAAACAAAAGATTTACCAAGGTAATGTAAGTTGACTTTTATTATTATTTCAATTGCTGTAAATAAGTTTAGAATGCACTTCAAGCATATCGTCACAATGCAAAAAAACAATGACTAAAATGCATTATGCAGTAGATAAATCAAGAAAACGAGCAATTCGCACAGTACAGAAAACCAAGCATTCATCACAAGAAGAATATCGAAAGGCCTGTTCTATTTACCTTGTAAGATCACGAGGACATGCAAAATTGATGACTGTCTGAACTCCAACAATGTCAAGCCCCTGAGAAAGGTTTATGCTAGGTGAGTAATGGTGCACACGAGGACAAACAAATAATAGAGATCAGAACACTAAATGAATGGTACAAGATAAAACCCTGGATATTAATGGTCATTCTACATACGTGCAGCAACATCAGTTGCAATAAGGAAGTCCACTTGCTGCTTCTTGAAAAGTTCTAAAGCCTGAAAATAAAAAGGGGTGGAGGGGTTGAAGTTATAAATAAACAGAACTATGAAGTACACATGTTTAATAAGGCTGAGGTTTTACTCCTAGGCGCTGTGTCTGGGTAAGATCTCCATGAAGTTCAGCAGCTTTAAGCCCAACTAAACCAAATATAATCTTCAACCTATGTGCAGCTTGTTTTGTTCCGCTGTAAACCAAAGAAAAAAGACAAACACAAAGTAAGACAGGAAGCTCCACACATCGCAAGGTATAGACAGATCAACGATGACATCAAGGTATAGATGGATAATGAAGACTTGGAATGCATTACACATAATTTTCTGTGAAATATGTTTTTTCATCAAAAGAATAGGCAGAAAGTTCACACAGATACAACTTAAGACCAGAAATCGAGCCCAGTTGATCCAACCCACACTTGTAGCATTAATGCCTTGCACATCATTAACAGAAATCAAAATCCTTTTTGCTACTCTCATCATAGAATTTACTGGCGAAATCGAGACCAGGCCGTTCTTTTCTATGCAACTAGTGTACGAAAATCATCATCCTTAAAGAAGTAAGGAGCATCCAAGACTTAAAATAGTTCATGAGATCACCAACATTATCCCCAATATTGTTCATGTATAATAACCATGTGCCAAACGAAACAAAAGTAATATATTGAACACTCATACGCAGTCAGCTGGCGACAATATTAGTTCTAAAGTCCACACCATAGTTCAGTAACCAGTCAAACATAATAAAACACGTGCTACAAAAAAATTAGACTATGAAACTTATTAATGGCTGAGACAGAAGTAAAAATGGAATATCAATCTGTACTTTTTGAAGAAAGAAGTCACATCAGGTACGTAAACATGCAGTAGAAATAATGTAAAATGCTTTGCTACACAATCACTTACACGAAAACAGGTATTTAAACATTTTTTACTTTTCATTTGATCAACCCTAGCAGAATTAACAGGCAATTATAAGTTTAAAGTTCAACTTCAAACATATTTCACTTTGTTACATTACGGCACACTACCAACTTATCAAAGTGGAATGCTATCCAGTGCTTAAGATACAATAAAAGTGCAGCACAATCAAATTAAAGACATAAACATAAATAAGGTGAAATCAACTGAGCTATACAATAGTGTAATCAATAACTCTCAAGATTGTGGTGCCACAATAGGAGAGAAAATTCAGTCATACTAAGTCAAAATCAATTGAACTTTCAGATCGAATAATGCTATATTTTCGAAAGACAAGGTCCCCACATACAACATCACTAACCCTCGAGTGCAACCGACTATGTGCAGTCAATATAAAGCTGTCATTTTACCTGTATCATATCTTTTTCAAGCCCATGAATAGATTCTACCAATGGTTTCCATGTACACCATTTACAGATAACACAGTTTAAGTATGAGTAACCTCTATCATCGAATGTAAACTTTCAAGCTTGAGTGTAAAATAGTGTTTGGAGTTGAATAATTTAATGCAAACACTTGGCAGCAATACATAGCCGAAAAATTAAGTCAAAGTGGACCAAATAGTAAGCTAACAATTAAAGACTATTATATCCTTGCTGTAACCTGAAAATAATGACTTTAGATGTGAAGGTCTTGGTGCACAATGCTAGAAGAACTGCCTCCTGATTCCCTTCACGCGATCGGCGTATCCTAAGCACTCTGCACGGCAATGGGATACATGAATATTGTTTTAAGTTTGTTAAATTCACAAAATGAA
The DNA here is from genome assembly GCA_026214975.1 of Gentiana macrophylla. NCBI lineage: Eukaryota > Viridiplantae > Streptophyta > Magnoliopsida > Gentianales > Gentianaceae > Gentiana > Gentiana macrophylla. The sequence goes on from CM047805.1 coordinate 157,618,659, forward strand.
GATGTTTTTTGCTTTATTAGCAATTGACAAACTCACTCTTCTGTCAAAGTTGAGGGTCTTTTGGCAGAAGGATCCGCTGAAAGCCGCAAGGGTTTATTCAAGGAAAGTTTAACTAGCTCATCCACTTCTTCTGTCATTGTGGCAGAAAAAAGCATTGTCTGCCTTCGTTTCGGGCACATCCTAACCTTAAGACAAATATTGAACATTTAATTGCAATCTTGGTTAACTGACTCAGAGATAAAACCAAGTGTTCTAAAATCATGATTGAAGGGCCAAAAGGCACATTAGAAGGATACAGACTTAAACATAAACCCAAACCATATTTAGCTGGAGGAGAAAAGCTACCAGTTCACTGATTTCAGCACTAAATCCAGTCTCCAAAAGACGATCTGCCTCATCCAAGATCAATACAGCAAGGTCGTCCAAATCTATAGACAAAGAGTTGCGAAGATGATCAATCATACGCCCTGGGGTTGCGACAACAATATCTGGCAGAGATCTCAAGTCGGCCTCTTGCATCTGTGTAAGTTTACAAATAAAACGCATTGAATATTGCAGAAATAACAAGTGCAACCAACAACTGAATTCTCCTTTCAGAAAATAAGCCACGATGTTTCTAACTAATAACATGTTAAGCAAGTAACTAGAGTCATCCGAGATCTAAAGTGAACTCATAAAAACAAATCATTTGTTTCCAACTTATTAAAACAACACTCTAGAGGAGACTTGTTTAAAGTCAATAAAGATGCACAAAAACATAATTCCAGCAAGGATTGCTTTATTCAACCCACGGCCCTATGACCCTATCCTCAAATCCTTCTAACAGAGAAAAACATGCTTAAAAGTTCATGTGACAATAGAGGGGTAATGTGTCTAGAAAGTTTTATGCCGCTACAAATAACATACACAGGAAGGAGGAAAGCAATTCCAGTAATCAGTATTGCTTTTATCACAGGCGAACAAAGTAAAAGACCTGCTAGTAAGAATCGGAAAAAAGGTATCGGAAATAGAGCATAAAACAAGAGGAGAGTTGGCATAGAAAAGAGTGCAATAACCTTCATTGAAAGTCCACGAGTATCAAACAACAGCGTATATCCGGCATAAACTGAGCAAGTTTTCGACCATACTGTGTACCCTATAAACAAAGAGATCCATAAAATAGCCAGTAAGTCCACATTAGACTTTTCACAAAAATACAGGAATGTGCACTGAGATTGAAATTCCATTGTTCAATAATATTCAACGGTTTTATACAGAACAATGGCTTTCAAAGTCAGTATTTGCAGCCAACCGACACAACTTTTACTATCATTTTGATCGCAGCAATATATATCATGATCCAAAATAAACATTACAAGTTAGTACCCACTGACACAAAGATTCACCAAATAGAAATACACCAAAGCCAAAGTAAACACTAAACCATTCCAAATATTCAGAGACAAAAAAAAAATACAGATCACTATGCCTCACTGACAGATTCACAATGTAAGTGCATACTAAGTTAATTTATTTCTTTGGAACTAGACAGAAAACATGTATTGCTAGTCATCTAGTAGGATTGCTAGTCTTACTGTGAGATCAGCTAAATACCTACTTAATCCTTTTTCACACCAGGTGGAGTAAGCTATGTGGATTCCTAGTCTTCATTGCGTTCTCATAAACCATACCCTTCCCACGCCCATACAAGCCACATCCTTAATCGTCTTTGTTCTCCTATTATGCATTTAACGTAATTCTCGTCTTGTATCTTGCATCTCACAACACCTAACATGTGCATCTACAGGGCACCTTTGCATGTGAGCTCAGGCTTAGCAAAATCCAATTTAATTTGCCAAAGAATAATACTACATACACATTTTATTAAATGCTCTTCTCCACTCATAATTGTCCCTCCCTGCAAGAAATCGCTCAAAGTTTTTAACGAATGATGATTAGACACAGAGCAATCCATATCATCATCAAAGTTCCCACAATGCAAGGATCCAGATATTTTGAACCAATTTCAGTTGAATTCCTGCTGCCTTAACTTGTTTTTGTACAAGGTGTATGTTTCTACAACACGAACCACAACGATACACAACATTAATATCAATCTTACCACTGCAGACATGTTTCATTTAAAGACCCCCACCCCCCATAAGAAACAGAAAGAAAATAACACTTAAAAAATCTCTTTGCGTGAGGCTATTGTACTACAAGAAACACCCCCCTCCCTTAAGACTTCAATTTCAGGTCATGCTTATGCATATAATATACATATCTGCACTTCAAACCCCTGACGGACTCATGCATGCAAGCTAAGTGAACTAATTATCGAACTTTATGACAACAGAACTTACTGAGCAGCCAGCTCCCTTGATGGAGTAAGGATAAGAACCCTAATAGCAGGACGATTCTTGGGGCGGTAAAGTAGCCTTTCCAATGTTGGTAAAGCAAAGGCAGCAGTCTGCAAAAAAAAAAGAAAAAAAAGACGTGCCGGCATGAAACTCATATCATTTCAACAATCAAAACAAAATCAGGCACCATAAAATATGCTTTAATTGTTAACTTGATCCACGTAACGCAGCCTATCTGAACGACAAAGCAGCGGAGGGGGTCACTAGAATAGTATAATACTAATTTTAAAAACTGAAGCTGCCCGTTTTTCCCCCTTTTTGCACGTAATAGGTGTTCATCTTCGAGTTAAAGTCTTGTATAAAAATATATGGTGAGGCTAAGGCCAGACTCCCAGCCCTTCCTTGACCCACATAAGCAGGATGCTTCCATGCACAGGCATGCCATTTTAGATGTTTAACTTGCTTGTGACAAGCATGTGTAACGGTGTTGAAAAGAACAGAGCAGGCACAATGTCTGTGGAAAAAAGGCAGTCCCCACACTAATTGGAAAACGGTATGGTGAGACTGCTTATAATTGCTTGAAGGACATACAGAGTTCAAGGACAGCATGTAAAACCAATCATCTGGCATCGTGGTCCAAGACTCCAAGTAGAAGAGAATACTCACTAAATGGGTTCCAAAAAGAACAACAAAATACGCTAGGGTTTCTTGATCCTTCCATCACCCTGATTATTACCTACCACAAGCACTTCTAGCATCTTATCTTTGTGACGAATTGAGAGGAGTGTGCTGTATGTTAAAGTAACAAAAACTTCAACAGATGCAAGAATATTCCAGTGATCACACACACGATCATTATCTGTGATTCTGTTAGTCTGTCCTGAATGGGCTGAGACCCTCTTGCAATCTAACTAAGATAAAGATACCTCCCTCAGAGGGCAGTCCAAGATAGATTTGATGAAACTGACTATTGCAATGGTTTAGAGTTCACGGGAAGAGATTAACAGAAGAATATTTCGAGAAAAATACAGACCAGAAAAATAGCAGAACACTAGAAGGCTGCGCGAATTTTAGAAAAAAGACGAGAAAATTAACTGGTTAAGGCAGTTTTAAGCAGAAGACTTCTTCTACTTGATAATCGAGCTTGTGCTTGTGGGATGTAATTGAAGATTCAATACTCCCTGCACTGTTTTTGGAGCTAGCAGTAACATTGCTTATTGCTGGGTGAGAAAAATAAGCTAGTGTGTTGAGTTGATTCGGGACAAATGAAGATCAGAGGGAAATAATATAATAGAGTTTAAATGTACCTTCCCAGAACCAGTAATAGCACTTCCACATATATCCCGTCCAGTTAAAGCCAAAGGAATACAAGCAGCCTGCGAATAAAAGCTCAAATCCTCAAAATAATTCCTTGTCTTGTAGACAATGCGGCAAAAGACAAAAATGAATTTCATAAGCAGCTTCTTAATCCAAGGAAAATCAGTAACAGGAAAGAAAGCAAAACCTGAATTGGTGTGGGCTTGGTGTAACCTAGAGCTTCACAAGCACGAAGCAAAGGCCTTGAAAGATGAAGCTCTATGAATGAATTGGCATGATATGAAACTCCTTCTGATGATGCAAAAAAAGGCTCAGGATCTGGATCCCCTCTAGTACTCACCACGTCATCATCCTCCGCTGCCTTGAAGTCCTCCTATTTTCCAGGAAAATGCCACAATATATAAACAGAGGAATGCTGGAAAAATTGTTACAAAATGGAGAAGCAAGTAGCCGGACTAACTTGAAGCACAGGTTCAGAATCAGAACCATCTTCATTATCAGAGGAAGTGATAGGTGCGGGAAGTTGTTGGCGAGCTTTAGATATTTTGAAGTCGACGGAGGTGGTCCTCTTGCGGGCATGCTCGTCGGCAACTGACTCGGTGTAGGCAGAGAAATCCCACGGCGATTGCTCAGGCTTTTTAACAGTTTTACTAATTCGGCGGTGGGATTTTCGTTCTTCATCAGAATTCTCTTCGCCGGAATCTGAACTGGCCTCGTCTTCGCTTCCTAACTCAAAGTCTTCGTCACTGGGAGGCTCGAAGACGAAATCTGAACCCATAGGTGGTTGTGAGGGTTTTGCCTGCGGATGAAGGTGGTTGTTGTGAGGGTTTTGCCTAAACCCTGTTACCACCACCGTTGTTAAATATATTTGTTTTTTTATTCAAATCCTTTCTTCTTCTATTTTTTTGATCTTAATTGGGTGTACTTATTAAATGCCCATCTTGGTACGACAATTTTGTTGTCTTGTGCTTTCTATTTTTTTTTTCCTGGAGGAGAAGGAACGACGTCATATTGTGTTGTTTACACTCCCAGCACACGTGGTTGTCGTCTATGTGTCCGCGTGTACTCCATTTGCTTACATGTGGTTTCGAACTCCACCACCGCCCCTCTTCCCCTCTGTATTTCATCCACTTTCTCTTCTTCTTCATTATCATTTGCAAAACCCGGCTCCCCCTTCTCCTTCTCTATTCTCTTAAAATCGAATAGTTCCATAGAAACCTCTATTGCATTAATTCCCAGTAATTATTCCCGATTTTCTAGAAATATTTTGCAGATTTTCACTTCTCGACGTCTCTCTTCATCCTCCTGTCTAAATCTTGATATGGATAGAAAAGATACTGCGATATATCCGATTGGAGCCACCACGTTCCTCAAAACGTTCATGGGAGGTTCGAATGAGGTAAAGCTTTCATCTTAAGTGCTGATTATGTTCGATTTCGCTCATGTTTTACCCTGTATACGATTTCAAGCAACATAGCCTGTTACGGGGGCTTGATTCAGTTGATTCACAATAAAACGTGCACTCGTTTCCTTTTAATATCTTTTCATTTTCGTTTAGATATCGTCATGTCAACCGCGCCCGTTGAAGAAGAAAGCGAGTGGTGGAAGCGATTCAAACGGAGGCTCCGGCAAGCAGTGAGAAGTCCGCTAAAGCGAAGAAGGCCAAGGCTCCGAAAGAGAAGAAGCCTAAATCACTCTATCCCTCACCAAACCATCAGATTCTTCATCTGCAAACCTTGCTCTACTAGGTGAACTATCTTATTTCTATCTTTATTTTGGGTTTGGGTGGAAGTTTGTCTGGGGTTGAATATTTCTCATTCATATGTATGTATGTTTGGCAAACATGGTTTTTTTTGCTTCTGTTTTTTCAAGGTTTTGAAAATGAAAATGAAAGGTTCGACAGAAGATTCAACACGTTTTTTCCTGATTGGCGTTTCAAGCGGAGTAGGTGAGCAGCAAATTAAGCCATTGTTTATGCTATTCCGAACAAACACTGCTACCAGCAAACTTTGATCTTTTCCCGATTACGAACCCAGCAAAAATTGTTCTTTTTCCCATTACGAACGATCTCTGCTCCCAGCAAAATTTATCTTTTTCGGATTACGAGCGATCCCTGCTCCCAGCAATCTAATCTTTTCCTGATTCCGAATGATCCCTGCAAAAATCTACAACTTTTCGTGATTCCGAGTGCTCTTAGTAGTCCCTGCAAAATCTGAACTTTTTCCAATTTTGAATGCTCTCAGCAAAATCTTAACTTTTTCCAATTCTGAATGCTATAGTATACAATGGACACCAAAAAGATTCCGACGTGGTTTCAAGCAACTACAAGTTGCCTCATGTTTGGATCAACTTGGAAGTGACTGCGAGTGTTTCACTAGCATCGTGTTCGTATGGTTCGTTTTCTTCTTTCCCTAGAGACGTGGATCATTGACATTCATCAGTTCTGGTTAACACAAAGTGTATCTTGATGCAAAATGAGGGATAAAAGGATTTCAGGTGTTCGAAAGATTTTCAGATATTTACCATATTACTACATCACGGGAGTTTCTACCTTGCCTTTTATACTAGATTCTAAACTTTTTTCATGCCTTCTATTAGCTGATTAAGGTTATATCCCTTGACACATTCTCCATCACCCTAGCTGATTCTTCCCTCTTTTCTTATTGGAGATGGATGTTTGTTAATATAGTGCACAGTAAGTAGGGTGGAAGAATTTTCTGACTGAAAATTTAATTGCAAATGTTTTTTGTTGCAGGCAATTGGCAATGATATCGACTATGATGATTGATGAATACCATAGGTGAGTACTGTGGGGCATTACATTCCATATTTTGGTCCTTAATATTTTGTGTTGGAAATTCCTACAAACTGGGATGTGAGTTCATTAAGGTTTTTAATACTTGCAGCTTTGTACGTGGGAGATTACCTAATGACAAGCCAGACCCTGTTTTGAGAATTCTATTGCTTAGCTTGCCTTATAGAAAAGTTGTAAGTCCTTTTGTCCAAAGATCTATGACATATTCTTCTGTCTTTTCGAGCCTAATGCTTGATCTTATTATGATAAAAATAGATTTTTACGAATGGTGATAAGATCCATGCCACAAAAGCCCTCAATAGATTTGGGCTGGAAGGCGGCCAAAACATATGTTCTGAGACACTAAATCCCAACTTACAAAGTTGCTGCTGCATCAGATGATGAAGGTGACATTGAGATCATTGGCTTGTCGCTTTCACCTAAATAAAAGAGTTGGCAGTTCTGAGATTTTTTACATTGTTGATCATTTGCACAACCAGATCTCAGTAGAGAGGTATGTTTCCAGAGACCCCTATTGTGTACAAGCCATTGTAAAGGCTCTTGAAATAGACAACATTGATTCCCTCAGGGATTGGGACCTTACTCTACAAGCATCAAGAAAGTTCAAGACATGGCCAAAAAGATAAACGACTTATGTGGTAAGTGGTATTTGCTTTTCTTGTTTTGCATTTTACTCAGCTTGCATGCGATGACGAGGAGTTCATGTGTTGTATTTCTACAATTTGGGAATTCCGGTCTTTTGTCCCTTCTGTCAAAGTTGTAGTCTTTAAGCTTTCACCTAATGCTTCTTGATGGCTTTAAACTTGATCTAAGTCCTCCCTGGACATGTATTTTGTGATTTACTCATTCTAGCTAAATTAATGTGCAAGCCATGCCTAGACTATATATTACATAATGCCCAACATTTATGGGACTTAGACTATATGTAGCCTTAAAGATCCATTTAGATTAAACCGTATACTTATTGACTAGCATAAACAGTAATAAAATATTAGGTTATCTTATGTGTCCTACAATTGCGCCGCATGGAATTCTGTGTGGAGAAAGGTGGAGTCTTCATGATTGTAAATTGTAACAGTTTGTGTTTGCTGAATATTGCATTAAAATTTTCCATTTCCTTCCCCTGCATTATGGTAGTATATGTTTATTAGAAGCTTCTAACTCATTAGCTTACAATCTGCTTTTTATTTTTACAGGGCAAATGGATAACTCTCAAATGCATTTTCATTACTTGATGTTGATGATAGCAAGGATATAGAGCACACTATAGTTACAAATACCTGAGGTTATTATTGAACTTATTTCAGGAAGACATGTACCTGAGGTTCTCTCCATCTTCTTCCACGTATCTGTGATGATGCCGGACTCCCACTACCGGTTTCTATCTCCACACAAGAACCGGTCTAAATGACAACCTTGTACATTTTTAAAAAAACAGGGCCCACCGTGCAACACACGGTACGCCTACCTAGTTAAATATTAAACATGAGATTTTTGCTGAAGCATATGTATGGGAGAATAGTTATGATACAACGGTGATCATGGGTTGTACCAAGTGGACGGGTGTGATGAAATCTTATACACCTTATCACACACATTAGTGGTGTGTAGGGGTATTTTGGATGCATCACATCCGTCTACTTGGTACAACCCATGAATCACTGTTGTACCATAACTATTCTCTATGTATCCGACATATACCATACCGGTCACTAGGGTGAGAACAAAAACAAGTACCTTAATTCATATCAAACCCTAAACCAAACCGACATTATCTTATGGTGAAGTAATAGATACATTGCGTATGTTTATGATTCATATATTTAATGTTGTAATGATGACAAATAATTTATCGCACTAATAAGATATTTGGTTGTTTGATCGGTCTTTATGAATGTTTGGGTAATGTCTATTTCTATATCAAACCGATAAAAGTTGTTGACATGATTTGGATTATTGGTCACTCTCTAACAAATTATGCTCATTTTTTGGATTTGAAGAAGTCTGAGACACTGTTGAGTGCAACGTATATGAGTAACGTATATTAGATTTGAAGAAATCCGAGACACTGTTGAGTGCAACGTATATGAGTACAATGTTTCATCTATAGACAGATGACTCCGAAAGGACAATTCATAATCTTGAGAATATGTTACATGTTTGCATACTTAGTTTGGTGGTAAGAGGGTGAATCATTTGATTCTTGCGGAATTTGCCTACAATAATAGTTATCACTCGAGTATCAAGGCGGATTCGTTTGAAGATCTATATGGAAAGAAGTGTTGATCACCAGTGTGTTGGGACAAAGATGGTGAGAATATCACATGACCACAGTTTGTACAAGACACAATCAACAAGGTATTAATAATCAGAGAAATAAAAAAAAATTGAAGAACGTTGAAAAGACCGTTGAAAGAATTGGGATGATAAGCACAAAAGACCCATTTGAGTGTTCAGTGTAATATCCCGATTTTTCAAAAAGGGCATCATTGTTTTTCACGAAAAATCTGAATATTTGGTTTTGTTTTAAAGGATTAAAAGGAAAAGGGAAAAGAAAAGGAAAAGGATTTATTGGATTTAATTAATAAGGAATAATTAGATTTAATTGAGATTATAAAAGGAAAACTAATCCTAAATTAACCTAGTTGTTGTTTTACGTAAAAAAAAATATTGGGGCGCAAGTTTGGAGAAAGAAAGAAGAGGAGAGACTTTCGAATCTCTAAGCTAATCTGTTGCTCTTTTCAATAGACATCTCAAGAGAGAAAGGATCACCGCGAGACGAGGATCGTTTTGATATCAACAATCCCTAAATCCGTTAACGTAAGTTTTTCCCTCCTTGTTCTTGTCATTAGGGTTTACTCATCATCGTTGTTAAGCCGCGTTTTTTTGAGTTTAAACATCATAGTGATCGTCTTTGGATTGATCATTTATAGGTTTGGAGTTAAAGGTTAAACTTTTGACGGGTTGAAGCTTTGGATCGTTGTACCACACAATTTAAGGTAACGTGGTGTTCTTATCGTATGACTAAGGTGTCGTAAGGTTGTAGAGCAATTTATATGCTTATTTTCGTGGTTTTGAATCTGTTTTGGTTGGAGTTTGGGTTGGAATCGGGTAGGAAATCGCGTTTACGCAGTTGCAGATTTTCTAGGTAAATCCCAGGCAAACGGGCGTTTGGGTGTTTTGGACGGGCGTTTGCGATGGCGGCAGCTCAAACGGGCGTTTGGGTGTTTTGGACGGGTGTTTGAGGGTTCAATTTAGATACAGGATGTGACTGATTTTCACGGACGGGCGTTTGGGGGTTTCTGGACGTTCGTTCAAGTCAGACGGGCGTTTGCATGGAGGCAGACGGGCGTTTGACCTGTTTATTCCGTTTTCACTGTTTTTCGTGTCAGCTTGGTTTCAGGATTTATAATCATGTTTTACTGCTTAACCTTATGTGACAAAGCCCTGGATTATCTTTTGATGCGTTTAGTTCCGGCACCATATGGATTCCCTAAAAAGATGAAGTGTGGGACCGTCGAAAGCTTTGGATTTGCCTTGTGCTTCGATGAGCTAGGGTTTACCGATGTCTGTGTATATGCTAGGTTTTGTTAGAGTCTAGTGGTCTTAAGAAGAGGGAGTAGACTGATAGGTGAGCCTTTTATGTGAATCAACTTAGGTGGCTAGTTAAACATCTAATCAAACGTATGTGTTAGATTAATAATCTTAAACATCATGCAATGCTTGGTAATGCATAGTACAATATCGCGATGTGTTCTCTGACCAGACAAAGTAGACTGTACCCACGCCGGTCAATCGATTGGCTAGATAAAGCGTCTGGTGCACTCTGCCGGTCATCACACTATCGGGACTCAGATATTCCCGGGACTACTAGAGCGTATCTTTAAGTAGGTTGCACCCAGTTGCCCTAGCACATTCTATTACTAGGCGTAGTGTCATTGTTATTCATGATGTGACAAACTTGAGCTAAGCTAGATACCTTTGGAACCTCAAGTTATGCCATGAACATAATGTGATAGTTAGCTAGGGTTAATAACGGAATGAATTAATAAAAGATGGCATTGCTTTTATTTTTTCTTTATGAGACTGACGTTGTACGATCTTTTACGCGTTACTAAGTACTTATGTACTTACCCCGTTACTTTGTGTTTGTCTTTCTCTTTCCCCAAAGAAGATGAACAGGTTGCTAATGATGATGAGTTCTTTGATGGAGACGTGTGAGATGGAGCTTTTGAAGACTCGGTTCTTTTACTTTTGATTCTTTCAATAATGTTGTTGATTTAAGTTCAAACAATGTTGTCGTTTTTTTGGATTGGTTCCGTTTAAGTTCTTTCGGATTTGAATGTTGGTTGGTTTAGTATTCTTTATTGGATTTAGATTTACAGCATTGAAAACCGTGTGTTCGATCTTTTGTTTTCCCGAGTCGTTTTATCTTCCGCGTCGTTTTAGTTCTGATGTATGACGTAAGGCTTACATATATTATTGAATTTATTTGATAATATTTGTGCCGAGCGCTCTTTCCGGATAAGGACTCGGTGTCCGGGAACGGGGCGTTACAATTGGTATCAGAGCGAAAGGTTTTTCTTGCTGTGTAGGACTTGATTTCTTCTTTAAGATAAGTGTTAGAGCTTTAGTAACTCCTCTCTTTTCTTGGTTACAGAATGGTTCTTACTAGAGGAGGAGCTAATACGAATAACACCGAGGCGGCTAACGCCCAGACGGGTAGCACTGAGGCAGGATTTACCGAGGTTATGATTCCGAGAAGGAGAAGGAGTGGACCAGCTACCCAGGGCCCTACAGTTTCTCAAGTGAACATCCCGTCTGTGAGCAACATCATGCGTGGGGTGATCAAGGACCAGGCATTGTCATCAGGGGAAGAGTGGAACAAGAGGGTCCTTCACAGTTTAACCCCAGCATACCGGTCATCCACCGGTGAGTACTTTCCCAACCATCTATGTGCAACCCCAGCAAGCGTCTGTGCCACCGACTAGTCAGTTTTTCAGTTGACCACAGGCATCAGTGTTTTCCTCCACACCATTAAGTTTTACACCTCAGCCAACGGTTCTACCTCCACCACCGCCTAGATCTGATACTTTTGTAGCACCTGGTTACACCTATCCGTAACAGACTCACCCCAGCAGCAGGTTCAGCAACCTCAACCACATTATCAGAATGCTCCACCAGTTCAGCACCAGGTACAACATCATCAGTTTGGGGGCTACGATAGGCAAGTGGATTGGTATGATAAGATGAAGAAGCACAAGTGACGTCACCAAAACCAGACCTTAGAAACGGCGTCAAGAAAGGGACAGACCGATTCTAGGCTAGACGGATCCTAACCGGCAGTGTACCGGGTCAAATTGTAGTGATAAAGTGGCGAGTCAGTGTCGAATCCTCGAGGGAAAAAGTGGTAATTCTTTTAAGTGTGGTTAAACACCAAAGAAGTCGCTATTAACTCGATCTAAACCGCAATTTTATAACATGATTACTACTATTCTAACCAACATAAAATAAAGGCGTAATTTAAAAGTTATTCTAATATAATATATATAGATATATAAATATATATAGATGTACATAAATAGTAAAAAAATATATATATATATATATATATATATATATATATATATATATATATATATATATAAATATATAGATACCAATATATAGTTTATAGACTAGACTAGCCAAAGTATATGTAATCAATTTATTCGATCTTTTCAATTAATAGAATGTGCTCGATCTTCATTTTTATTAGGTCCAATTGAGTAAATGAAACGGTGTACTCTATTGTCAACAATTCCTCCTCACACGAAGCGTATGAAATTGTCATATGTCAAATGTCATCGATCCAATGTCCACAATCGCCCCGGCTAAGCTTAGTTAGTCAAAGCAGTACCAGTATAAATCTACCCCGGATAAAAGAGGTGATTCCATTTGTCGGATGACCGATGTTATTCAAGAGGCTCCGGTTGTCAAGCGGATCGATTTAACACAAACGGTGTAGTTTCAATTAAAGCTGCCGATTTTAACATTATTAAGATCTCGAGTACAAAGTTAATAAGATTTGTTTTTCTAGGACAAATCGCGCCTCGGTAGGAAATAGGATTCCGTTAATCGACGGCCATTTTACCCTCCGGTTTTTCTATTTTTACTCATATCCCGACTTCTACGATCGGTTCATCGCCAAAGTTATATGTGGTATTCATCATGGTTGATTACGTCATTCGAATATGTTATCTTTACGTAGCGAAATAGAAAAAGATTCATTTTAACTCAATTTTAATCACTTTTACTTAGACATCATTCTTTTAACGAAAAGATCGAAATAATACGATTACATAACTTTGGCTAGTTATTAGATCTAGCCTAATAACATTATAAAAACTAAAAAGAAGAAAATAACAAACATAAACATAAATACTTCGTAAAAGTTACCCGACATGGATGTTGATTCGAAGTTGTAACTCTAACAACACCGAACTTCGATAATTTCCGAGCATTATCACGATACTACTACTACTACTAATTTATTCCCGGCTTAAGGCCTATTTACAAACTAAAAGAAAGAGGGGATATAGAATATATATAGAATATTGTGTATATATATTGGTACCCCTTTGAAATGAGCCTCTGATCTCCCTTTTATAGACTTTCCTCCTTCCCGGACCGGTCCTGAAAATTGGCCGGATCGGTCCGGTGTAATGATGACAATCATTACAGTTAGTTATAAGCATGTGAGCCCATGTTACCTTAATCATCACAGATCTTTGTGTAATTATATATATAATTATATATAATTACATAGCTAACTTCTAAAAATCGTAACTTGAGTTCTCGATATCAGAATGACATAATCAAACTTCCGTTGAAAAGCTCGTTGAATTCTCTACAACTTTCATCAAGGCCACTTCTTCAGAAAACGTATTCTCGATGAGCCATTTGTATTACGTGTCCTTTTCGGAATTTTTCAATAGTACGAATCAATTAGCCACTTGACCACCATTTGAGTTGTAGACCTCTAATCTTCATAATTCAAAGTGCATTAGAAATCTTATATGAAGATCTTCAACTTTCGTGAAGAACATTTTCCCAGAAAATGTCTTTTTAACGAGCCATTCCCAATACGTGTCGTTTTTGGGATTTCATTATTAAAAAACAACTAACCACTTGACCATTTAAATTGAGTGACGCTTTATAACTACCTCCCAACGACTTGAATTGACTTCAAAAAGTGTCTACTCGGGATTTCGGTTCATCTTAGGATTACGCAATGAAATAAACACAAAATACCCGTGTAAAATAGACACAATACTCGGTTACTAAAAGCTGGTACAAAAACTACAACTTTTACTATAAATACTAACTTTTACTACTAACTATACTAAACTATAAAGATTAATATTTCATACTAATTATATCATAATTTCATATATTTTACATAGAATATAATAATATAACGTAAATTTAATCATATAAAAATAATACATCAACAGGGTGCCAGAATTCTTTGGAAATGTTGAGCCAGGAGCAGCAGATTTATGGATTCGTGGGTTTGAAAGGACGTGCAGAAATGTGAAAGCTCCATAATCTGAATGGGCTCAGTTAGCAATATCCTTGTTGGCGGGAAATGCGAGAAAATTTGGATGGAAGCTTATGAAGGAGTTAATCCGAGGATCACGGATTGGGCGGTGTTTAAGGACCTATTCTACAAGGAATACTTTCTAGAAACGGCACAAAATGCAAAAGCTAACGAATTTACGAGTTTGAAACAAGGAAGATACACTATGGTGACTCAAGACTCCCATAAATTCCACGAGTTGGGCGATTCTACCTGAAATCATGAGAGTGAAGAGAAGAATATTGACAAGTTTATGGAAGGATTGTCACATGAAGTGGCAAAGGGCATGCTAGGAGATAGACCTACCAGCATGGCAAGCGTCATGGATAAAGCTTTGATTGCGGAAAGATTTGCCAGTAGACAGACGGTTGTAGTTGGGGATAAGAGGTCTTTCTCGAATTATCAAGGAAGTAACAGAGGAGCACCGCAGCAGAATATTAAGAGGACAGGAAATCCGGCCATGAAGGGTTCAGCAAGTGGAACGCCATCGGTGTGTACTAAGTGTAACAAAACACATCTGAGAAGAGTGCATGGCGGTAGCTTGAGTTGTTTCCTTTGTAGGAGGTGGAAGGTAATCAGCAGGAGGACAAGGTAACGGCGCAGGTAATCGTGCCATGGGTAGCAGATCAGTTCGTGTCTTTGCAGCAGATGCAGAACCGGAAGAGTTAGATGACCTTGTGGTGACAGGTACTTTTCAGTGTTTATGTTTATTATAGATATTTAATATGATATAGCGCGCATATGATATTATATATTTGTACTTAAATTAATTCACTTGTTAGGTACAATAACCATAGATAATCTAGCAGTCTCAGCTCTGTTTGATACTGGAGCTTCGGGGACTTTTACGAGTCCGGTTTCCTTAAACCCGTAATCATTCTTGAGATCTTTTGATTCGACTTTTTCTTTATTGTTCATGCCTTCATTCCCAACAATAGGACATTTCGAGATAATACCCTAGCTGGACTACTATCATCAGGCATTATTAATTTTTATATTGTCGATCAAAGATAGGGAAGATACATGATATTTGATTAATTCTGTGTAAAAATGGTGCTTTGTTCCTAATATAAATTTTTCATAGGATACTAACATATTTGAACTCATTGCCAAAATCAGCTATCTTGTAAGCGTCATGAGGTGAGAACATCTATATTAGAACCTATCATACTAATCCAATCTCAGCATATACCATTTTTTCTCAACTCTTAACTCTTTTGTCATCATCTCCTCTCATAAGTACGTACAAACTCGAAGGATTTCAAAGAAATGTAGACCAAAACAAGCTAAGGGTCGGAAATTTCTAGTTAATCAAAATGGCTAAATTCGAAGTGAGGTCTTGATCACTCTTTAAAAGTCGAGGTAGGGTCAAAATTGGAAATTAATTCAGGTGAATTTATATAATTTATAGTTATATTTTGTGGTGTCCAAAATCATCATTCCTAATTTTGATTCCAAATTCATAATTTATCTTGAAAAGAAAATTATCTAAAAATTTATTTATAAATATAAAAATTACTTGAATAATTCCATAAAAGAAATATTTGACAAAAATTATTTAGTTATACATACTCAAAATCTTAAAAATCTTATAAAAGATATAAAACATATTCATAATATATCTAATATATTTTACTAAATCAAAAATTAATCTTCTCAAATTATATCATTTTTATTCATATATTACTAACTTAAATCATTTAAGAAAAATTAAAAACTAAGAAATAAGTAATTAAAGTACTAATTTATATGAAAAAACTATAATAATTTTTTACTAATTTTTCGAAAAAATTTTAATAAATTTTTCAAACCTAACCCTTACTCCCCACTACGAAGTGGCATCGTCCCGATGTTCAACGAGTATGAAAAAGTAGGTTCAAAAATTAAATTAAAATTTTTTATGTTTATTAATATTGAATAACGTTTACTACAACAAATACTAAACAAAAGCATATATATTAAACAAAAGAAACTATTACAAACTAAAAAAACTTAAAATAAAACACTTATTAACTAACTTACTTAACTCCTTTATTAAAACAAACCATTCTTAAACTAAAAAAACTAACAACTAGCTTAAATAGTCGACGAACAACCCGGATTCTCAACCGGTAGCAATCCTCTACGATAATCACGAGACGGATATATCTCGTCAGAAGCAATTTCAGGGACTTCATTCAAATGAATACATAACCTTGAAATTAACCAAGCAAAAGGCATCGGCCTTCCATTATTATACCGTTCCACTGCAAAGTTTACTGCCGTCTTAAAAATCAAAATCCCTTAGTCCACATGAGCTCCGCTTATCAATGCAAATAATAAAAGTATTTCATTATCACTAACCCACTCAAAGTCACTAGTCGGATAGACTCGTGAGTTAATGAAGTGTTTCCATGCTCTCAGATGAGCAGGTAGAGCTGAAGTGGTAGAGTCGTAATTTTGATCAAACTCTGGAAACAAATATGGAAAAGCTTCCGTGACATAGTTGACAACGTTAAAGGAGTTCCCTAATGCCCATTGATATTCAAAATGAAGATTATGGATTTGATTGAAAATCGGTATTTCGTAAATATGATTGATAATATGAGGTGACAAGTGAATAAGTGTACCACGAACGGATACAAGTTGTGATGGATCGACAAGATCTTGGCGAGAGAGAGCGGAATAAAATTCCCTAACGACTGAAACATTTATTCTACCTCTTGGATTCCTTACAAACTTTCTCCAACCTCTACTCTGAATTAAATCCTTCCCTGACTGATCAATTTTTTCATAGTTAATACCCTTCTCAACCAAAATTGGAGAATTTGCAAACCTCGCATTCACCAACAAATTAACATTTGAAGCGCTAGACTCCGGGACAAAAACATCTAATGCCTCCGGATCGTATGAATTGACTGACGGTGATGACCGGTTTGACATTTTAGTTGAAACAGATGAAAATAATTTAACAGATAGAAAGATGAAAGTAACTAAGTGAATTTGTAATTTTTCACTCTCAACTTTCTTTCCTTAAATGGACAAATATTGAGAGTATACGTGGCTGCATATTAACACTCTCAACATGACTAAGCAAATTTAACTCCCGGATCGGTCCTGAAAACTGACCGGACCGGTCCGGCTTCAAAATTGTGTCACCGTATAAAGGTTGTAAAATTCAAGTTCGCTTGGTTATCTAAAATAGACTCAAGTCTATTAAAATCTATATAGGTTAAAAAAGATTATCTAAATGATACGGATAAAACGATACATGAAAAAAACGACATATAAATGATACAAATATTTTTTAGATTTTTGATGAAATATTTAAATACTATTAAAAATGATTAAATTTACTACTACGACATAAAACGATTATGAAAACGAAAAACTATTAAATTAGCAAACTTAGCATCTAATAAAGTTAAAATGCGGAAAATAAAATAAACAGACAGCAAATGTTTAAAACTAACAAAGTTGCTCGAAATCAAACAATGTCAACATCATCATCCTCAGCTGGATCATTCAAACTTGGAACCGATGACGTAACTGGCTGTGGAAACGTAGTCGTGGTCCGAACTGAACTGTCGAGACCTAACGAACTCATACTCGACGTCATCCTTGCAAAATCCGAAAATCCTCCCCATCTAAATGTAACAGCACCCTGAGAACCTGTATAAAAGACACCCTGACCACTAGACTGGCTTCCAAAAGGATTTGGCATATGATGAAAGCTCTGAGATGGTGGGATAGGTGCTATCCAATCGGTAAAGTATATGGGTCGATTGATGGGGCGGATAGCGCGTTTTATCGAAAGAAGGATCAAGATGCATCTCGCTTTCGTGTCTCAACATCCTCTACGTAAATCATCACACCACCGCCTACGCTTTCAAGCAAACAAAGCCATATTAGCCTGTCCTCAGGCTACATCCGACACTAAGGATTGAAACATATCGTATGTAATGGTGCTTGGGAGAGAAGTCTGGCCACGCTCGATCGAGAAAAAGATGAAAATCTGGCCCGGTGGAATCGGTGGAGGTTCACTACGCCTAACTATCGAGTCTATCGAACCTCCGGAGACCTCCTCGGACTAGGGCCTATCGAGGGACTCATCTACCATAGTTAATTTGTCGTTAGATAGGAAAGGAACTCCGATCTACGACATAAATCGAAAATAAGCCCAGGAAAGTACATGTGACTCCCGCCTTGGCAAGAACAATAAACTCGAAAACCCTTCTATACATGATCTTCCCCACATCCACCTTAATATCATGAATCATTGCCCAAGTAATGCATAAATCTTCTTTACCAAAGGCGGTGTGTTTAGTAGTGGGATAGAGAGTATGGCTCAAAAATCTTTTGATTGCCCTCGGATCTCTAAAACACTTCCCATAATTAAATCATGTTGTCCACCCACTCTGTTGTAGCATCAAACTCCTCTCGAGCTCAGAGGCAATCTGCTCATACATAGCAGGATCATCTAATCTATACTTGACTCTGTAATCCTCTTCATCCGGAAAAACTTCTACCCCTAAAACAAAGCATTGATAAGTTCCGGACTAAAAGAAACATTTCTAGACCTAAGGGGATAGACTCATCATACTATCCTCGGTGGGTGTCAAAGTAGATGAATCGCATAAAACTACTACCACTAAGGTAGTATTGATCTCTCCTGCCCTCTTGTTTGCAAAATCCAACCATTGGCGTCTCGCAAAAATACGCATAACTTCCTCTCCTAAGTCATCAAAATCTAAGCCTCTCTCCAACACAACTCCACATTTACTATAGATATTCTTATAAGCATTCTTAGCTTGAGGTGAAGTCAGAAAGTAAACAAAACTAATGACTCTTCTTCCGGTGTTAAATCTTTAAGACCTACGACCGGTACTTCTATTGGAATATTAGGCTTTCGTTTCTTAGAGATTTTGCGACTAGATGAGGCCATTCTACGATTTTTGGAATAACAAAAAAACAACAAAAACAAAAAACAACATAAATAAAATGTCACAACACACTTAAAAATCAAAACAGTTGAAAATAAATCTAAAAATTACAAAAATCGTGAAATTGATAACTAGAGTAAACAAATTATACCTTATAATGAACAAAACGGTGAAAAGTGGCCGGAAAAGTCGTAGGAAGCCACCGGGATGAAATGGAGCTTGTGTTCGATCTTTTCGAATTTTTCACTTGTGTTGAAGAGAGAGAGAGTAAAAGAGGAAGAATGTATGTAATGGTATAGTGTAATTTGTATTTTTGAAGAGAAAAAGAAAATTTTGGGGTGGAGGTGGTAAAGTGCATTTGCTGTGAAGAAAAAGAGGAGAAATGAAGAAGAAAGAAATGTCCCGTCTTTTTTAGGTTAAATCGAACCCGGATCGGTCCTGGATAAGGGCCGGATCGGTCCGTGTGAAATTTTTATGATTTTTTCGAAATTTTTTTATTTTTTTGGATTTTTGATATAAAACTCAATAAAAACTTAATAAAACTAGAAAATAAAATTTATAAATTTTATAAAAATTTCTCAAAATTTATAAAATCTTTATAAAACTTATTTAAAAGTTTATAGAGATTCAATACATTTCTATTAATTCTTATAAAATATCTAAAAACTTAAAAAAAAACTTTTTATAAAACTTTTATAAAACTCCTTAATTTTATAAAGATCCATTTTTTTAAAATTTTCAAAGTTATGCAAAATTTTTATAAAACTAAAAACAATAAAAGACTTGAACTTACGGGGTTTCTAATTCTTCAATTTCTACAAACTCCAGATTTCTAACATACCGTTCAAGCAAACTAAATCCTAGAAACGTAGCGTTTGAATTAAGTCTTGGAATTCCATCGATTTTCGGTTAACCACCTAATCGTTCCCTTCTTAATTACATTCAAACACTCATTCGAGATTGAGTTATATTTTTCCCACATCGCCCACTTTGTGTTCAATCTTACCACAGATTCTCGCACTTCCTTAGAAACTTAGCCCTTCTCTTTATCGAGCTTCTCCGACGTACCATTACAAACTTCTTTCAATTTTTTCTCTCAACAATTGCTTGTTCTTTCCAAAACTAAAGCTTCTATAGTAAAGGCAATATCCCTATCAAAACCTAAATTTAAAAGTAAAACAAAAATTCCTAATCTATCTAAAAAAGACATCCAGTTCTTTTACGTCATCCGTAAAAAGGCGAAAATAGTTTAGACATATAAAAGTAAAGATAAAACCTGGTAATTTGATACTTTCGGTTTATCGACCTAATCGCTTTTTAGTCTTTCGGAGGGTCGATCAAACAACATCACTTCATTTATCGGAGAGATTTCTTCACCTTCCGAGAGAAATAGCTTCACCTCGTGACCATTGGCTATAAAAGTTGTATTCCCAGTGAGTTAGTTCAACGACTCAGGATTTATAAACTCGTGTTACTTTAAATGGTCCTGTCCATCTTGATTTAAGCTTTCACGAAACAACTTTAAGCGTGAATTGTACAATAACACTCGATCACCTACATGGAACTCACGACTATTGATTCTCTTATCATGGAAGGATTTCGTGCGTTCTTGTAGATTCGAGCATTTTCATAAGAATCAAGGCGAAATTCTTCTAATTACATTTAGCGAAGTAGTCTATGATCACCGACTTGACCTTAGGATCGAAATTTAAAAATCTAATAGCCTGAAGGCTCGGTGTTTAAACTCTACTTGGGAGATGACAAGATTTACCAAAGACTAATTTGTAGGAGAACAACCAATTGGAGTTTTAAAAGGCATTGCAGACGCCCATAACGCATCATCTAGTCTAAGCGCCCGCTTTTTACGGTTTGAATCCCTTGTTTTTCTATAATTCTTTTAATCTCTCTATTCGACACCTCTACCACGACCTTTGGTTTTGCGGATGATAAGGCGTTCCTAACTTATGCGTTACACCATATTTTTCAATTAACTTAGTAAATGGTTGATTGCAAAAGTGTGAACCTCTATCACTAATGATCGCCTTGGAATGCCATATCTAGTGAATATGTTCTTTTAAGGAATCGTATGACAACCTTGGTATCATTAGTGGGAAGAGCTTCAAACTTCTACCCATTTCGAGACATAATCTACCATTACAAGAATAAATCTTTTTCCAAACGATATAGGGAAAGATCCCATGAAATCTATACCCCAAACATCAAATAACTCACATTCTAAAATAGGTTGCATAGGCATTTCATGTTTTTTCGAAATATCTCCCCATTTTTGACATGATTCACAAGATTTAACATATGTATAAGCATATTTATAAAGTGTAGGCCAATAAAAACCACATTGCAAAACTTTAAAAGCAGTTTTCCAACCTCCATGATGACCTCCTGCCTCACGATCATGACAAAACGATAAAACACTTAAAATTTCATTATCAGGCACACATTTTACGATTATCCCATCCGAACATTTACGGAAAAGGTCGGTTCCTCCCAAGTAATAAAATTTTAAGTCATAAAAGAACTTCTTTTTTCATTTGCCAAGTCCAATGAGACGGAATGTAATCACAGTTAAGTAGTTAATGATATCTCCAAACCAAGGAGAATTTTCCTTAGAAGGAATTCTTTTCTTTAATAACTGCATGGTTGAAGGAGTATCGATTCTAAACAGTTGTTCATCAGGAAATGAATCTTTAATTTCAATTCCTATCTATTCATCAGTTTCCATTCTACTTAGATGATCCGCTACTACATTCTCACTTCTTTTTTATCTTTAATCTCAATATCAAATTCTTGAAGTAGGAGAATCCATCTAAGAAGATGTGGTTTCACATCTTTCTTACTCGATAAATATTTCAATCTTTGAATGGTCCGTATAAACTATTACCTTAGAGCCAACAATATACGATCTAAACTTATCTAAGGCAAAAATCACACCAAGCAGTTCTTTTTCACGTAGTTGCATAGTTCGGTTGAATTTGCATTTAACGTATGAGATGCATAGTAAATAGCTTTGAGAATTCTATTATACCTTTGACCTAAAGCGACTCCCACAGCTAAATCGCTTGCATCACACATAATCTCAAAAGGTAAATTCGATCTGGTGCTACCAATCTTGGTGCGATAATCAACTTCGCTTTGTGGTCTTAAATGCTTCCATACATTTACTATCAAAATTAAAAGGTACTTCTTTTTCAAGCAAACGACTTAGAGGTTTTGCTATCTTGAAAAATCTGCAATAAATCTCTATAAAATCTGCATGTCCAAGAAATCCTCTTAGCGTTCTTAGATTAAGCTGGTGAGGCAATTTCTCAATCACCGACTTTAGCTTTATCAACTTCGATTCTACTGAGAGATTCTATGACCTAGTACAATTCCTTACGATACCATCAAATGACATTTTTCCCGATTAAGCACTAAATTGGTATCCTCGCGGCGTTGTAACACTCGTTCTAAGTGTAACAAAATGACCATTAAAAGAGTCTCCGTAAACACTAAAGTCGTCCATAAAAATCTCTAAGAATTTCTCAATCATATCGAAAATATAGACATCATACATCTTTGAAGCGTAGCAGAGAGCATTACATAAACCAAGCGGCATTCTTTTATACGCAAAAGTTCTATAAGGACAAGTGAAAGTAGTTTTTTCCTATCTCTGCTTTGCAATGAATATCTCAGTAAATATCACGAATAACCATCTAAGAAGCGATAATACTTATGTCCACTTAAACGTTCCAACATTTGCACTATGAATGGAAGTGGATGATGATCTTTCTTAGTATGATCATTTATTTTTCTAAAATCAATGCACATTCGATATCTGTAATTTCCACTTGTTGGGATCCATTCATTCTTATCATTCTCTTTCACTTGTGAAACCTCCTTTCTTTGGTACAACTTGAGTTGGACTTACCCATTCACTATCCGATATAGGAAAGATTATTCCCATTTCTAATAGCTTAATCACCTCTTTCTTAACGATTAACTGTAAATTCGGGTTGAGGCGGCGTTGCGGTTGAATACAAGGTTTAGCATCTTCTTTCAGAATTATCTTATGAACACAAATCTCAAGGCTAATACCTCGAATATCGGCAACTGTCCATCCAAAAGCTTTCTTATGCTTTTTCAACATTCCTATTAATTGATCTTCTTGTTGCTCAGTTAAAGTTGATGAAATAATAACTGGTAATAGGTTATTAGTTTCAAGAAAAGCATATTTGATTTAAAGGTAACGGTTTCAATTCAGATTTTTGGCGGATCTTCTATTGATGATTTAAGGCTGGTCCTTCTAGTTCTAACTCCAAATACTTATGCCATGGTGGTTTAAAAGTAAAACTGCCTTCATTTAGAGATATAATTATCTCTTTTATTTCAATGTCTTCCTCATCTTCTTTATAGATAGACAGAGTTAAGCATTCTTCTAATCTGTCTTCAAAAGTTGGTAACTGATTATCATAGACAGAATGAATATCTTCTATAAAAGAACATGATTACGGTGATGTGTATTGATGGTTCATAGCTTTGAAAATATTGAAAGCAACTTCATCTTCATTGACTCTCAAAATTAACTCTCCTTTCGAACATCGATTAAAGTTCTCCTGTAGCTAGAAATGGACGTCCTAAGATAAGTGGCGCTGAAAATCCTTCTTCCATTTCCATAACTACAAAGTCTCTTGGAAAATAGAACTTGTCTACCTTAACCAATATGTCCTCAATTATTCCTTTAGGGTACTTAATCGATCCATCGCCATTTGCAGAGTCATTTCGATCTTAGTAAGCTTTCCTATGCCTAGCTTTCTATAATCCTCATAAGACATGAGATTTATACTAGCTCAAGATCACATAAGACCTTCTTAACAGTAAATCCTCCAATTTCACATGGAATGGTAAAACTTCCAGGATCTTTTAGTTTAGGTGGTAACTTATGCTGCAAAATTGCAGAACATTCTTCATTTAGGCATATATTCTCATATTCCTCTAATTTTTTCTTATTTGATAGTATATCTTTCAGAAACTTTCCATAGGCAGGCATTTTTATCAGAGCTTCGATAATAGGGATGTTAACATGAATATGACGAAAAGTATCAAGGAAACGAGCATACTTCTGATCAGTCTTAATCTTTTTAATTTGATCTTTAGGTGGAAAAGGTAAAGACTCTAAATCTATAACCTTTGGTTCCGAAGTCATTCTCTCTTTTCCTTTATCCTTAAACTTTTGAGTATTACTTGATCGCCATGTTTCAGGTTCTTGAATTTTTTCCTTTAAAATATTCCCTGAATCAATCTCTACTTCAGATTCCTTCAGTTCTTCCTGTTTCTCATCCTTGTTCTCTTTATCTTCTACTCTAACATGTTCCTTGAATAGATTCCTTAAATCTTTATCCATGGGATCTTTCAAAATCCTAGGTATTTTTACCCATTTCTCACCTTCATTCTCAGGTTCCAAACTTCTATTCCTTTTCAAGAAATTCTCTATGATTTCTTCTTCCTCATCAGTAAATTCAAATTCATCTTTAGTCTCTTCATTTTTTCTATCTAAATCATTTTCTACTTCATTATTCCCGAAGTTTTCTACTCCATTACTACCGTAGAGTTTCCTACTTCTCGTAACTACAACATTTACCTCTCTTGGGTTTCTTTCAGTATTACTTGGTAATCCTCCAGGAGGTCTACTGTTGTTACGTTCACCTTCCCTACTCAAATGATCTTCCATATTCCTTAATGAAGCTTCTATCGTTCTCATTCTGGTATCATGTCCATTCATAGATGTTTTCATTGAACTCATATCCTTACTGACTGAACCTATAGAAGTCATCATTGTTTCCATATTCTTAGCTTGAGTAGATACTACACCTATCATATTTTCCATCAGTTTTCCCATTTTTCAACCCCCCTTCGCAGTTGAGTTGAACTTTGAGTTCTTGGTATACTTTGAGTGGTATGTTGAGGATAGGATCTAGGTAATGATTGTAAATTTCGATTAGATGTATTTCCTTGATAAACTTGATTATTATTCATATTCTTATCTTCGAGCCCTGGATACGGTGGTTGTCTTTGCTTACTAGGGTTTTCGGACCATCTAAAAGTTGGGTGGTCTCTTCTAATAGCATTAAACGAGTTTGAATATGCATTGTTCAAATTCCTATGCTGCTGAAGAAAACTCTCCTCCTCTCTTGAATATCCTGTTGGTTCTTCTATCCCTAATGACATATTATCATGATTTGAGTATTCAGTTGGCGTACTATTTTCTGAACTTTGATTCTTATTTGATTGTAGTCCATCAAACTTCCTACTCAAATTCTCTAAATGTGCTAGAACTTCCGTGTTAGATGTACATTCTCCTGCAAAAGCCACTTTTCTAGTGCTAGAACCGGTTTCCCACATTCTATTATTTTTGGAAATCTTTTCTATAGCATCGTAAACTATTTGAGCTTCACTCATCATTAACGAACCACCACATGCATGATCTACATCTGCACGTGAATCCTTTCTTAGTTTACGACAGAAAAGTTGAATTTGCATATCTAAGGAGTAACCATGATCGGGACAAGCTCTTAACAATTTTTTAAACCTTTCCCACGCATTCCCAAGCGTTTCTTCAGATCCTTGTCTAAAATTAGCAACCTCGACCTTTAATTCCAAATTCCGTCCTGGAGTGAAATATTGTTTTAGAAATTCAGTTTGAATATCCTCCCAACTAGTTAACGAGTGGTGTGGAAGAGACATAAACCAATCTCGGGCTCTTCCTTTTAAAGAAAAAGGAAACATAGTCATCCTTGTTAATTCCTTATGAGCACCTTGACTTTTGGTGTATTTGATTCTTCAAGCAGAGATAGATGATGATGTGGATCTTCATCATCTTCTCCTAGAAATTGG
The DNA here is from genome assembly GCA_026214975.1 of Gentiana macrophylla. NCBI lineage: Eukaryota > Viridiplantae > Streptophyta > Magnoliopsida > Gentianales > Gentianaceae > Gentiana > Gentiana macrophylla. The sequence goes on from CM047805.1 coordinate 157,644,561, forward strand.
GCTCTTGCGTCAATTAAACCAAAAGATGAGACTTAATTTGAAATTATTCGCTCCTTCATTAGGTAAAAGTATGGGATTATTAGTCTGTTTTTCTCCTTACGGTTTGATCACGAGATAGGTCTCGGGTTTGGCGGATTATTACGATTATTCGGTTCCGATCTTGATTGATTCTATTATTATTATTCGATTATTATTAAGATTAACGAGATTTTGGCCATGCCCTAAAGCATGATCTAGCCTCTACATTCGTTTGTTTCATCACTAGTTTTGACCATTTTTTATTTTTATTAGAAGATGATTCCGTTGGAGATTTTCCAAGGAGTCCTAAGTTGGTTTGACCACGTTTACTCTCTATCCGCAGCGCGCTTTCGTCGTAGCGTTTATATCAGGCTTATAAGGAGTAAGTGAGGCTTTACCGCTTCGGTCATCAACTAACGAAAATAGAAAAATGCTCGAGTTTTAAAGAAGAAGAAAATTGGTACTAAAAGAAAGTAGATACCAACGAAAAATAAAAAAGAAATGTGATAAGAAGAGTGTTGGTTTATCTCTAGAATTTTTAAGCTAATACAAGTAGTAACCATAGACACAAAAAAAGAAATTAGCGACTTTTGTCCCCGGCAACGGCGCCAGAAAGCTGACGTCACCAAAACCAGACCTTAGAAACGGCGTCAAGAAAGGGACAGACCGATTCTAGGCTAGACGGATCCTAACCGGCGATGTACCGGGTCAAATTGTAGTGATAAAGTGGCGAGTCGGTGTCGAATCCTCGAGGGAAAAAGTGGTAATTCTTTTAAGTGTGGTTAAACACCAAAAAGCTGCTATTAACTCGATCTAAAACCGCAATTTTATAACACATGATTACTACTATTCTAACCAACATAAAATAATGCGTAATTTAAAAGTTATTCTAATATAATATATATAGATATATAAATATATATAGATGTACATAAATAGTAAAATATATATATATATATATATATATATATATATATATATATATATATATATATATATATATATATATATATATATATATATATATATATATATATATATATATATATATATATATATATATATAGATACCAATATATAGTTTATAGACTAGACTAGCCAAAGTATATGTAATCAATTTATTCGATCTTTTCAATTAATAGAATGTGCTCGATCTTCCTTTTATTAGGTCCAATTGAGTAAATGAAAGCGGTGTACTCTCCTATTGTCAACAATTCCTCCTCACACGGCGTATGAAATTGTCATATGTCAAATGTCATCAGTCCAATGTCCACAACTGCCCCCGGCTAAGCTTAGTTAGTCAAAACATGTACCGAGTATAAATCTACCCGGATAAAAGAGGTGATTCCATTTGTCGGATGGCGATGTTATTCAAGGCGCTCCGGTTGTCAAGCGGATCGATTTAACACAAACGGTGTAGTTTCAATTAAATCTGCTGATTTTAACATTATTAAGATCTCGAAAGTACAAAGTTAATAAGATTTGTTTTTCTAGGACAAATCGCCCCGGTAGGAAATAGGATTCCGTTAATCAGACGGCCATTTTTACCCTCCGGTTTTTCTATTTTTACTCATATCCCGACTTCTCCGATCAGTTCATCGCCAGGTTATATGTGGTATTCATCATGGTTGATTACGTCATTCCGAATATGTTATCTTTACGTAGCGAAATAGAAAAAGATTCATTTTAACTCAATTTTAATCACTTTTACTTAGACATCATTCTTTTAACGAAAAGATCGAAATAATACGATTACATAACTTTGGCTAGTTATTAGATCTAGCCTAATAACATTATAAAAACTAAAAAGAAGAAAATAACAAACATAAACATAAATACTTCAGAAAAGTTACCCGATTACAGATGTTGATTCAGAAGTTGTAACTCTAACAATACCGAACTTCTGATAATTTCCCGAGCATTATCACGATACTAATACTACTACTAATTTATTCCCGGCTTAAGGCCTATTTACAAACTAAAGAAAAGAGGGGATATAGAATATATATAGAATATTGTGTATATATATTGGTACCCCTTTGAAATGAGCCTCTGATCTCCCTTTTATAGACTTTCCTCCTTCCCGGACCGGTCCTCGAAAATTGGCGGATCGGTCCGGTGTAATGATGACAATCATTACTGATTAGTTATAAGCATGTGAGCCCATGTTACCCTTAATCATCACAGATTGTGTAATTATATATATAATTATATATAATTACATAGCTAACTTCTAAAAATCGTAACTTGAGTTCTCGATATCGAATGACATAATCAAACTTCCGTTGAAAAGCTCGTTGAATTCTCTACAACTTTCATCAAGTCCACTTCTTGTAAAACGTATTCTCGATGAGCCATTTGTATTACGTGTCCTTTTCGGGATTTTTCAATAGTACGAATCAATTAGCCACTTGACCACCATTTGAGTTGTAGACCTCTAATATTCATAATTCAAAGTGCATTAGAAATCTTATATGAAGATCTTCAACTTTCGTGAAGAACATTTTCCCAGAAAATGTCTTTTAACGAGCCATTCCTAAAATACGTGTCGCTTTCGGGATTTCATTATTAAAAACAACTAACCACTTGACCATTTAAATTGGTAATGACTTTTATAACTTCCTCCCAACGACTTGAATTGACTTCAAAAAGTGTCTCTACTCGGGATTTCAGTTCATCTTAGGATTCGCAATGAAATAAACACAAAATACCCGTGTAAAATAGACACAATAATACTCGGTTACTAAAGCTGGTACAAAACTACAACTTTTTACTATAAATACTAACTTTTACTACTAACTATACTAAACTATAAAGATTAATATTTCATACTAATTATATCATAATTTCATATATTTTACATAGAATTCGTCAATAAAACATAATAATATAACGTAAATTTAATCATATAAAAATAATACATCAACAGGGTGCCAGAATTCTTTGGAAATGTTGAGCCAGGAGCAGCAGATTTATGGATTCGTGGGTTTGAAAGGACGTGCAGAAATGTGAAAGCTCCATAATCTGAATGGGCTCAGTTAGCAATATCCTTGTTGGCAGGAAATGCAGAAAGCTGGATGGAAGCTTATGAGCAGGTTAATCCGAGGATCACGGATTGGGCAGTGTTTAAGGACCTATTCTACAAGGAATACTTTCCTAGAACAGCACAAAATGCAAAAGCTAACGAATTTCTGAGTTTGAAACAAGGAAGATACACTATGGTGACTCAGTACTCCCATAAATTCCATGAGTTGGGCAGATTCTACCCTGAAATCATGAGGAGTGAAGAGAAGAATATTGACAAGTTTATGGAAGGATTGTCACATGAAGTGGCAAAGGGCATGCTAGGAGATAGACCTACCAGCATGGCAAGCGTCATGGATAAAGCTTTGATTGCGGAAAGATTTGCCAGTAGACAGACGGTTGTAGTTGGGGATAAGAGGTCTTTCTCGAATTATCAAGGAAGTAACAGAGGAGCACCGCAGTAGAATATTAAGAGGACAGGAAATCCGGCCATGAAGGGTTCAGCAAGTGGAACGCCATCGGTTTGTACTAAGTGTAACAAAACACATACAGAAGAGTGCATGGCAGGTAGCTTGAGTTGTTTCCACTGTGGGGAGGTGGAAGGTAATCAGGCAGGAGGACAAGGTAACCAGCAGGGTAATCGTGCCATGGGTAGCAGATCAGTTCGTGTCTTTGCAGCAGATGCAAAACCGGAAGAGTTAGATGACCTTGTGGTGACAGGTACTTTTCAGTGTTTATGTTTATTATAGATATTTAATATGATATAGCGCGCATATGATATTATATATTTGTACTTAAATTAATTCACTTGTTAGGTACAATAACCATAGATAATCTAGCAGTCTCAGCTCTGTTTGATACTGGAGCTTCGGGTACTTTTATTTCCTCTAAGATAGCTAAGAAGTTAAACCTACCCCTTAAGGAATTGGAGAGACCTTTGAGTATAACCACACCTTTGGGCAGAGTTACTAGATGTGCTCAAGTCACACCCCAAGTTGATATTAGAGTTGGGACTTACAAGTGCCAGCATGCATTGATTGTGATGTTGGATTTCTCGGACTTTGATGTTATCACAGGTATGGTGGTTGTCCAAGATTTATGTCTACTTGGATTGTAGAGGTAAGAGGGTGATCTTTAAGGCCCTAGGAAAATCAGCTAAGATGTTTCAGGGTAATGTATACAAGTCCAGTAAGGGTCGTTATCCGATTATCTCAGCTGTTAAAGCCCTAAGAGCTTTGAAGAGGAGTTGCTAGGGTTTCGTTGTTTATGCATTAGATATGGAAAAGAATAGGCCCGAGTTAGGAGTGACTCACGTAGTTAAGGACTTTCCTGAAGTTTTCCCGGAAGAATTGCCTGGACATATGCCTGATAGGGCCATAGAGTTTGAGATTGAATTGATTGCGGGAGCATCACCAGTGGCTAAAGCACCTTATAGGATGGCACCAACGGAGTTGAAAGAGTTGAAAACTCAGCTTAAGAAGATGCTAGAGAAAAACATCATCCAGCCAAGTACATCACCGTGGGGAGCACCGGTCTTGTTTGTGAAGAAGAAAGATGGGAGTATGCGTTTGTGCATCGACTATAGAGAGCTGAATAAACTGACAATCAAGAATAAGTATCCTTTACCAAGGATTGATGATCTGTTCAGTCAGTTGCAAGGTAAGAAGGTGTTCTCTAAGATTGATTTTAGGTCCGGTTATCATCAGTTGAAGATCAAGGTGTCAGATATACCTAAGACAACCTTCAGTACGAGATATGGACATTATGAGTTTTTGGTCATGTCGTTTGGACTCACTAATGCTCCATCGAAGTTCATGGACTTGATGCAAAGAGTTTTCATGCCTTATCTCGATAAGTTTGTGATAGTTTTCATAGACGATATCTTGGTATACTCTAAGGATGAGAAAGAGCATGAATAACACCCGAGGATGGTTCTCTGAGACCTTAAAGGAGAACAAATTGTATGCCAAGTTTTCTAAGTGTGAGTTTTGGTTGGACCAGGTTAGTTTTCTTGGGCATATAATTTCTGGAGAAGGCATTAAGGTGGATCCAGCGAAGATAGAAGCCGATTCTAAGTGGCCTAAACCGACATCAGTAACAGAGATAAGAAGTTTCTTGGGTTTAGCTGGGTACTACCGGAAGTTTGTGCAGGATTTCTATAAGATAGCTACACCTCTCACGAGGCTTACTCAAAAGAACGTTAAGCATGAGTGGACCAATGAATGTGAGGAAGCTTTTCAGACTTTGAAATAAAAGTTGACCACAACACATGTGTTAGCATTACCGGAAGTTTTTGATAACTATGATGTATACACAGATGCATCGGGTCAAGGTTTGGGTTGTGTTTTGATGCAATCAGGAAAGGTAATTGCTTATGCATCTAGGCAGTTAAAGGTGCATGAGAAGAATTACCCTACACACGACTTGGAGTTAGCAGCAGTGGTGTTTGCTCTGAAGCTTTGGAGACAATACTTGTATGGTGTCAAGGCAAGAATCTTCACGGATCATAAGAGTCTTATGTTCTTCTTTACTCAGGAGAATCTGAACATGAGACAAAGAAGATGGTTGGAGTTCGTGAAAGATTACGACTTGGACATTCAATACCATCCAGGTAAAGCGAATGTTGTAGCTGATGCACTTAGCCGGAGAGCGGTTAATGCTATCACTCCTTGCAAGAAGTCGTGGATCAGTTGGATAGGATGCAGATTCAAGTGATTGAAATGAAGGGTGAAGCTCAGAATTTGGCGCCATTGATGGCAAGGTCAGATTTGCTAGATGAGATTCGGGCTAAGCAAGACAAAGACCCAGTGTTGATTGATTTAAAGCGAGTAGCTCGAGAGAAGCCTACAGTGGGTTATCAGTTGGACAAGAGTGGTCATCTTTGGTACGGAGACCGTTTGTGTGTGCCCGATGTGGATGGCCTAAGAGAGAAGGTTATGGATGAAGCTCATAAGATTGCTTTTGCGGTACATCCAGGAGCCACTAAGATGTATAGAGATCTCAAGGAAAGATATTGGTGGCTTGGTATGAAGTTAGGAATCGCAGAGTTTGTGGCAAAATATGATACATGCCAGAGAGTGAAAGCAGAACACAGAAGGCCAGGAGGTTTGTTGAAACCTTTGGAGATACCGGAATGGAAATGGGAGAATATCACGATGGATTTCATCACCGGTTTGCCTAAGACTAAGGGCGGTCATGACATGATTTGGGTGATTGTGGATAGACTTACAAAATCAGCCCATTTCTTGCCATATAAAGTGGACATGCCTATAAAGAAGTTCGCTACTATGTATATCGACAATATAGTGAAGCTTCATGGTGTGCCTTTATCTATTGTATCCGACAGGGATAGTAGATTTATCAGTCGCTTCTGGAAGGGTTTATAGAAAGCTTTTGGGACGAAGACTGATTTAAGTACAACGTTTCATCCGCAGACGGATGGGCAATCAGAGAGAACAATTCAGACTCTCGAGGATATGCTTAGAGCTTGTGTTTTGGATGCCGGAGGATCATGGATAGATTACCTCAATTTGGCTGAGTTTGCTTACAACAATAGTTACCATGCTAGTTTGGGAATGCCACCTTTTGAGGCCTTGTACGGTAGGAAGTGTAGGACTCCACTTTATTGGGATGAAGTGGGAGAGAAACACATCATAGGGCCGGAGATGGTTCAGCAAGCCAAGGAGAAGATCGAGTTGATAAGGAAGAATCTGAAGGCCGCTCAAGATCGTCAAAAGAGTTGGGCCGATGTTAGAAGAAGACCGCTAGAGTTAGAGGTCGGGGATAGAGTTTACCTTCGAGCGTCTCCAATGAAGGGTGTCAAGAGGTTCAGACAGAAATGAAAGCTAAGTCCAAGGTACGTAGGACCTTTTGAAGTCATCGAAAGAGTTGAGAAGTTGGCTTATAGGCTACGGTTACCAGAATCGATGTCTAGAGTCCACAATGTTTTCCATGTATCGATACTTAGGAAGTGTCTATCTAAAGTGGACGTGGAATCTGAGATTGATCCGGAAGTGTTGCAAGATAATCTTTCATATGTGGAGAAGCCGATAAAGATTTTGGATAGAAAAGAGAAGATGATAAAAAGGCGAGTGATCCCGTTAGTGTTAGTGCAATGGAGCAATCATGCACCGACGGAAGCCACTTGGGAAGTGGAAGCGGACATGTTCAACGAGTTCCCAGATTTCCCTCATCTACCAGGTACGATCTAGTTTCGAGGACGAAACTCCTCTTAAGGGGGGAGGAATGTAATATCCCGATTTTTCAAAAAGGGCATCCTTGTCTTTTCACGAAAAATCTGAATATTTGGTTTTGTTTTAAAGGATTAAAAGGAAAAGGTAAAATAAAAGGAAAATGATTTATTGGATTTAATTAATAAGGAATAATTAGATTTAATTCGGATTATAAAAAGGAAAACTAATCATAAATTAACCTAGTTGTTGTTTTACGTAAAAAAAAATACTGGGGGCGCAAGTTTGGAGAAAGAAAGAAGAGGAGAGACTTTCGAAACTCTAGGCTAATCCGTTGCTCTTTTCAATAGACATCTCAAAAGATAAATGATCACCGCGAGACGAGGATCGTTTTGATAACAACAATCCTTAAATCCGTTAACGTAAGTTTTTCCCTCCTTGTTCTTGTCATTAGGGTTTACTCATCATCGTTGTTAAGCCGCGTTTTTCTGAGTTTAAACATCGTAGTGATCGTCTTTAGATTGATCGTTTATAGGTTTGGAGTTAAAGGTTAAACTTTTGACGGGTTGAAGCTTTGGATCGTTGTACCATGCAATTTAAGGTAACGTGGTGTTCTTATCGTATGACTAAGGTGTCGTAAGGTTGTAGAGCAATTTGTATGCTTATTTTCGTGGTTTTGAATCTGTTTTGGTTGGAGTTTGGGTTGGAATCGGGTAGGAAATCGCGTTTACGCAGTTGCAGATTTTCTAGGTAAATCCCAGGCAAACGGGCGTTTGGGTGTTTTGGACGGGCGTTTGCGATGGCGGCAGCTCAAACGGGCGTTTGGGTGTTTTGGACGGGTGTTTGAGGGTTAAATTTAGATACAGGATGTGGCTGATTTTCACGGACGGGGCGTTTGGGGGTTTTTGGACGTTCGTTCAAGTCAGACGGGCGTTTGCATGGAGGCAGACGGGCGTTTGACCTGTTTATTCCGTTTTCACTGTTTTTTCGTGTCAGCTTGGTTTCATGATTTATAATCATGTTTTACTGCTTAACCTTATGTGACAAAGCCCTGAATTAGCTTTTGATGCGTTTAGTTCCGGCACCATATGGATTCCCTAAAAAGATGAAGTGTGGGACCGTCGAAAGCTTTGGATTTGCCTTGTGCTTCAATGAGCTAGGGTTTATCGATATCTGTGTATGTGCTAGGTTTTGTTAGAGTCTAGTGGTCTTAAGAAGAGGGAGTAGACTGATAGGTGAGCCTTTTATGTGAATCAACTTAGGTGGCTAGTTAAACATCTAATCAAACGTATGTGTTAGATTAATAATCTTAAACATCATGCAATGCTTGGTAATGCATAGTACAATATCACGATGTGTTCTCTGACCAGACAAAGTAGACTGTACCCACGCCGGTCAATCGATTGGCTAGATAAAGCGTCTGGTGCACTCTGCCGGTCATCACACTATCGGGACTCGAGATATTCCGGGACTACTAGAGCGTGTCTCTCAAGTAGGTTGCACCAGATTGCCCTAGTACATTCTATTACTAGGCGTAGTGCCCTTGTTATTCATGATGTGACAAACTTGAGCTAAGCTAGATACCTTTGGAACCTCATGTTATGCTATGAACATAATGTGATAGTTAGCTAGGGTTAATAATGGAATGAATTAATAAAAGACGGCGTTGCTTTTATTTCTTTATGAGACTGACGTTGTACGATCTTCTACGCGTTACTAAGTACTTATGTACTTACCCCGTTACTTTGTGTTTGTCATTCTCTTTCCCCAAAGAAGATGAAAAGGTTGCTAATGATGACGAGTTCTTTGACAGAGACGTGTGAGATGAAGCGTTTGAAGACTCGGTTCTTTTAGTTTTGATTCTTTCAATAATGTTGTTGATTTAAGTTCAAACAATGTTGTCGTTTTTTTGGATTGGTTCCGTTTAAGTTCTTTCGGATTTGAATGTTGGTTGGTTTAGTATTCTTTATTGGATTTAGATTTACAGCATTGAAAACCGTGTGTTCGATCTTTTGTTTTCCCGAGTCGTTTTATCTTCCGCGTCGTTTTAGTTCTGATGTATGACGTAAGGCTTACATATATTATTGAATTTATTTGATAATATTTGTGCCGAGCGCTCTTTCCGGATAAGGACTCGGTGTCCAGGAACGGGGCGTTACAGTTCGTTAGATATGAAGGTGTTTTTAAGGTTTTCACATACAAAGGGTGTTAAAAGGTTTGGTGAGAAAGGGAAGTTGAGCTTATGGTATGTGGGTCCTTTTGAAGTTGAAGAAATGGTTGGACCGTTGGCCTATCAGTTGCGGTTGCTTCTACATTGTCCATAGTGCACAATGTGTTATATGTGTCTATGCTAAGAAAACTGTCTGACGGATTCAAGCCTAGCAGTGTACATTGATCATGATTTGCTGCAAGGAAATTTGGTGTATGAAGAAAGACCTGTAATACCCTACTCCCGACCCCTAGGTCCACTGAAGTCATTTTAGGAAGGGCTGCGAAGCTCTCGCCGCGACTTCATTCAAATACTATAAAATCGTCAAAAGAACAATTTACAAGGGAACACTAAAATTCATAAATTATTATTAAACCATAAATGACCAAATGCCAAACACCGTCTTACTATTACGGAAAAAGAAATTAACATAACATATGTACTACCAGTCTTGGCATAACATGACAATGCCCAAATATTTATTCAATACTTAGTACTTAATATTTAATTAAAAAGGCAAAACCGCTATCATTCAGCCACATAGATCCACGTTGAGACCGCCAATCTGCTCATCCTCTAAAAGAGGTTCCAAACTTATATTCTCCCCGTAAACCTCAAAGCCCTCATCAACTGTCAATAAAATAAAATCCAAGAAAACAAGATACAACAAACAAAAGAAAAGAGTCGTCAGCAAAGGGTTGGTATGGGCCGCGTGTGAGAGTGTTATATATATATATATAAATGAATAAAACTTCTTTTTAGAAAATTACAGCGGAAGTCCTTTTAATTATGCAAAAACGAGTTAGTAACATTTTTTTTAAGATAATAATTAAACAAGACTAATAAAAACAAATTTAAACATTATATAGTGCACGGGCTTAAAAGAAAACATGTTTGTTCATTCGTTAGCACCAGCTTTGGCCGAGCCGATGAGTCACGTACCGCCCAAACACCAGATTTACCAATTCGATTTCAACCGCACTCCACGAGAACTAGCCATGCCTGACGACTCCGGCCGATCACCAGGAAAAAGGATCAACCTTCACCGTGCAAACCTCCTACACGGCTCCAGCCAACCCTATCCATGCCCTAGGACCCACGCACCAACCGTCAGCCCTTTCTTTTCTGGCTGTAGCATGAATCTTCAGGGAAAAGGCACCGTCCCAACTCTTACGGGCGAGCACTCTAACTACTGTCGGAAAGACTTCGAGTCAAGAGGCCCCGAGTCCGGAGACTAGCCGTTCTCCTACAGCAGTAACTCTAATCCCCCAAGCCACCAGAGCTTTGACACTTTCGTGTCACGAGCGAGCGATCAAGTATTATCCGTCAATTCCAAGTATCAGTTTTTTTTGTTGTTTAAAAAGTGTGCACTAGCTCAAAATAGTCGATTGTCAATTTGAAAGAAATCATTCAAAAAATGACTTCCGAGTTCAAATATCATTTTGATATAAGTAAAATACTAGAAAATAATTAAAAGACACACTTTGGCTTTTATCGAGAATAAAATGAACTCATCTTGGTTTGAGGTAAACTTAAGAGAATTTGACATTTTGGATTATTGGTTCACAAACCGGTACTACCGTCGCCGAAATATTAGAATTTTGGAATATCAGCTTTGACACAAATTAAATCAATTAAATCTACCCAAAACCCCAAACACCGTATATGTTATGTTTTACTCCATATCCACCGACCATTTAAGTTACTGACTACCTCCGTGCCGATTCGGAGAAAAAAAACAAACAACCTTATGATGTAAAAATACTCATTATTTTCCTCAGATTATCGTCCTTCAATTTAAATCGAAGAAAACATCCATGCCATGTCACTTACTGATCATTTGTTTTAATTCTGTGGAACTCCATTTGCTAAATGCTGGTCCCCCACAAACAAAATATCATGTATATATGTATGAATGCTACCTCATCCCCCCTTCCGGAACACATCAATCCAATCATACTCTTTCATGCCTTATTACCTTTCTGCATTCTTTTTTTTTTTTTAAATTTCATTTCAAAGTACTAATATAAAACACCAAACATTGTGCTCGGTAATTAGAACATACTCCTATTACTGCAGGGAAACACCAATGCTCGATTGAATTACTAGAATTTAAATCGACAGAAAAATGTTAACATCAATCCGAGTTAATCTACTTTAGTCTACCCGAGTCCATACTCGCCGTTCTGTTAGTGACTATGTTTTGTGTTAAGAATTGAATATTTTACATGACATGTGTCATTGTTTTAGTGTGCCAAGTGTAATATTTCTAGTGAACCAAGTGTCCTAGTGGTCTAGAATATCTATCTATATGTATGTGTACCAAAAATAGAAATCTATGACAAAAAGATTATCTTTTGCAAATGTTTGTTGTCTGTTAACTTGGTATCGGAGCCTTGGTGGCGATAATGGCCACCACTGAATCACCGGCGACGGGAAGCACAGAATGAGTAGCTCCCGCCAGCTCCGCCGCACCCACAGCTCAACATCAACCATCTGTGACAGAAGTACCTCTTTCTACAGCCATTTCTAGCCACATGCAAACTACCCGATTGAACTTTGGATCTTCAGCTTCTCCACTCTTCTCCAGTGGTATTGTCACCGGAATACCAATTTTGAGCTCAGGTATCTCAACCCTCTACTCTCAGATAGGCCCATCTTTCACTAGATCTGAATCACCTTTTGATAATTTAAGAACAACATTGCCAACTCCTTCGTTATTTGGTTCTGTTAGCCCAAATCCCACTTCACCACTACTAAATCCTTATTTTCCAACAATCTGAATCAAACCTGTACTGTCAAACATGATCAGAGTAATTATCTGTTATGGCGTTATACTGTCTTGCCCATTATCAAAGGATATAAATTGGAACATCATCTTTGTAACCCCTCTCCTGTCTCAAATGACACCCTGCAACGGTCAGCTGCTTATAATCCTGTCTCACAGTTGATGAATGATGACTGGAATACCAAAGATAATCTGCTAATGGGTTGGTTGCCGGTTCTATGACTGAACAAGCCTTGAGTGAAGTAATTGGATGTTCCACAGCCTATAAGATCTGGACTACGCTTGAGATAACAACAGGTTTGAATCAAGAATGCTGGAATACACGGATGCCTTGTCCAGAGCATCTAAGGGGTCTAAAACCATGTCTGACTACCCAGCACAGATGAAATCTTACTCAGACAACTTGACAGCTGCAGGATACCCTGTTACAAAATCTGAGCTCATTTTGGCCACTCTTGGAGGTCTTGATAGAGATTATGAATCAGTTGTGGTGAACATTACTTCAAGAGTTGGTTCTTTGAGCTAGCAGGATGTGCAATCTCAACTTAACTCATGAAAGACTCATAGCAAGATACTCTGGCACAGGCCCTACTGCCAATCTTGTTCAAGGACAACATGCTAGACCTAACACTTCTTATGGGGAACTCTGGAGGAAGACCACAGAATCAGCAAGGATCCAGTAGAAGAGGTAAAACCATTGGTAGAGGAGGTAGAGGAAGAGGCATGGAGTGGCAATGGTAGAGGTTCCGGAGGTTATTCAAGAAACAAAATGGTGTGCCAACTGTGTGGAAAAACTGGCCACATAGTGACTTCTTGCTGGCATAGGTTTGAAGAAGATTTTGTTCCTCCAAGTAACCTGTCTGGAGGTGATCAAAAGCAAGCATTAGCCTATATTGCCTCACCATAATCTGTTGGAGATGCAGCTTGGTATATGGACAGTGTGTTAGGAAATCTACGCGGGAACGCAGCGGAATTCAAAATTTTGATTTCCTTTTACCCAAGATCGACTTCGTTTAAGCAATAAACAAATAAGCTAAAGACGGTGGTTATCTTGCTTGATCTAAAAGATCAACGCTTTGACCGTCTAAGGAAAGTAGCGATGCATGGAGCCGCCCAAGCATTCGGCCTCTACCGCTAGTCCACACGAACAACCCGTCGGAATCCACCATTGGATTGCTACTAGAAAAACTCGGCTGCTAGACCGACACTTTTCTCTCTCTCAAAACTCTCTCTCTAAGATGCTTTTATTTTTCACAAGAATTCTAAACTCTTGGAATTATGATGTACAAAAGAGCTCGACACCCACTCCTATTTATAGTGGATGGGGCGCCCAAGAAAAGTAGAGAGGAAGAAAACCTTTTACGAGTAAAATAAGGAAAATATATTTGATTGATTTATCTCATTAATATTCAATATCTTATATTAAATATTTTCAATATATTGTCAATATCTTATATTGACTACATTTATATTATTACCATAAATCAATTTACACATGTGTGCAAAACTATAGTCATTAATATCTAATATTAATATATGGTAATCTTATTAATTAAATTGCACAATCCAAGTGTATCTTAATACACTTAATCCTGCGCCCCATATAGCCTTTTATTGGCTTCCGGAATATTGTTTAATTAATAATATAATACTATGATTAATTTACAAAATACATGTATATCATATACACACATAAATTCGACATACACATATCTAATATATGTATATTTAATTAATCAACATAATTAATATCTTGTATTATATTTATTCATAATAAATAAATACCACCATATTAATTTACCACTATAACCTTTATAGTCTCGAGATAAACTTTCCTTATTTGGTTATCATCTATAACCACAATTTAATCCGGCTAGATGTTCATATATGTGTGTGACCCGATAGGCTTCCGAATATGTTGGCCGTAGACACAAAGTGCAAATTACGAAAATGTCCTTCATACCTAACGATCACGGGATAGCGTCTAGCAGCACACCGTGACCCCCAATCATCGGAAGAGTCAAATGCAATGACTACTATCTTTCATGTGAAACAGTTACCGTGTAACTTACAATCCTACCGTAGTAATAATATCCATACGGTCGTTCATCGAGTGTCAAACATCATCGACCGTATCTTATAATCTGGATATCATGCTCTCTAGAAGTATCTCATTTACTCCCACTTTGCAAAGATTCACGAGAGTTAGACATTCCTCATAAGAAGGCCATTTCGGATATTCAATCCTAATCATAGGATACGCGATTCCCGAACGACCAAACATGTATACTCTGCATGCTTCAATATCATACCCAATCACTACCGCATGATCACCCCGTGGATAGGGGAAATCTCAATAGTGTCAAAGCATGGCAATCCACACCGTGATGCCATGTAGACTCCGGTCCTAAGGATAATTACACAACCGCCACATAGTGCGACACTTAATGTAAGTGGGTCAGTCTAACGTACACATTCTCTAATACACGTCCACGTACAGTCCAAGTGTCTCTACACTTCGATAAACAAGATCTATCCTTGCCCTTAAAGACAAAAGACATTTAATGCGTGCCAACCTGTTTATACTATCAATACCCTGTTTAATAGTACATCAGCCTAGAGACATTTAAGTATCAAACTTATTGAAGTAATTAGAGATCTCATCAACCATAATCGTCTATCATGGTTTCTCTACCACAGTTAATACTAGGGACGTTATCATATAACAATTCATAATTGGTTCTTTAAAAAGAACATATATATGACAACAGGATAGCCATTTAATATATGTATAAACATAGAGAAATAGTAGAAATGATCCGACCCGGTCAGATCCGGTCCAACCCGATTGGGTTTAGGACACTATTTCAACACAGTGGAGCTACAAATCACCTCACTGCTGATTTTAACAACCTTCATATCAGTTCAGGTTATAATGGTTCTGAAAATTTAGCTGTTGGAAATGGTGAGAAACTGTCCATTCTTCATATTGGTCAAACCTATTTTCCTACACAGTGTCCACACACCACTTTAACCCTGAAAAACATCTTACATGTACCTCTCATCACCAAGAACTTGATTGGTTTGTCTAAGTTACTTTATGATAATCATGTTAATGTGGAATTTACTCCTTTTTCTTGTTATGTGAAGGACAAAGCAACAAGGACACTCCTCTTGCAAGGAACACTCAAGGATGGCCTGTATCAGATCATGGTTCCAAATGAGACCTCTCTTCACTCCAAAGTCAAGCCCTCCATCAGTCAGTTTAATCCTACTTCCCTAAGTGCACACCTGAGTTTTGCAAATCTTAATAAGGATCCTAATGTTTGGCATAGACGTTTAGGACATCCATCTAAACAGATTTTGAATCAAATTCTATATGCATGTGTACCAAAAACAGAAATCTATGACAAAAAGATTATCTTCTGCATATGTTTGTTGTCTGTTAACTTTTTGTAAGATTTATTGGTTACCATTATCATTCTACAAAGGAGTATCCTCAAATAAGGCAAAGTAGATCGCCGAGAACAGAAGAAAAAAAGTAGTGACAGACGGAATGCTTTATGCATCGATCACAGCAAAAGATCATTTTATACATATCACGAAGGTATACAGACATAATAGTACCGTTCCTTGTAGTACCGGTACCGAGTTTTGATCTGATGAGAAAGTATATGAAAGATAAATTAAGCTACTAAATGCATCATGATTCATGACCGCAGTTTGGATAAATTAACCAGGTTCTTGAAATACTAACATAACATGCATGTATACTTTTACTCAACAAGCTGCAACATTCATGATCAAGAACAGGGGATCAAATCTCTCGAATTACGATTCCGAAAAGAAAAAAAATCGACAATTGCTATCGTCAAAATCTAATAAGAAATCTACTTATTTAGCTACTACAAAACAAGACGTAAATGTATAGTGCAAATAATACCTTCACCTACGATAATCTTCAACACCACACGATTTCCGTGGAATTGATCGCCTTACCGAATCGAAATATTTTTCGTATGGCTTTTTTTTTTTCCACCGGAGTTGCTCTAAGTAGTACACCATGCACCTTCTTCCAAACATGCCTATTTATACTAGTGTATTCTACTTCAAACATTGCAAAAACCACAAGAGGAAGTGGATACATAAGCCCTTTAGCTTTTGTAATAAAAACACGGTAAAATGCCCTTAGACACTTCCAAGAAATGCGACCAAATAATTTCTCATCGTGTATTTGAAGTACTTTGTAGGATTTGAAGAGTGAGTATATTAGCCCTGGAAAGGAAAAAGGAGTAAGCACTCTAACGAGATTTGCCATTGATCGCACGGGAGACGCCACTTATAATTACCCTCAGTTAGTACTTGAATTGTTGTAACCGTCCAACGGGAAAATACTACTAATTAAAGAGACTTAATGTATCAGTTTTTCCCTCAAACCCTTAATGCAAAAATAATTGATATTTACTGTTCATAAATAACTAATATTAGAGAAGCCAGAATACGTGGACTAAAACTTAACATTTGCATAATACTACTAATTAAAGAGACTTAATGTATCTTTTTCCTCAAACCCTTAATGCAAAAATAATTGATATTTATATGCTCATAAATAACTAATATTAAAGAGAGCTTTTCCTCAAACCTTAATGCAAAAATAATTGATATTTACTGTTCATAAATAACTAATATTAGAGAAGCCAGAATACGTGGACTAAAACTTAACATTTGCATCCCCGCTTATAAGATAAAATAATTAATAATAATAATAATAATAGCATAATAAAGTGTTATTCTTAATATAAGTAATTTTATTATGCAATTGGTCACTAACACGATTATAAGAGTAATTATGCTTATTTTGACAACCATACCCTTTTTGTTTTACGTCATAAAATTCGGACGTTACAAGACCGATAATGACCTTAGCAATGAAAAGTCAAATGGTATTGTCAGTAAAGTGACTTAAACTCTACATCTGGTGGAATCAATCTGAAGACTCAGCTGTGTGATGGACAAAGAGAAGTGTATTCAATTCTGCGGCTTCAAAGAGGGTGGAGTCTCATCGAGCCACGTCGGCAGGTGACTATCAAACAGGTGATAGTCTCATTGAGTCTTGGAATCAAAGCAGGTCCCACATCCAATTCTGTTATGTGACAAACTATACAAGTGTCATTAAAAAGAGGACACGTGTAAGGGTATTTATGGCGAGATCAGACAAAGATTCTGGCGGCTAGGTTTTTTAGGGATTTGTGCCTATAAATACAGCTTGTTGTCTCATTATCTCGTGTGTGTTGAAATCTGTAAATTCAAAGGCATAATAAAATATCTCTTTCTCGCCCGTGGTTTTTACCTCTCCCATCGAGGGGTTTTCCACGTTAAATCAGGTTCTTCTTGTTTCGTTATCTCCTTTGATTGTTTATGTTTGATTGCTTCGCTTTCGCTTTCTTGCATCCAAGTTATCTCCATCCGCTTTATAACAAGTGGTATCGGAGCCAGGTTACGGAGAAAACAATGCACGATCAACTTCATCTTCACCAAGACCTTCGTGAAGGTGCTAGGATCTCGTGATAAAGTTGTGATCTTTAGCAAGAAAAGATGTCGCAGATGGCGTAAAAATCGATAAATTTACGAGAAAGAACATTTTGGTCTGTGGCAAATCAAGATGCGTGCAATCGTTGAAAACAAGCAGGTTTGTGGAATCCTTTATCCGACAAACCAAATACAAGTGCGCAGATTATGCGATCTGGAAGAGAAAGCACATTCAACCATCATGTTGTGCTTATCCGATGATGTTATCACCGAGGTTCTTTGAGGAAGACACGCAGCCCAAGTTGTGGAAAAAGCTTGAAAGCCTCAGATATGACCAAGTCATCGACCAACAAGTTGTTGTTGAAACAGAGGTTGTTCGGTTTGAAGATGCATGAAGGAGTCCACCGAGGGAACATCTGGACCACGGTGAACAAAATATTGCTTGATTTAAGGAATATTGATGTTAAAATTGAAGATGAAGATGCAGCCCTAATCCTCGTTGGTGTCACTACCGGCATCATATGAAAACTTTATGCGATCTTTCATAGTTGGAAAGGATATGATAGCTTTGGAGGATGTAAGGTCCGCCTTACATGCCAGGGAGCTTAGACACAAGGTCATTGCATACAGATAATCAGTCTTTGGGCTAGTAGTCAAGCGACAATAGTGGAAAAGGATATGGGGATGAAGAAGAAAAAGAAGTCAGTGTCCAAAGGTCCTAAGTCTACTGATGTCTGTAATTATTGTAAGGAGCAGGGACATTGGAAGTCCAATTGTCCAAGGAAGAAGAAACAGCAGGAAGGCACTCGCACAAGGCAGCCTTTGGCTACTTGATCAACTCGATGAGGATCTGGTTCTAGTTGCGGGGATTTACACACCACAATGATGTGTGGATACTTGATTCTGGAGCATCCTACCATATTTGTCCAAACAGAGTGGTTTCTACTTATGAGCAGATAGATGGTGGTCAAATCTATATGGCCAACAAAGAAGGTCTCAGTAAAGTTGTGGGAATTGGCTCAGTGAAATTAAGGACAGAGGATGGTAAATTTTGTACACTGAAGGATGTAAGACATGTTCCACAGATGACCAAGAATTTGGTATCTCTCATCACTTGGACAACAAGGGTTCAATTTCAAGGGTGAAGGTGGACAATTTGAATGTCTTTAAAGATTGATTGTAGTCCTCAAAGGCATCAAGAGGGAACCTTTTATATATTACAAGGATCTATCAGATATCTGCATCAGCCTTCTCTTGTTGCATCTCATAGCTTCCTGATCTCACTGTGGCACATGAGACTTGGTCACATGGGTGAAAAGGGTATGCGTGTTCTTTCTTCAAAGAGTTTTCTTGGGGATATAAGGTCAAGAACTGGACTTTTGTGAACATTTTGTGTTTGGGAAGTTGCATAAGTAAATTCTCGCAGGTTGCACAATACAAAGGCAACACTTGATTATATCCATTCAGATCTTGGGGTCCATCAAGAGTTGAGTCATTGGGTTGTCACATATATTTTGTGTCATTCATAGATGACTATTCAAGGATGACTTGGGTGGTGATGATGAAGAACAAAAGTGATGCATTCAAGAACTTCAAGCAGTGGAAGGCCCTAGTGGAGAATCGGTTAGGCAAGAAAATCAAGAAGCTTCAGTGATGGATAATGGTGCGGAATTCCGCTCGACGGATTTTGATTCATTTTGTGCGGTGAGGGTATTTCCGGACATCATCATCTTGTAAGGAATACACCTCAGCAGAATGGTGTATTTGAAAGGATGAATCAAACTCTACTTTGGAGAGGCAAGGTGTATGCTTTCTCTCGTCGGGTTTATCAAGGAGATTTTGGGCGGAGGTCGTTAAGACGACTTGCTACTTAATCAACAGGAGTCCTCACACGGGAATCAAACTCAAGACACCATTTGAGATGTGGTCGCAAGCAAGCTCTTGACTACTCGATTCTAAGGGTTTTGGAAGTACTGACTTACTATCATGTTAGTGAAGGAAGTTGGAGCCAAGAGCCAAGAAGGAGTGTTTGTGGGGTATGGTGATGGAGTGAAAGGATATAGGATTTGGTCATCGCAGAGTCCGAGTAATCCTCAAAGCAGGACGTTGTGTTTGATGAAAATTCTATGTTAAACTCATCATGGAGAGGTTCACCGAGTCCAAAACCGATCTTTAACTCGATAGTGTTGAGAAACAGGTGGAGCTTCAGGTGGAGTCTCATCGATATGCAACAATCGGTGGATCCAAATCAACACTATCTCGATCCGGATAATGAACGAGTAATCCGATTCAGCCGGCACTTTGAGACCTCAGCAGGGCGTCATACAAACATTGATCAGCAGAGTCTAGCTGCCAGCAGGCCTAGAAGATCTAATGTTGGGATACCTCCAAGGAGATATGGATATGATGATTTGGCTGGATATGCACTCCAGGTTGCTGAAGAGGTAGAGGTTGCTGAACCTACTACTTACAGGGAAGCAGTGACATGTATAGAAGCATCTCAGTGGCATGCAGCCATGGGAGATGAAATGGAGTCATTACTGAAGAATCAGACTTGGGAATTAGTCAAACAGCCTACTGACAAGGGATTTGTGATTTGTAAATGGATTTTCAAGAAAAAGGAAGGAATAACTAAGGCAGAAGGGGTCAGGTATAAGGCACGTTTGGTTGCAAGAGGATTCAGTCAAAAGGAAGGGTTGACTTTGATGAAATATTTTCACCGGTGGTCGACACACTTCAATCGGGTGTTACTAGCAATGGTGGCACAAAGCAAGATCCGAACTTGAGCATTTAGATGAAAACCGATTTTCTACATGGTGAGGTGGATAAAGAGATATACATGACACAACTGAGGGTTTTCAAGTTCTGGAAAGGAAAATTATGTTTGCAAGTTGAAGAAATCATTGTATGGTTTGAAGCAAGCTCCAAGGCAAATGGTATAAAAGGTTTGTGCTTTATGCTTCAGCAGAGGTTACAACAGAAGAAGTCTTATGATCATTGTGTATACCACAATCTATTTGAAAGATGGATCATATATCTATCTTGTTCTCAGTATGTGGATGACATCTTGATAGTCATTTGCAGACAAGGAAGTCTCGATGTTCAAAATCAAGAACCTTCTTAGTCTTTGAATTTGAAATGAAGGATTTGGGTGCAACCAAGAAAATCTTGGGGATGGAGATCCGAGAGATAGAAGTCGAAGAAATTATTCTTGTCTCACAGGTTATGTGCAGAAGATATTGGCCAAGTTTGGGATGTCTCACATGCAAAACCAATAGATACTCCTATGGCATCAAATGTTCATTTGTCTGCTTATGCTTCACGATCACCAAGAGAAGGAGTATATGTCAAAGTTCCTATGCTAGTGCGGTTGGCGATCTGATGTATGCCATGGTGTGCACTAGGCCTCGATCCGCTCAGCAAATAAGTGTTGTCGCAGAGTTTATGGCTCAACCTGGAAAAGAACACTGGAAAGTCGTTAAAAGAATATTCGAGATACTGAGAGGTACAAATTGATGTTGGTCTCGTTTATGGAGGGTGATATCGGTCCAGTCACGGAGTTATCGTGGATCGATTATGCAGTGATGTTGATGATGAGAAAATCAATGACTGGGTATGTGTTTACATTGGGAAATGCGGTGGTCGGTGAAAGCTACTCTTCAGGCTACTGAGAGCCTTATCAACTCATCAAGCGTAATACATGGCTCTTCTTGCAAAGCGACTAAGGAGGTATCCGGTTGAAGGGCTAGTCGGTGATTTGGGGTTGCATCAGATCAGTGATATATATTGTGATGATCTTAGTGCAATATGTTTAGCCAATGATCGAGTTCATCATGAGAGAACCAAGCATATTGATGTCGGTATCATTTCTTGAGGAATGAGAAGAGGTTGTGTAGTGAAGAAGATTGGCACAAAGGAGAATCCTGCTTGATATGTTCACTAAAACGATTCAAAGAGAGTAAGTTCCAGCTTTGCCTGGACTTACTAAATATTCAAAGCTTATAATCGGTTTTCGGAAACTCTACCGAGGCGATCGAGTGGAGTGGATCTTCGAGGAGATAGTCCGGTACAAGTACATCCGGCATTGACGAATGCATCCGTACAAGTACATCCTGGTTATGCAACTGTTTGACTCAGTGAGAGTTGAAGTCAAGGTGGAGATTTGTCAAGAAAGTGACTTAAACTCTACATCTGGTGGAATCAATCAAGACTCAAATTTGTGATGGGACACGGTGAGAAGTGTATTCAATTCTCGTGCTTGGTAGGGTGGAGTTCATCGAGCTTCGTCGGCCAGGTGACTATCAGCAGGGGTGATAGTCTCTTTGAAAATCTGAATACAAAGCAGGTCCCACATCATTAATTTCGTTATGTGACAAAATGATATCTGAGTGTCATTAAAAGGAGGACACGTGTAAGGGTATTTATGGCGATCAGACAAAGATTCTGGCGTGTTAGGTTTTGTGGATTTGTGCCTATAAATCTGATTGTTGTCTCATTATTTGTGTGTGTTGAAATCAGTAAATTCAAAGTGCATAATAAAATATCTCTTTTACGCCCGTGGTTTTTTACCTCTCCCATCGAGGGGTTTTCCTATCAAAGAGGTGATAGTCTCATTGATCTTGGAATACAGCAGGTCCCACATCCGTTACTGTTATCGACATTGCCTATATGGTGTCATTAAAAGGAGGACACGTGTAAGGGTATTTATGGCAGATCAGACAAAGATTCCTGGCGGTTAGGTTTTAGGGATTTGTGCCTATAAATACAGTTGTTGTCTCATTATTTGTGTGTGTTGAAATCTGTAAATTCAGTGCATAATAAAATATCTCTTTTCTGCCCGTGGTTTTTTACCTCTCCCACTGAGGGGTTTTCCACGTTAAATCTGTGTTCTTCTTGTTTCTGTTATCTCCTTTGATTATTTATGTTTGATTACTTCTGTTTCTGTTTTTTGCATCTGAAGTTATCTCCATCCGTTTTATAACAGGTATGATAGTAAGTTCAAGGTTATAGTCCAAGTACAATGGAGTAACCACTCGGCTCAAGAAGCAACTTGGGGGCTTTAAATAGAGTTGATCGATCGTTATCCCAAGTATTTTTCTCTACCAAGTACGTCAAGTTTTGAGTAATTTCTTATGGAGAGGGGAGAATGTAAAATATTTCGGCTCTTTGTAAGGGTAATTTAGTCTTTTTTTGAATTTGATTTTTTCTTTCTATTTTCTTAAATAAGTTTAATACAATGTTCTTTCCTTTTATGTTAAGGGTTTTCCAAATTTGCTCATATATAAGAACCTAAAAATAGGCTTATATAATTCATTGTTGCATCTATTTTCCCTCGACTGTTCGATCATCCAGCGGCCACCAACCCTAATCCTGCCTCCGGCCGTGACCCTGTTAAGGTCAAATGGTAGTTTTGATCGTTATGTGTTCTGTGTTCTAGATTTGAGTGCTGATGAGAGATAAATTTATGATCATTATTACGACATTTTACCCCAATATTGATACCATTTTGAGCATTATTGTATCAAATCAAGTAAAAATTACTAAGTTTTATCCAAATATATAAGTAGTAGTTATTATATGAATTATCGTATTTTTATAAGTTTTTATTAGTTTTGTACCGGTTTAGTAACCGGAGTGTCGTGGTCGGATTTACGTTTGGTATTTTGGTGGTTCATTGCAGGATTATACATTGACCAAGATTCCACGTAACGACATGTTTTGAGTCTAAAAGATGTGTTTAGAGGATTAGAAGAAGATGCCACAAGTTTATAAGTTCAAGCGGAGCAAATTTTCTAAGTACTTAAATCGTTACATATTTTCGACGGAGATTTGACCCAGCTTAGAGGCATTTTCAGGGGATGACTTCTTAATGAAAGTTGTAGATCTTCACATAAGCTTTCCAACGCACTTTGAATTACATCAATTGGAGGTCTACAACTCAAGTTATGGTCAATTGACTAATCAATTCGGATTAGTAGAAATCCGTAAAAGACTCGACATACGAATGGCTCATCAAAACGACATTTTCTGAAGAAGTTTCCTTAATAAAAGTTGTATATCTTCAAGAAATCTTTCCAATGGATTTTGAATCAAGTCAATCGGACTTCTACAACTCAAATGGTGGTCAAGTGGCTAATTGATTCAATTTCGTAAAAATCCCGCAAAACGTTCGGAGTATGAATTTGCTTATCAAAAAGGCGTTTTCTGAAGAAGAGTCCTTCATGAAAGTTGAAGAGTTTTCCGAGATCTTATTTATGACATTTGGATCATAATTTTTGGAGGTCTACAACTCAAGATATGAATTTTAGAAGTTTTAGAAGGATCTAGAATCGATCATCACCGGATCGATCCGGCCCTTTCCCGGATCGATCCGGCCTCCCCAATTTGCTATATATACAGAGCATCAAGAACAGAGAATGCTGCCCCTTTCTTCCCCATTTCCCCTCTTCTTCTCGTCCCTGCTTCTTTTCTTTCTTTCTTTTTTATTTTTTTGTTTTGAAGATCATATATATATATACATATATGATATATATATATATATATATATACACACACCCTTCATGTATATATATATATTCTATATATGAATATATATGTGATAGATCTATCTATATATATATATATATATAGATCTAGATCTAGATCTCGCTTTTCATCTCGTTTCTCTTTTAATTTTCTTTCTACTTGTATATACATATATATGTCACGTATGTATGTATATATGTTTTTCACATATATAAATAAAATGGTTATAGTATCGTTGTAATGGCGGAATAATTATCGAAGATTGTTGATTTCAAGCTTTGGCATGTTAGATCCGGTGAAACGAATTCGATTCGATAGTCATAACCGGTAATATATTCTAAAATTGTTATGTTTATTATTTCTATTTCTATTTATATATGATATTAAACTAAAAATATATCTATCCAAGATATGAATCAATTAGTTAATTTTTGGTAAAATGAATGATCGACTCGTAATAATGATTAAAATCAATTATGATGAATCTCTCTTTCTTTCGCACTTAATGAAACGTTAAAATTGAAAGACCGAGGGTAAAATTGGCCGAGTGAAAGCGTGACAACGGAACCCGATTTCTACCCGGGACAGATTTGTCCTAGAAAAACAAATCTTATTGAAATTTGTACTCGAGATCGTAATAATGTTAAAACATCGTTTAATTGAAACTTAAACCGAAAGTTGAATCGTCCGGCTTTGACAACCGGAGCCTTTTAAATAAAATTGACCGCTTGATTTAACGGAATGACTCCTTTTATCTAAAGGTAGATTTGTACTCGGGACCTTGTTCGTAAAAACCGTAATGATTGTGGACCTTGGATGATGACAATGGACATATGACAATTTCATACGCTCGTGTGAGGAGGAGTTGTCTAGCTTAGAGAGACACCGATTCATATATAATTTACACCTTGAATAAAGGAAGATCTGTCTCATTTATTTCTACTAAAAGATATTGATTCAGTAAAGTATTCTTGGCTAGATCCAAAAATATATATATATATTATATTAGTATTTATTTGTTTTATTTACTGTTTTACTAACATCTAACTCTAACAATACTAACTAATCTAACTGATCTAACATAATCTAACCCGAGGAAAAAATGATAAACCTGCGACTTAGATCGAGTTAATAATAGCTTCTTGGTGTTTAACCCCACTTAAAAGAATTACCATGTTTTCCCCGAGGAATACGAATTTTGACTCACCAGACTAGCACTACAATTTGACCCGATGGTACATCGCCGGTTAGGATCTGTATAGCCTAGAAAAGGTCCGTCAAGATTTTGGCGCCGTTGCCGGGAAAACGTCGCTAATTTCTTTCTTTGTGTCTGTGGTTACTACTTGTATTAGCTCAAAATTCTCGAGGATAAGTCAACACTCTTCTTATCACATTTCTTTTTATTTTTCCGTTGGTATCTACCTTCTTTTAGTTACCAATTTTCTTCTTCTACCAAATTCGAGTTATTTTCTATTTTCGATAGTAGAAAGTAAACGTGGTCATAACAAATGAGGATAAGTCAATACATTTCTCAATCTCATTTGTATTTTTATTTTCATTGGTACCTACCTATTTGGTAAGATATCAATTTTTTTATAAAAATACTCGATAAATACCGAGTGGCTTCGTAATTACCGAGAGAGAAAAAAAAAAAACCGAAAAAAAAAACCTACTCGGTAAATATCGAGTGGATTCGTAATTACGAGGAGAAAAAAATGTGGTTTTTTATCGATTTTGTGTTATTTTCTATTCGATATTTTCTATTCCACAAGAATTGTCAAATCGAGTTACGAAAATGGCCGAAACCGTTGGTGAAACACTGAACAAGCGGATTGCTCATGCTCGAGGTATGGCCAAAACCTTAATCGAATTTACCTCAACCTAATAAGCGAATCGAATAATAGAAATAATCAGAATCGGAATAAGCATAATCGTAATAATCGAAACCAACCCTAACCCGAGACCTATATGTGATCGGACCGTAGAAGGTACCAGATTAATAATCCAATTCGTTTACCCAATGAAGGAGCAAATAATTTCAAATAAAATCTCATCTTTTGGTTTAATTGACACAAGAGCCCAATTTCTAGGAGAAGATGATGAGGATCCACATCATCACCTCTATCTTTTCAAGAATTGTGTAATACTGACCAAAAGTCATGGTGCTCATCGGGAATTAACGAGGATGTCTATGTTTTTTTTTCTTTAAAAGGAAGAGCACGAGATTGGTTTCATCACTTCCACATCATTCATTGACTAGTTGGGAGGATATTCAAACCGAGTTCTTAAAGCGTTATTTTACTCCTGGTAGAAAATTGGAATTAATAGTCGAAATTGCTAACTTTAAACAAGGATCGAAGAAATGCTTGGGAATGCTTGGGAAAGATTTAAAAAATTATTAAGAGCTTGTCCCGATCATGGTTATTCCTTAGATATGCAAATCCAGCTTTTCTGTCGTAAATTAAGGAAAGATTCACGTGCAGATATAGATCATGCATGTGGTGGTTCGTTAATAATGAGTGAAGCCCAATTAGTTTACGATGCTATAGAAAATATTTCCAAAAATAATCGGATGTGGGAAACCGGTTCTAGCACAAGAAAAGTAGCCTTTGCAGGAGAATGTACATCGAATGCAGAAGTTCTTGCACACTTGGAGAATTTGAGTAGGAAATTTGACGGCTTATTAGCCAGTAAAACTATAAACTCAGAAAATATCATACCGAATGACTACTCAAATCATGATAATGTGTCATTAGGGATGGAAGAACCAGAAGGCTATTCAAGGAAAAGGTGAGTTTTTTAAAACCAAGATAGGAATTTGAACGACGCGTATTCAAACTCGTTTAATGCTATAAGAAGAGATCACCCTACTTTTCATTGGTCTGAAACCCCTAGTAAGCAAGGACAACCACCGTATCCAATCCAATATAAGAATCCATATCAAGTTTATCAAGAAGATACCTCGAATCGGAATTTACAATCATTACCTAGACCATATCCACAATATACCACTCAAAGCATACCAGTCACCCAAAGTTCAACCAAACCTGAAGGAGTTGATAAATGGGAGAAATTAATCGAGAATCTGATGGGTATGATATCTACTCAAGCTAAAAATATGGAAACCATGATGACTTCTATAGGTACAGTCACTAAGGATATGAGTACGTTGAAAACATCTATGAGTAGACATGATACCAGAATAAGAATTATAGAAGCTTCATTGAGGAATTTGGAATATCACTTGAGTAGAGAAGTAAAACGTAAAAACAGTAAACCCTCAGAAGGATTGCCAAGTAATATCGAAAGAAATCTGAGTGGGGTAAATGCTGTTATTACCAGAAGTGGAAGGATCTGTGGAAGTAATGGATTAGAAAACATGAGAATTAATGAAGTAGATGATGATTTAGATGGTAAATATAAGAAGAATATGGAATCTAAAGGGCCATTTCAAACCGAACTTTATCCGGCTCAACCTAAATTCACATCGGTTCAACCTGGAAGGGCATCACCATATCCACTGCATATTTTGAAGAAAAAGGTACTGAATGATGACACACTATGTCTTCAAAAGGCACAATCATTCAAGGAAGCTTTACCATCTTCATCTAACGATAAGGGTAAGGGAGGTATACATTCTATCCCTATTACAAAGATGAAGTTGGATAATAAGTATGCATGTTTTATTGACACTTTTCGGCACTTAACTATTAATACCCCTTTCATCGATGTTTGTAAGGAGAGCTTAGTTTGGGAGTGAATGATGAGCGCGTTATCTTCAACATTTACAATTCATTGAAATATCCATACATTACACTAGAATCTAGTTCTTGTGTGTAGACACTTTGTGTTCTCTTGTTGTGGATCGTACTAACACACAGTAATCAAGAAGATGACTCAGTAATAATGTGAAAGCTCAAACCCAAAGCTCGAAAATCAAAGG
Organism: Gentiana macrophylla; assembly: GCA_026214975.1. NCBI lineage: Eukaryota > Viridiplantae > Streptophyta > Magnoliopsida > Gentianales > Gentianaceae > Gentiana > Gentiana macrophylla. The sequence goes on from CM047805.1 coordinate 157,672,787, forward strand.
AAAAGGTCAAGAATCGTTGGATTCGGACGGTATTCGTCTAACATATGTTGGAAAGCAGTATTGATAAAAAAGACGGATGCGGTACGTGAGGATGACCCACCACCAGTACATTAGAAAACTGAAGCACGATAAAGTCTGGCTATAGACTATAAATGTAGTCAATCACGGGTACTATCCTTCCTATTTACTCCTTAAGCATTTATTTTCGGTTGGTTCATGTGCTTAGTTGCTACATGCTTTGGTGAGTAATTGTTAGAAGTATCCCGTTTTGTTTAGTATATTATATTAGTTAATCATTATCATTTTGGTCGAGTAAACGACGTTAACCAAAAGCGCTACCGGGAGGCAGCCCGCAAAAATGTTAAATATAATAATTACTCATACTTTGGATGGTACTTTGCGAATACTTCGGATTGATTTTCATTTTGTTTCACCAAGTCTCAGGATGAATGTTTGAATGTCATTAAAACGGGAACGATTAGGTGGTTATCCGAAAATCCTGATGGAAAAAAAGAGAAAATTCAAATGCATCATTTCTTAGACTTAGGTTGTAAGAACTATTTGAAATAACCCTTGAGGATCTGGGTATAAAAGACTCAGAGTTAATACTTTGTCGCATATTCATATCATGATCTAGTCTGTTTTAAATTTCAAATAATGTGTGACATGTATTAGTTCAACTACTGTGGAATATTGTGTGTTTTAAATCAATAAAAGTTTATGTGGTGTGTTTATCTACCCTTTTGCATTACACTGTCACACTCCACATACTTTTATTTTATTTGCACACACAACGGTCATAACTTTGACCCACCCACCCACCCTTTTTTATCATCCGAGTATTTGTTTTGACTTGTTTTAGTGCACCATTGCTTTCCCAACAACTTATTTACACTCACTTTACATTGAGGACAATGTAAGTTCGTAAGTGGGGAGTGGAGTCGTTGGTCTAGCAATGGCATTAATGTTTATTTTGTAGCAATAAATCTCTTAGTTTTCGATTTTTTTCGAACATTATTTAGTTGATTAAAATAAATTGTATAAGGTATATATTTCATGGATTTGAAGATATAATGATCAATTTGGATGTGTATAACCAACGTGAACCGTAAGTGCATTGTAATTCCAAATATATTTGTGTAACATGAATTCATTGTTCACGTAAGCCTTTGATATTGAAGCGAAAATTTTAAATCAGTATCCATTCAAGATCCTAGTGGTTATTCTAGAGAAATAGCAGTAACTTAGTACCTAACTTTTGAACGTGTACTGTGAATATCTCAAGGTTTGAATGTGATAGAAAGGATATAAGTTAAGTTTTAAAAAAAATAAAATAAAATAAAAAATAAAAAATAAAGATGAACTATATATATGTCGGTTGTAGCTACCAATGATTTGAGTGCGAGTGAGGCGTTATCACTAAACGCCCTATATCACTTATGAGGTTTAAAAGCTCCCGGATCGCTGATGATAAGTCCGGCAAAAGGTGTTATCACGAAACGCCCTATTGCTTGGGAATGAAGGCATATGCTACAAATGAAAAATAAAAATAAAATGGAAATATGGTTGAAAACTTAGTTATCTTCTCGACTATCCTCAAAGATAAAGCTGAATGATATGCTTTAGGGATTATCCTAATAAGTACTCGGAAGAACTTTTGTGTGGAATCATTCTCGCTATACCTAGGAAAGTCATTAGGGGTTTGTCTGAATGGATATTTGTGTGTTTTGCTTGATTTATTCAAGAGAGGATAGTGGAAATTGAAAAGGCTTGTCACACACACTCTGTTATACATATATATTGAGGTTAAAGCCTGGTTGTAATTCTAACGGTTGCAACATCCGGTTGTTTCTTATACCTTCTATCTTCATAAATTTATCTCTTATTCATTTTGTTTTATCGCTTGTTTTGATCGAGGACGCACCAAAAGCTAAGTAGGGGTTGTGATGAGAGATAAATTTATGATCATTATTACGACATTTTACCCTAATATTGATACCATTTTGAGCATTATTGTATCAAATCAAGTAAAAATTACTAAGTTTTATCCAAATATATAAGTAGTAGTTATTATATGAATTATCGTATTTTTATAAGTTTTTTATTAGTTTTTGTACCGGTTTAGTAACCGGAGTGTCGTGTCGGATTTACGTTTGGTATTTTGGTGGTTCATTGCAGGATTATACATTGACCAAGATTCCACGTAACGACATGTTTTGAGTCTAAAAGATGTGTTTAGAGGATTAGAAGAAGATGCCACAAGTTTATAAGTTCAACGGAGCAAATTTTCTAAGTACTTAAATCGTTACATATTTTCGACGGAGATTTGACCCAGCTTAGAGGCATTTTCAGGGGATGACTTCTTAATGAAAGTTGTAGATCTTCACATAAGCTTTCCAACGCACTTTGAATTACATCAATTGGAGGTCTACAACTCAAGTTATGGTCAATTGACTAATCAATTCGGATTAGTAGAAATCCCGTAAAAGACTCGACATACGAATGGCTCATCAAAACGACATTTTCTGAAGAAGTTTCCTTAATAAAAGTTGTATATCTTCAAGAAATCTTTCCAATGGATTTTGAATCAAGTCAATCGGACTTCTACAACTCAAATGGTGGTCAAGTGGCTAATTGATTCAATTCAGTAAAAATCCGCAAAACGCGCTCGGAGTATGAATTTGCTTATCAAAAAGGCGTTTTCTGAAGAAGAGTCCTTCATGAAAGTTGAAGAGTTTTCCGAGATCTTATTTATGACATTTGGATCATAATTTTTGGAGGTCTACAACTCAAGATATGAATTTTAGAAGTTTTAGAAGGATCTAGAATCGATCATCACCGGATCGATCCGGCCCTTTCCCGGATCGATCCGGCCTCCCCAATTTGCTATATATACAGAGCATCAAGAACAGAGAATGCTGCCCCTTTCTTCCCCATTTCCCCTCTTCTTCTCGTCCCTGCTTCTTTTCTTTCTTTCTTTTTTATTTTTTTGTTTTGAAGATCATATATATATATACATATATGATATATATATATATATATATATACACACACCCTTCATGTATATATATATATTCTATATATGAATATATATGTGATAGATCTATCTATATATATATATATATAGATCTAGATCTAGATCTCGTTTTTCATCTCGTTTCTCTTTTAATTTTCTTTTACTCGTATATACATATCTATGTTTCACGTATGTATGTATATATGTTTTTCACATATATAAATAAAATGGTTATAGTATCGTTGTAATGGCGGAATAATTATCGAAGATTGTTGATTTGAAGCTTTGGCATGTTAGATCCCGTGGAAAAACGACCGATTCGATAGTCATGCTTAGGTAATATATTCTAAAATTGTTATGTTTATTATTTCTATTTCTATTTATATATGATATTAAACTAAAAATATATCTAGCCAAGATATGAATCAATTAGTTAATTTTTGGTAAAATGAATGATCGACTCGTAATAATGATTAAAATCAATTATGATGAATCTCTTTCTTTCGCACTTAATGAAACGTTAAAATTGAAAGACCGGAGGGTAAAATTGGCCGAGTGAAAACGTGACAACGGAACCCAGTTTCCTACCCGGGGACAGATTTGTCCTAGAAAAACAAATCTTATTGAAATTTGTACTCGAGATCGTAATAATGTTAAAACATCAGTTTAATTGAAACTTAAACCGGAAAGTTGAATCGTCCGGCTTTGACAACCGGAGCCTTTTAAATAAAATTGACCGCTTGATTGAACGGAATGACTCCTTTTATCTAAAGGTAGATTTGTACTCGGGACTGCTCGAGAAAAACCGTAATGATTGTGGACCTTGGATCGATGACAATGGACATATGACAATTTCATACGCTTCGTGTGAGGAGGAGTTGTCTAGCTTAGAGTACACCGATTCATATATAATTTACACTTGAATAAAGGAAGATCTGCTCATTTATTTCTACTAAAAGATATTGATTCAAGAAAGTATTCTTGGCTAGATCCAAAATATATATATATATATTATATTAGTATTTATTTGTTTTATTTTGTTTTACTAACATCTAACTCTAACATTACTAACTAATCTAATCGATCTAACATAATCTAACCCGAGGAAAAAATGATAAACCTGCGACTTAGATCGAGTTAATAATAGCTTCTTGGTGTTTAACCCCACTTAAAAGAATTACCATGTTTTCCCTGAGGAATACGACCTGACTCACCAGACTAGCACTACAATTTGACCCGGTACACTGCCGGTTAGGATCTGTATAGCCTAGAAAAGGTCCGTCAAGTGCTCAGATTGTAGAACCGGATAATGAGAACACAATTATGCCTTATGTTCGTAGTTTTAAGGTAAAGATCATTCCTCTCTAAAAATTATTTTTGTTATATGAGTATGGTTTGTGTTTCTCAAAGATCTGAAATAATTGCTTCGTAGGAATTTTCGTAGATTTGCTAGTAAGCCACAGTTGTTGGTCGTAGATCACCGGAATGGAGTAAAAGAAGCTTTCTTATCAATTCATTTTTATTTTAACGATTTTATCTTTATGCGGTTGTTTTGTAAAAAAATTGCATGAACAAGACAAGATTATGTGTTTAGATTAATTTGTCTGGTACGTAGTTGCTAAACTTGAAGTCGGATTGGGGCTCGATGAAGCCGTGTATGCGCCATGCGGGCCTCGGTCTCGTGTCCACAAGTCGAGCTGCTACTGAAATTTCTTTAAATGTCTTTTATGTGTTCGTGCGGTGTATTTTAACGGTATATATGGTTTATGAAACAAATATTTTGCAAACTTGTTTTCTTGTACCTTATTATATGTAACGCCCCGCTCCCGGACACCGAGTCCTTATCCGGAAAGAGCGCTCGGCACAAATATTAACAAATAAATTCAATAATATGTGTAAGCCTTACGTCACACATCAGAACTAAAACGGCGCGGAAGATAAAACGACTCGGGACAACAAAGATCGAACACACGGTTTTCAATGCTGTAAAACTAAATCCAATAAAGAATACTAAACATCCAACGTTAAACCCAAAAGAACTTAAACGGAACTAATCCAAAAGAAAGACAACATTGTTTGAAACTAAGTCAACAACGTTATTGAAAGAATCAAAACTATAAGAACTAAGTCTTCAAGAGCTCCATCTCACACGTCCTCGTCAAAGAACTCATCATCATTAGCAACATGTTCATCTTCTTTGGGGAAAGAGAAAGACAAACAAAAGTAACGAGGTAAGTACATAAGTACTTAGTAACGCGTAGAAGATCGTACAACGTCGGTCTCATAAAGATATAAAAGCAACGCGGTTTTTTTTTAATTCATTCCGTTATTAACCCTAGCTAACTATCATATTATGTTCATAGCATAACATGAGGTTCCAAAGGTATCTAGCTTAGCTCAAGTTTGTTACATCATGAATAACAAGGGCACTACGCCTAGTAATAGGATGTACTAGGACAACTGGGTGCAAACCTACGTAGAGACTCGCTCTAGTAGCCCCGGGAATATCTGAGTCCCGATAGTGTGATGACCGGCAGAGTGCACCAGACGCTTTATCTAGCCAATCGATTGACCGGCGTGGGTACAGTCTACTTTGTCTGGTCAGAGAACACATCGCGATATTATACTATGCCTTACCAAGCATTGCATGATGTTTACGATTATTAATCTAGCACATACGTTTGATTATATGTTTAACTAGCCACCTAGGTTGATTCACATAAAAGGCTCACCTATCAGTCTACTCCCTCTTCTTAAGACCACTAGACTCTAACAAAACCTAGCACATACACAGACATCGATAAACCCTAGCTTATCGAAGCACAAGGCAAATCCAAAGCTTTCGACGGTCCCACACTTCATCTTTTTAGGGAATCCATATGGTGCGAAACTAAACGCATCAAAAGCTAATTCAAGGCTTTGTCACATAAGGTTAAACAGTAAAAACATGATTATGAAGCCTGAAACCAAGCTGACACGAAAAACAGAGTAAATAGGTCAAACGCCCGTCTGACCCCCAGTAAACGCCCGTCTGCCTTGGACGTGCGTCCACCAACCCCAGACGCCCATTCGTGAAATTCAGCCACATCCTGTATCTAAACTGGACCCTCAAACGCCTGTCCGAAATACCCCAAACGCTCGTTTGAGCTGCTGCCATGCACAGACGTCTGTCTCTGCCTGGGATTTACCAGAAAAATGCAGAATCTGTCAAAGCGTGATTTCCAACCCAAATCCAACCCAAACTCCAACATTGACAGACTAAAAACAATGCAACTAACATACAAATTGCTCTATAACCTTACGACACCTTAGTCATACGATAAGAACACCACGTTACCTTAATTTGCGAGCTACTACGATCCACGCTACCAAAGCCTTGAAAAGGTTAAACCTTTAACTCCAAACCTATACACAATCAATCCAAAGACGATCACTACGATGTTCAAACTCAGAAAACGCAGCTTAACACGATGATGAATAAACCCTAATATCAAGAACGATGAGGGAAAACTTACGTTAACGGATTTAGGGATTGTTGATATCAAAACGATCCTCTTCTCGCGGTGATCCTTTCTCTCTTGAGGTGTCTGCGATTTTGATCAATGGATTAGCCTCGAATTTCAAAAGTCTCTCCTCTTATTTTTTCTCCAAACTTGCGCCTCTCAGTTTGTTTTTACGTAAAACAACAACTAGGTTAATTTAGGATTAGTTTTCCTTTTATAATCCCAATTAAATCTAATTAATCTTTTCCTTTTCTTTTCCCTTTTTCTTTTAATCCTTTAAAACAAAACTAAATATTCAGATTTTTCGTGAAAAGACAAGGATGCCCTTTTAGAAAAATTGGGATATTACATTATACGTCTAGTAGAGATAGGTTTATGAGTTAATAGTTGCAATGGACTTTCATATGATTACAAGTTAGAGTATGTAACTCTACATGACTTTATGTGCTCTTACGTGCTCTTATGTGCTTAGACGTGTCTATGATATTCTTGGTAAGGTACAATCATTAACCCACAATGTACTGAGGTTAGTACAATGATTTAAGTATCATGTTGGATGTAAGACTTCTTGTATTACCCATGTTGACAAAGTATTAGATGGAGTACCATGATTTATGTGTCACATTGGATGTATATCTATTCATATTCCCATGTTAACATGCCTCCATAATAGGTGGTATCATTCATTGTACCCTTGATTATCCTCTCTATGTAGGACTATGAGCACATCTATTAAGCTCGTGTCTATGTTTGAAATGTAACACGTAAGCATGACATGAATGATTAAAGTGCCAAGTATAGTAAGTATGATAAGTGTCTTAACAAGTACGTCGTTGAACATGTTTTAGGCACATCTATTAAGCTCGTGGTTTTTTTTTTTTATCAATTGTAAGTGTATTCTCCTTCCTTTGGATTGAAAAGATTTGCACATATATGAGGATAAGGAGGATGTTTCTTGAGATAAAGCTTATGATGAATTTATGATGTCCTTCATCATTAGCCAATGTTTCACCAGATCCTGTGAAGAAAATCAGAGTACGGAAGACTCTCAAATTGTTTTTTTTTTCTATTCAATTGGGTTCTTCAGGATACAATCACTCTCCTCATATAGGAGAGAAATACTAATTTAAATAAACAAGAAAAAGATAAAAATGCAACTAATTATTTGAATAAAATAAATGAAGATAAACAATAATGTTTAATAATTTAATCTTAACAATATAATATCTTTTAGGAAAAATTAGGTTATAGTCAACTTTACAGGCTGTTATTAAGTTTTAATCCACACTCAAAATAAAAGTTGCAATAAGGACAAAAATTATTTCATTGGACTGAAATGCCCTTAATTTATTTTGCCGTAACATTTCCCTTATTTCCCCAAATCCAAGTTCGCTGCTTCGTGCTTGCAATAACACGTTCCCTTAATTGAGCTTTGTGCTAATTAATGAATGAATTTACCTGTAGAATATGAAGCATAAAGGAAGGAGAATAAGAGAAGAAAGAGCACTCCACCGCGAACATGGCGGCAAACGGCGTTGCTTTTTTTTGAGCAGCTTCTTCTTCTTTCTCTGATTCCCATGGCCGCCGCCAGCGTTCAGTCTCCTTTAATTTCTAATCACTAACATTTTGTTATGATTTACTATCTCTGCCTACAGCACTCATATATATTTTTGTCACTGAACTCTTTTTTTTCTCTTAATTGCTTGATTGATCGTAGACGGCGGAAATAAATAAAGCTGCAATAAGGTGGGTTATTTTGATCCAAAGTATTTAGAGTTGTGTTCATGGGTGTTTTTTAAGCTTAAACACACCTGTAAATATGAGTGCTTGAACTGTAAGAAGACATTCAGTTCATATCAAGGACTTGGGGGACATAGACCTTGCAACAAAAAACTAATACTGATACTGATACTGATATGTATGTAGGTAAAACGGTTGTTACAGTATGTACAAAGCTTGGGGTATTAATTTTCAGCTATTTTTGCTGTTGAATTCTGTTGTTGTTGGTGTTAATTTGAGTGGAATATGTAAAGATTGGAGCTTTATTCTTTCTCGCCATTATTCTTTGTTTTTTGACCGTTTCTTTCTTCCATTATGGTTTGTCATTTTTAATGTTTATTTGGGCCTTAATTTCTGCCAATTATTGCTGATAATTTAAAAGAGATATGCAAATATTGGAGCTTTACTTCACTGCAAATATGAGGAAAATATGCAAGAAGCATTTTGTTGAAGGTTTTTTTTTTTGGCCTTATATGAGCCTTATATGATATTGTGTCCCTTGAATTAAGCCTTAAATGAGTCTTATATGAGCCAGCTATGTGTGCCTTGAAGTAGTCATTTGAATTAAGCCTTAAATGATACTGATTACCTCATATATGCAAATTTCATCGACATCATATCGAGCATCGTGTTGTTAGTGTAAACGCTTCGATAAAATTTGGCTTTCAAATACTACGTCGAAAGGGTATCAAACGCGGTCTCAAAATGAAGATAAAAAAAAGATATGAACTTTGGTGAAACAATTTTGATGATCGGTGTTCTAAATCAAAAGTTACGGTCGTTTATAAGAAAAAACGCTCCGGTTAATACAAATATTTATTCATCTTTCAAATACGTCGGAAGAGTATCGTATTTGGGCTCAAATTAAAGAGCAAAAAAACAAGAATTTTGGTGAAAAAATTTTGATGATCGGAGTTGTAAATCAAAAGTTACGAATGTTTGAAAAAAATAAAAAAATCCTGAAGGTGCTTCAAGCAGCAGTACTTATGCATATGCGCGCGTCCCTTCTATAAATGGGTATTTTTGTCCGTCTGAAATTTATTGTTTTTTTTACAACTAAAAAAAAGAGTGTGTCATGTTTATTTATTTTTTAATTTAAAAAGGATTTTTCCCTCAATCTCTCTATATTTTATCTTCTTTTTGACTCCATTCTTATCTCATGTGATCTGATCTCTAATACCCTCCCTCAAACGTTGCCTTGCCGTCAATGAAGAAGATTGACGATGCTAGAAATCGTCGAATAGTTAAGCTGAGTGAATCTCCTATGTGACAATGATCGAAAACCCTAAAAACCCTAATTTATACAAAAGAAGGATGAATTGTTTTATTTGTTTAGACTGAGCTCTCGGAATATTTCTGAGAGTTGCCTACGTATCCAATAATTGAATTGGAATCAAGTCCTTCGTAGTTCCTTAGGGTTGTTTATATAGATGGCATCTCGCCCCTATTACTTGTTGAGTAAGTATTATAATTAATAATTATTCCCTAAGGATATACACGACTTAATCCCTATAAATCAGAGATAATTATGGACATATTTAATGCCAAGATTGGAGGCTTTATGAATTAGGATTCTGTTTATATATAATTATCCCTCACGCGGAATAACAGCGGAGCTGTGCGGAGCGTTCCACGCTCAGCCCCCTGAACTAATCTGGACGAACTGGGTAGCTCCTCTTCGCCAGACCTTGGCCGTCCTGCGGTGGCTGGAAGAGGAGCTCAGACCGATCTCCGTGATAGACGATCTGCCCTCTGTTGGGTACTTGGGGCCTTTGGCCCTCGAAGCCCAAAGTTTAAGGACTGATCATTTATTAAGCATCCCAAAATGTGACACGTGGCGTAACTCGGGTCGGGTATCATCATAAGCCCCTCAGGTCTGAAGCTGCTTCATGAGTGGGTCAGACCTGAGCTACCTTGGCTGTTCGTACGCTTAAATTCTCACCGTCCCTTTGGTTCGGCATGTTGAGATCGATCTACGACCTCATCGAGTTTTCCCTCCATTATTGCTGCATCAATATCTCGAATCAAATCTTTGCATTGTTCTGAGTCATGCCCCACATCTTGATGATACTTGCAGTACTTGCTTTGATTTCTATTCTCTCTGGGTCCCCTCATCGGGGGTGGGGTACTAGCTATGCCATTTCTTTGCATGATTGCCAGGATTTGTTCGCGAGGCCTGTTCAGCGGGATGAAGTCTCTGTCCTGCAGAGCTCCCTTCTTCCCTAGCCGATCAGAGATGGGCGCAGTTACCCGATCCCATACTGACTTTCTTTTCTTATCCGATCTGTCCTCAGGCTTACTCTTCTTGTTTTCACCTTTTTCCAACTCTCTTTTGAGTCTGTTCGCTTCTTCCCCTGGCAATACTTGTACGCGACATCCAGACACTCTTCCATGGTATGAGGGAGCTTGCTGTTAAGCTTTGCGTGTAGTCGTCCCTCTCGCAGACCTGCTACGAAAGAGGCGACCATCAACCGATCATCCGCGCCCTGCACTTGTGCGGCCTCTTCATTTAAACGCTTTATGAAGCGTAGTACTGACTCGTCTTGCTTTTGTTTCAATGTCAGCAAATGAGTTTGGTTTCGTTGGAATGGTCGTGCCACAATGAAGGCATGAACGAATTTTCTGGTCAAAGTCCCAAAATCTGAGATCGATCTTGGAGGAATCTTGTTGAACCATTCTCTGGCCCTTCTTGTTAGGAGTGCGGGGAAGGCTTTACACTTCATCTCGTCTGATGTGTTGTACAAGTTCATGTGTGAGATGAACTGGTGCATGTGATCATAAGGGTCCTTGGACCCATCATATGCATTGATCTTGGGAATCTTAAACCCGGCTGGACGGGGATAGTTGTCTACATGCTCAGTGAAAGGCGACACACAGATCAGGTCGTCTGCTCGTCTTCCGAGCAGAGTGTCCAGTTCGGCCTTAGCCGTGTCGTTCGGGTGACGCGTAGTTCCGTACTCCGTGTGGGCACTCGATTCCACGATCTCTGGTTTATTAAGGGCCTGTTGTTGGAGATCTGTCTCTGGTTTCTCTGGGGGATCCCTTCCTTTGAGTGTCTCGTCCAGAATAATTTTAATGGTAGTATTGTCCAGATTTTTCAAGGCGTCAACCAATGCCTGATTGGTTGGGTTTTGGAGGACTGGATTTGGTTGATCCGTAGCGATCTCCGCCCTTTTCTGGGCTGCTGCATCTTGTGTCTCTCCCTGTGTGGTTGAAGTTCCTCCCTGTTGAGTCGGATCTGCGTTTCTCTTAGCAGTGTTCTTTGGTGGTGCCATAACGTCTGTAGGGATTCTGGTTTGTTAGATCAATTATCAGTAGAAGGCCCTCATTCTAGCGCCAATTGATGATGCTGGAAATCGTCGAATAGTTAAGCTGGGTCAATCTCCTATGTGACAATGATCGAAAACCCTAGAAACCTTAATTTATACAAAAGAAAGACGAATTGTTTTATTTGTTTAGACTGAGCTCTCGGAATATTTCTGAGAGTTGCCTACGTATCCAATAATTGAATTGGAATCAAGTCATTCGTAGTTTCTTAGGGTTGTTTATATAGGTGGCATCTCGCCCCTATTACTTGTTGAGTAAGTATTATAATTAATAATTAATCCCTAAGGATATACACGACTTAATCCCTATAAATCAGAGATAATTATGGACATATTTAATGCCAAGATTGGAGGCTTTATGAATTAGGATTATGTTTATATATAATTATCCCTCACGCGGAATAACATCGGAGCTGTGCGGAGCGTTCCACGCTCAGCCCCCTGAACTAATCTGGACGAACTGGGCAGCTCCTCTTCGCCAGACCTTGGCCGTCCTGCGGTGGCTGGAGGAGGAGCTCAGACCGATCTCCGTGATAGACGATCTGCCCTCTGTTCGGTCCTTGGGGCCTTTGGCCCTCGAAGCCCTAAGTTTAAGGACTGATCATTTATTAAGCACCCCAAAAGGTGACACGTGGCGTAACTCGGGTCGGGTATCATCAAAGATGATTAGTCTTTTTGACACCCACAGCTTTTAGCTTACTGATGGTATGATTTTTCCGAGTCATCTTCTTTTTGTATTTGTTTCTTAGCGTATTGATATGATATCAATCAAGCTTATACCGGGAGTAAGCTAAAAGTTAGCCGGGGACTTATAACCGGAGAAGGCGTTACATGGACAATGCAATCGACAAGGATAAAATTATAACTCAAAAATTAATACCTGACAGAACAAATTAATCTTGAACCTTCCACTATGAATTTATGTACACTGAACAATTTCAATTACACTAAAATTGGGTTCTACAAAAGATCAATGCTCCCATCTGTGCACGGAGAAGGTGAAATAATAAGACTATAACTAAAATATGCCTAAATTCTGATTGAAAAAAAGAAGAAGAGTATTTTAAATTTGAAGCAAAGTGATCAAGGCAATTAGAATGAAATGCAAGACAAAGTTGTAATCAATGGTCCTTGTCGAATCCCCCGTCATAAAACTAGGTAGCCACGGCCAACCATATGGATTTGAGTTGTCATCCGACCCTTCACCTGAACCTTTCTCCGGCGAAGAAGAACTTGTCGGCAATGGCGAAGGATCCGTCCAAGATTTCCGGCTGCAGAAAAGTAGGAAGAAAAAAAAGAAGCATAAGTCGATAAAAAATGGAGTTGAACATGTGGAGAACCACGTAGATCTCATGTGTAAAGCGTTAAACACACATGCATAAATGTATATTGATTGATTTTGTTATGACGTGCACCTATCAATTGTGTGTTAAAGTATAGACAAACTGCACTTTGATGACAAAAAGCATATTACAAAAAGTAATGATACAGACACAACACAACCGTTATATCCCAATCAGTGAAACAACAATTATCTGTCCAGGTTGATAATTATGAAGTTACATCATGATATCAACGATATGCCGATTCATCATTATCAACTGTCGAGATAACCGTTTTGTCACGTGCCGTAAAATTAGTCAACCACAAACAAGCTTCTTCTTTTTGGTTAATTACCTTGTAATTGAAGGGCAAAACGTGATAGTATAATCTGCTGCACTACAAGTAAAAGTGCTGCTAGCGTCATCATATGCATAGCTATAAGCTCTAGGACAAGCTGATTTAAATATCTCCGAGTACATCGACGGCTTACATGTATCCGGTGATCCATACGCGCCGCTGCAACAATATTCTTCATTACCAAACGCTTCGCATGCACTTTTACATGCTTGCCCATCCCCTGCCCGTAACTCCTTTGGGCACATCCGGTTCAAGTCAGCTACACAGCCGGTCGAACCACACGCACCTGATCCGCCACTAGATTCTATAGTGACTGGCAAATTGTATCCATCAACAAGGCTTACGTCGTAAAAATCCGGTGCTCCGGAACCGATAAAGAACTCAGCAAGTGTTGCCGGAGGTTTTGCTCCGGCACCATTGCATTCGATTTGGTTGGACCCACAATCACCCGTTCCGCAGCTTCCTTGACCTGTGGTGGGGTCGAATGTGCACCTGGTTCTGCCCCAGAATCTCCCTGCCCAACCGGATGGAACTTGAAACGACCTTGAACCGGAAGGTGAAAGTTCAAAACCGGTGCTGTCCAGTGTCGCGCTGCCAGCATTGGTTAATATTCCGGGCCAAACAACGTAGTTACACCTATTTACTAATGTCAAAGTTGCTCCTGAATTGCCTGAAACAAAAAAAAAACATAGTTTTGCATTTATATATGGTTCTCCCGTAATGTACAAATAATTTCTCTATTAGAATGTTACTTTTGTCGCGTATCCGATACGTATCATATATATATATATATATATATATATATATATATGCACCATAAACTTAATTAGTATACACACCACGTGATTTTATAATTATAAAAAGGTGGATATGTGATTCGATGCATTTTTATAATTCGGATACATGAAATGAAGAATCAATTAATTGAATCAACAATGTGAGATAAAGAATGAAAAACTAGCAAGAAATACCGAAAAAAGTGTTTCATGTATTTTCTGTAGTTTTATTATATATAATAAGATTATTACGTTTATTTTATTTTATATTTTACGTATATACCTTTCATACCATTATACATGTTTGTTAAAAATCATGCACCCGTATATTTTGTATTATTATCGGTGTACGTATTTGTAACCATGCAACCTAGATCATAGCTAAATTTCATAGAAATGAATATGAATACATTAATATACGTACCATTAAGCATGATAGCCAGAAAGAAGAAGGTAGCTGCAGAGAAATATGAGTGGAGTATAATGGAAGACATTTTTTTGGAGATGAATATATTATGTTAAAGATGAGCCGAGCCAGAAAGTAGAGGGGATGGATGATTTAATTTAAGAGTAGAGGAAGAAGGGAGACTCAGAGATGTGTGTAAAGAGTTCTTTAGGATGATATATTCCTATTTATAGTGCATTAGATGATATAAAGAGGAAAGCACTACTCCACTTTTGCTTGTTGCTTTCTTCATATATATCTTGTCTTTTAACAAAGTTTTCATTTTACGTTTTTTATTTACTGATTATAAAATACGGTGGGTGAAACAATTACAAGTGTTAAATGTGAAACACTTTAGCAATTCTCTCAAGTATGGATCTACAAAAAGAGACACTATAATGTCAAGAAAAGACTCAACACTTGCATAAAATATAATTGTGTGATTTTGATACCATGTAGGTGGATCTATAAAGAGACACTATAATAACGAGGTTCAACACTTGAATAGTATAAAGATGTGTTTTTGATACTATGTAAAAAATATAAACTCAAATCCATATAAGAGGAGATGTCTCATATATCCTCAAAGCCTATGTTTTGACGTTGGGTCTAATCCTTAAATCCTAAGTGAGGCGAGGTAAGTCAATCTTTTAATATGATGAGTGAAACAATTACAAGTATCAAATGTGTGACACTTTAGCAGGTCTCCTCAAGTGTGGCCTATATATAAAAAGCCTGAGCCACATGACACACAATGCATATAAACGGCACTATAACACAACAAAGAGACCCACAATTGCATACTATAAATGAGTGGCTCTGTTACCATGTTGAAATATAAGTTCAAAAACATATAAGATGAGGAATCTCATCTTCAAAATCTAGGCATTAAAGTGAAGGAAATTTATATATGGTGGGTGAAACAGTAACATGCGCTGATGCGAGACAAATTTAACAGACTCTCTCAAGTGCGTGTCTATAACAAGATACTAAAAAATAAACAAAGAGGCCCAATACTTGAACAATATAAATGAGTGAATATGATATCATATTAAATTTCAAGATCTAATCGATATAAACTTGAAGAACACAAAGAAATTCAAAAACATTATTCGACCAGGAAACTAGAACTTCAATCTTATTGAATAATTCGATCAATTGAGATTGCAAGAATGCAATTCCTCACTTATATAGGAATGCTTACAATGTGTAAATTAATGCTACAAACTAAAATACCGACCCAAACCGCCTATAACCAACTTTAATTACTTGTTGACATGGATATGACCCAACCCTATATGTGGCACTCAGCGTGCCTCAAACGGAATACTAAAGGCCATCTCAACATATGGGCCAACATGGCTCAACTTAATATTGGGTCTTACGTCATACAACCCGAGCCAGGCTCCACACATCGCATATCGGCCGCATGGTCAATCAACCGCCATGACGCATGTCGTCTTCTGTCGATATAGCGCAGATCAGGTCAGGTACCCAGAGGTCGGATTTAACTTAGTTCCCAGTAGGTCAGGTGCCCACATGTTGGATCTATCTTATTATAAGCCAAATTTGGCTAGTCATGTATTATTATTATTATTATTATTATCCTACAGGACAGGTACCCCCAGGTCGGATCTATCTTATCAGAAGCAAAATATGACTAGTCATGTATTATTATTCTGTATGATAGACTCCCGCAAATTAGATTTATCTTATCATAAGCCAAAATTACTTATACGTATATTAGTGGTTATGATTACGCCGTGCAAGGCACAACGTGCCTCCCGTTAAAGCCGTAAACATAGAAATTGATGATATTTTTACAATCATAGAGATGATACAATCATGGATATTTATTAATATGAAGTCATATAATTCAAAAAAAACATTAGTTTGGCTATCATAACAAAAGATAGTGGAATACAATCATTGTAAGCACTCCTAGTTATGTATATCACTACACCATTAAACATTATTGATGACAAAAGATAATTGTGGTAATATACTAACTATGTTCCCCACTACATCAAAGTTTTGCTTTTAAAAAGCTTACAAAACAACCATGATTGCATTATTAGTATATAAACATACACCAACTCTTAACTTGCCTTTTCCTTCACCATGTGTCCGTTTAGGTATGGGGGCGTTGCCCCCGAACCCCCACGAGTTGACGCTGACCGGGCAGGTCGAAGCCCGTTTCGTTGCGATAATATTAATTCGTACGACAACTCGTATGCAAACGATTATGAAAAAATATCTAACAACTTTTATTTCAATAAATCGATATCATAAAAGAACAACACAACACAAATCAATTAACGATTTGCAATCTCTAACTCTATGTTATCTTCGCTTTTCAAGCACTAATATTTGAGGCACACATCAATATTTTTCTAATATATGCCCAAAATAGTTACATTTCATCTATCTCACCGACTTACGGAAAATAATACGATATTTCTCCTTGGAACTCACTGAAATACTATTTTGTCTTAAGTACATTGTTATTTTTCTATGTTAATTATTCAATGTTATAGTTGGTAGTTTTTTAAGGAAGATGTTAGCTCAATATTAATAATGTGTCAGTGTTAAATATTCATTGGTGAATTGAAATAAGAAAATTACGATTAGTTATTATCTTGACTAAGCCTAGTTAAGAAATTCGGTGGTAGGTAACGCATGTGTTAATTTGGATAATGGATGATGGATGATGGATGGGAGTGGGGGGGGGGGGAGGGGTTGTTTTGATTTTGGGATCCAATTAGGATTGGTATGAATTAGTTCAATATAGATAATTTGTTATATCATCTATTCGGATTCAATCACATAGTAGTATTGATGTAGCACCTATATTACCATATTTTTATTTTGGATATGTAGTCATTTTTAATCGATAATTTTATTTGTTTATGAAAAATCGGAACAAAGTCATACCAAACCGGACCGAATAAATGGTTTTAGCCTAAATATGTTTTTTTTGTTGATAAGTAGTCATTTTAAATCGATAATTTTATTTGTTAATGAAAACCGTGAAAAATCGAAACAAAGTGGAACTAAACCGGACTGAACAAATGGTTTTAGCCTAACGATGTTTTTTTTGGATAAGTAGTCATTTTAAATCGATAATTTTATTTGTTAATGAAAACCGTGAAAAATCGACCCAAATTCGGACCAAACCAAACCGAACAAATGGTTTTCACCTAAAACCCGTTTCAGTTTGGGTTGAAAATAAAGAAACCATATAAAATGGTTTGTTTTTATAGAATGGAAAAAAAACGGCCAAACCGGATTATATTCACCTCCAGACGCTAGAACACTGAAAATGTTTTTGTTTAACTATATATATATATGAATATAATATAATACGGTAGAATTTTTTTTTAACATTAAAACCACTTTTCAAAAAAAAAAAACGTCTGCCACGCGTGTTGTTTTCACAAATTTACCACGCAAGATTCTGGGAGCAAGCCAAAAGTTGAAGAAAGGGGGACGTGGAAGCCTTTGGTGCTACCTTTTCTCATCTTATAAGATATAGATATAGATTATTATTTTCCTGCCGGATATGTCAGATGTTATTAAGCCAAGCATGGGTATTTATTTTTTTTTATTATTTCCTTGCAAGTCCGGCTGAAGTTATTATGAAAGCCAAATATAACTAGATTATATTTTCTTTCTACAAGACATACTCCCAAGTCGGAATTATTGTACTAAGCCGAGTATGGATACCTGTCTATTTTACCCTGCAGGTTAGGAATCCACAGTTCAGAATTATCTCCTAAAACCATATTTAGCAGGATTATAAAAAGCCAAATTTAGCTGGTCATACATTGCTTCTCTACATATCAGATGACTGCATGTCAAGATTACCTTATCAAAAAGAAACTTTGCACTATGTCACCATACATGCAAACATCACTATGTCAAAATGGGTATACTATGCCCTCTCAGCTCATGCCATGTCTCATCTCAATGCCGACCTAACCTACGATACATATCTCAGCTCAAGTCTTAGAGGCTTTTGACATGGGTATGACCCGAACCCATATACGTAGCACTCATCAGATCATAAAGGGAATACTAAAAGCCACCTCAACATATGAGCTGCCATAGACTTAACTCAATATTGGGCCTTACCTCAGCCAAGCTCTGCACAGTGCAAGTTGCCTTTATGACCAATCAAACGACATGACACACGTCGTCTTCTGTCTGAAATAACGCGTCTACAGTCTCATATTGCCGACATGGTACAGGCTCACCTTGGCCATATAAACTCATGCATGTTGCTCCCGATCTTAGCTGGTAGTTACATTTCTTTTGATGGGAATTATCCAGCGTTCTGTGGAAAATCTGAGTCCAAACTCATATAAGAGGAGGGGCCTCATCTCCAAAACCTAGGTTGTGAGGTGAGGGAAGTCCATCTTTTAATATGGTGGGTTACACAATCACAAGTTTCCAATGCGGGATACTTTAACACGCCCCCTCAAGCATGGGCTTGGGCACTCGATCTCAAGGCCAACAAAGAGGCCCAACATTTGCACAATAAAGGGTGGCTCCGATACCATTTGGAAATCTGGGCCCAAACCCATATAAGAGTACAGACCTCATCCCCAAAACCTAAGTTGTGAGGTGAGGGAAGTTCATCTCTTAATATGGTGGGTTACACAATCACAAGTTCCCAATATGGGATACTTTAACACGTTCTGTACTTGTTCCCCGACAATAGCCCCATAATTAGCCATGATTGCTCCGATATATATAGCCACATAACGACTCTATGTCGTCAACCACGACTTCAATGTTGTTTAATTCACTCTCCCACAAGGGGAGTCCTATATAAAGGATTCTCATTCTTATTATCAAGGTACGTTTAAAATACACTGGCAAACGCTCCAGCTTACTGTCATTACAATGCGGGTTGCATTTTTTTGACTTGATCGTCAGAGTGCCCCGAATGCTAGTTTTGGGACCCCTAACGCTCAGTTTCGACACTGGTCCAGTTTGAGGGATGTTAGAACTTTGAACATCATCTTTAAAGCTATCTGATAAGGATTAAGGAAGCTGCCGGTAAACTTGTCATTGTTTGCTGTCTTTAAAAATAAAAAATACTTGTGTGGTCTCAATCTCCCAACGATCTTGCAGCGCATTATCTTTGGAACAAAATATAAAGCACTTATTATTATCTGTTAATCCAACTTAATTAAACGAAGATGCCCCTCTTTTTCCCCTTCTTTTTCCAAATATAGGATGACAGATAGAATCCTCGTCGTCATCCATTCATATTAGGTCGAGAGATCGTCACATTTATTATTCAAAAGGTAAAGTAATAAAAAAAGACCAATTAACCAGCAAAAAAGATTATGAAAGTTAACCGATTTCACTTTTCAGCACTTGAAGATAATTTAATCTAATGGGGAAATTAAAAGATGCCCTTTACAAAGGAAAAAAGCTTCAATTAATGTTTTGTTTTTCGGCCTTTGGTTGGTAGCCATGGGTGAAAATGAAAGAAGTCAAGACTCCATGCAAAAGACGACGAAGGATAAGAGAGAAAGAGACGAGACATTTGTAGATGAATTAAAGGGGATGACACCTCAAAAGTTGACCCACGACCATACAATGTCCGTAATTCGGTAATTTTATGTTGATCCATCACAAGTAAATGGATCATTATGTCAGTGTTTGTAACGATTAATAATTTGTAAATACCATAAGATGATTTTGATGGTATGATATAATGACTCTCTAATAACAATAACAATAATATTACTATCATAATCACTTAGGTATAATGAGCGATAAAACTTACACTTACACCATCGATAATGACGTATAACACACTATAAGAAAAACATTCTTTCGCGACAAATAAATATGTTGCTACTTACTTACTTTTAGTCACAGTAGTACTGTGACAAATAAGTATAGCTAAATATATATTATAGCCACTTTTTATTTTTGGCATATTAATTGAACGTTGGGTTTATATATTAAATAATTATTTATTATGGTTAACGAATCAGTAACATCATCATCATGCATCTCCGGTCCTTATTGCAACCTTATGATGGTCTAGAATCATAAAATATGACCATCATGTCATCATTTTCATCCAATAGGAAATTTTAGAAAGGTATATTTTTACTGAATTTAAAATTTATCTGTCATTCTATTGGCCAGATCACAAAGTCATAATTAATCCTGATGAGGATAAAATTTGAGATGTAATTTTGTCTTTAAAATGAGATTACGCATGATAAAGATATCAATGCACGGTAGCAAAGTGCTTATAAAGTAGTCAAGCAAATCAAAAACCTGAAGATGGTTTTCTCCGTTGGTTCACAGTCATGTAGATAATCTTTGTCAAGTGCTGATACGGGCATAACTATACATTGTGTCACATCCAGTGACACACAACCTTAATCAGCAACGTTGATTATAATGAGTTTAAATTGATTATGATGTAAGAATGACCGAACTTTATGTCACTTGTTATAATACAACAATACGTTGTGCTCGTATACGTATCATTACTCGTGACGTCGAACCTGAGACTAACTTTAGGTCCAAGCCACGTCACCGTATCCAATAAAATGGTGTTCAAACGTCAACGTTGCTACTCTTTTATGACGATTCAACACAGAGAAACATTCTTTGTCATGTTGAAAGGTGATGGAAAGTAATGTAAATGCATTGTATGGATATAGTATATGTATATTTTTATATCATACTACGTACGTACTATATATTATGAATGGTCCATTATTATACCTTATCTTTCTTTTTATCATCATAAAAATAAAAAACAAAAGGTTAGAGGCCACTGCTCTCTCAGTCATCATCTGTAGAAAAGGGCATAATTGAGTCACTCAGTAGTCACTAGCTATTAGGTCGACCAACAATAAATGATACTCTTAAGTCTTCCAAATTTCCAACCTTGAAATTTAGAGTTTTGTAATGACTTAAACTCTAATTAAGTGTAATTTGATCATTTATATTTACTCTAGCTAATATGCATATAGTAACCGAGCGTTTACTGATATAACCATTATTTATGGACATCCCTCCATAGACGATCCACATATAAAGCAAACGTATTGTCCATATACGGCATCTCCACAACATCTTATCATCGGCTACGTACTATTAATTTACTAGTGACTGATATCTATGATCATTTATCAAAAATTCACTTAATTGATTAGTTCTAGAATTAACAATCAAGAGAACCGTCTTTTTAATTCCTGCAGAAATGATTGGACTCCATCTTTATGACTTATATTTTTTGCGCTACTAGTCCTTGAATGATGCCAACATGCCGGGATATTGGAAAGCTTCACAGAACTAACTTTTACTGCCAAATCAAATACCACCTCTAAAAAGACATGAGCCTATAACCACATCAAGATTAAGATTAAATCTATGAATGGTCATCTTATGTTTCAAATACATTCTCTCGTGAAGGAATTAATACGAGATCATCATATGGAATCAGTCCAAGCCTTATGTGATCATATCACATATAAGTGCAACCACTCAAGAATTGAACACTAACAGCCCGAATAATAAAGCAGTCACACTCTAAGTGTTCATGTGCACTAATAATGGTTTGACTATAAAATTCTGACTTTGAGTCAAAGACACCATAGACTTATTATGTAGGTATTTTCACCATAGACTCAAATCATCATGTACATAACTCTTATGCACCGAGTCTATGGTCATATACCGAACCCCCTTGAAATATTCTTGTGGAGTTCATTTAGATGCATACTACTAATCAAATGAAAGGATTAATAACACAATATTGTTTTTTCGGACACCGCTCCTAACAATCGTAAGATTTACTATGTAATTAGTGATCACTTCACATATTTATCGGAGTAGTCCTTCTGAATTGCTCTAGCTATAGTGCTACCTTAAAAATCTGTTTTTTTATACTATGGATTAAAAAAAGATAGATCAGTGACCACTCATGCTTATGTTGATTCACGAACCTTTTGATCTTTAAATTTTTGTATTTGAATCAACTAACTCACTTAAGAATTTGATTAGTGAAGAGAATGTCTCGACTCATTTTTTTCAAAGAAAATAATGTTTGATATATATTGTCCCAAAACTATACAAGAGAGTACATTACACAGGGCTAGCTCCTACAAAAAACTATACGTTTCTTCTAAACGATTTACAAAAGATTTAGTACGGGCTAGAATGTTAATTATATAGCCAACAAAAAAACGAGTCTTGAGTAGGACTTCAATCAATGTCTGTGAAAAGCTCCTAATGAATTACGCCAAAAACGAAGCACAACAATTAGATTGATTAAGGTTTTTTTTTTTTTTTAAATTTTCAAAACCAAATCAACAATTTTGGTTTGCAAAAGATGAAACCAAAACCAATCGTATTAACTTCGGTTTGGTTTATCATTTCATCGGTTTGGTTCAGTTCGGTCTCTCGATTTACAATACAAAAAGTCCGACAACCAAATATAGTATAAGTTGAGCACAAAAAATACATTTACCCGATTATAGATAAAATTGATTCCATCTATTTTTTTAATTTCTTTTATAACTTGAGAAAGGGACACAAAGAAGGTTCGGAGTTTCTTAAAAAATGTTTAAACATTTTTTCTTCTTAATTTTGTGTCTAAATTAACAAGTTTGTATAAAAGCCAGTAGCCACTAGTTTCAGAAAATAGAAACAACATTTTGTGCTTGCTTAATCGAATGGAAGGTAAAACTTGAAAGTGAAAGGGTTTTAGGTTTTCAGAAGATATAGCTATATAAAAAAAATATTTTGATGGACATTTTTTTGGCCCAATATTGTTGTAGTATTATCTTGGATTTCTTTTCAAAAGTATAATTTGCTTTGACAACATTAAATTTTTTTTTTTTTTTTTGCTTATAAGTAGAAATATGTATTGTTATGGCTATCGGTTCGGTTTCGGTCCGGTTCGGTTCTTGATTCCATTAGTTAAAACCAAAACCAAACCAATTAGAGTCGGTCCAGTTCGGTTTTGTGTCGGTTCGGTTTTACAATTTTTAAAAACCATTCAAACGGTTCGATTTGTTTCGATTCGGCCGGTTCGATCAGTTTAAAAAAATAATGAACACCCCTACAAAAAAAATAAAAGAAAGAAAGATGGAAAGAAAGAAAGAAAGAAAGAGTAAATTAACCGGTTTAAACCATTGAGTCATACTAACTCATCAACTCACCCAATAATTTAAACATAATACACGAGTCTATCCAGTAACAAGATTTTAAAGTTGTGTATAATCATGGAAATTTTATCTGCAATATGATTATCTACAAATTAAGCTATATCAATAAACACGTTATCAGATCGACCAATTAATAAAGAAATTAACACCTAGCCGGTTATATATTATATATTATAAACACGTAACCAGAAAGAAGAAGCACTAAAATAAATAAAATTAAAACCGACAGGTGCAACATGGGATCATATGTAATAAGGTTCCAAATATAGAAAAAGGCCTACGCACAACTTTGAAGCTAACCACATGCAAGGGGGAATCATATCAAATCAAATTAAGGGGAATAGGTTTTTAGCCATTGGTCTATGCAAAAAGTGGTTTTAGCAAAGAAATGATTTTTTTCTATGCAATCACCCAGAACTATTATCCGCCCCACATTGAATTTATCATGCACCACGCTAAAACAGATATTTTGAAAGCCGATTTTGAAGTCAAAAGCAACTTCTCTCATATAGTGTTTAAAAAGTCGGGTTTTTTTTCAAAAACCAACTTTTAAAAAATTGATTCAGTATGATGTATGGTATGTGGTGTTGTGCATTTATTGGTAAACATGGACGGCTGCAGAAATTTATGGATACGAGTCGAAATTTGTTATATTTTGTAACTACTAAACTTAGTCTTCTATGTTTTTCTCAATACAAGTCAATACGTACGGATCAATATATAAAAATAAGAAGATCAATCTCACATAACTATATGTAAACTGAAAAAATTCCCTACTATGATATATTTTTTTGCGGGTCGTCTGAGCCATATAGCATCAAGATGCAGCCGCCCCTGTCGGTAAATTCGCCGTAGAGGAAATAAAGCCTCCCCAATCTCATTTTGCATTGAATACGGTTGCTCTTCCCGGGGGCGGCTACAAGATTTTTGAAATATGGGTCATGATTCAAGAATAACATATCCTATTATCAGTTAATACATTAATTTTAAATTTCCAAGTATAGATACGGGTCAAGGGTCAATATTTTAAATTTTTAACGGGTCAGTTAGTACATATTAATGATAAAATTTTCAAAAGATGAAAAAAAAATACACCGAATTTTTTTTGGTTTAAGGGTCAGTTGGGACCCACCTTGGTGCCGCCGCCCCTGGCTCTCCCTGAAAATCTCTATAGAGTAATGTTACGGACACTACGGATATAACAATGATTAATACAACGGTGATCTGCACCGTTGATCATTTAGATTTACGTCATGATCAGTTATGACACATCATTATCAACGGTGCAGATAACCGTTGTGCCCGTATTATTACTCATCTCTATATGAAGCACCAACCACTCCATCTAACTCTCCAGGATTCAAAGTTTACAAATACCCTATATTGTTAGATGATGATTATACAGGATAAGAAAGACTTGAAGGGCTCTCATACAGTCATACGTACTTTATCTTTCCTTCATACCGACAAGTTTTCTGTTTTTGACAAAAACAATCTTTTACTCTAAAATGATGAGTCTTTTTAACTTCAACTGTTGGTTGCTGATCTCCCATGACTATTGGAGCATGGTGAAAGGACACGTAGGTTCATGATGATAGAAAAACGATGCAAACTTGTGGAAAAAAACTTAAGGACATAGGGTGCTACAAGACATTTTGGTCGATCTATACCTATTTTTTTTGGGTAATCACTCATTGACGGTATATATGAAGTCACCGTATACGTAAAACAATGGACCTAGAACATTATTTGATAACTGAGTTAAAAGTTATAATTATCATTGGACTCTCTAATAATATTAATCAATAAAGCAAATAAATCAAAACTATAATTAGATAACTATAAGAGAGACGTAATATTTATATATAGAGAATTAGGTAGAAAACACATTTTGGAATATGTTTGAGTAACAAGACATCCAACTACTTAAAATAGTAATGATATGGACGTACATACTTGGTTTGTCTTGTGACAAGTAATATGACATTAATTAATTCAGACCAGATTGATCATATTAGATTACATCTTGATCAATTTAGATGCATTATGATCAATCGCAAGATATCACCATCATGTCATTTCGTCATGCAAGACAACCGCCACACAGATCAATACTCATTCTTTTTTTATAGGGAGAAAGAGAACTCCTATAATTTTTATAGGCTAAATGACAAAAAATACCAAAAAAAAAAATATATATATTTAAAAAACGTGCTGATGGACGGAGTAGGACGCATGCTTCAACTTTTTTTTCTTCTCTTTTCTCATCCGTTTCAAACAATCATATCTTTTGATCTCTAAATGCGATGAAAATTTCACTGAGTTTTTTTATTTTTTTCATGCTTTCATTTTGAGACTTGTTTCGATATAATTACATCGTGTTTCGTGAGATTCACTGTCGAAATTCACTCGGTGAATCTCGATAGTGGATCCCGAAAAGCAGTGAATTTCGACTGTGAATTTCGAATAATAGTGAATTCCGACAGCGTATTTTTGGAAATCACGTTGAATGTGGTTCAAAATAAAGAGCCTGAAAAGTAAAAAAATTGGTGAAATTTTTTTCAATTTAGAGTTCTGGATTAAAAAATATGATTGTTTAAAAAGATGGATGAGAGAGGAATTGTGTTGATTTTTTTTTTTATTAAAAAAGAGGCGTCCAGAATTTATAAAAAAATAATCTTGTCTTTTACGCAAAAGTTTGAAAAGTTGTTATTCTTTCTAATTGATGAAATTTTTTTGTCTTTTCTCTCCAAATCCCCCTATTATTTTATATTTAATTAATGGATAATTTAAGTGATAATTCCAACATCTCTTACCCTTGTCACTCTTATAATTAGTTATTAATTATACAATGATAAGTATCCTACCACATGTCTAGCTAATGCAAATATCTTGGAGCTTACTCAATCTAAATTATTGGTGGTAATGAATCATCGAGTTATTATTTTATAACCTATATAATATTTTATAAAGGAAAACTTGAAAAAAAAAAAAAAGGGTTGTTTATCTTTAAATTCCATTGATTAAAAAAAAACCAGGTCATATTAATTTGCTCTATATTTTAAAAATTGTGATTAACCGAGGTTGAAGTTTTGGGGATAAAGGTTTCTCTCCATTGATATGTTAAAAACTTGAGGTAAACGTGCAAATCTATATATGGAACAAAACAAACAAGAAGATGATTGCTTAGTAATCAACTTTCATCTCAATGTGTTTAGTCCTAACATGATACGTACTGAATTTTGTGCTAAGGATGCAACATATGGATTGTCACACCACACGGTTGGAACACTATGCAACTCAAACTTGAGTTCAAACAGGAGTTGTTTAATCCAATGAAATTCATCTGCTAGATTGGATAAGGTTCTAAGCTCAAATTCACTGTTAGTTCTTGACACCACAGATTGTTTCTTTGAGCTCTAAGACACTAAAGATACTCCACGATAAACACAATATCTATCAGTAGACTTTTTGTCATATGAAGAAGTATCCCAGTTTTCATCAGAGAAAACATTCAAATCTAGTATGAGACTTAGTTTAAAATGCATGCCCAACCTAGAGTCCTTTTAGGAATAT
This sequence comes from Gentiana macrophylla, assembly GCA_026214975.1. Taxonomy (NCBI): domain Eukaryota; kingdom Viridiplantae; phylum Streptophyta; class Magnoliopsida; order Gentianales; family Gentianaceae; genus Gentiana; species Gentiana macrophylla. The sequence goes on from CM047805.1 coordinate 157,700,103, forward strand.
CTTAGGAGTCTCTTCAAAGCTTGCCAGTTGCGCACGGATTATGCATAAATTGACTGAGTGTTCACATCATAGGCTATGTTAAGTCTAATGAATATCAAGTATTGCAAAACACCCATTGCACTCGTATAGCATTGGGAATCACTGGAGATTCACCTTGTTTAGGTCCTAGCTATTTTCTAAGAACCATTGGAGTTGGACAAGGCTTGAGATGCTACATTTCTAAACTTTTTAGGAGTTGAAAAGCATAGCTTGATTGTGTCAAGTATAACCCTATGGAGTATCTGGAAACCTACATTCCTAAAAAGTGAGACACGGTACCCAAGTCCTTTAGTGAAAACTTGGAGTTCAACAACTTAATAAACTTATGAATGAGAGTTGGATCATTGTCTGTAGAAGAATACCATCCACAGAAACTAGAGCAAACAACACATGACCTTCCGATCTAAACATAAATAAGGAATTATCAGACAATGATTGAACAAACCCCAAGCAAGAAACTAATTTTTAAGTCATCAAACCAAGTCTTTGGTGTCTGTTTAAAGCTATATAAAGATTTCTTCAACCTACAAACATATCATGGTTTAGGAAGGTCCTCAAAGCCTTCTGGTTCGTGAGCCATTAAAATTTGTTCCTGAATAGGTCCATTTTGGAATGCATTATTGATATCATTATGGTTGATCGGCCAATTCATGGAAGCTGCTATGGCCAGAATAATTCTAATAGTAGAGAATTTTGTCACTAAACTAAAGGGTCTTTGTGAAGTCTATACCATAATGTTTTTCTTAAAGGAAATATACCATAATGTTGATTGTGCCCTTTAGCAAGTAACCTTGCCTTATGTTTCAATACTGTTCCATCTAGTCTGAGATTCAACTTGGACACCTATATATTTCCAACTGGGCTTTGACTTGGTTCTGGTCTCACTGGTTCCTAGGTTTTATTGTGAATGAGAGCTTTGTATTCTTCATCCATTGCTTGCTTCCACTCTGAATATTTTAATGCCTCTGATACACTAGTTGGCTCAATAGAAAAAAGCATGAGCATTAGTGATACCATATGAGTAGATCTTTGTCTTAAAGATACCACTATTTGACCTAGTTTGCATACGATGAGTTTTGACTTGGGATGCAACAATTTCAGTTGTGAGAGGTGGATTAACAATAGTAATAGTATAAAAGGTGGAATGATCGGACTTTGGACTTGAGGAAAAACTATCACAAGAAACATTGGCAAGAGTGGCATATGGTAAATGCGAATGACTTGGACTAAAAACTCTAGTTGCAGGAGATTGAGCAGGGGATGGATGAACATGGTCAGTTTGGTGAGACTGAGTAATAGCTATGATCTCTTCCACCAGAACTTTCATGATTAGATATTTCAGACAACCCCTCTAACTGATTGGGTTCAAAAAGGGAACAATGATGTGAAGGTGGTTGGTTCTATGACAACTTGTATGTAAGGCCTTTGAATATAAAGCCATCTGAAAAGGGAAAATGAGACTCATTGAACACAACATTACTATAAATAAAGATCATCCGTGTAGTGTCAAGACACTTATAGCATTTATAAGAGAGACTTAACCCCAGGTTAACATAACTTTTTTAGTGGAGCTAGAATTTTGTAGTGGGAAAAGGTCTACGATGTGGGTACACAACACAACCATAAACTTTGAAGCTAATGCAGTCAAGTCTTCTTTTTAGAACACTCATAAGATTATCTATCTTGGAGCACTGGTGTAAGAAGACACTTAATAATGGAGACATAGCCCTGAAAATTGTGCCACTAGAAGCTCAAGGGCATGAAAGTGTTCTGGAAAGTTTCAGTTAGATAACTTTAACGATCACATCAAACACCACCCCAAAATATGCATTAGTATAGAATCACACCAAGATTAACATTAATACATAAATGGTCTATATATGATTTAATTAGATTTTCTCATTACAATAGTATTATGAGATCATCATATTAAATCGATACAAGTCATGTATGTGTGATTTTACGGTGGAACGGTTGTAGGCGGGTTGTATGTTCGGTAAAAACTCGTCTTAAATTTATAAACCGAAACACCCCAAGTATAAGGTTCGTAGTATAGGATGTTAACGGGTCGTCCTAAGGGAGTCGAATGTTTATCGGATTAAAGTGCAGTTATTCTATCGATTATGTCACAAAGTATTATCTAAAACTAAAGTCTATACTACTATAATATAAAAACGATGAGTAAAACTAAACTCAAACAGGAAACAGGAAAATTCAACTATGGACGGGCGTTCACCAAGGGTGGACGGGCGTCCGATTACGATCTAAATGCAGAAAATATGCAGAAAAACAGGTAAAAGCTAGGGTTTTTAAAATAACTAAACGTAGCAATCAAATTGATACGAACTATTCGATTTATCAAGTAATTAAAAGGAAACGGCAAGGCAACGGGAATCCACCAATCAACCAACCCAACCCCAACTAGATGGCAAGTTAAAGATACGATTTTTAGTAATGATCTATCACGAATTCGATTAAATTCCTTAAACAAATTCTAGGGTTTCGTTTTCTTTCTCAAGCAAAACTAAACGGCATGCAAAATAAGATCATGAGATCGTCTCCAATACTCTACTCAATTAATTATAAACGATCTCTCGAATTACAACTAATTGCATCAATTGAAAGACTAAGGCTTGAACAATATTCTCATACAAATTCAAAGCATAAAAGTAGTTCCATCGATCTTTTGATTCAAATAAAACATAAACAATAAAGAACAATATCCAATTGATGAAAAACTGTAACTTTTACTCACTAAACATGTAGCTAAAAATCATCTAGTTGGTGTTGATGTTGATCGGTTTCATCCGTTTGTCCCACCGTGATGTGCTTAGCCAACAATCATGTTGTTGAACACGATTATTGGGTTGGAAGAGTTCATCTCCTTCGTGTATATGCAGTGCGGCTCTTTGCTCGATATTAGGTCTCTCGGGCCGTGTGTTTTTGATCCTCTTTAGGGTCTGAATAGGTCGCTATATAGGAGGATTCGAGGCGGCTAGGGTTAAGTCGGCGGCGGACGCCCGTCGGTTTGGTGGGGCGCCCGCCCAAGGATCTTGACTTTGCTCCAGGCGTCCGTCCAAGCTGCGTCCAAACTCTCTGTATGTGATTTTCTCTCCTGGACGCTCGTCCGATGCTTTGAACGCCCGTCCACTGGACGGCCTTGGACGCCAGTTCAGTCATCAATCAAATCTTGATTTTCTCATCTCTATCTTCAACCGACTTCACATTTATCTCTTTTCCTTCGTATGAACTCGATCCTTGACACCATTTAATCCTCTTTATAGCTCGAAAATGTATATCTACAAGGGGTAAAAACATGCAAACTGTAAAAATATATATATATATATAGATAGAAAATGACTAATAAACCACATAAATAATTTCGAATTTGCATTTTAATCCTTTTCATACACAACCCTCAATATTTCAATTAAACTCCTACTTTTCTATAAAAAGTAATAAAATACGAAGAATATTGTTACGGAATAAAGCGATAAAAACCATAAAATTCACCGTTAACATTGTATCAAGTGATATACATTACAATATTTCATTTTTACTCTCTTTCAGATAATAAACTTTTATCGCGTGTGAGATGTTAGAAATGAAAAAAATGTAACGTATGACGCTTGATACAAACTTCCTATAACAATTGTATTGTAAAATTTATCGTCTTGTATGATCCAATCATATAAATATCGCAATAAGATGTCCAACATAGTCGGCCCGAGCCAAAGAATTGCACACAGGGCACTAATAATGGTGTCTAAGATAATGTACTTCAATTAAATTACTACTATGGATCTAAATATTAAAGAGTATCACAATAAACCCATCGTAATCACATAACAAATTTTTTGAGATTTTTTAAGATGTGGAACTTTTTATAAAGGGTTTATGACGTAGATTTAAATGTATAGAAATAATCATTGTGACAACAGAATTGGTGATTATTACTATCAACGATACACATCTTTATATTATTTTCATGAAACTAATCATGGTCTCTTGATAGCCAAGGTAGTAAAGTTTGGTGAGTGAAATGCCTCCAACCCACACCTCAACCACTAATTATTAGTTTACATTATCATTATTCCATACAGTGAGTTGCTTTACTCCATCACAAATCATGGGAACATTATTTTTCGTTTAAAAACATTAAATCTGAAATACTAATTAAGCACGAAACAAATAGCAAAATAAACACGGCTCCATATATCGTTTTCTGTTCACATACAATAATTGATGGATCAATATACAAAACTAACTAAAATAAACTCTTCCCCAACCTAATAATATCTAAGATATTTTTAAACTAAATAATAATATACTGTATCTAGATTTAACATCTAAATATAAAATTAGGTCAGCAATGAATGTTAGATTCTTCCCCTTTGTAAAACAAAAGTTTTTTTTTTTTTTTTTTTTTTCATGATGATGATAAGGCACCTCGTCATGATGGCATGTGTTGGATGGATCATTGGATTACACTAGGCCCCACATAATATGCCGTCCAAAACATGATATGATACCCAAGATCCGACAATAATCCAGATGGGCCTCCACTTGATGGAAACGGATCACCGGTTTAATGAGGATGCGTGTAATTATTGAATAAAAGATTAAATTATTCGATTAGAAGAAGAAATTATACAAGCGCAATACTGCGATTGCGATGGCGACAGTTCCGGCAATGCCCCGGGATCTTAAAACGTGCATGCACGTGGTGGATGATGATGCTCCACTGTTGATCAAGTCCATTGCACCGTCGTATATCATCGTGCCGCTCATAGATGATGGCGTAAAGTTGTTGTTATCGTTTCCGTTGCTAGTGCTGTTGCTGTTGCTGTCGCCGTCCGGTGGCTGATTTTGACTTCCCGATGATGATTTTTGGCTGCATATTATTTATGCCATTATTATATTAATTTCACATATATATAGTAGGAAATTCACATAAAGAAATTAAATGTCAATTCCATATAAGATAATCTGTCAATGTATGGTGTAATTTAATTAAAATTATATCAGCAGCTCAGCTCTATTGAACTTTGGAAGAATCTAGTCGTAATTAGTCAATGGTATTGGTACATTCGAGAAACAAATAAAAAAAACAAAGAAGCTCAATTCACGAGGTGTACAGAATACTGTTCTTGGCAGTTTACTGTTACGTTATTTTAACGGCTATAAAAACATGGAAAACGACGTTACTTTTACTCAAAAGTCAAAAGTAGTAAATATATAGTCGGCCGTATAAATTTCATACGTGAAAAAATACTACTGTAGTAAAAGCAAAGGGCGTTTAGGGAAATTCACCTGGTAGCAGGTGACGGACAAAACGTGATGATATAGTCGGCGCCGGCACAGGTGAAGGTACTGGTCTTATCATCAGTCGGCCGCATACGTGAAAAAATACTACTGTAGTAAAAGCGTGGGCACGCGCTCGTGATGAAGTCGGCGCCGGCACAGGTGAAGGTACTGGTCTTATCATCATAGGCATAACTGTAAGCGCGTGGGCACGCGCTCTTGAAGGCCATTGAGTAAGAAGACGGTTTGCAGGTATCCGGAGTACTATACGCGCCGCTGCAGCAGTACTCGTCCTGATTAAACGCGGCACATGCGCTTTTACACGCCACATCTTCCCCTCCTTCAGCCGTAACCTTCAACGTCGTTGGGCACGCGCCGTTCAAATCCACCACGCAACCGGTTGTCGAGCAATTATCTCCAGACCCCCCTTGTGGGACGACCAACAAGGGCAGATTGTATCCATCAACAAGGCTGACGTCGTAGAAATCCATCCCGCCGTCACCGTCGAGCTTGAATTCAGCCAGCGTAACAGGGAGAGCAGCATTACTTCCGTCGCACTCGATCTTTCCGGAGCCACAATCGCCGGTGAGGCAGGTGAATTTGCCGGTGGAGTCCTCGGAGCAGTGAGTCCGAGCCCAAAATCGGCCACCCCAGGCAGAGGGCGCTTGGATCAAATTGGATTCACCTTGCTGAAGTGCAAAGCCGGTGGTGGAAATCGGTGCACTTCCAGCACCAGATAAAATTCCGGGCCATACTGTATAAGCGCATTTATTCACCAGAGTGAATGTTGCTGATGCATCAACTCCTGCAAAGATCCAAACAAAAATTTGCTTTAAATCATCATCAAACAATTGAAAGATGAAAAAGTTTAATTGACATCGCCAACGTCAATTAAAATTACCAATTCCAGTCACAATCCAAAATAAAAGTGGCATCTTTTGGTCTTTTACCACTTAGACGTAAGCTAAGAAGCCACACAAACAGAATTTAAATAATAAAAAAAAAGATGAAGAAATAATTTTACCAGAAATATGTTTGTTATTTGTGAATGCTAAGAGCAGGGCTAGAAGATAAAGTTGAACCATGTTGCAAAGTAGCATAAATATGTTGAGAAAAAAAAAAAGAAAGAGGTGCGGAAGAAGAGAAGGAAGAAGCAAGTACTTATTTATTGTTGGCGAAGATTAAAATTAGGAAGTAAAATAAAAAGGGGATTTGAGGAATATTTATAAGGCCTTGGTGAGGAAGAAGAGGAAAGTAATATTGTACATTGTAAAGCCAACGGAAGATATTTGTTGGGACCAGGAGATTTAAGCCGGCGATTGATTTTATTTAAAGAAACAGATTTTTTTCCTGAACCCTCAAGAAAAAAGAACAAAAAAACAAACAAACCGACTCCCTTGAAAAAAAAAAGAGCAATGCTAAAGCCTACGAAAATAACACACGAAATGGTCACACGAATGATATGGTGGCAATAAAAAAATATTAAAATAAAGCTTCAAAGACCATTTTGCTATTTCCCCCTCCTAAAAAAAACCTTTTTTCATTTACCCCCTCCCCCCAAAGAAATAACCGTCCCAAATTGCTATCAACCATTCTCAAAGACGTTAAGGTGTGTCGGTCTATTTTTTTTATTTTATTTTTTATTTATAACTTAAAAAAAAAAAGCTGAAAAATTAATATTACTACTCTCATATTAATTTTTGTATCATTTTTTAACTTATCACTCATATTAAAAACTTGATAAATTATCCACTTCGATAAATTAACAAATATGTTTGTTTATCTTACTTTTGTAAATTAACAAATTATCCACTCTCATATTTGTTAACTTGTGTAGGCATGCACTTTCTGCATCTTAATCAAGAAATATGTTTGTTTATCTCATCTAAAAGTAGTTTAACTGATGATTTCCTCACAAAATGGATGATGGTAAAGAACATCTTTTAAAATGTTCATTATTAAAAAAAGAATCAGACAACTTCCCGCATTACATTCGCATTATATAAAAATCATACGCTTCAACAAAAAGATTGATTCATTCAAAAGTGATGTTTTCTTCTTCGTCTTTAAATTTCAAAAATATACTTCATCGCTCTTTGAAAGCAAACATTTGTCAAGATACAAGATACAAGATCCAAATTGTGCCTCTAAATTTCACTAGAAATTTCACTAGAAATTTATCATTGATTTTCATGGCCAATGAAACGATAATCATTTTGTTGTAGTAGCTCACCAAAACTCATATTTTGCCAAAAGGTAGTGTTGTTGCCCTTTGAAGGCACGCATTTAATCCAAAGGACGCCCACCAACTAAAAGAAAGGTTTTCAAAGCGGAACAAGTTGCGAAGAACTTTAAACGAAAGGTTAGTATGATTTTTTTTTGTCTTGTGTTTCATAATTGTTAACATATTGTCTTTTCTTCTTAGACACAAATCGCAAACTTGAAGGGTACTCCGAATTTGAATGTGGAGCAAGAGGATGATGGTCTTATTTGGTACCAAAACAAGGTAAGGCCTAATTAAGATGCTATCTCGATTTGTTGTATAAACTATAAAGTCTTTTACTTCATTTTTCATTCATTATTCGAGAAATATTCAAGAGAAATAGCATTTTAGGAGACAAGGATTATTCTAGTACTCCAACCAATAGAGATAGAAGCTATAACTCATATTGCTATGAGCAAGGTGGATTTTCTTTGAAACTATATGAAGCATGATATTATATATTATGTATTACATTCGTGATCTTTATTGTTTGTATACTTTTGAAATAAGTACCCATTGTGAAGATATGTCATTGAGCAATCCAACTTGGCAAAATATGAGTTTTGGTGAGCTACTACAACAAAATGATTATCGTTTCATTGGCCATGAAAATCAATGATAAATTTCTAGTGAAATTTAGAGGCACGAATTTGGATCTTGTATCTTGTATCTTGACAAATGTTTGCTTCTAAAGAGTGATGAAGTATATTTTTGAGCTAGTACGAAGAAACATCACTTTTTGAATGAATCAATCTTTTTTTGTTCAAGATATATGATTTTTATATAATGCGAATGTAATGCGGGAAGTTTGTACAATTCTTTTAATAATGAACATTTTAAAAGATGTTCTTTACCATCATCCATTTTGTGAGGAAATCATCGAGTTCTAACTACTTTAAAACAGATAAACAAACATATTTCTTGATTAAGATGATGTGCATGCCTACACAAGTTAACAAATATGAGAGTGGATAATTTGTTAATTTACAAAAGTAAGATAAACAAACATATTTGTTAATTTATCGAAGTGGATAATTTATCAAGTTTTTTAATATGAGTGATAAGTTAAAAAATGATACAAAAATTAATATGAGAAGAGTAGTAATATTAATTTTTCCGTTTTTTTTTTTAAAGTTATAAATAAAAAATAAAATAAAAAAAATAGACCGACACACCTTAACGTCTTTGGAGAATGGTTGATAGCAATTTGGGGCGGTTATTTCTTTGGGGGGAGGGGGTAAATGAAAAAAGGTTTTTTTAGGAGGAGGAAATAGCAAAATGGTCTTTGAAGCTTTATTTTAATATTTTTTTATTGCCAGCTGGAATGAATCCATATCATTCGTGTGACCATTTCGTGTGTTATTTTCGTAGGCTTTAGCATTGCTCAAAAAAAAACAATTTACTAATTTTCTTTTCATTTATAATACCTTTTCTTTTCTGATACTAAACTAACCAAGTCACAGTATGAATGTAGCAATTCAAACCTATCCTAGGGGAAGTTATTGTGTGCTGTCTCCACACGGTGCGAAGACACCGTGTGGAACCATACAGACAACACAGTTTAATTATGTATTTAAACTGTGTGGTTCTGATCGTTTCACCCGTCACTTCATTTTAAATTACTTCACCACACAATAACTTCCCCTATCATAGGGTGGAATAGGAAAAGATTCAACATGTAACAATTAAACACATCAGTTTTATTTACAGTGACATTATATTAGATTATACGAAATCATTAAAGGAGAGACGGATATGAATTTCAAAAGATAAGGATAATGATATAAAAAAAAAGACATACTTAGAAAAGATGAACAATGATGTTGTCTATAACTATCAAGGTCGTTGCTTAACCGGTGGTATCGGGCCAGTAAAGTGACGGTCGTACAAAAAAAACAACCTCCTTGTTACTGATACAAACTAACATTCCCATGTTAAAACTATCATAAATATTGACAACAGAATCTCAAACACAAGACAATACGATATCCACTAATACTAAAAACTACTTACACATACTAAAAAAAAGAAGCTATAAGTACGAAAATCAACACTTTTCTCAAAATGGGTCTCCCCTCTAAATCAACAAGGAAAGTACATGAATATAGAGCATCATAAAATGATATATATCTGGTACAAGAAGAACTCTTTGATGTCCGACATTGAAAGTGGGGAAAACGCATCACCACCATATAAGTGTGAGACATAAAGGTCTTGTCAACTCGGGTTAGTCATTTTAGACCAAACGAGGACGACGGTCTAAGCAGTTGACAAGACCATTTATGACTCATATAGCGCTACCAGGCCTGGGGTCTGGGGGCATTTCAGAATTGTATTTAGAGCCGACTATCAGACGGATCTAAGTCCCACATGCCACCTCTAGACAAACCTAAGTGCCACAGGCCACCTCTAGAGCCCTATGGTAGAGACGACTGGGACAAGTCCATAGGACAAGTCTTGGCCGTCATGGCGAGGACATCAGTCCCTTATAAGTGGGGGGAGAATGATGAAGTTTATAGAATTATAAACTGAAAGTAAAATGCGGAATTATCATTGACGAACTGAAAGTTACAAGTTAAGTTTACAATGCTTCTGATCATGGTATTTATAGCTTCATACACCTCATGAATCAGTCAGAAGTAATTACAAACGGTTACAGCAAACTATAACTGAATAACCGTTTTCTACACTATACTATATTGCTCAGCAACCTTCTATTATATCAGCAGTCTGCCGAGTTCAGCAGACATACTGCACTCAACATTCTCTTCAGCCTCTATACTGTAACACCCCCTCAAGCTGAGAGTGGTATATGAACAGCTTGCACTTAGTATTCCCTTCAGCTATTGGTACTTTGAAATATCTTTGAAATTCCCAAATTTTCTAGCAGATAAGAGAAGATAGGTGCATCCAAGGCTTTGGTGAGAATGTCAGCTATTTGTTCTTTTGTGTTGACTGGAAGCAGTTTGACAAGTCCAGATTTTACTTTGTCTCTTACAACATGACAGTCAATCTCCATATGCTTGGTTCTTTCATGGAAGACAGGATTATAGGCAATGTGCAAGGCACTAGCATTGTCACAAAATAAGATAGTAGGCAGTTGAACTGGAACCTTCAAGTCTTGAAGAATGTAAATAAGCCATTGAATTTTACAAACTGCATTTGCCATAGCTCTATATTCAGCCTCTAAAGAACTTCTTGCTATAGTGGTTTGTTTCTTTGCCTTCCAGTAGATTGGTGCATCTCCCAAGAACATTATGTAGCCTGATATGGATTTTCTTGTTTCATGACAACCAGCCCAATCACTGTCTGTAAATCCAGTACAAGATTATTGTTTGCTGGAAATAAGATTCCTTGACCAGGATTGGCCTTCAAATACCTCAGCAGTCTGTGTGCTGCCTTCATGTGATTTTCAGTAGGAATGTCTAAAAATTGACTTAGATACTCAACTGCAAAAGCTGGTCTGGTAAAAGTAAGATAGATAAGTTTGCCCACTAATGATCTGTAAGCACTATGATCTTCCAAAAGTGGTGAATCACCATGCTGTAAAGTTTGTTTAGACTCCATAGGTGTCTTAGCAGGTTTTGCTCCCAAGAATTCATATTCTTCTAGGAGATTAAGAGTTTATTTTCTTTAAGAAATTGATATGCCGGCAGGAGTTCTAGCAGCTTCAATGCCTAGGAAGTATCTCAATTTTCCAAGATCTTTAATAGTGAATCGCTGATGTAGGGCATCATTGACCTGCTAAATCAAGTTAATCAACTGCTCACTGGGGCTTGTTGCTATGATGTCATCTATATAAACCAGTAAAGCAATAAAAGATTGCCCTGACCCCTTTGTGATTTGATTGTGGTCATTCTTAGACTGAAGGAATCCTTGAGCTTCCAAAGACTCAGTTAACTTGCAGTTCCACTGTCTGCTGCCTTGCTTGAGGCCATACAGTGATCTGGTTAATCTGCAAACTTGATTTGGTTTAGTTGCTGCACAACCTGGTGGCAACTGCATATACACTTCTTCATGCAAATCTACATGTAAGAAGGCAGTGTTGACATCCATTTGATGTAGATGCCAATTATTTGTTGTTGTTGCTGCAAGTAAAGTTCTGACTGTAGTAATCTTGACAACAGGAGAAAATGTTTCTTGATAATCAATACCATATGTTTGAGTGTATCATTTTGCTACTAGTATGGCTTTGTATCTCTCTATTGAACCATCAAGATTGTATCTGATTTTGTATACCCACTTGCATCCAATGGGTTTCTTGCCTAGGGGTAGATCAACTATCTCCCATGTATGGGTCTGTTGTAGAGCTTCAATTTCCTTTTGCATTGCTTCTTTCCATTCATCATGCTTGATGGCTTGATTGTAAGTCTTATTATGCTCTTTAATAGCATCAATAGCATTAATGAATATGGCATAGTCTGCTGAAAGATTATCTAGGTTCATGACCTCACTCAGCAGGTGTGGGTTCTGCTGAACAATGTGAGCCCCTCCCTGATAAAAGGTTGGTGATTTCCTTGTTCTTGTGGACCTTCTTAATTGTGTGGGTTCAGGTGCCTGGTTAACTGGTGCATGCTCTTCATTGGATGCCTCAGCTGCAGCTGACCCTGTGTCTGGCTGGTCTGTTGATTCATTCAACAGATCATCAAACTATCCATTGCTGGTAAAGGGACTGGCATGTCAGCAAGATGTCTAGGTTTGCCTAATACCTGTTGAAATAGAGGGAAATAAGTATCATGGAATTGAGTATTCCTAGCAACAAAGACATATTTGTTGATAATGTCTAAAAGAATAGCACCCTTGGATGTATTTGAATTTCCAAGATAGACACAAGTCTTACATCTCGAGTCAAATTTCGTCATGTATTGCTGAAAAATGCCAGAAAAAACTAAACAACCAAAAACCTTAAACACATAATAATCTGGTTTAGTGCCATAAAGCACCTCATGTTGAGTGCTTTCCTTTAGCAGTGGTGTGGGTGTAGCATTAATTAATTTTACAGCATGTAAAATACAAAAACCCCAATATTCTATAGGTAAATTACTCTGGAACCTCAGTCCCCTGGCAACATTCAGCAAATATGATGTTTCCTTTCAACAATACTGTTCTCTTCAGGTGTGCTGACACATGATGTCTGGTGTATGATGCCCTGCTGAGCATAAACATCAATGAGCTGGAACTCAGCTCCATTAGCAGATCTGATAACTTTGTGAAATTGTATGGAAACAAATTTAACAAAAGATTTAACAAGGTCATAAGCTTCAGATTTGGGCCTTATAAGAAAAACTCAAGTAAATCTAGAAAAATCATCTACAACAGTGAGAAAATATTATTGTCCATTCACAGTATGCTGTCTCAAAGGGCCCCAAATATCCATATGAACAAGATCAAAAACAGAATTTACAGCAGTTTTACTTAATCTAAATGGTTTTTTCTTTAATTTTTCCATAGGGCAAACATAGCAGATGTCATGATTGCAAAATCTGACATCAGCAGACTGTGAACTAATGACTTGCAGTCTCTTATCTGGTAAGTGTCCTAGTCTGTATTGCCATAAAAGGGCATCATCTAATCTATCAGATAAGGTGTGATTCTCTACAACATTACCATGAAAAAGTCTGATTGGTTGATCCATGACATAGAGTCCTTTGTGTAACTCGATCAGCTGAACCAATCATTTTCTTGTTCTTGTCCTGTAAAACACACTTGTTAGCAGAGAAAACAGCTGCACCACTACAAGAAAAAGGGTTTTCAATGACGGGTCAAAATTACGTCACTAAATGCCACATATAATGACAAGACCGAAAATGCTTTGTTAGTTGATGACAAATCATGTTTATCGTCATTAGCGGTCATGTTTCTCGTCATTAGCGGACCAATAAAACAATTTCATCTCATTATATACATTTTAAAATAAAATTTAAACTTTGTAAACTTAAAAACAAAAACAAAAAACCAACCCACCCAGTTTTTTTTTTCCAAACTCTATCCTAGCCATCTATCAAACCAAAAAAAATGTATCAACGGAAATAAAATCCATTTACCCTAATCCTTCGTTCTCCAGTCCGCCGCCGCAGTTCTTCACTCTCGACACTCCTCCGCCGTTGTACTTCACTCTTGACTATCCGCCGCCGCCACCACAAAAGTTATCTCTCTTCTCCGTTTCCGTCTTTGAAACTCCATCGCCCAGCTCTTCTATCATCAATTTCCGCCTACAATCGAGACTAACAAATGGAAAAGCTACGATAAAAGAAGAATCGTTAATTAGTGTCATTGCAGGCAAGATTTCCTCTCTTGTTTTCAATTTCATTCCTTTTAAATGATTAACGCAAAATTTCTTATTTTTATGTTATCGTTTTAATTTTTTTTATTTTTTTTGAAGAGTAATGGTTATATAGTGTCAGCTTCAAATGTTGTTGTTTTGTTCGCATATTTGCCGATGTAAACTCTTTGCTATGAGTATTAAGTGTCTATTGTGTTTTCATGGCTCTGAGACGGGAATCATTGCTTCAAATGTTGTTGTTCTCTTCGCATATTTGCTGTAATTCAATTTGTGCTTTCTTGTATATTGTTCAATTTCTTAGTTACTTTTTCTTTGTAACTTGTTATTCAGGATCACAAGGAGAAATTACTCGTTTGCAGTTGGAGGTATGTATGCTAATTGCTAAAGGAGGAGGATTCAGTCAGTCTCATGTTTTTAAAGAGTTAATAAATTCAGCAGTCTAATATGGATTTCTCCTTGTGATCAAGAAGACCTTATGGTGTTCATTGCTTGGTCTCTCATTCCACTTAGATTGCTTGGTCTCTCATTCCACTAAGCAATCTAATTCAGTCAAGAAAATACATTCAGGTCTTCTTGGATTTCTCCTTGAACCGTTTCAGGGACTTAGTGGAATGAGTTTGCTTTACAAGAAGACCTTATAATTGTAACAAGGTCCTGACTTGATAAACTGACCTAGAAGTGTCCTGACTTGTTTATTAATCCTGATACTCAGCTGATTGATCAATCTAATGTGTGCTCCCAATCTGAATGTATTTTCTTGACTGAATATTGTATCAACTGCTAGAACCTTTCTTGACATATTCTGTATAAACCTTTTAAGATTAGAAGCCTGGACTATTGTTATAAATTTGCTATAATATTCTTTTGGCTGTAATATTTAACATTTGCTGCTTGGATTAATTATCAGGTTGCTTTTCAATAAGTCAGATTGTTGCTGAATTTGGGTTTGATCAACTATATAAATTGTTTAATTCTAAACAAACGTTTTAATTACTTAAGTTGTGTAACCAGCATTTCGTATCTTGTTTTGAAATTGAATCTGCCTGATCTTGCATCATATTTGATTACAAAATATTGTCTGAATCCTTCTTAAGCAAATTACTCTTAAATAGTGATAAAGCTGTTTTTGTACTTTTACATAAAATAGTACTTGAATCTTTTGTCAATACACATTGCAGCTGCATGCCTGCATTCTGTTTGATAAATAAGATTAAAGTTTCCTTGTATTAGATTAGTTTGATAATATCATAATCAGCATTTGTTCAACCTGCTAGTTGTTTTATCAATAATAATGTTTTAATCTAATTTGTTTGATCCTTTTGCAAACGTGTTGTATAATTTTGATCACACTATAAGCACTTTTTGATCACATAGGTTTATAACACAAGCGTAGAATTTTATGCGAATAAATGAGAATAATGGAACCTTGAAATGGATTTTAGCCTAATCTCATGATAAGTTGTTATCGGTCCAGAGTTCCCATAGGTGGACTTCATGAGGCCTTTTAGGGAGATCTTTTTTAGAATGAAATAATTTTGATTCATCATAATGTGGTGAATTTATTAGTCTGTGTTGTTTCTTCATCTTCCATGGTATTTTGATTCACTCAATTGCTTTTGTTATCAGTCTTAGGAAGATAGATTACATTCTTCATCAAATGCATTATGCGGTTAGAAAATGTTGTAGAAATGCATTATGTGTTGTGTCACTTTGTTGTGACAATTTTGTTATTAAACTATCATTGACTAGTTAAACATTTTTTTGAGTCGTACTGGGATATTTTCTCTACTTATTTAAATGGATGTTGACATACATGCTCTATTGCTCTCTTCGAATGTTTTCACCTTTGTGACTGATGCATTCTAATATGGTGCTCCAAAAATACAGGCCAGGAAGGCCATTACAACAACCACTAGATATAACTTAATATTGTAGCATTTGAGTGTGGAATGTGTACTTTATCATTCAATTGTATCAACATCACAATGCAATTTTTAGAGGATTAAGCTATATTTACAGTGGCCATTGGATACTGCATTGCTATATGATCTTGGCTTTTGCTCTTTGCTGCCAAATAAACTTTGACGATATATCCTTGAGGAGACATTGATGTATGATGTCAAAGTAAAGAAATTTCAAAAAACTCTCATTGAGCAGACCTCAAAAGAAAGGAAGGGTGAGTAATCTCAGTCTAGGAAGGTTGCTAATGGACTGAAGCATCCTCTCAAAACTGGCTCTCTTCCAGCGTAAGAACTAGACCCCGTGATCTCGTACAACTTGCTATGGCATTGTTGCGTTCAATTAGTCCTTGTATGAAACCTTAACAAACCATTGTTATGACTTGAATGTTATTATTTTCTGAAAATATTGTGTTTTAAGCTTTAGAATATATTTGAAAACCTGAGAATTGACAATTTATTTCCTTTATAACTTGTTGCTTTGACATGGTGTTTCAATTATCAGAGAACTTTGAACATGTAGTTTGATGTCTTCTTTCTCGTGTTTTCTACCGAATCTGCATTCTGGAAATCATCACCTAATGGGCGGCAAGAATGGGTCTTATGTGGCTCTACTTTGTCATCAGAAGAAAAGGTTTGCTTTTCTTTAATTTTTCTGTTCCAGCAGTTATTTTTATAAAATTACACTTCTGCCTTATAACTTGGTTTTTCATGTGAACTTGATATAAGAGCATAAGATCTTGGCTTAGAATTGGAGTGCAGTCTTCTTGTTGTGGTATGTTATGATCATGACGTGCTACTGTGTTTAACTTGTTTAATATTCATTTTAAATTTTTGCAGTATTTATTGGCCAAATTTGCCGACATGTGTGGAGCAACTTGTTCAAAGTTCTAAACACCAACTGTGACACACATAATTGCAAAACGATGCAAAATGATTGGTTTTATTTTGATGTAAGTGGTGCGATGTGCATGATAAAGAGAAAGGAGCCAAAATAGGTGAATATGGTTTTACTAGCATTAATTGCAATCGTCTTTTGAAAACAAATGAGCCATTTATTTTGGCCAATCAAGCTTCTCAAGTCTTTTAGGTGAATGACAACATTAATAAAGGCTGGCATGTTGTTGTTAAGATGCAACCTCGGGATCTCTATGAAATGGTACAACCAGTAGAAGATGAGAGCATTAATACAGATGATTTGGGTGAAGCATACCAATATTCTGAATCTTTCAACTATGATTGTTGTCACTCAAATTTAGCTGGTATTATCTCTCGTGACTGTTCTATTTTTACCCCTTCCTTTGGTTCTTGTGAAACTCAGCTATGTGCTTTAGTGTTTTCCGTAAAATCTGAGTTTTTGTGTTTGTGTTATCCCTTGACACATTATTTTGCATAAACCTACATCTATTAGTGCTGCACATAATTTTCCTGCACATTCCATATTGCTTGTGCTAATCTTTTGCTAAATCTGCTGCACTGCTGTGCACATAACGTGGCTATTGTGGGGTTCACCTTGCTGGCTGTATTTCTTGTTTTACCTTAAATCTGGTGTTGTGCTCCAAATTTTCTGCACTTTGAATATTGCTGAATCTCTCCATCTTGATCCTATTATATTGCTGTTTATGCAATGCTGTTTTTGCTTGAAGATTCTCTGCTCAGATTGACAGCCTTGTGAACTAATCTGCCTGTTTTTGTTCTTAACTTGTGTGGGGCTTCTTGTAGATGGTCAAAATATTTTGAGAAGAACGGATTCAGAGCCAACAGTAGTTGACATCACAATACCGAAAAGAAAGAGAAAAAGAAACACATTTTGATGGTTTATCCTAACTCTTTTTGATGCGGCATAATTTCCTTTGTTTTGGTTAGATGATATTTGATCCATCTTCACTTTCCTATTTATTCTTCATTTATGCCATATATCTACGTCAATGTTTCGTGTTATTGTCAGGTTTCTGGTTTAACTTGTTCATGCTCTTGTTTCATCATCTTAGGTGAATTGGTGCTGAGAAACTTTATTCCAGGTAATTTTATGGATGTTTGGGTTTTCATAATCTCCAGTTTGTAGGTGTCAATTATTGTGATTTCGATATCTGTGGATGGCACTAGTTATGGGGACGGAATAAAAAAAGTCTGGGTTGTGTTAAAATTCTTGTAGGTGAGAGACGGTTCGGTTTTACACAAATAACATCTCCTGGTCAAGTCTTTGTGTTGTGGGACTATGCTGTGTTGACTTATTTGGTGTTATCTAAAAAGTGATATTAACATCTTACCAACAAGCAGTTTAACACTAATTACATCTCCTGAGTTATATCTGATATATGTATTGCATAATTTCGTTCTGGAGCTATTGATTCATTTAAAGATAATATCTATTCTAACCGTTTGCTTAGCAAGTCAATTTAAGAGCTCAAGCTTGTTAATCCTAATCTGATTAGTTTATTATGATTGTAAGTGCTTTAATTCCGGAAATAAGAATCTTATATCTTGTTTACTAAATATGAGTAAACTTTAACTATGTGTGTTTTCTACTGCCGTGTATATGTTTCTAGGTTTTTTTTAAAGGTTTTGATGCATTCTGAGGAGATGTGTGAAAGGATTGCTATCGATCTTATCCTAAGATGGTTCAATTTTGCTGTCAAGTAGCTTGCTTCCCATGAACCGCCAGTAATTGAAGGTGCTTAGTGTTTTGGTGATCAACATTCATGGTTGTTAGATATTTGTCATTGAGGATGTGATATTAGAAATTCCTACCATTATGCGTCTACATGTAGCTTTTCTTTTTGAATATTTTAAAACAACTATACCTCAATGTGTATATGGGATACCTTGGTTTATATTTTGGATATATTAATGTTTGTTGATGCAACAAACTGTAGGGCGTTTTATTTAATGGTTTTGATATTCTAATATTTCTTCATAATCATTGATACTTTCATGGTATGTTTGATGAGGGTGAGTTATTTACAAAGAGCATTAATGAGGGGTAAATGACCTTAAAATGATGAACTTTTTTGTCAATAAATTGTGTTTTAGTGACGGGTAATTATCCTTATAATAACGGGAATAGTCGTCATTAACGGGTAGAAACTAATATTCAAATTTAGTTCTAATGAGAGGCAAATAGTATAATAATGAGGAAATTATCCATATCTAGAACAATTTTTAATGAGAGTCTAATCTCGTCATTAAATCTTTGATATCTTTAATGACGAGGCGGGTTCTCGTCATTGAATGCTTTAATTAGAAGGGCGATTATGAGGGGGGCATGATGGGGATTTCCCGTCATTAAAAGTCTTTAATGACGAGAAAAAGGGATATAATGACGAGAATTCCCGTCATTAAAACCCTTTTTTCTTGTATATGATTAATAAAAGAATGTAAAGATAAAATGTTATATTTAAAACCAAGAATGCAAAAAAATCATGTAGGACCGGTGACGACGGCGCCGCCGCTTTTGAGGCAAAGGCACTAAGCTTCCCGACCGCTTTTTAGTTGAAGTTCTTTTTTTTAAAAAACATACTTATTATCGATATTTTTCATAAATAAATATTTTGGTTATCGTTTGCATAACGAGTTATCGTCATTTAATTTATGTTATCGCAACGAAAGGGGGTTCGACCTACCCGGTCAGGTCGAGGTGGGTCGAGGGGGCAACGTCCCTTCGCAGGGGTCGAGGGGGCAACACCAACTCGTGGGGTTTCGGGGGCGTGCATGCATTAGTTCATGAAGGGATATGCATTTTCAGATACATGCATTTTCGAATCGATATGTCATTACGCTTTCATGTAAGGGTTGCATGCTTTCATCCGGTGAAAGCGATGGATAACCCTACCTTTCGTCAAAGCGAGTACTTCCATTCGTTTATAAGTACTTGCAACATATAAAAGGCATAAGTATGCAGACGAAAATTCATAAGTTTGACAACATTATCAGAAAAACTTTGAGTGTCATCGGTTTTGATTCAAACAAGTCACAGTTTGAATCAAACACTCCATCAGTATCACGAAGAGATTTTCATTTGATCCCTTGTGACAAGTCGTGTGATTTAAACATCTCTTAAAAGACAACGTTATTAACGTGCCTTGGAATTTCTAATTCTCTGTCAAATCCTAAGTACTACATTTTTTCCAACACTTATCGCGTATTTAACATCCGTAAATGCAAAAAATTAATAAAACTTGTTTGTATGTTTTTTTTTTTTTTTTGGCCAAGTAATTTTTTTTATTGGAACCTTTATCGATTAGAGTAAAAAAAAATAGGCCTTTATCAAAAGAAAAATTAACATGCTATATTAGGTTGGATTGGATTAAATCTACACAATTTTTTTTTCTTTTAGCGAAACATGTACCGTTAGGCCCTACGACACCGTTGGGCTTAAGACCCGGGTCTCGCCGGCCTCACTACAGGGCCGGCCCAGCCGGCTGAGGGTTTAGCCTTACTTGTCCTATATGTGTAACAAAATCATTACTTCTATTAGATAATCCCATTTTTATGCCAGATGAAAGTTTTGGATTACTTAATAGATTTAATGATCCTACAATGTGATTTGTGGCACCAGAGTCCAAGATCCATTGCATAGATCTTTACTAAATTTAAATCACTAGTCCCTTTTGCAGGTGAGTAGTGTGTAACAATCTCAGCAAGTAGTCCAATGGCAAATCCTGCATGTCTAGGAGGATCAGAACTCAACAGAGCCATCAACTTGTCAAGTTGTTGTGCAGTAAGATTTGGAAACCCTGGTCTAGCAGACCTATTTTGGGCCTGATCTTCTTCTGATGATTGTTCTTCCTCTACCAAATTAGCCCTTTTTGACTTGAAACCAGGAGGATAACCATGTTTCTTGTAACAAGTCTCTTCAGTGTGACCATTAAATCCACAAAACTGTTAGGAAATCACTAGTTTAACGCAGCGGAATTTAAAATTTTGATTTCCTTTTCCAAGATTGTCTTCGTTTAACACAATAAACACGTTAAGTAGTTCGACGGTATATACCTTGGATGATCTACAAGATCGTCGCTTTGAACGTCAACGGAGAGTAGCACTGTGCGCAAGCCGTCCACGCGTCTGACCTATATCGATTATCCACATGAACTCCTCGCCGGAATCTCCTTGGATTTCTATCAGAAAAATCCGGCTGCTAGACCGGCCTTTTTTTCTCTCTCTCTCTCTCTAACTCTCTATTAGAAGCTCTCTATTTTACTCAAGAACTATTAGTTCTTGGAATTGTGATGATACAAAAGAGCTAGCCAACCTCCTCTTATATAGAGGTATGGTGCGCCCCTCCCATCTCCCAAACTGATTGGGATTAGCTTCTAGAAGATAGATGAAAGAGAAAAACTTTATATTAAATAAAATCTAAATATTGTCAATATCTTATATTGAATATATTTATCTTATTACCATAAATCTATTTTTCCAAAATCAATTAATATCCAATATTAATATTATGGTAATCTTATTAATTAAAGTGCACAATCCAAGTGTATCTTATACCCTTATGACTTGCACCCCAGCCAATTAATTGGCTTCCCGGAATATTCTTTAATTAATATAATTTATGTATAATTAATATCTTGTATTTTATTTATTCATAATAAAAAAAATACCATCATATTGATTTACAACTATAACCTTTATAGTCCTGGGATAAACTTTCCTTATTTGGCTATGAACTATAACCGCATTTTAATCCGACTCTATGTTCATATGTGTGTGACCCGATAGACTTCCGAATATGTTGGCCGTAGACACAAAGTGCAAATTACGAAAATGACCTTCATGCCTAACGATCACAGGATAGCCTCTAGCAACACACCGTAACCCCAATCATCGGAAGAGTCAAATGCAATGACTACTACATTGCATCTTCTTGGGATTTTTTAGGTTTGGCATGTGCATCAGTGACATAATTTGGTCTGTTGGCTGTTGGATTTTTCCCTGTCCATTCTTTTGTGACAAGATAATCATAGAATCTTGATTCTTGGCCTTGTTAGCCACATATAACTTCTGTCTCTCAAATTTAATTGTCATAGCAAAGGCATCATGGAATTCTGAAAAAGGCACCATCAGCATCGCCTATGAAACCATTGGTTCAAACTCATCCCTTAAACCTTTAAGGAATTTCATGACATGTTCAGCCTCTATATGACCCATTAGTGTGCTGACTGCATTGCAGTGACATTGAGGATCACAAGAACAAACTGACACAGGCTTGATAGTCTTGATTTCTTCCCACAGAACCATCAATTTTGTGAAATATTGATTGACAGAACCAGTACCTTGCTTCAGCAGATGCATCTCTTCAAGAAGATCTGAAAGCCTTAAGGCATCAATCTTGCAGCAAGATTCTTCCAAACTGCATGTGCACTCTTGAAATACATCAAACTTTGTGCAATGGTGTTCTCCACAGAATTCAGAATCTATGATCTCACCATTGTATCACACTGTCTCCATGCATGAAAATCTGCTGAATCTGCTTCTGGCCTTTTGATTGTGCCGGCTATGAAGCCAATTTTATTCTTGGTGATTAACACCATCTGTATAAATATCTTCCGTGGATTATAATTGTTGCCATTCATCAATGGATGAACAAGTACCAAAGATGGATTCTCATTGGGATGGACATAGAATGGACTGGAGGGACTTATTTCTTGTTTCTTAGCTGCCATGGCTATCAAGAACTCCAAATTCTTGTCAAAACAGTGATAAATCGAGGAAAGACGATAAAAAATGATCAAAAAAGAAGGAAACACTCACAGTTTACTCTCAAGAAACTGGAAAAACGCAGAAAAGATGAAGAATACTCTCAAGATTCTTATAAAAAATTTAGAATGTTCAGAAATTCTCAAATTCTGCTCCGATACCATGATGAAGTTTATAGAATTATAAACAGAAAGTAAAATGAGGAACTATCATTGATGAACTGAAAGTTACAAGTTAAGTTTACGATGCTTCTGATCATGGGTATTTATTGCTTCATACACCTCATGAATCAGTTAGAAGTAAGTTACAAATGGTTACAACAAACTATAACTGAATAGCCGTTTTCTACACTATACTATCGCCGCTTCGCTCAGCCTTTCTATTATATCAAGCCGATGCCGAGTTCGGTGAGACATCTTTGGACTCGGCATTCCCTTCGACTTTCTATCATGAATGAGAGAATGTGATATCTACATTGGAAGTGGGGGAAGCGCATCACCACTATATAAGTGTGAACATAAAGGTCTTGTCAACTCGGGTTAGCTCTTTTAGACCAAGCGAGGACGACGGTCTAAGCAGTTGACTGGACCATTTATAACTATTTTAGCGCTACCAGGCCCGGGGTCTTGGGGCGTTACAAAATCCTTATCTAGATCCTCAAAACTTTCATTTCGGGCATCACATTCCTTTGTTAAATAATGAGAGAGCTCACAATTCAGTAAGAAAAAGCATAATCAACATGAAACTATTAGAATATCCGAGAATATTTTCATAGTTCTCTAATTGGAGCAGACCGTAAGTTATTTTTATCTATAAAAGTATCAATAGACCTGAGGATTGTCGTAAAGTTGAAAATAATGAACAAAAGATACCAAAGTTTTTTATCTACAAGAACCTCATTTACGGTTGAGGTTTTATTTATAATGCTGAACAAAATGTAGAATATTATCATTCAATTCATCATATCACGTGTTCGTTGGGCCGGCAAGGCCAGCCCATGATGAAGAAGGAGACGGTCGTCGAAGGGCCAATGATTCCCGGGGGCCCAACATTACATGTTCCGCTAAAGGAAAAAAAATTCGTGTAGATCCAATCCAATCCAACCTAATATAATGTGTTTTTCTTATTTGAATTGATAAATGCCAAAAAAATATTTGATTCGATACAGGCCCCAAAAAATTCCTTGAATTAATAAAGACCCAAAAATAAATTATATTTATACATAAAACAAGTTTTATTATTATTATTTTTATTTGGTTGGAAAACTGAGATTTTGAGAAAGAATATACTTTTTTTTTTTACGCACATGCACACTGTCTCCACTGGGACTTGAACCCGGAACTTTCGGGATTACAACCACAACACATACCGCTGGGTCAATGCCTTATTAAAAAAGAATATACTTTGATTGGTGATTTTGCATCTAAATGTGCTGCAAGAACGATCTTGAAATAGTAATATGTATGTATGTTTTATGTATATTTATGAATTTGGTTTTTGTTTCTAAATATGTTAAAAAAGAGATGTTGAAATTTTATTACTACAATATTTTGAGGCTATCAATGACCTAAATTTTGTATCTATAGAGATTAAAAGCACGATGTTGAAGTAATATTTTATAAATATGTTTTCGAGGATAAAAAACATTAAGAACTAGAAGACCCAATTTGGCGAATTCACAAAATGCCTAAATTTTTCTAGGGCCGGCCCTGTGTGTCGGTCACATTAAAATTATATCCTTTTATCGGATTTTACTTATCTATGACTTGTTACATGGCCTATAATTAAGGCAGAACTGCGCAGGGAAAATTGATAATTACTATTTGTTTGGTGTGGACTGTGGTGGGTGTTGTTCAACTAATCGAGTAATATTACAGCAAAATCGTTGGTTTAATTTGGAGAAATGAAAGAAGCAAGAAATTAATGAAGTATGGCACACGTTTTACCATATTCATATTTGGTGTTTCATAGTCCTCCTTTTTTTTTTTTTTTTTGAAAGGAGTCCCCTGTTTAAGTGTTCCATCCTTGACCTTGAGAGAATATATTGGAGCAGAAATTAATTAAGCTTGCCCATTATATTCATTCATTCATTATATGGGCAACCAACTATTTGACATGCTTGCTGATGCATGCAACCTTGTCTTCTTCAAACACGGGTAGATTATCCCCTGGATATGACCTAATGGTGAAGGCATGGGTGCGTAGTGCAGCCTCTAACCTGTTCTAATTTGGAGGTCATTGTTCGATTCCCGTAATGGGGTTGATTCCGATTGATAACACCCTTCAGTGCGAGAGGTTTCAAAGGCAATTAAATGTTGGAGTCTTAGGTTCTCGATTAACCTCTCTCACTTTCTGTGGGATCGGGGTGACCTTAGCCCAATAGTAGGGTTTACAATTTTTTTTTTTTTTTTTTTTTTTTTTCAAACACGGGTAGATTTTTACATGGACACTCTATTTGGGAGTGAAGTGAAGTGATAGGTTAGGCAGAGCCATCAGAATCATACAGTTATATCTAGAATATAAATTGTGTGGCTCTGATCATTTCATCTGTCACTTCACTGGAAGTACACTCACCATGTAAAAAAATTCCCCTTCAAGTACTACTCTACCCAATAGCATGGCAAAAACCGTTAAAGCCACATTTGAAAATCGGATAATTCTAACGCAGAGAGTCTCTATTAGACTCAACTTTCAGACAGAGACATATCTACATGTGCCAAGGGAGGGGTCGCATGACCCACTAAGATCCGAAAAATATATTTTTAATATTAATTTTAGCAAAAAAAATATCGTTTTATGGTTAAAAAATATAATTTTAGGTTCCAGTTACCCCACTGAAACAAATTCTCACTGCCGTCGGACGTGTGACATTTGTATAAACAGACAAAAACTGTTTCGTCCTCCACAAGGATGTGCAGCCTCAAGCTAAAGAAGTAGGGGGGGGAAAGCAACCAGAGAAAGCAAGAAACAGAGAATAACCACACCTTTAAACATGGAACCAGATATATTTAACACAACAATCAAAATTTTTACTTCTATACACATATGCTTGCAAGACGCCACTGACAATGGGAGTTCGCATTCAAGATTTTTCACAACAGAAGAAAGATAGAAAATAAGAAATGATGTTTCGGGCGGGCTACTATATATAGAATGGTGATAAATTTAAAACGATGTATGCAAGCCATCTAATATATCTAATGCGTTAGCTTTTCGATGCTCAATCCCTCCTCTACCAGGGGTACTTCCAGTGCTCCTGCTGCTGAGTGCCCACACCCTTCTCCTCTTTTGGGCTACGGCAAATTCCTGGCTTTTGCTTCTTCCCGGAACCGACCTCCGTCGTGTCATCACTTCTTCTAACAAGCTTTTGTCTTCAATAGAAAGTTGTCCACTTTGGGTTCCACCATTACCAGTTATGGGACTTGGTCCTCTGCTGCTAACTGGAGATTTCGTAGGAACTGTCTTTGGATATTCATCGCGGTATCTCACCACGTAGATAAGACGATGAAGCCAAGTTACCAGATTGAGAATGTACGAGTCCATCTTCTTCTTATCAGCGTGATAAAGTGTTTGTAATCGAATCAAGTTGTTGCTTGTGCTTGCCTTCTTGCCAAACTCGTTCCTGCGAAACATGGCTACCTATTAGGCTCTTCATTCAACTAATTATAGACAGGACAGGGACATTTTTAAGGGATAAGAAGTCTACTCACCCTGTATTTGCCCACTCACCAACCCATCCAAAGCCTTGATGTGCTCTGTAACCATATACATGCACAGATCAAAGGTATTAGCACTTGTCAATTACCAACCAACAAAATTTCTTACGGAAAAAAAGATCCAAAAATATACAAGTGCTAATGCAGCCATTAGAATATTAGATATAGTTATGATATGCACTGGAAAGAGCAAGAAGTTTACATACTTTGTAGTATCTGCAGCTACCGGAACAAGCCAGCGGAGAATTTTTTCCATTTCAGTCTTTATTTGAGGAACTGTAAACTTTAGAAGGCACGAAAAATGTCAGCACGTGAGAATAAATAATGTGCAAAGGCGTTTACCTAATAACCTAGTTTATCAAAATGCATAAAAATAAACAAAAACAAAAAAAGCGACATGTAGACTAGGTGAAACGATTAATGCCATGTATTATGGTTAAAAGATATAAGGAATCAAGATTGCAGGACAGTGGTGTGCACCTCTTCTGTGGGGTCCATTGTCTGCAGAGAGGAACGCAGAGCTGCCTTAATGGTGGGTGGTAAACCATTATACAATGAATCTCTAGTATTTGGAGGAAGAGAGGTAGGGCGTGATGCCTAATACGATCCAGAAATCAAGAGAGTCATTTTCAATACAAAAAAGATAGTAAGAAAAAAGAAAAGATCGACAAGATTTACAGCTTACAATGTTATCTATCTGGGTAACTAGATTAGCATAATGTAAAGCAAGACCAGCTGTGCCAAGTCGTTCAGTTTTGTCAAGTTCTTTTCCATCAGACCTTAAGCCTGTCCATAATTGCGATAACGTTACATCTCAAAATAAAACTAAATGATGTCGTAAAATTGGCTAGCTGGAATTCACATATGAAGGAAATCAGATCCTTGATAAGATTGTTCTTTAAGGTTAGTTTTGAGGCTTGAAAGACCTTGATTGTTCAGTAAACCAAGTGTGATGAATTACCAAGTCAACTGAAAGATTCAGTGTGAAGTTGTTAGGTAATGCCGTAATGGTAGTGCTGTTTTGATGCCATAAAAAAGTTATATTTATGTTTGTCATACCATTATCTCCAAAAGCTTCTGAGATTTCTTGATGAATGAATGACACCACATCAACAAGTTTTTCTACAATCTGCAGTAGAGAAAAAAGCAGCAGAAAAAATTGAACATTACAAGATTGTTCAATTTGTGAAGGAAAAGGCGTTAATCATGTGTATCTCATCCAGCAACGGTAAGGTTTACTACATCTTTTATCTATGCTTTTCATAAATTCATACAGCATGCAAAACAGTCTCGGGAACAAAAGCTAGTTTTCCACAGAATGTGGCGAGTGTTGTATTATGCATACTAAAATCTCTAAGGAATGTCAGTTAGTGAGTACCTCCTCTAAACTTTTAGACCAAAGAGATTTCTTTTTTAATCCCCGAACAAGCTTCCTTTGGTGTTTAACCTCACTCTGTAACATCATGAGACTTTCCCCTACAAATTTTTAAAAATGAAAGTTAATTGCAAGATAATCAAGTGTAAAAGGACAGTCGTTAAAAAGAAAAGTCTATGACCACCAAAATATAAAGAAAAGCATCCATCAGCCATAAGGAAGAAGTGAGAAGTCAAAGCTGCTTCTCCAAAACTAAGTTAAGAGGAACAAGTGGCTAAAATCAAAAAGTCAATAATTTTCTACACCACAATTAATCAATTTAACGAATAAAGTAAGATGATGACAAAGTCTCTCCTGCTAAAAGCAATAAAGTAAAACACTTGAATGGTTCTTTTAAACAATTCAAGTTGACATTTTCCCTTAATCCACTCAGAAAATCGGATATATGAAAAATGTAGTTATCATGAAAAGAAAAACATGCGGAAATTTTGGTTTTAGCTTCCCAGATATTTTACTCAATCTTTCTAATGTTTCAAGGTTTAATCGGGCAACCAATATAAATGGGGCACAAGGCTGCCTTTTTTTGTCATTGTTTTTTAAAGATATAACCCAAGTTTGTTTTCTAAAACCAAATGTCTTAAACCAGCATGCACATGCTCAAGTAAACTTATGAACAAATAGAAAGAAAACAAAGAAAGCCTTTTCCATTCAAGCTTCCAACAAACGCCATCGTCCAAATCCATAAGACCCATTCAGGGAGAGAAGAGGCACACACACAGAATAAACCACCGAAAAATTAATTTTCCAACTTCACGAACATCGAAGAGATACTAAATTTTAACCTTTTCGAGGTAAATGTAAGGCGTCCACTTCCTCAAGCTTCCGGCGGTAATCTAGTTCAAATCTACCCAAAGAATGAAGTTCATGGTACAACTCCTGCAGCAAATAGACAAGTTAGCCAAAAACATAAATTCTATTCATTAATCAATATTTGGCCCAAAGAAAAAAGAAACTTCTATTTCTAGGGTCAATTTCTTAGCTTACAATATACAAAGTCACAGTGTATCAATCATCATTCAGACATTCAAAAAGTTAAAATTAAATGTATGTAGCATCATGGCTGATATAAAGGAATGCAATCAAACTTGAGCCTTGATCACAATGATTATTACACTTGATTAATGGACAAATCAAATGAACCAGAAGTTCTATTGATTTCACTAAAGCTTGCAAATATACTTATCTAACACAAAGTGATTAGATCAATGCAATAACTATATCAAAGAGCCATAAGTTGCTTCCTTCTAGCGTGTTAACAAGTGTTGGTGTATTCATTCTACACACTCAACTACAAGCTAATAGTTGAGTAAACTAAGCATTACGAACTTGGACAAAGTTTACTAACAGAAACAAGAAACATATATCAAATGGGTGGACAAATCTGCTCAATGATATACAGCCCTTGAAGCAAGACTGACTTGTGCACGAGCATAGACTCAAAAGCACCAGCGTAGATCATTAAAAATAAGAACAGAGATTTAGCATGCTGGACTACGAGAACACTCATATCTCAAAAGATTTTTTGCAGCAAATTCAGGAGCCGGACATTACAGAATTAATGGAAGGCAAGAAGAAACAGTGCCTCTGAAATAGAAATATTGAGAAGGGAAAATCTCAAAATCACTCACAGAAGTATGTTGAGCCAATGATGTCAATTCTTGCACTGTCATTTCAGCCTCTTCTCTTTGTTGCTTTTGATTTAGAGGGTCTGAATCCAACCTGTCATGTCACAACCGACTAACAATGAACGTCTGGACTATGGACATTGGAACGGCCTACCTATGTAAAGACAAGGGAGCCAACTTACTTAGAAAAGAATCGGCCCAAATTATGCCATTGTGGATCTTTACATAGATCACCAAATCTAACTACTTCACGGGAGAATACATCAAATTCTTCCCTGCAAAAGATAACAAGGATAATCAGAAAGTTGGTTCCTTTTTCTTTTCCAAGCAGTGACTAAGCGAATGGAGATAAGATTTGAAACAAAAACACATGATAACAACCTTTTGTCTGCAGCAGCAATACCGAGCAGCTCCTTCATATCTGTTGAAACCAGTATTCGTACCGCTTCTGAATGCATAATGTCCTTTTTCAGAATATGGACATTTTCTTCAGAAAGGGACTGTAATAGATTTGCTCCTTTAGCAATGGTATTAGCAACTTCAAATGCCAATATTGATATTCTGTTTCCCCTCAACCCACACCAGTAATAAACCCACTGTTGTTGTTCAAATTTGACATGCTACTACCCAACGTATCAAGAACTTCCACAGCCTTTTCCAGGCCTACAATTCCAGCCTTACCAAGAAATGAGCCCACTTGAGGCACCTGTAATGACGAAAATCAAAATGAAATGTCAATAATGAAATCAGCTTGATAAATCTCATGGCTATTTCAATAGCGCTTAATACTTACTTTCACTGGGTAGGCTCGACATGTTGTGACAAAGTACTAAAATCATTAATCCAATCACATTTAATTAGATGCAGAATGATTAAAGAGTGGTTTTGCAAGCATATTGGCAAAGGGACATTTCTAAAACTATTAAAGCCATTAGCTAGAAATGCCACATGATTCCTTCAGCCATATAGCCCAGACATGAACATACAGTTTTACATAGTCCTAATCATTTCCAATCAAGGTTAATTAACTTAGGAAGCTGCGTTGTCACCAATTCCAATCAAACAGCAGTGTCAAAATCAGAAAAACAAAAACATAAAATAGAGCTAAAAACAGCTCACAGAAGCAAAGGATTATATGAGTACCATTGTAGAAGCTGTCCGTGCTGGAGTAGAAGGTTTCAATTCTCTCGAAATAGATAATCGTAATTCAGAAGAATCAAAAGTATTAGCAGTTCCCATTTCAAAAGCATCCAATTCAGGATACTTATATGAAGAATCGTCAATTTTATTTTGCCTCACCCCAGAATTTTTCTTGGGTTTCAATTTCCCCGAAAACCCAGAACTTTGCTCCTGATCTTGAAGCTGCGACACCTCAACATGTCTGTTACTCTTCTTATGCACTCCACTTGGGCATATCCCACCCATTTTTCAGCTTAACTTTCCCCTTCAACAGAATTCCAACAAATCCCTAAAAACTTTGACCTGTAGCAAGCAACAAAGTACAGAACCTGAGATATCAAACATAGGGCAAAATCGAAGCTCAGGCCAGCTCAGCCCACGGAAAATAAATACTTACAGAAGCTAATCCTGAATATCTTGAAGATGTAATGCGGTTGAAAGGTTGTGCAGATGCGATTACAGTGTAAATCAAAAGTCTTTGAACATAATAACATCAAAAAGAGACAACGCGTAAGTACACGGAGACGGGGTCAGCAGAACAGAAGGCTTGACTGCACTTTGTTCTTTCTTTATTTTTTTCATTTTATTTTTGGGCATTTTTAGCTACATGCCGTGTGTCTTGTGCATCCGGCCGCGTCGGTGATCTGTCAGCAGATTGATCGGTGTTAGATCTATATTATAATATAGATCTACACACGTCATCAATCAATCAGATCACCGATAATGGCCGGATGCATAAGCATACCTCTAAGTGACTATCATTTCCGTTTATTTTTAGGGAGCACTTTGTTCTTTCTAAATATTCATTTAATTGTCTGAATATTTACTACTGGTTTTGATTCAATTTCATCTTTAACTATGACGTGAGTATCCACTCAAAATATATCCCTTCTATATTAATAAGAAAGGTTTTTTTTTTTAATCAATTGGTGACATATGTAATTTTTTCATTGGTTTTTTTTTTTTAATGTTTAGAGGCCCAGCCCAAAATATTTTTTTCTTTTTTCTATTATAAAAATTACTGTTTATCGGCCCAGTCCAGATTTTCTTTTATTTTTTAGAAGAAGGGTTTGAGTTAAATTGATTCATTTTGGAAAACTCAATTGTATCACCTTTTAATGTGCGAATATATGTAGCAAAGGTATAACTATTTTCAAAATATATAAACCATTAATTTATCACGACACGATCTTTGTATCACGCCAAAAAAAAATTGTGTTTAGCGCTTTACATGAAATATTATAAATTTCTTAAAATAAATTCATTTCATAAAAAATATATATCTTTACACTGGCGATATGATTTATTTCAAGATATAAAGCGCTACACGTATTCTTTCTGCGATCTTTTATATCACGCCAAAAAAATTGGATTTGTGATTTAATGAAATATTAAATTTCTTGAAATGAATTTTT
The DNA here is from genome assembly GCA_026214975.1 of Gentiana macrophylla. NCBI lineage: Eukaryota > Viridiplantae > Streptophyta > Magnoliopsida > Gentianales > Gentianaceae > Gentiana > Gentiana macrophylla. The sequence goes on from CM047805.1 coordinate 157,732,022, forward strand.
TAAGTAAAAAACATATCGTTTATATAAAATATTAAATATCTTTGGAAAAAAAAAAATTATTTCGCCACAAATATTGTTAAACCCATTTATAGTGTATTGTTGATTTAATTTCTATGGAAATTCGAATTGTGTATTTTACCATGGCCGTTAAAATTAGTCTAGATCTGATAATACAAAAAAAAGGATTCGGTAGTGTCGAAATGTGTCGATTTTGTGTCGTGGAGTATTGACAGTGTGTTAGATTTTAATTAATATTCATTTCATCAACCGACACCTGTTGGATATGGCGTCGGGGTGTATCGAAGCGTGTTGTGTCGTGTTTTTGGTAGAACACATGTTGTTGCAAATAATGTCAAAGATAGCTTCATTTTTTCGGTTAAAATAGATTTAAGTATTAATTGAAAAAAAATTGTTCAGTAGTGTTGAAAAGTATCCATACGATGTCGGGAGGTGTCGAAGATGTGTCGGATATTCATTTCATCAACCGACACGTGTCGGACGCCATCGTAATGTATCAGAGCGTATCATGTCGTGTCGGTTGTCGGATACGTATCGTATATATTTTTATAGTTTACTCGGGTTTATTATTTCAGTCCTCTATGATTATTACATTTGCTTATTTACTTTTAATTTTTGCATTTCGATGATTATAAAAATAAATCGAAGCACCAATAGTGCATAGCACACATGCTTTCTTCCTAGTATATAGATATTACGTGAGCCGGAAAAAAAAACGGAAATCAAAACAAGTGGTCGAAACAAACTTAAGAATAATTTTTTTATTGGTTTTGTATCATAAAAAAACACAACAAATGAAAAACAATTTGTTTTAGTTTTTCTAAAATAAAAACTACGCCCAACCGTGTGTATGTATGTATATATATACACTATTAATAATTATTTCGTATATATAAGTAATATTTCTATCTATTATCTATTAATACTTTATCAACCTAACGCGCGTATGTTGTGATTAAAATTACAATAGGACGTATAACAACATAAAAGCAGTTTGTATGGTTTTAATAATCATCTAATTGAAAAATATGACAATATCAACATCATTTTGTGCGTATGTATGTATGTGGGTGGGGGGAGGGGGGTTTGTGGAAAAAATAAAGAAGAGAAAAAAATGGAAAATATCAGAACCAAGTCAAATCAAACCGGACTAGATAAAATGGTGTTACCTAGTTATTGTTTGATTTCAGTTTGTAAATTTATAAGTGTAAAATATGGTTGCCGTCCCCTTATATAACTTGTTTGTTTCGCAATAATTGAATGAAATAAGATGATTTTTCATTTCAATCCAATGCTTGGGTATAATTATAGGCGGCTTCTATTGGCCTTACAATTTTACCGTTGGCACCACACTTGTTTCTGGCACTTAAAAAATTACTTCGAGCACCATGATTATTCTTGTGCAAAATAACATTAGAGACACTGACGTTAGTTTTCGATACTAACGTCACTGACGTTGGTTTTCGATAACAACGTCAGTGTCACTGGCGATATAGTTATGAGTGTGTTATGGATGAAAAATGCCAGCCCACTGATGTTATTATCGAAAAAGTGCATCAGTGGCACCGACGTTCCTAGTGTAGTGTTGAAAGTAAAAAGTAGAAATACATGTGTGGTGCCAGAACTAAATGAAAAACAATAATAAAAAAATATGTCGATAGTAAATACGTGGTGTTAATAGAAGTCACCTAATTATAAGGTAATGGAATTGTTTGAAAAAAGTCCATTTTCAATACCTCAAAAATGGATATAATGGAATGAAAACCGATAAAACACGCGGATAATGAGTAAAAGAAAATGGGGTAGAGCTAATGGTGGAGTGGGGTGGGGTGATTACGGGTGTGTGGTGGGGTAAGGTGAGGTAGAGTGGGAGGGTTATGATAGGTGGGGTGAGGTAGGTTATGGTTAGATGGGGCTATAGGGTATGTTGAGTGGTGTGGGTATGGTAGGGTAGGTTGGGTGAGATCGAGTTAAGTAGGGTAAAGTGGGTGGTGGGATAATGTGGTGGTGAGAAATGGTAGGAATAGTGGGTGTTGGGGCAACGTAGGGAATGGAAAGGAAGGGTACGGTGGGTTAAGGTATAGTTTGGTGAGGTAGTGTATGATACGGCAGGGTAGTGAGTAAGGTAGGGTATAATGTGGTAGGTTGGGGTGGTGAGATAAGGTAGGGTATGATGGGTGGATAGGTGAGTGCACCAGTGCAGTGAGGTTATGAGAAGGCAAGTGTTTGGTAATGAGTGTTAGGGTGAAGTAAGGATGGGTAAGGTAGGGTGGTTGGTTGTAAAAGGTGGGTAAGGTAGGGTGTGATGTGTGGTGAGGTAGGGTGGGTGAGGCCAAGTCAGGCATGATAAGGTGGTGGGTGATAGGGTAATGTAGGTTGGATGTGGTATGGTATGATATGGTGGTAAGGTAAGGTGAGTGTAGGGTATGGTAGAGTTGGGTAGGTAGGCGATATAATGGGTTAGGGGTAGGGTAGGTTAAGGCATGATGGGTTGAGGGGTAGGGTGCGGTAAGGTGATAAGAATAATGAGTGGTGAGCAGAGAAGGGTGTGCAGAGCAGTGTAGGGTGGGTTGTTGAGGTAGGGTGGTAGGGAAAATGGGGCTACCCCACCCCATTCTATCTAAACGTATACACCATCACCTTACCATACCACTCCGCCTTATCCATCACTCAGTGTGTCATATATTACGTAATTTGTTTCATTTAATTTTTTAACATTCAAAGCGCGTTATTAAAAAACATTTTAATTCATATGATTTCAATTTATTTTATACGAAACAAATGTGTCAAACGACCAATTAGGAAATGTTTTTGTTGGACGAAATTAAATTTTATTTTATGATGGTCAATGATCACCAAATTTAGGGCTGAGTTTGGGTTGGGTTGGGTCGACTTGGGTTGAGTTTTTACATAGTATAAGTCGAGTTGGTTCACGAAAAAACTAACCCAAACCAAACCAAACGACTATAAAAACCAATGAGTTGGTTCAATTTGGTTCGGGTTGGTTTGGGTTGGGTTTCGGGTTTCGGGTTTTTATCTATAAAACATACATCTATCCTAGAACTTTTATGCTATAAAATCTACACATGTATATATCGAAATTCGAGTTTCATATTATATGTTCATAACTATAATCGTTAAAGAAAACACCATTCTTAGGAAAGAAACATTAAAATTTCATAATTAAGAGCCCAACAACATATAACAAACCAACAACATATAGAGATTATAATTAAAGAACAATAGTCATAAAAAAACCATACACTGGTTCTTTTTACCGAAGAAAGGTCAAAGAATCGTAGACGGAAACCAAAAATGAAGTGATATCAGTAATATGATGACACTAATTTACTTTGGATGGAATACATATATATATATATATATATATATATATATATATATATATATATATATATATATATATATATCGAATCGGGTTGGGTTGGGTCAATAGAATAAAAAAAAAAAAACACCAAACCAACCTAAAATGCTTTGTTTGGTGAAAACCCAACCCAGAAAAGTTTGGAGTTTAAAATGGTTTGGGTTTTCGGGTTGGTTTGATTTGGATTTTGGGTTGGATTGAGTTCGTTTGTGTTTTTCTGGCGGTTTACCCAAACTAAATTTTAATCTTAATAGTTGAGAATTGATATACATACACGCAATCTTCAATATAATGACATGTATAGTTTGATGGTTATTTACCATCTTAAAATTTGCTTCAATACTAAACACTGATGACACGTAGGATAGAGGATTTGATCGACAACATTATTTTATTTTTTTATTGAATATAATAGAGAGAAAAGGATTTGAAGAAAAGTCTAACATTATCAGTATCCACATGGATCCTCCCCGTTGGGTTGATATGGATGATCAAATTGTCAACTGCCATACCATACCCATTTAAGCATCTCCTGCTTTTCCCACTTCCCATCAATCTAAATTGAAAACCTAAAAATATTATTAATCAAAAGTTAAACATCGACTAAATATATCTCATTTTCTATAAATAATGGATTGGATGTAAATACTTTTGTACTATCATTTTACACTTTTTAATACCGAGACCACACCACATACCATATGTACCATTTTCACACCATTTGTCATTATGTTTATACCATTTGTTATTTTTTTAATATTATTTCATATCTTTGTCGTATGCTTTTCACAGTGCCATTACAATATCGAATACACAACCTATAGAATGATATAAACACATACTACTCCCTAACGCGTCTGGCACTTCTTAAGTGCAGTAGCGTTAAATAGTAGTATAAATAATCGTCGGTTAACCGCTTAGGCCATCATCGTCTCGCCGTTTAAGTGCAAAAACTGCCGAAGTTAAGAGCATTTATGTTCTTACTTATATGGGGTGAAACAAGATTTTTACTTACATATGTGGGATTTCATTCATTCTTATAAAGGATCGACGTCGTCGTGGGGGCCAAGATTTATTTCGGTGTGACATGGGTTAAATCATTACTACCATAGGATTCCAAAGGTGACCCCACCTCTTACGGTGTAATGACACTTGATTCAGATGACAAATGGCTGAATACCATTCTTTAACGCCATAGACCCCGGCCCAGTAGTAGCTTAAATGAGTCATAATTGGTCGGTCATTCTTGCTAGACCGCTGTCCTCCCTTTGGCCTAAAAAAATTAATCCAAATTGACAAGACCTTTATGTTTCACACTTATAAGAAGGTGAGCAGAACTTTTTACTTTACCTACGTGGGATTTTACAACTCCAATGCATAGAAAATAAAAACCATTTATGAGGGATTTACAATTATAATTTCTTTTTTTATGAAAGAGGAATTTTCAACTTATCAATCATACATATACAAGTGTTCCTTCTATTTTCTATGCGCAAGTGTTTTCAGAGAGTTTGTGAATTGTGTTTGTTATTTGACTTGGTCTCGAATTTTTATTCTAAAAACGACTGCCTAACAAAACAAAACTAGGCACCCCATTTGGTGAGGAGAAAAAAATCCGTCAACAAAGTACGTACTAATTTATTTATTTTTTCACTACGTATATATTTAAAAATTTCAGAAACTTATCAAAAATGAATTTTAAGAAATTTCCCGCCCCAAATAAAATATAAACATGTTTTGTAAATCAATAGTAGATGCCCAACTTGAAGAGGTTTTCCGAATATAGAGTGAAAACATAAATGGTATTTCTGGTAATTTATAGAGCTGAGTCATTGTGTACAAATGTACTAGTTTGTTTTGCATAGGAATGTGTGTCAGCAGATTAGATTTGGATATAGCCTATAAGGCCCAGCTTGCAACAGTTGCTCAAGAATTATTATTGAATGTATGAACCAGAAGGCTTCTTCATGATGAAGTTCGTCATCCATGGTGTTTGTGATTTCTGAGTTTACTATAAATCAAACTTGGTATCAGAGCCATAGACAAGCGTCATGAGCTCAGGAACAACGACTCTTCCAGTCACCGCTGCAACTACGGTTGAGAACACAACTACAACACTGATCCCGGGAGAAACTGTGACTTCAGCAGCAGATGGTCGTCAACCAGCTATACCCAGCTCAGTATATGATTCCTTTTCGTATCCATGTTTTATTTATCCACCTCCTGTATTTTCTGGGAGCTTCCCACTCTCCCAAATCAGTGGATCTGTAAGGCCACCATCCTTTCCGGTGATGTCCTCAGCTTTCCGGTCTCCATCACCAAATCCCTACATGCAGACTTCCTCTCCTTTTCAAGGGCATCTGAATCAAACCTGTACTGTGAAGTTGGGAAGAGAGAATTATCTTCTGTGGAAATATACTATCTTACTTATTGTTAGGGGTCACAAAATGGAAGATCTGCTTCTGGGAACAAGGCCTAGACCTTTGGACACTAGCATCTTCAGCTCTATTCCAAATACTGTTGTAGAAGAATGGAAGACAGCAGATCAATTGCTAATGGTGTGGCTTCTAAGCTCTATGACAGAACCGGTTCTGATAGAGGTAATGGGCTCTTCAACTTCACATGAATTGTGGTCTACTCTTGAAGTTCTTTTTAATAATCAGTCGGAGGCTAGAATGCTCGAATACAAGAGTGCTTTGACCAAAACTGAGAAAGGATCCAAGACTATGCGTGACTACTTAGCTCAAATGAAGTCTTATAGTGACAACATTGCTGCTGCTGGTTACCCTATCACTAAATCCAAACTGATATTAGCTATTTTGAGTGGTTTAGACAAGGACTATGAATCAGTCATAGTTAATATAACCTTAAGGATAAGATCACTCACCTGGCCTGAAGTTCAATCACAGCTTCTAACTCATGAAAGGCTCTTGGCCAGGTTCAATCCAAGTGTCTCTATCCCTAATCCTAGAACCGGTGGTCAGTCTAATGCTGCTGCACATCTAGCTACCTACTCACAGGGGTCTAATGCTGGGAATAGACCTGATGGAAGACCTAACTACAATGGTGGTAAAAAAAAACAATAGAGGCAAATGGGGCTCTAGAGGTGTTAGAAATAGAGGTGGAAGATCTGGAGGCAGAACTTCAAATGGGAACAGGCCTACATGCCAACTATGTGGAAAAAATGGACATGTTGTGATTGATTGTTGGCATAGGTTTGAACAAGACTTTCAAGGACCTGCATCTACTCAAACTGGTGGATATAAGCAAATATCTGCCTTTGTAGCTACCCCCAACATAGTTTCAGATCATTCCTGGTACATGGACAGTGGAGCCACAAACCATGTTACTTCTGATCTAGGTAATCTAATTGTAAACCACACTTACAACGGTAAAGACACACTAATTGTGGGAAATGGTGAATAACTTGCAATAGCACACATTGGCCATACGGTTTTACACACCTCACATGGTTCCTTATATCAGCATAACATCCTTCGTGTTCCACAAATTACCAAAAATCTCCTAAGCATCTCTAAATTGATTGCTGATAATTCTATTCTTGTTGAATTTGATGGTTTGTTTTGTGTTGTCAAGGACAAAACTACAGGGACAATGTTTCTCAGGGGTTAGCTCCATGATGGTCTGTACAAGGTAGCAATGCCTCTTGATGGATGCAATCAGAGTTCCATTCAATCCAATCCTCTGTCCTCTTGTTACTCTGTGTCTAAAACTTCTGTGAGTTGTAATAAGCCTGAATGACTGTGATGTAAAACTTGTTGGTGATTTATCATTTTGTGAACCATACCAGTTTGGAAAAAGTCATAGTTTATTTCATCCTGTGTCTACTTCACATGCCAAAACTGTATTTGATCTTGTCCATACTGATTTATGGGGTCCTTCACCAGTTAAGTCTGTAGAAGGTTATTCTTACTATGTGCACTTTATAGATGATCACTCTAGGTACACATGGATCTATCATTTGAAGTCTAAGTCTGACAATTTCAATGCCCCTTTCAAAAGTTCAAGGCATTGGTAGAAACTCAGTTTTCCAGTAAGATTAAATGTATTCAGAGTGATTGGGGAGGAGAGTATAGGATCTTTCAGAACTATCTTGACACTGAAGAAATTCAATTCAGATATCCTTGTCCTCATGATCATGCCAACATGGTAGGGCAGAAAGAAAACATAGGTACATTGTTGAAACTGGCTTGACACTCCTTGCCCAAGCTAGTATGCCAATGAGGTATTTGTGGCATAGCTTTCAGACTTTTGTTCAACTCATAAATAGTCTCCCTACACATGTCCTTCACAACAAGTCTCCAAAGGAATGCATGTATCACACTAAACCTAACTACAAAGTTTTCAAGACCTTTGGATGTGCTGTGTACCCTAATCTCAGACCTTATGAAACCCCTAAGTTTAAATTCCACACCAAAATATGTGTTAACTTGGGCCTCAGTCCCTGTCACAAAGGATATATGTGTCTTGGTGACACAGGCAGGATCTATGTATCCAACAATGTAGTTTTTTATGAGAGCATTTTTCCCTTTCCTCAAGGTTTTGCTCAGGGTCCTTCTACTCAAGTTCTTGTTGATCCTGCTCTTACCACCTCTACCATTACCCTACCATCTACTCAGTCGGAGGGGGAAAAGACAGACATCCTGAGCAGATTGCCTGAATGGAGTGTTGTTGCTGTTCCTACTACTGGTCAGGTAACAAATAATGGGCTATTGGAAGTAGCGCCCGAAAGACAATTTCTGTAATTGTTTTATAATTAATAAATGACAGATTTATTCTTATCTTATTATTTTTTTCGTGCTTATATGTAATACACCGCTGAAAACCCCAAGTCGTGTCATATGTAGCCATATAACTTAGTGTGTGTCACACGTGAGGATTAAGTTTATGGTGATACACTTGAACTATTAGTCCGTGGTGAACTTAATCAAAGTATGGTGTCTATTGATTAAACCACCATTAATGCGCCCAGGACAATTTAATGTGTGACCGACTTATCCGGACCATCGATATTGGTTATCTAAGTGAGGCATTTATATATGATTTAGTCATGTAGGACTGGACCGATTTAATCTGTATTTCTCATATAATTCCATGATTGAGAAATCTTATTAAGTCACAAGATGATCATATATGGATTAACCTTAATCCTGAAGTGACTGCAGACTCCTGCTTGTTTCAAGATAGGGTTTGATGTGTTCGTTAAGGATTGCTAAGAGGCGTGGTCCGAATCACTTTCACGTTGGCACTATTCTGGAATGAGTGAGGAGTGTGTGTCTCACATATATGGAATCCATTCTTTCCTGTGGGAAGTAGAAAGACAATCCCCTTATTTGTTGATCCTATCTGATCGATCGGCCGAGTTCATATTGGTTATGAACTAATTGATCGCTAGTGGGTTGATGGTATATAAGGATAAGATATAATGAAGAAGGTTTACGGAAACATTCCCGCTTCATTACGGATAGTCTATGGAGGGTTAGTTTGTATGTAATGATTATATCAATGAACACTTATTGACTCGACGCTTTGAGAATAAGTTAAATCTATACTCGATAGAGTTCTGTTCGGATTTATGGTGGCGTAATTCCGGAATTAATAAGTTGAGTAGAAATGTTATGTTCGATGAATATCTTATTCAATTTATTGTAGCCACTGGTTATAGGTCCATGGTCCCCGGGTTGGCTCCTAACACGAGAGTGTTTTCTCGTTTTGTGGAACCTCGAGAATAAATTAAATAGTTGGTCTATTTAATGAATATACTAAATATTATTTTTCGTAAATAATATGTAAAATAGAAAAGAGTGGGATTTTCAAACCCAAAGTTTACTCTCTTTGCTATTGCTAGTGCACATTCTTTTCATGTTGAACCTTACAGTGTGAGAGGTTGTGCAAAGTTCGAGTGGAAAGAAGCTATGGCCTATGAGTATAGGGCACTTATGCACAATAAAACACAGGATCTAGTGATATTACCCCCCCAGGACAGAGTGTTGTGGGTAACAGATGGATCTTCAAGTTGAAGCTCAAGCCTGATGGTACAATCTTGAAGCATAAGGCTAGACTAGTTGCAAAGGCTTACGGTCAAAGCTATGGGATAGACTATAATGAGACATTTAATCTAGTAGCTAAATCATCAACCATCAGGATAATGCTCACCTTGGCAGTGTCTATGAATTGGCCCATAAATCAGATAGACATAAACAATGCCTTTCTTAATGGACCCTTACAGGAACCTGTGTTTATGGAGCAAACTGAAGGTTTTGTGGACACTACAAAGCCTCACTTTGTGTGCAAACTCAACAAGGCCTTATATGGGTTGAAATAAGCACCAAGGGATTGGTTTGAAGCCTTGAGATCCCAGATGATAAGTTGGGGATTTACTCAGTCTGTGTGTGACACCTCCTTATTCATTACAAAAACTGAAAACAAAGTGTTATTTGCCCTTGTGTATGTGGATGATATTCTACTTACAGTTTCCACAAAATTGATCCATAAATTCATCAAAATCTTTGGACACAAGGTTCTCACTTAAGGACTTAGGGCCCGCCTCACATTTTCAGGGATGCAAATGAAAAGAGACAACATATGTTTGTATCTTACCTAGGCATCCTATGCTTCTCAACTTCTTAAAAAACTGAACATGGAATATTTGAAACCTTGCCCTACTCATATGGTTGCGGGAAACCAACTTGTACCTCAGCAAGTGAACCCTTGGCTAATCTTGCAATATACAGAATTTATATTGGAGCCCTCCAATACCTTACCTTGACTAGCCTGACATTGCATGCACTGTAAACACCCTAAGTCAGTTTATGCAAGAGCCATACATTGGCAAGAACTCAAGAGGTTGCTTAAATTTGTACAGGGCACCTTGAGACAAGGCCTGCATTTTATACCTAGCTCAAATCTGGAACTGCATGGCTTTACAAATGCAAACTGGGCTGCTTGTCCTTCAGACAGAAAGTCAACGGGAGGATATTGTGTCTATTTGGGAAAGTCCTTGATCACCTGGAGCTCGAAGAAATAGATAGTAGTTGCCAGGTCTAGTTGTGAATCAGAATATAGAGCACTCTCTAACTTGGGAGCAGAAGCGCAATGGATCATGCAGTTGTTAAATGAGATAAAGTTCAGATTGCCTAGCATTCCCATAATCTGGTGTGACAATACAGGGGCAACAACTCTGGCTCAAAAAACCCGGTGTATCATGCTAGGACAAAGCACATAGAGGTGGATATGCACTTTGTCAGAAATCTGGTGTTGGACAAAAGGTTGAAGGTCTGCAACATGTTGAAATAGTGTCCTAAACCCAATCGGGTTGGACCGGATCCGACCAGATCGGATCATTTCTACTATTTCTTTATGTCTATACATATATTAAATGGCTTTTCTGTTGTCATATATATGTTCTTTTAAAGAACCAATTATGAATTGTTATATTATAACGTCCTTAGTATCAAACTCTGGTAGAGAAACCATGATAGGCGATTATGGTTGATGAGATCTCTAATCACTTTAATAAATTTGATACTTAAATGTCTCTAGTCGATGTACTATTAAGCAGGGCATTGAAAGTATAAGCAGACTAGCACGTATTAGATGTCTTCTATCTTTAAGGGCAGGGATAGATCTCGTCTATCGAAGTGTAGAGACACTTGGACTGTACGTTGACGTGTATTAGAGAATGCGCAGACGTTAGATCGACCCACTTACACCGTTAAGTGTCACACTATGTGGCAGTTGTGTAATTATCCTTAGGACCGGAGTCTACATGGCATCACGGTGTGGATTGTCATGCTTTGACACTATTGAGGTTTCCCCTCGCCACGGGGCGATCATGCGGTAGTGATTGGGTGTGATACTGAAGCATGCGGAGTATACATGTTTGGTCGTCTGGGAATCGCGTACCCTATCAGTAGGGGTGAATATCCGAAAGGGCCTTCTTATAAGAAATGTCTTACTCTCGTGAATCTTTGCAAAGTGGGAGTAAATGAGTTACTTCGAGAGAGCATGATATCCATATTATAAGATATGGTCGTTAATGTTTGACACTCGACGTACGACCGTATGGATATTATTACAGTGATGGGATTGTAAGTTACACGGTAACTGTTTCACATGAAAGGTAGTAGTCATTGAATTTGACTCTTCCGATGATTGGGGTGTTGAAATAGTGTCCTAAACCCAATCGGGTTGGACCGGATCCGACCGGGTCGGATCATTTCTACTATTTCTTTATGCTTATACATAGATTAAATGGCTTTTCTGTTGTCATATATATGTTCTTTTAAAGAACCAATTATGAATTGTTATATGATAACGTCCTTAGTGTTAAACTGTGATAGAGAAACCATGATAGGCGATTATGGTTGATAAGATCTCTAATCACTTTAATAAGTTTGATACTTAAATGTCTCTAGCCTGATGTACTATTAAACAGGGCATTGATAGTATAAACAAACTAGCACGTATTAGATGTCTTCTGTCTTTAAGGGCAGGGATAGATCTCGTCTATCGAAGTGTAGGGACACTTGGACTGTACGTGGACGTGTATTAGAGAATGCGTACGTTAGACTGGCCCACTTACACAGATAAGTGTCACACTATGTGGCGGTTGTGTAATTATCCTTAAGACCGGAGTCTTCATGGAATCACGGTGTGGATTGTCATTCTTTGACACTATTGAGGTTTCCCCTATACATGGGGCGATCATGCGGTAGTGATTGGGTGTGATACTGAAGCATGCGGAGTATACATGTTTGGTCGTCTGGGAATCGCGTACCCTATCAGTAGGGGTGAATATCCGAAAGTGCCTTCTTATAAGGAATGTCTAGCTCTCGTGAATCTTTGCAAAGTGGGAGTAATAAGTTATTTCGAGAGAGCATGATATCCAGATTATAAGATACGATCGTTAATGTATCGACACTCGAGATACGATCGTATGGATATTATTACAGCGATAGCATTGTAAGTTACACGGTAACTGTTTCACATGAAATGTAGTAGTCATTGCATTTGACTCTTCCGATGATTGGGGGTTACGGTGTGTTGCTAGACGCTATCCCGTGATCGTTAGGTATGAAGGGCATTTTCGTAATTTGCACTTTGTGTCTACGGTCAACATATTCGGAAGCCTATCGGGTCACACACATATGAACATCTAGCCGGATTAAAATGTGGTTATAGATGATAACCAAATAAGGAAAGTTTATCTCGAGACTATAAATATTATAGTGGTAAATTAATATGGTGGTATTTATTTATTATGAATAAATTAAATACAAGATATTAATAATATTATATTAATTAAAGAATATTAGAAGCTCAATATTTGGCTATATGGGCGCCACATTGAAGTGTATAAGATACACTTGGATTACAGAATTTAATTAATAGTATTACTATATATTAATATTAGATATATATATATATATATATATATATATATATATATATATATATATTTGTGTTTCAGCGTGTGGTGCACATTGGATGTGCATGTGCTTAGCTGTTTCCAAAATATATTTATAGATTTATATGTGTAATATATACACATGTGATATATATACACATGTAGCGTGTAAGTGCACATTGGATGTGCATGTGCTTAGCTGTTTCCAAAATATATTTATAGATTTATATGTGTATATATACACATGTGCAGAATTGATTTATGGTAATAAGATAAATATTGTCAATATAAGATATTGACAATATCTTGGAAATATTCAATATAAGATATTGACAATATCCTAGATTTATTTAATATAAGATATTATAATAAATGAGATAAATCAATTAATTATATTTTCCTTATTTTATTGGGAAAATGTTTTCTTCTCCTCCACTCTAGTTGGGGCGCCCCTCTCACTATAAATAAGAGGTGGGTGTCAAGCTCTTTTGGATCAACACAATTCCAAGAACTAATAGTTCTTTGTGTAAAAAAGAGAAAGATCCTATAGAGAGTTGGGAGAGAGGAAAAAGACGGTCTAGCAACCGGAGTTTTCCAATAGCAATCCATGATGGGATTCCGGCGGGCTGTTCGTGTGGACTAGCGGTAGAGGCCGAACACTTGGACGGCTCTATGCAGAACTACTCTCCTTAGACGGTCAAAGCGTCGATCTTTTAGATCAACCAAGGTAACCACCGTCTTTAGCTTATTTGTTTATTGCTTAAACGAAGTCAATCTTGGGTCGATAGGGAATATATTTTTGAATTCCGCTGCATTCCCACGTAGATTAAATCCTAACATGGGGGTCACAGTGTGTTGCTAGACGCTATCCCGTGATCGTTAGGTATGAAGGGCATTTTCGTAATTTGCACTTTGTGCCTACGGCCAACATATTCGGAAGCCTATCGGGCCACACATATAAGAACATCTAGCCAGATTAAAATGTGGTTATAGTTGATGACCAAATAAGGAAAGTTTATCTCGAGACTATAAATGTTATATTAGTAAATTATTATGGTGGTATTTATTTATTATGAATAAATTAAATACAAGATATTAATTATATTGATTAATTAAATATACATATACTAGATATGTGTATGTCGAATTTATGTGTGTATATGATATACATGTATTTTGTAAATTAATTAATCATAGTATTATATTAATTGATTAAACATATATATATATATTTGATATGTATGTTAGGCGCCACTTTCCAAGTACATTAGATGTATTTGGATTGTGCACATTGATTGATAAAATAAATAATATTATCGTATATTAATATTAGATATTAATGACTAGAGATTTACACACATGTGTAAATTGAATTATGGTAATAAGATAAATATAGTCAACATAAGACATTGACAATATATTGGAAATATTTAATATATGATATTAAATTAAATGAGATAAATAAATCAATTATATTTTTCTTATTTTATTGGGAAAATATTTTCTTCTCCTCCACACATATGGGGAGCCACCTTCTACTATAAATAAGAGGTGGGTGTCAAGCTCTTTTGATCATCACAATTCCAAGAGCTAATAGCATCCTTCAGAGAGTTGGAGAGAGGGGAAAAAGGCCGGTCTAGCGACCGGAGTTTTCCAATAGCAATCCATGATGGGATTCCAGTGGGTGCATTCGTGTGGACTAGCGGTAGAGGCCGAACACTTGGGCGGACTCTATCGCAGAACTACTCTCTTAGACGGTCGAGCGTCGATCTTTTAGATCAACCAAGGTAACCACCGTCTACTAGCTTATTTGTTTATTGCTTAAACGAAGTAGATCTTGGGTAAAAGGAAATTAAAATTTTGAATTCATTTGCGTTCCAGCGTAGATTTCCTAACACTACATCCCTTCTAGTGACCAAGTAGTGGACATATTCACCAAGCCTTTGCACATTCTGACTTTTTGCAACTTCAAGAACAAGCTAAATGTAGTTGAACCACATGTTAGCATGAGAGAGGGTGAAAACATAAAGGGTATTTCTGGTAATTCATAGAGCTGAGTCATTGTGTACAAGTGTACTAGTTTGTTATGCAAATGAATGTGTGTCAGCAGATTAGATTTGGATATAGCCTATAAGGCTCAGCTTGTAACCGTTGCTCAAGAATTATTATTGAATGTATGAACCAGAAGGCTTCTTCATGATGAAGCTCTTCATCCATAGTGTTTGTGATTTCTGAGTTTACTATAAATAAAACTTAGAGACTAGAATAAAAATAAACCTTTAAATGGATTGACAATGATTATTTATTTTCCAAATGAAAATCTGATGTCCACTTAAAGACACGTTGTGGTTTGTTGCCTAACTGCCAAGAGGGCTTCGAAAAAATATGAATATAATCCCCTTCAAGAACGGATTTGATAACAACACGCTTGTTATCTAATAAACATCTTTGACTAGATTTCACGATAAAATATAGCCCTGCCTTGTGAGAATTTTCCAACAACGGAGTTATTAAAAGGTTGAGCCATTGAAGATTCAACTTGTTGTGGAATTATTATTGTTGGTTCACCTTTATAGAATGATCTCTGAAAAGCTGAAGGGTTGATCGCTGAAGACAATGGAGCAGTACGCATGTTGGCCTAGGCGTATAAAGGAGCGGGAGGTTGTTGGGGGCGGAAGGGCGACCTCTCGGAGGTGGTCCAACCATGTCATGTTATCGAAGAAAATGTGAGATTCAATGAAAACCTAATCGCCAGAGCTGACGGTATTTTTTTTTCTTTCAATTTCTTGTTTTTGTTAACATTTTAATCCACTTGGGTTATTTCAATTGCGTATGTTCAAAAATTCCCATTTTTGGCTTATGTTGAAATATTTCCATTTTTTCAAATGCACCAAGGTCTGGTAATGCATATCAAGTCTCGGTAAAAGAGATGACCAAGATGATATTGAAGTGTGTCACTGTGTCTTGTCACTGTCTGTTGAAGATATTATAGGTAGAGCCCAATTAATCTAAATATTCTGTAATTTATATTTTAGTATTTTCTACTTGTTTGCCAAGTCATATGTACCTATATAAACTCTAATGTACACCGATTACAATTCAATGAAAAGTATTTGATTTACTTTACAATATGGTATCGAGCTTGGTTCTCCTCTCTCAATAGCATTATCCCGAATTTCTTTTAGCCAAAAAAATAAATAAATAAATCCTCAAAACCCTAATCTTCGTCTTCTCTGTTCACCAGCCGCCTCCGTCTACTCTGTTCAGCCGCCATGTCCGGCACCGCTGCTTCAACAGCCACAACGGCAACTTCTTCTTCTTCTTCTTCATATCCTTCCTTCATCCCCTCATTTTCAATTCATATATCCAAACTCACTCGAAGCAATTATCATCTCTGGCGAGCACAAATTCTTCCATACCTTCGTGGACAAGGTGTCTATGGCTACATCGATGGCACAATTCCATCACCGGCCAAAACGATTACAGATTCATCCGGCACTACCACTGTTAATCTGGCTTATGTCAAATGAAGTAAAAACGACAACCTTATACTCAGCACAATCACGTCATCCTTATCAGAAGACGTCCTAATGCAAGTTTACACGGCGACCTCCTCCTCTGAAATTTGGAAACCTCTTCAAGATTCGTTTGCTTCTGTCAATCGATCCAAACTCATCCAGCTGCGAATTGAATTGGCGTCCACTCGTAATCAATGCTCTTTTACATACTAACACTTGTGATCTTGTGCCTTTTCAGTCTCATATGAATATTGTAGGTAACAAGTGGGTCTATCGCACTAAGCATCATGCTGATGGTAGTTTTGAACGTCACAAAGCTCGGTTGGTCGTCAAAGGATTTCATCAGGCTGAGGGTGTTGACTTCACTGATACCTTCAGCCCGGTTGTTAAGCCAGTCAATATTACTTTCCCTTGCCGTCTCTCAAGGATGGGCACTCCGTCAGGTTGACATTCAGAATGCCTTCTTCATAGTCATCATCGAACGAGCCCGTCTACAGCAATGCGACCTGTGGTTTCGTTCATCCAGATTATCCAGACTATGTATGCCGCCTCAATCGCAGTCTCTATGGTCTCCGTCAGGCACCACGTGCTTGGTTTTCCAAACTCTCTGATGTTTTATGCCACTTCGGTTTTTCGGCATCTAAAGCCGACACATCCCTGTTTATCTACTCACGTGGTGGTCATCGTATTTATTTACTTATATATATTGATGATGTGATTATTACAGGTACCTCTCCCTCTCTTATTACACAGGTTATTACTTATCTCAGCTCGCAGTTCCCTGTCAAAGACCTCGGCACTTTATCTTATTTCTTGGGCATTGAGGCTCTCCTGACATCTGATGGCCTTTATCTCACTCAGCGGAAATATATACTTCAGCTTTTTCAACGTGCTGGAATGGACAAATGCAAGCTTTGTCCTACCCTTATGTCTACCTCAGCTCGTCCGGCCGCCTCTTCTAAGTCTCCCTTCACCGACCCCTCTTTATACCGCACCGTGGTAGGGGTCTCCAGCAGACTTTAGCTTTACGCGCCCTGATATTGCCTTTGTAGTCTTTAAGTTAGCAAGTTCATGCAATCACCGACCGATGATCATTGGGAAGTGTCAAGTGGATCTTGCGCTACCTCAAGCACACTATCTATGATGGGTTATTTCTCTCCCGCTCTTTGCCACTTCTACTTCAAGCATACTCTGATTCTGATTGGGTTGCGGATCCGGATAATCGCCGCTCCGTCGTGGCATATTGTGTCTTTTTGGGCAACAACCTTATTAGTTGGCGCTCCAAGCAACACCTCACGGTCTCCAAAAGCAGTACTGAGGCCGAATACAAGACCCTCTCCAACACCGCCGAAGTTCAATGGTTGTGCGCCTCTTGGCGAAATGCACATTGCTCGCCTCTCCACCGATTCTCCGGTGTGACAATATTGGTGCCACTTACCGGGCTCACAACCCGTCTTTCATGCTCGCACTAAACATATCGAGATTGATTTCCACCATGTCCGTGAGTTAGTTGCCACGAAACGTCTCTCTATCTCCTTTCTCAGCTCGAAGGACCAGCTTGCTGATCTCTTTACCAAGCCGCTTGCCCGTCACGCTTCGATTTTCTTAAGGCCAATCTCCGTGTTCAGTCACTTCCCACAGGATTGTGGAGGCGTGTTGAAGATATTATAGATAGAGCCTAATTAATCTAAATATTATGTAATTTATATTTTAGTATTTTCTACTTGTTGGCCAAGTCATATGTACCTATATAAACTCTGATGTACACCGATTACAATTCAATGAAAAGTATTTGATTTACTTTACAATACTGTCTAAATTTATATGCCAATCGACCTTTAAGTGAGTTGTTTCTTATCACTTTTAAAATTTATATCTCACAACAAATTTTAAGTGAATCACTATGTTTTGTAATTGCAAATTAATATAGACTGACTCTTGAAGCATTTAGTTAGAGATTTGTGTTTTGAGATAATATACTGAATATATATATATATATATATATATATATATATATATATATATATGAAGAGTAATGATATGGGCATAACCAAATTAACACAATGGTGATACAACTTAATCTTTTCAATTTGATTTTGACGAGTCTACAACACTACAACACACGCATGATGATAATTGGAAAATGATATATGTATTTCTACACTTGTCGTAGAAATGCACAAACCACTACATAATGCCCTGCCCTCGATTAAAGTGATCAATTATTATTTGTGGTGGAGTGCCTCAGAATATGTGGTGTTCTGTCATCATTGTGTAAAATGTTGTGTTTGAAAGAGTAGTAGATGTATCACTACTCAGTACTCATGATAATTAACAGAAAGATTCATTTGATGCCACGTGGCATACATCCACTACTCCAGCCGGCACACACATAGAAAGCCCAGATTATATCTATTTCTCAACACCACTCATGAAATTTCGTCATAAAATAAACAGTGACACAGTGGAAAATTAACTACATTGAACAAGTTCTAGCATGCAAGTTGAATCCATGTACTCGATTTGGTATATATACAATCATTCGCCTTATTGATTCATAAAAAATTACACTAATATATATATATAAAGAATATCGTTTTTGCTTAAATTTTTTATTCGCTTTTAAAAATTTTATTATTTCTTTACTTAGAGATCCCGCGTCACTGCTGCATGTACCGCAATGAAAAACACGTTTAATTTTAATGAACACAAAAATGGAGCAAAATTGCAGAAAATCTGTTAGTAATAGTATAATTGTTAGTAAGGCTATATTCGTCTTGTCATGTAAATGATGTATCTAGGCTTTGCTATTATTGTACTATAATGGCTCGTTTCGATTGATGGAATGTAATGGAATGGAATGAATCTGTTGGAATGGAATGCATTGGAATGGAATGATATCATTCTATTACTGCGTTTGGTAGACAATGGAATGGAATCGTTTTTTATTGCATGATTTATTTTTTCATTCCATTCCGGCCATTCCATTGGATTTTGGATGGAATGAAGATCATCCATTTTCATTCCGTTGGAATGAAAACATATTCCATTCTGCCGTTGCCAAACACGCCAAATTGATGGAATGGAATGAAAAAAGCATTACATTCCATTCCATTACCGCAATCCAAACGTGCCATAAGATTGAAGCGGCCGTCCTCAATGTAATCCAGGCCCCAGCAAGAAAAATTTAAGGCCTTGCCCTGTGAAAAAAAAATAATATACAACAACTATTTTTAAGATATACTATGAGGATGGCGTTATAAAATTTAACTGAATTTGATTAGACTTTCTTTTAGTGAATACTTTATAAATTTGGGTCATACAGGAGTTTTTAGGTTGAATAAAAAATAGAATTGATATAAAATACACTTCTATTACATGAAAACGGGGCACTAAAATTACTAGTTTCGGTGGAGGCCCTAGGCCGCGGCCTTGTTGGCCTGCCCCCAGAGACGGCCCTGAGTACGAGTGCTAATGTAATACAAAGATACACAGTTTTCTCACAATTGTCTTGATCTCAACAGAAGTTGCGAACCGATAGGACCAAGAACCCTATTCGTCATTGGACCTACGTGGATTCCTAATGTAAATCCGTGAGCTATTTTACGGGTTTGGCGTATCACTTGATATCTTTTATCTGAGGACATCCATATTTGACTATTTCATTTCTTGTTTTTGATAGGACTGATTTAGTTGATTTTAGCTAATTTTACATGCTTTTATAAAAAAAAGTGAACGACCACTTTAGAATTTTAATTCGAGGTTGTGGTTATTTTAACACCACTTATTAATTTCAATTCGAGGTTGTGGATATTTTTAACAGCTAAATGTATGTACAGTACTATGATCATATAATTAGTAGTTGGTGAAAAATTCATCAACTCATTTGCGGAATCACTGCATTAGATTCAAAGTCTGTTTAGGCCATAATTCGGACTTCAGTATGTCAATATTCCGGTTTCCATCATCTACTTGCTAAAAGAACGATTTTCTTAAGGCTAAAAGAACGATTTTCTTAATTACGATCATCGATACCAGGGCCGGCTCTGGCGTTTTTTGAGATTAAGGCTAAGTTCTCGAATTGGGTCTTTTAGTTGAAATTGTTTTTTTTATTTATAAAAGGGCCTTTTAGTTGAAGTTGTTTTTTTTATAAAAACATACTTATCGCGTTTTAAACATCCGTAAATACATAATTCAATCTATTGATAGCCTCAAAACATACCTACAAAGTAGTCTTTTTCTAGCATATTTAGAAACAAAAACTAAATTCATACGTATACACAAAACTGTTAGATATTTTTTCATAAATAAATGTTATGATTATCGTTTGCTTGTTTACGAGTTGCATGCAATTAATGTTATCGCAATTAAACGGGTTCGACTTTGTAGGGTCGAGAGGGCAACACACTTCAAACCTAAATCAATACATGCATCAGTTCATGAAGGTATATGCATTTTCGAATCCATGCTCCTTTTCAGATTCTGAATTTCGAACTGATGCACCTCTGCATGCGAATGGTGATAACCCTTACCTTTTCGTGTAGGAATACCTTAGTTCGAATTGAGCTTAATTCAGCTTATAAAAAGGCATAGTATGCATATGAATTTTAAACAAGTTTGAAAGCATCATCAGAACAAAAATTTGGGTCTTTATCAAAAAAAAAATAAAAAAAAATACTATATTAGGTTGGATCGGATTTAATCTACACGGAATTTTTTTTTTCGTTTAACGAAACATGTACCGTTGGGCCCTCCGGCACCGTTGGGCTTAAGACCGCGGTATCTCTGGCCTCACTATAGGGCCGGCCCTGATCGATACATGCACATTGCACAAAGTGATACATGCACGAATGCATGAGAATGATGATGAATCTCATTCCACACATTTAACAAGATGTACGCCTTCATGAGCTAAGAGAAGAGCGGTAAAATCTCACACCGGTAAAGTAAAGTCCTGCTCACCCCATATAAATGTGAGACATAAAGGTCTTGTCAACTCGGGTTAGCCCTTTTAGACCAAGCGATGACGACGGTCTAAGCAGTTGACCGGACAATTTATGACTCATTTAGCGCTACCAGACCCGGGGTTTAGGGGCGTTACAGAATCCTATGGTAGGGACGAACTGGGACAAGTCCACTGGAACAAATCTTGGCCATCCTCGTTCACTGGGACAAATCTTGGCCGTCCTGGCGAGGACGTCAGTCCCTTATAACGGGGGGGAATGTAAAATCCCACATCGGTAAGGAAAGTCCTGCTCACCCCCATATAAGTGTGAGACATAAAAGTCTTGTTAATTCATGTTAGCCCTTTTAGACCAAGCGAGAACGACGGTCTAAGCAGTTGACTGGACAATTTATGACTCATTTAAGCGCTACTGCGCCTGGTGCAGGGGCGTTATAAAAGCATACACATTTCCTTGCTTTCTCACAAAAGCAAATAAAACAAAAACAAAATCTGATAAGAGCTGACGACAATCTTCGATAATGCTTCCGACTGGCTGGAGAGAGGTCAAGGGCGGAGCCAACATTTTAATTTAAGGTGCGCTAATGAACTATATCGAGTTTGTCGGATGGGCTGGATTAAGAATGTTTTATGGATTAAACTGGACTACGTGGAATTTATAATGTAATATTTTTTGTCTGGATGAGCTTAACCTTGCTTTGTCCTAGTATTGGTCCGTCGTTGCGAGAGGTCATAAGCAGAGCTAATGAAGCAATGATGAATCAAGAGCGAGTTTCCTACGAAAATAACCCTAAAGTAACACCATGTAAGAGCAAAAATTAGATCAAAGAGATTCGCCAATAAGGACATCATATCCCTTCTAGCTTTTTCGAAAAACTGCATGTGAATTATCGTGACATTTGTATTTCGAACAATGACTGTGAATTGTTGTTAGTATAGTACTCTAAAATTATGACCGACCCATAAGGTAACAAAAAAATTATATTGTCAATACTCAATAGTAGACAATAAATTTGTTTGAGGGCTTAGTTGATTATATATAATGTCCAAAATATATATATATATATATATATATATATATATATATATATATATATATATATATATATATATATGGCAAAGATTACAGTTTAGGGTTTAGGGTTTGTGCTGACTTCTTGGTGGCATGCTGTTGTTAATGATGTCTCTTTTAACACCCTAAAAAATAAAATTGAGCGCACCATTTTTATTTTCTGGCATATTTGGAAGTCAAGAAATGCTTGGGTGTTCAATCATAATTTTTGTGAATCTTCTGATGTTATTTTCATGGCTAATAAGGATTGGAGGGAGTTTCTCTCTACTAATTCTATTACTTTGGATTCTGATGCTTCTTGTAGTATAACTTTAGCAGGCCACCAGTTACCTTCTCCTATGGCTGATATTGATCCCTCTTCCTTTGCTGACAAGCCACAATTTTGTGATGATCTTCGCTTTAGTCCGATTCTTTTTGGCGGTGGTGGTGGTGTCGCCGTTTTTGACAAGAATTACAATCTGGTTGAAATCTGGGGCCGTTCCTTTCACAACTTATGTTCTGCTTTAAGATCTGAAGCTGAGGTGGTGAGGTGGGCTCTGCAGCTTGCTAAGAGTAAGGGTTGGGACAACCTGATTATAAAAACTGATTCCCTTATGCTTTGCCAGATGGTTCTTGGGGCTCAGACTCCCCCCTGATATTTTGATGATTGTCAAAGATATTCAGCACCTCATAAACTCTTTTGATGTTTGCAGCATTGTACATATTAGCAGATCTTTAAACATTATTAGTCATAGAGTTGCAGCTTTTGCTAAAAAAACTTGTTACTCCAGCCTTTTGGACTGGTAGTTTCCCTTCATGGATCAATAGCCTGGTTCATGAAGAAGAGATAGCTAGGACTCTGTAATCTTCTCTGTCTTTAATTTATCTTTCGTTTCGTTTCGGAAAAAAAAAAAAAAAAAAAATTCTTGTGACAATTTATTTCTTCACTACACTGTGTGTAATTATGATATGATCCTCTCTAGGCAGGCCCGACAATAAGTTTGAAGTTCTTATGATAGCCCAATGGGCTTTATGTGCGGGCTTACACTATTTCATCAAATGGATTGAGCAGCGTCGACAGTCAATATTAAACCAATTTGACCTGAAAAAATTGGTTTCATCAGAATATATACTACACACACTTGTCTTCCTTGAACAAAAATCATAATCTATTCTTTTTCCACCCCCCCCCCCCCCCCCCCTTCATTCTTAAAGCTTCCGATATGTCCCGGTGAACTCGCAGAGTATTATTATTATTATTATTATTATTATTATTTTTTTGAAGCCACAGAGTCTAATTCTTAGTAAAAGGTAAATGTCTTATACAAAACTTTTTAATATGGCATCTAAAAAAAGAATTAAACATGTGAACTCTTAATACATTTTCAAGTCACTAAATAATATTCTATTTAACTACATTAAAAAAAAGATGTTTGAAATTTATAGATGTATTTTCTAATGAAGAGGGGAACTGATAGTCGAATCCGTTGAATATTTTCTTGGCAAATTGTTAATTTTCTTTTATCTAAAGAATGATGGGAAGACCAAGTATAAAATTGTTTGTATCCTTTTCAACTTAAACGTCAGCCCGGCCAGATCAATTAATTATAAGTCGCATTTTGTCTACATAATAAATTGCAATTATTGCTTTCAATCGTAAATACTTGTGGAATCTTTTTTGTGGTTGACATTGCCATCACATGAGATTAACATTTGTAACAAACTTAGGTTTATGCCTGTGATTCTAGTTATGATTTTTAACTTAAAGACTTTACTGCCTTGAAGAGCAACTTATTATAAATAAGTTGTATCAAATAAAAGTCATGATAACCAATTCATTTCTATAAGTTAAAAATTAGAAGAATACATTGCTTTAATAAAAAGAACTTGAATGAGAATGGAAGGATTACACCATGGTTCATATACTAAGATGCATGCAACTTAGAATCTAATCCAACAACTTGAGGTAATGTGGCACTCTAATCTATTTAGACCAAAAGGATAGTGCCAAGTGGCTAAGTTGAGCTCATTTACTTCTTTTCAACCTCTCTTAAACGAATATGTGGAGTTGTCACATTGAGTTTGTCTCTAAACATTTAGAGAATTGCAGCAGAAGAAAACATTCTGTATTAGATTTTCATTGATTGAAGATAGTAACAACTTACACCTTATATCATCAAGTGAGCATCTTATCTATCCATCTTGGGATACTCAAAATATAATCTAAAGGTCTAGATGCAACACATATAAAACAGAATAATGACACATGTCACTACCACGTTTACTTATCACTTAACATTATAAGATACTCTACTTATGCATAGCTTTATCATCCCCCCTCAAATGAAACTTGGTATCTACCAGGTTGAGTTTGGCTCTGGCAGCAGTGAAAGCAGTAGCAGCAAGAGGTTTAGTCAAAGTATCAGCCAGTTGAGCATGTGATGGAACATATCTGACATGTAGCTATTTTGCTAGGACCTAATTTATGACAAAGTGGACATCCACCTCAATATGCTTTGTCCTGGCATGAAACATAGGGTTGTTAGCAAGAAAAGTAGCACTAGTATTATCACACCACAAGATAGGAGTCTGAGACATAGGTAGGTGCAAGTCATGTAACAGAAATTTGTGACAAGTAACTTCAGCAGCAGCTTGAGCTAAGGATCTGTATTCAGCCTCAGTACTTGATCTAGCAACAACATGCTGCTTCTTGGATGTCCAGGAGATGAGTGAGCTGCCCAAATAGATGCAGTAGCCAGTAACAGACATCCTATCATGAGGTGAAGTGGCCCAATCTGCATCTGAATAGCCTTGTACATGAAGATCAACAGAGGATTTGAACTGCAACCCCAGATGTAGGGTGCCCTTTACATATCTGAGAAGCCTTTTCACCCTCGCACTCGAACCTCGTAGGTGATGCCATAAACTGACTGAGGGTGTTCATACTATAAGCTAGATCAGGTCTAGTTAAGTTAAGATACTGCAAGGCTCCAAATGTACTTCTATATAAAGTAGGATTTGCCATAAAGGGACAAGAGTTAGGTATAAGATGCTTATGGGACACCATGGGAGTGCTGCAAGGTTTAATGTTGTCCATACCCAGTCTGTGCAACAGATGTGATGCATAGTGAGTCTGTGTGAGATAAAGGCCAAAAACATCCCTGTAAGCCTCAATCCCTAGAAGGCGACTGACTGAACCAAGGGATTTCAAGGCAAACTTCTGATCCAACTTGTGAATAAAAGTAGTAATGGCAGCATTAGAGTTTCCTGTAACCAAAATATCATCCACATATACAAGTACATACAAGGTAATGTTATAATCCTTAAATACAAATAAGGAAGTATCAGAAGGAGACTGTTGGAAACACAGAGATAACATGTAAGTTTTGAGGGCATCAAACCATGTCCTTGGGGCCTGTTTTAATCCATACAAATCCTTCTTAAAAATGATGGACATGATGTTGTTTGTCAAGATCTACAAAACCAAGTGGTTGTGGCATATATGTAGATATCTTCTTGTAGGTTACCATTCAAGAAAGCATTATTCACATCAATGTGTTGAATATCCCAATTCAGATGGACAACAATATTCATGATAACCCTAATAGTAGCAAGTTTGATCATAGGGCTAAAGGTATCATGGAAATCAACACCATAACTTTGACTAAAGCCTTGAGCCACAAGCCTAGCCTTGTGCTTGTTAATGGTCCCATCTGGATTCAGTTTGAGTTTGAAGATCCACCGGTTCCCAATTAATTTCTGTTGCTTGGAAGGAGGGACAAGATCCCATGTGTGATTAGTTTGACGGGCCTGGAACTCAGACCTCATAGCATCAACCACTGAGGTTGATTCAATGCCTTAGTAACTGTGGTAGGTTCTGGTTTGGAAAAAGAAGAAGCGGTAGCTAGGTAGGAATAGGTTTTAGGCATAAAAATTCCACTTCTGGATCTGGTTTGCATGGGATGTCCAAGAGTATGAGGCACAGGGTTAGGTGGTGGAGATGGAAATGGGTCAGGATTAGGTGGTGGAGATGGAGACAACTCAAGATTAGCTAGAGGAGATGGAGATAGCATAGGATTAGGAATGGATATGTTAGTTAATTGATCAACAGAATCAGGACTATTGATGTGGTTACTTGTTGCCTATGGAGAAGGTGGTCCAGAGGAAGGAGAAGGAGAGATCATATGAGTAGGTACAGGAGTGGAACTGTAGGACTGGAAGGGATTTAGAAACTCAAAATAGAATTTGGAAGATTAAGAGAAAGCAGATGAGAAATATTAGGAGTAGATGAGGTACCAGCAGATTGTGGAAACCCTAGTTGATAAGGAAATTCATTCTCATTAAAGATAACATGCCTAGACACATAGACCACACTGTTGGATCTAGACACTTGAAGCCCTTGTGACTATCATCGAACCCAATGAAGACACACTTCCACGGTATGAAAGTCAAACTTATATGCATTTGTAGGTCTAAGAAAGGAAAACAAGAACATCCAAAACCTTAAGATTTTTGTATGGTGGTTTGATATGAAATAACTTCTCAAAGGGGGATAGGTGATTCAAAACTGGTGTTGGCATGTAATTAATGAGAAGGACTGCATGTTGAAAACTTTCCCACCATAAATTCAAGGGCATGTGAGCTTGTGCCATTAAAGTGAGTCATAACTCTGTGATGTGCCCATGTTTCCTCTCTGTCTTTCCATTATACTCATGAACATGTGGACATAATCTAAAGTGAATTCCACTATCTTTTAACACAGGAACAAAGGATCTATACTCTTCTCCCCAATCAGATAGCACAATTTTAATCTTAGAAGAAAAGCGATTTTCTACAAGTTTTTGAAATGTTAGAAGGCACTGTAAGGCATCCGACTTGAGTTTTAAGGGTAAATCCAGGTGAACCTGGTATAATCATCCACAAAATGTATATAATAGGTAAATCCATCCACATATTGTACTGGTGCTGGTCCCCATAAGTCTGTATGTATAAGCTCAAGAGGACAAGTAGTAACAGTTTTTGAATTGGAAAAAGGCAAGGCATGATTCTTTCCATATTGACATGCATCACAAAAGGTTATTTCATTACCAAAAAAAACATTACATTCTTTCAAAACATGACTCAGAATTCTAATAGAGGGATGTCTTAGTCTCATATGCCATAAGACATCACTACTAGGTCTAGTTATGCTACTGACATATGACCTAGGGTTCCATGAACCAATCTACTTGACTTTGACATGATCTTGTTCTTTGGAATTGAAGGAGTTGTTTCGGATTGAAAGGAGTTCGAAGGCGTGGTGGAGGCAACTGGTAGAATCCATTCACCATTTTACCTCTGAGAAAAGTTTGTCCTGTTGTTTTGTCCTTAACAATACAATCAAGATCAGTAAATTCCACAGAAACAGAATTATCAGAGGTTAGTTTGGAAATGCTAACAAGGTCTTTAGTGATAGTAGGAACATGAAGAATGTGTTTAAGGTGCAGTGTGGAGTTGGAAACATGAAAAATGCTAGAACCAGAGTGAGCAATTTTGAGTTGAGAACCATTACCTACACCAACAGTTTCTGATCCATTGTACTCATTCCCAGTTGAATTTAACTGAGGTTTGATGTGATATGGTTTGTAGCACCACTATCAGTATACCAGTTAGGATCTACCAAGGTTTCTGGTCCAGCCAAATATGCAGCAGCAGAAGATTGACCATTGCCTTGATTCCCCTGATTCTGTGCAGGATTAGAATTAGTATCAAACTTGTACCAACACTTAATCACAGTATGACCAGACATATTACACAATTGGCAGGTAGGTCTAGCATTGTTGTTGTTGTTGTATCCAGACCTGCCTCTACCTCTAGATCTTCCTCCTCTTTGGCTTGAACCACCTCTTTCTTTATTTTGACCTTGAAAATTCTTGTTTCCTCTTCCTCTGCCTTGATAGGAATCTGATCCATTGGATCTAACTGCAGCATTTGTAGAAGCATGAGACAGATCAAGGTTCATAGTGGGATTAAACCTAGCTATCAACCTCTCACGCATAATCAATTGAGCTTGCACCTCAGGCCATGACAAAGCTCCCATTCTAGATGTCAAGTTGACAATAACAGACTCATACTCTTTACTTAAACCTCCAAGAGTAGCCAGAATAAGTTCTGATCTGGTAATTGGGTAACTTGCAGCACGTAATTTGTCAGAATAAGTCTTCATTTGAGCAAGATAATCGGCCATAGTCTTAGATCCATTCTCAGCCTTAGTTAAAGCATTTTTGTACTACAACATTTGAGCCTCACACTAATTATTAAACAATAGCTCAAGAGTCTGCCAAATCTCATGTGATGTAGTACTTCCAACCACCTCAACAAGGGCTTGTTCAGTCATAGAAGCTAACAACCAACCAGTTAACAACACATCCTTTGCTATCCATTTATCATAGGCAGGATTCACAGGAAGAATAACAGCTGAGGTCACATTTGGAGCTCCTAAGTGTTAGGATCAAGCGCTTACCGTTGTACTAAAACCAATTGGTGCTAGTAAAGGCGCAACTTTATTTCCTTTAACACGCCCTCTCAAGTGTGGGCCTCTAACAAGGCTGTGCCATCTAGGCACACAAAGACAAGACCAAACTAGGCAACAAAACAAAGAGGCCCAACACTTGCACAATAAAACCGAGGAGCTGTGGTTTGATCTCATGACCTCCGCCTCTGATACCATGTTAGGATCAAGCGCTTACCGTTGTACTA
This sequence comes from Gentiana macrophylla, assembly GCA_026214975.1. Lineage (NCBI taxonomy): Eukaryota > Viridiplantae > Streptophyta > Magnoliopsida > Gentianales > Gentianaceae > Gentiana > Gentiana macrophylla. The sequence continues at coordinate 157,761,122 of CM047805.1, forward strand.
AAACCAATTGGTGCTAGTAAAGGCGCAACTTTATTTCCTTTAACACTAAGAACTTATGAGGACATTAGTGTGTTTTCCAAACAAAAATCCTTCTAGTTTGTGGTCTCTAATCACAGGTAGAACAGTGAATTTCCATAGTAGATAGTTATTCCTATCTAATTTGACTGAACAAGTTTGATTAAGATTACCTCCCAGAGTTAGTGTTGGAAGTGCCATCGGAAATCTAGACCCATGTCTGATCTGAGCCAGAGGTGAGGTTTGAAAACTTGGATTTCCCATGTATCCAGCTGCTAGAGAGCTCTGGAAGAATCCTGGTATTGAAGACGAAGATAATCCACATGTGAGTCCAAAGGAATAAGGCATGGACATCACGGATAAACAGTCATCAAGTAATTTGCCATGGAAGTAACATTGCTCTGTCCGGTTTCTTGACTGAAAGCTGAAGACGGCGGTGGTGGCTCCATCAGGCCGAGCTACGGTGGCTCAAATACCAACTTTGAGAATTGCAGCAGAAGAAAACATTCTGTATTAAATTTTCTTTGATTGAAGATAGTAACAACTTACACCTTATATCATCAAGTGAGCATCTTATCTATCCATCTTGGGATACTCAAAATATAATCTAAAGGTCTAAGATGCAACACATATAAAACAGAATAATGACACATGTCACTACCACATTTACATATCACTTAACATTATAAGATACTCTACTTATGCATAGCTTTATCATAAACACGGTAAATGAGCAAACTCAAGTACTTTTGTAAAACAACCGCCATGGATCGGTGACGGGATGTAGCAGACAATGACCTCTTTATTCAACACTTGACTCCTGATGTAATGAACACATTCCTCAGTATGTTTAGTTTTACCATGTTACACAGGGTTCTGTGCCAATGAGTTTGCCCCTGTTTTATCACACCATAGTGTTGGTATATTCGGAAGTTTGAAACTCATCTCTGTCAAAAGTTTTTTTTGTCCATTTCACTCAGCTGCTAAGTTTTCTTGTGATCTGTATTATGATTCAATGGTGGACCTTGAAACCACTATTTGCTTTTTTTAACTCCAAGAGATAAGAAACTCAACCAAGTAACCACAGTAACCTTTAGTAGACTTACTGCTAGTAGTGCAAACTGCCCAATTTGCATCATAAAAAACATGTAGCTCCAGGATAGCTGATGGTTTGAAGAACAACCCCATATCAATAATGCCCTGAACATATCTAAGAAGCCTCTTAAGGGCTTGCCAGTGTGATGTATTAACCGACTGAGAGTATTGACTGTAAATGATATATTTGGTCTTGTAAGGGTGAGATACTTTAAGCCACCAACTGAACTTCTGTATATGCTAGGATTTACCATAAGATCTCCTTGTTTATGAACCTCATTCTTTCCTGGAACCATTGGTGTGGGACATGGTTTTAGGTGATCAAGTCCTAATTTATTCAAAAGTTGTGAAGCATAATAAGATTGTGTCAAGTGCAACCTCTGAAGCATCTCTTGTCACTTGCATTCCTAAAAAGTGTGAAACCGGTCCCAAATCCTTCAAAGTGAACTTGGAATTCAGGAGATTGATGAACTTCTGAATCAGAGAAGGTGAGCTCCTAGTTAATAAAATGTCATCAACATATACCAATGCAAACATGACTTGATCTCTCAATTTGAACATAAACCATTTTATTTCAGAGATTGTCTAAGTGAATCATTATTTGCGATACTAATTCTTTAGAGCATCAAACCATGCCATAGGTGCGTGTTTCATTCCATATAGAGCTTTGTTCAGTTTACTTACATACTATGGTTTGTCTGGATATTCAAATCCTTCTAGCTGCATTATATACAATAGTTTTTGAATAAGTCCATTCAAGAAGGCATTATTAATGTCAATTTGATTGATGCTCCAATTCATGGACACAACTACAACCAAGATCACTCTAATGGTAGATGACTTAGCAACTAGGCTAATTGTCTCTGTAAAATCAATTCCATAACTTTGATTATATCATTGGCAATTAACATTGACTTATATTTCAAGATAGACCCATCGGGTCTCAATTTCAACTTGAATACCCATCTATTTCCAGCTAAACTCTAATTAGGAATATGTTTCACCAAATCGTAAACCATGTTATGAAGAAGAGCTCTATTCTCTTCATCGATGGCTTGCTTCTACTCAGCACTTCCCAATGTTTATGATACACTAGTTGGATCAATAGGAAATGGATGATACTTAGTGATTATGGTTGAATAGGTCTTAGGTTTGAAAATCCCACACTTGGATCTAGTTTGCAAAGGATAGGACTTAGGTTGGCGTGCAACTTGTACAACAAGTGCAGTTGTATCAGTGGAATGAGATTCAGAAAAAGATGTACTGAATGATAGACTGTTTTGAGACCTTGGTGACGCAGATGAATGTAAAGAGGGGATGGGACTAAGTGTAGGCAGAGATGGAGCATTGGCATTTAATGGTAAATGTCATGATGGAGATGGATCTTATATCATACAATGAAGTCCCCGTGGGTGGAATATATGAATCCAAATATGCCAACTGACTCATGTTATGATCTTATACATCCTAGGTCTTCCCGTTCCGTCATCTGGCTTATGTTCTTCATGTAGCACTCAAACCGAGTGACTCTATGAAATCACGTCGATACTTCCACATATTATGGGTAACGTAGGAGACTTTCCCCCGGGGAATCTTTAGAATTCCCATTGCTTTGCTTTCAATTTGCCTCTGACCATAAAATGAAATGTGAATAACCCGTCCTCCTCTCCTTGAAATCTTTGAAAGAAGGGGCGCTTCCGGTTCTGTCGGTGCTTGAAACAAATTTGTCTTCTCCATATTACTATATTTCTAGAGTCAATAATTTGATATGAGGATTTATCAACCCAATCACTTGTCGCCATTACTCTTGATTTTACGTTGAGGTCTATCCTGTAGAGGACTCAAATTGGATCGATGATCGATTTCTAGGTTTCGTCGTAAACCTAATTGGTTACTTCCAATTACGTAAATTAATAGTTCAAACCGCACTCAAAGGTAGGGCATTTCCCATTTTTATAGGAACTTACATTCCGAAACAATGGTGTCTCCAATTATAGCCCCTCTGGGATGTAAAATATATCTCTTCTCACCATCCCTATAGTGTATGAGACAAATGTATGCATTTCAATTAGGGTCGTATTCTATGGTTACGATTCTACCATATATGTCTTTTTCATTCCGTCGAAAATCGATTTTACGGTATAGACGCTTATGACCTCCCCCTCTATGCCCTGCGGTAATGATTCCTCTGGCATTACGACCTTTACCATGACGATGTTGTCCATAGATCAAATTATTTCTTGGATTTGCTTTCACTTGACTGTCTATGGTTCCATTACGTGTGCTCGGGGTAGAAGTTTTGTATAAATGTATCGCCATGCTAATAAGTCTTTTTTATTTAAGTTCTTTTCTTTCTAAGAGGTGGAATAGAATAAACCGGTTGAACCGTAATGATCATACGTCTGTAATACATTGTATGTCCCATAATAGGTCTCATTCTTCTACTCTTTTCCGGAAGTCGATGATTATTCATAGCTATTACCTTGACACCAAAGAAGAGTTCAACCCAATGTTTTATTTCTGTCCTAGTTGATAACTTGGATTTAGTATATGTGATAATGCATTGATAGGATGAACAAAAGGAATTTGACATGGACTTGGACTTTGACTTCTTCCCTCAACAGCGCAATTCATGTCATGCTCAACCATATGCACCTCTTCTGGTTGCCCCTTTGGATGAGTCAAACTAAAAGGAAGAGGATTAGAGTTAGTATCAATGGTGGTAAGAAAGCATGCAGAGAGTACCTCAGGCAAATCCTTCAATAAAAGAAATTGATTTTCATTAAAGACCACATTATTAGAGATGTAGATTATCTTAATTCTATCAAGAAATATGTAACCTTTATGATGTGGACTCAAACTTAAGTTGACACACTTTCTAGTGTGGTGCCGAAACTTTATGGCCTGGAAGGGTCTAAGATAGGGGTAGTCAATACACCCAATGACTTAGAACATAGTGTAATTTGTTTTTTTCCCATGAGACATTCATGTGAAGATTTGAGGTCATGGATAGGAGTTTGAAGCGAGTTAATAATGGACACAACTACGTGAAAGGTATGCCACTAAAAACTTAGATACATGGATGCTTGAGGTAACATTGCTAGACCAAGATCCACTATGTGTCTATGATTTCTTTGTGCTCTACCAAATTGAGCATGATCATGGGGAAAAAGACTTTTGAAATCAACTTCTTGTTGTTTAAGAATGGACTCTAAGGATCTGTACTCATCCCCAACATTGTGGGACGACTTAATTTTAGTAGAAAAGCGTCTTTCAATAAATGTTTGAAATTGAGTGAATATAGCATGGGATTCATATTTGGATTTAAGAGGAAAAATTCATGTAAATTTGGTGTGATAATCTATAAGATGTATGTTATAAGTATGTATTTTTGTGGATTACATGGGTGCATGCCCCCAAACATCAGCATGGATTAGGTAAAAAACATCTCCTATGCCACACATTGGGATCTTTGTCTAGCCTGACAGACGACTTAGACTTAGTATTTGGCTGATTTGAGGTCTGACTGTGAAGGGCTACTTTGTTCTTGGATCGAAGGGAGGTCTGAGCTAACTTAACATCCAAAGGGACTATCAATAGAGACCATCCTTGAGTTGCCCCTGAGAAGGGTTGTCCATATTGGTATGTCCTTAATAAAACAAAAATCATTATCAAATTCAACAATAATTTCATTATCAGATGAAAGTTTGGGCAGATGTTAAGGGTGATTTTATACGATTTCTAATGATACATTTTATAATGATTTCCACCACATTTATATAATTTGCATAGAAAATGAGCTTTTAATCGATTTATTGAGCAAGTGAGGTTTTAAACGGTTTAATTGCAAAAGTGGTTGATTTATGTGTTTTATCGGTGGTTTTATATGTGATTACACTTTGCAATGTTTTGGATGTCTTGTAGATACATATTTTCGATCTAAAAGATGATTAAAAGATGATAAGGTTTGGATTTTGAGCACTTATATATCAGTTCAAGTCATTAGTTCCTATGTTTCATCTAAATATGTTAGTAGTAGTTATTATATAAAATATTGTGTTTTTTATGTGTTTTTACTAGTTTTTGTACCGGTTTAAGAATCGAGATTGTCGTGTCAATTTACGTTTGGTATTTTGGTGGTTCATTTGCAGGATTATACATTGACCAAGATTCCACGTAACGACATGTTTTGAGTCTAAAAGATGTGTTTAGAGGGTTAGAAGAAGGTGCCACAAGCTTACGAGTTCAAAAAGGGTCGCGTTTTCCGAGTACTTAAATCGTTACATATTTTCGACGGAGATTTGACCTAGCTTAGAGGCATTTTCAGGGGATGACTTCTTAATGAAAGTTGTAGATCTTCACATAAGCTTTCCAACGCACTTTGAATCACGTAAATTGGAGTTCTACAACTCAAGTTATGGTCAAAGTGGCTAATCGATTCATATCAGTAAAATGTCGTAAAGCGACACGTAATGGAAAATGGCTCATCAAAACGACATTTTCTGAAGAAGTTTCTTAATAAAAGTTGTATATCTTCAAGAAAGATTTCCAACGGATTTTGAATCAAGTCAATCGGACTTCTACAACTCAAATGGTGGTCAAGTGGCTAATTGATTCAATTTTCGTAAAATTGTCGCAAAACGCTTTCGGAGGAACACGAGGTACTCAAGAAGACGTTTTCTGAAGAAGAGTCCTTCATGAAAGTTGTAGAGTTTCTCGAGACCGTAATTTTGGCATTTCGTTTGCAATTTTTGAGCGTCTACAACTCAAGATATGAATTTTAGAAGTTTTAATCCAATATATACCAAATCATCCGAAGATTTGGTTAGGATTTGCAATGATTAGTCCGGCCCAGTCCGGCATTTTCCCGGACCAGTCCGGCCCTAGCTAATTCCTATAAATAGGCTTAACTTCATCAGGATGAATTGCCCCTTTTGCCTTCGGCCATTCTTTTCTTTCCTTTCTTGTTCTTATTTTTATTTTGTTGTTGTAGTAGTAATATATATATATATATATATATATATATATATATATAATTTAATTTCCTTTCATTGTTCTTGTTTTATTTCTTTTTAGTATTAATATATATATATATATAGATCTATATATACTTATATACTTATATACTTATATATATACTTATAGACTTATATATATATATGTATAAAAAATAATAATACCGTAGTATTGTTGTAATGCTTAAGGAAATTATCAAAATATCGTTGTTGTTAAAGTCATAGCTATTTCGGAGAATACGACCTATGAATCAACAGATTGAAATCGAAATGATTTCAAGCAATCATACGATGATGAGAGGCTAAAGAACGTTGGAACAAGCCTTGTGACACCGATTCTTAGCAGCATCTCGATTTCGACTTTTGGATTGTTTTGTAAGTTTTAATAAAAGTTGTATCTTTATTATGCTTTATTCGTTTTTATGCAATTATATCGAGAGATGGTTTCTATTTGATGTTTAACGTTTGACGAGAGTCGTTGTTAAACTTTAGATCACCATAGTAAAGATTGGATCTTTAATCTAATTAACGAGAGTTGTTAGGTTGAATATCTAGATTGCGAAATTGAGAGATTTCATCCCTTTGTTATGAAAGCGTTAATCTTTAAAATCGAAAGATAAAAGATTGATAGGAGAACTTTTCTAAGAGATTAGGAGTTCATACCTTCGATAGGTGAATCACAATTTTCGTTAAATCACCACAAGATAATCTAGAGTCGAAATTGAGGGTTGCGGGAATCGGTGGATCATTGCTTGTTCCTTGTTAAATTAATTGAGAAAATCGTTTGTGCTGCCTTGCTTCGTTATCATCGTAGTAATCGCAGTAATCGTAGTAACTGTAGTAAGTTTACTGTAGTTGTAGTTATAAAATAGAATTAATTTAGTTAATCGAGTTCGTAACTATCTTTCCTGGCTTTGGATTGACAACCTCTCCGTCCGCTTTATTGTTTTCGTTTTAATTCGTTTTGTTTTATTTTCCGTGACAAACTTTCGAAAAATTAAGAACTAGACCAACCCCGATTCCCTGTGGATCGACTCCGGTTTTTAATCGCTATACTACGATCCCTGCACTTGGGGTAAACCGGATTTATTTTATTACTTGTTATATTTTGCTTTGCATAAAATCCGAGACAAGTTTTGGCGCCGTTGTGCGGGGACCCGCACGGTTGTCTAGATTTTATTAATTTTCCGCTTTGTTTTGATTTTTGTAGGCAGGTGCTCTCAGTTTCTCTGTTTACATATAAAATAAAATATAAAATATAAAATAAAATAAAAAAAAAAAATTTTCGTTCGGTCGACCGAACCCTGATACTCGGTCGACCGAGTGTTATAAAAAAAAAAAAAAAAAAAAAAAAAAAAAAATCGTACGGACAGCTTGGTTCTGGTTCTGGTTTATGCAAACTCGGAGTCAGAAAGGTCCACTGCTTTACACCCCTGACCTCGAACGAACCATAGTCAGACCAAACAGACGAAGAGTCCGTCCTTCGGCTCTTCCTGACAAGGGGAACACGGCCGATCAAGATTTCGAACGACATTTAGCAGAGGAGATTGAAGAAATCATTATCATGGCTGCGAATGAAAGACGCACGTTGGCTGACTATGCCATGCCTGGTGAAGTCAGAGTCAACCCAGCTGTCATTTTACCAGCTATTACTGCAGCAACCTTTGAACTTAAACCAGGTCTTATTCAAATGATGCAACACGCATCTATCTTTCATGGTTTTCAATCTGAGAATCCTCACACTCACGTACACACATTTTTAGAAATATGTGGTACAACTCGCATACAAGGGGTTAATGAGGATGCAATTAAATTGAAATTGTTCCCGTTTTCCTTGAGAGGGAAGCGAAAAGAGTGGTACAACTCTCTCTCTGCACCGAGTCGATAACAACTCTGGCCGCACTCGAGCACGAGTTCTGAGTCAATATTTTCCACCATCCAAAACACCAAAGTGCTTGAGTGAAATCTTCACATTTTTCCAAAAGGAAAATGAATCTTTCTTTGATGCTTGGAAGAGATTTAAGGCTCTCTCATGAAATGCCCTCATCATGGTACAGACTTGCAGAGGCAAGTCAACACTTTCTTCGATGGGTGACCGAGCTCACCAAGGGTATGGTCAATAGTTCATCAGGAGGGGCATTTTTAAGAAAAACGCCTGAAGAGGGATGGCAGTTATTTGAAGATATTTCCAAGTACAACTACGCCCCTTCATCTCACGCTATCCAGACACCTCCTCCACCTAGGATCGAGGAGGTGAATATGCAAAATCAGATCGCCATGCTGCAACAGCAGGTGGAAGCTCTCAAAATATCCTCTAATCCTACGAATCAGAACCAGTCATTTCCTCAGAACTCACAAGTTCTATTCTGTGAAAGTTGTTGTCAGCCTGGCCACTTGGTTGGTCAGTGTCAGTTTCTTTCCCATCCTGCGTATCAAGTCAATATGTCGAGTAATCGGGACGATTCGGTCCGACCACATGTCGACATGTGATAATGTGGGCATACCGCTCGTTTTACGTCCTATGGGTGGACATGAGCATTTGAAATTAATGCTTTCAACGGCCGGCAAAATCAAAGATTCAACAATCGTTCTCGGCCAAAGCAATTTTCAAAACCAGGGTTTTAATCAAAATCGAACTTCAATCGAACCATAATATGAATTTTCCTAATCAAATCGGAGGTTCAACCGTAATCGCCGAACAATCCAAATCCTATGTTTCAAAGTCGGTATATCCAATCTTTCCCACAAAACTTTCAGAATTCTCAAGGCCCCTCTCAATCTAGTAATCTTGACACTAAATTGGATTCCTATCAGAAGGAGCAGAATAATAATTTCCAATTCCTTCTCAGTTCAATCAAGAATCTTGAAAGGCAGCTCGGGCAAGTAGGTCGACCAAAAGCTTTAGACCTTCAGGCGATTACTCCACTTCACAGAGAAGAACCCCAAAGGTGGTCAAGTGGCTCAGACCGAGTTAAATCAAAGTCAATGCACTGATCTAGTTCCCACAATTCCCTATGGTAAAGAAGAGGCCAGTGCTATGAATTTAAGATCGGGCACTCAACTTAGTGGTTCCCCGAACCAGGGAAACCACTAACCCCTCCTGCCAATGATGAGGCGGGAGGGGAAGTCGCTACATCCATGCCCCGGTTCTAGATGATAGTACTCGGTGGTGATCCTCGAGAAATGAAGAGTTTAGTGGAAGTCGTGGGTGATCCACGACCGGCAAGAAAGGTGAGAAGGTGGTGAGGTGGAAAGATTTGGAAGATAAAGTCGTTAGTTCATCCTCAAAGCAAGTGTTTTTCGAGAATGATTTAAAGAAACTTCCATTTCCACCCAGAAAAAATAACATCTCATTGCATGAAGACAAAAAGTATGAGAAAGTGCTTAATCTTCTTAAGAATACTCAGGTAAATCTTCCATTATCTGATGTTTTAGTTGAGATGCCTAAGTATACAAAGTTCATCAAGGATGTTGTGTCCTCCAAAAGAAGCTCAAGACATGGATCAGCTTAATTGGTGAGAAGCTGCTCTGTGATTGGTTATGATGAGTTGCCAATCAAGAGGGTGACCGGGAAATTTGTGCTCACGTTGTTGATGGGAGGTTTAGTCTTCCCAAATTCTTTATGTGACCTAGGTGCATCCATTAGTCTGATGCCATTGTCTGCTTGTAAATGTGACTTTGTTTAGATAATCTTTTAGAACCCACAACCATGAATCTTCAATTCGCTGATAAATCTTCCAAGAAAGCTGCTGGGATATTAAAGGATGTTTTAGTTCAAATTGATAGATTCACTTTCCCAGTTGACTGGTACGTCCTAGACATCAAGAATGATGAGAATGTTCCTTTAATACTCGGCAGACCTTTTCTTTCTACAGCCAGAGCCCTTATTGATTGTGATGGTGGCAAAGTGACTATCTCTGAGTTGGTGATCAGGAGGTGAGCTACAATGTCTCTAAAGCTATTCAGAGACCCTCTGATTTTCCAACTGGCTTCTCCATTGAGGACATGTCAGATGACTTTAACGACTATATGGAAAAGCAAGTCATGGCTGTTGAGACTGAATATGAGCGATTAGTGGAGAATCTGAATAATCATGGTTGGGTGAATCTAGAACAATTAGGAGCGAAGTTGATGAAGGTTCGTTGAATGGTGAAGCTTTGTAGTGGGACCACTTGAGTAAACTCGGTGATGTTGAGTTGAAAAGTGGGGAGCTTAAATCTAGTTTAGAAGAACCACTCATGGATTTGGCATCAAGCCTTTGCCTCAAAGACTGAAATACGTTTTCTTGAGAGAAGGTGACAAGCTTCCTTTAATTATCTCTCGCCAAGTTATCCCGGTTAGAAGAAATGAAGTTGTTGAATGTGTTAAGGAAGAATGAAAAGGCTTCGGTTGGCAAGTAGGAGACATCGAGAGGATATCTCCCGACATTTGTATGCATAAGATTAAGATCAAGAGGTGCCAAGTGTGTTAGACAGCTGACCAGAGGAGGCTCAACCCTCATATGCAAGAAGTGGTTAAAAAGAGATTATTATTGTCACGGATTTTATTAACACAAAATAAACAAGTAATAAAACCGTTAACCTCAAGTGCAAGGATCGTAGTACAGAGGCTATGCCGGTCGATCCTACGGGAACTAGATTTAATGTTAACCCTAGCTTTTGTTTTAACTAACTATTGTCACGATTACTAACCTAACGAATAACTAACTAAACAAATACGCAGAGAATAACTAGACAGAGGAGTTTAATCCAATGCTAGGAGAGATTTGAAAGCGATAAAATAAACTAAAAGTGCAGGAAAATAGATTCACTAATCTAAACTAAGCTATGAGGATTGTAAATCAAGTTTATAAAAGACAAACGAGGATTGATCCACCTATCAACATGCATTGATCTCCTATCTCGATTTTACGTGGTATTTAATCGAGGTTGTGATTTACCTTACCTAAACATGAACTCCTAATTCCTTGGGCAATTCATCTATTAACCTAGTATCTTCCAATACTAAATTAACACGTTAGAGAGATCAAAGGTGCCAACTTTTACGTTAACGATCTAGTTTTTAGACTTACTAACTTCCGTTAATGTAAATCTATTGAACTATTCTTATCTATGGTGATCTATGCTATTCAAGATTTCCATCAAACAATAACATATCAAGCACACAACATATCTTCCAATATAATTATGTTAAAACAAGAATATGCATAGATAAGAAACAACCGTAATAAATACTCACAAGAAAAGTCTAAATAAAGAGATCAAGTCAATGCCGACGGCTTCACAATTCTCGCTTGAAGGAGGTTCTAGCCTCTCAACATCCTCAAAGAACCTGTAAAAGCGTAAAAATAACATAGAACTAGCCTACTTTGATCGAACTCAAAAGTGCATAAAATCGAAATAAAAGTGTAAAACCGCAGCCAAGGCCGCCTCTGTGGTTTAGTGGTTTTAAGATTGTAAAACTCGTGTCTTAATGTGTGAAAATAAGCCGTATTTATAGAGATTTGAGGCGGTTTCACTAAGTCGGGCGGACGGACGCCGTCCACTTATTGGACGCCGTCCGCATTTTCGAACTCCTCACCGCTGCTCAAACTCCGCTCGCACTCTCTCAGATCAAAATTGTCTCCATGGACGCCCGTCCGATATTTCCAACGCTGCTCACCATGGACGCTGCATGGACGAACGCTCGTGATGACTCAATGCGATTTTTTCATCTTTATCTCTTTCTTCAATCCACTTCATCATTATCTCTTCTTAAATCTTTATAGCTCGAGTTTTAACCCTTTTGATCATCATTTGAGCACATTGAACATACCTATAATACATGGAAAACATCGCAAAACTGTAATAAAGTCCAATTAATTATAATTCACGATGAAAACACATAATTTATTCAATATTGCGAATAAGTCCTTAAAAACCTAGTATGCTCGATATTTCCATATGAGGGCCATTTATTATGCAATCAAACCAATTAAGGGGAGAAATATCGTAAAATATATCATAATAAAGCATAGATTTTCACCCTTAACAACTCCCCCACACTTAAACTTTGCTCGTCCCGAGCAAAACAAAACGAAAATTAGGCTTAGAAAGGAAAACATGCATCTAAACAAATATAACATACATCCAATAACTTAGATGTCCACCGGTGTGTGAGTGCATAGCCATAGAAAACTTCCACTAAAACCAAACTTGAATAACTCAAAGCAAAACTAGCTAATACCCCCTCGTAGAATAGTAATAAATGACACTCATAAGGTGCACCCTACAAACGTGACATATCCCGAAAAAGATGATCGAATATATCTAGGGCCTTTCCGAAATACTCAGAGGATAATCCCTACATCATATCCATCGGTTTATACTGGGATAAGATCAACGAGAACTAAGCCTTATTCAATTCGCAACAATTCTTTAGTTAATTTAACTTATTCACTTAAAAACACACATTAGAAGAAGCTATTGCCCTCATAGCGTAATAGACATTTCGAGATAATACCCTACCTTACTCCAATCATAAGGCATTTTTTCCTAATCGCCGTGAGCTTTTAGTCATCATAGTGGTATAGACATACGTGGTATACCCTATCACACTCAAATCATCGACTAGCTTCCGACACACCCATTTTAACCAACTATTAACTTGTCTTTTAATTGACATTAGTCCCGTGTTACCTATCACATTCAAACGCTTAGATATTCACAAGATATCGCACTTGGAGCTAAATACAACCTATCATAAATCTCACGATATGCACGTAGCACTAAGCACATGACTTAAAAGATAATCAAAAATTACCGATCCACAACGGGTATAACTTAATAAAATAGCTCATCATTCACTATGGCTCGTGAAATGTAAATCTTGGTGAAACAACTAACTTATCAAACATATGAAATATCGATAGATGATTGCAAAAATAACGAACTTCACGCCGAATTGCCTACTCGACAAAACAAAAACACAAGTATAGGAAAATTTTGAAAATTTGTTGAAAATTGAGCATAATTTTGCATAATAAACAAACTAACGTAGTAATTAAACGATATGCATTCGAACTATCCTCCCCCCACACTTAAAAACTCAACATGTCCTCATGTTGCAGAAGGAAAATGAGAAGAACTTAGCCTGGATTCACAGAAAAACCGAGCCGCTGGTCGCCGAGCATGAAAAGGCCAACGCCGCAACAAGCGTGGAAAAACGCCCAGACGAACTCAACGAGTACTCGACAAAACCACCACCGCAACACTCGAGAAGACGTAAAACTCGGGGAAACGGGGTATAATATGGCAAGAGAGATAATAATTCAAACGGATGAAAAAAATAATACGACCATCAAATAAATATGTCAACACAAGTCACGTAACGAGAAACCGTAAAGTATATGAACCATGAATAGTAACCAAAAGGAAAGTAACAACATGTATAGTGTACACCAAATCGAATGAAATGTATCAAAAAGTGCAACATCAACCGTAAAAGGGGTAAAGCGAATGAAAACTCAAGGAGCCCCGGAGTCGCCTCAAAGAAACAGAACAAAGGCAACAAAGAGGATCAAGAACCGAGAGAAGGATCGTGGAAGGGACACCACCGTAGATGCAGTCTGTGTAGGCTCCGGCCGCGGCAAAGAAGAAGACGGGCAAGTGGCTATCGGGATGTCCTCATCAACCGGATCATCGTGCCTCTTTACCGCCTCAAGCATCTCACCGATCACGGTCTCAATAGATCAGAGAATACGAACTCCATGTCACTCTCCTCAAAAATACTCATGTTCCTCGGCTTTTTCCTCCACAACACACTTGAGCACCGACATGATGTTCTTTCGCCTCGTGAAGCTCCACCATCCAATCCCGGAGGCTATTCGCCATACTATATCGTGGTTCGCCCCCGCCTCGACAAAGTAGACCAAGAAGGGCCCGCGGAAGGTGCCGTGTGGTGGGAACTGCCTCTGTGTTGTAGTCCCAACCTTCTCTCTACGAACGGGGGATAACTCTTTGTTTTGTGATCCGATGTATACTCAAAGAACCCCCGTGATCCAAACATAATCGATGAATCAAATGCGGAACTATCAAACTCCGTATATACTTTTCGGTTCATGGAAATTTCATCGAATAAAGCTTGACCTACATCAACATTCAATCCCAAAGCCAACGCGCATAACATCCCAAGATCACTAATCTGGAAAGTGAGTAAGATTATTCTTCGGGATCAAACGACTCAATAAAACGGCATTGACTCTCCAATCTTCGGTCCATGTCGTAGTTGACTAACTCTTTCCTCGCACTGCAGGGCCTCAATACCCACGCCACATCCGACAAACCTTTAACCGCAATTCCTCCATAGATCCCGACCATCCTCATTTTGCCTCCTAGCAATCTCCTCTTTATAGTCTAAACCTCTAAAACAGCAACTTGTATTTCTCATTTATGACCTTCGCAGAGAAAGGAACCTTAACACCTCGCACTCATAACATACGCGTGATCTAGTCCGCCGTAAAAGTTGGCATAGAACTCACGGACGATAGAATCATTTACATGAGTAGATGGAACTTGTGTCAAGCGCACTCACTTCCTAGCCCGTAACATGTTAGCGAACGCCGGATCAACTTGTGAAACTTTCACCTCTCTATCAAAAATCGACTGGTAGAGTAATGCCTAGTGTAGGCACCATAAGCTAAAGGATTGACAAATCGACGAGGCATCGAAAGAGGGATAACAAACTTTAGACTTCTTTCTGTGAGGTGCTCATGCTCAGTTCTTCTCGCACAACGCTCTCCTCACCACCTCAACTCTAGACGGCACGGCTCAGACGACTCCTCACCTCGGGTACCTCGAGACATTCTAATGAGAGGACCTCATCGCCTTCCTCGCCTCAGAACTGGAGGAAGAATCATCCCGTAAATTGGTCCCACCCGCTGAGATGTTCGGGGTTGATCTCTAAAGACTACGCCTGCTCGGGTCCAGCTTGGGATGGATCAAACTCAGGACGCTTTACGCTATACGCTCTCCCTAGCCAAACCTTTACCGTAACGCTTCACAATTTCCTTCTTACGCACCATCATCACAAACTTATAATGAGACTAAACCATTCACACAAATGGTTACCCGCTTATCGCCCAAATCGGGATTTCAAGTCAACAAAAATACCCAAACAAACACCACAAAAAGACCACACCATCCACAACCGCCATAAGAACACCATATCATCATCATAACCAGGATTTGGGGAAGAGAAGAGCAACAAAAAGAAAATTAAAACAAGATGAGCGCATATTCAAGAAAATGAGTCGAGCCAAGATCGAACTCTCAAAAACTTGAATGGAATCGAGAAAAGTTGCTATAGACTTACCAAATGCTATGTGAGGATGATGATCGAATGGATTTAAGCCCGTAAACACCAAGATTGGCCCCCAAAATTTGAAATTTTGTCCAAATGGTCAGACCGAATAATCTCCGATTCTTCAAATTTCGTTGATTGTTGGAGAGAATGGACTAGATGAATGAAAAGAAGGTGCAAGGAGCTTCTTTTGCAACAAGAATCGCCAAATTTGGTTTAAACGAAGATTTGAGGTTTGGAGGAGGGGAGGAGTCGGGTTCGCCGCTTGAAAATCACGTAAAATGAGGGTTCACGCCAGAGCCGTATATATAGGCTCGAACGGACGCCGCCCATACTTACGGACGGGCGCTCACTTGTAATCAAGATGAATCGGACGGGCGCCCATAATTTTAGACGCCGCCCATGTGGCATTTTTACATTCGTGATGAGGGAGAGAGGATATTTTTGCACGGGCGCCCACTATAAGTGGACGGGCGCCCATCTAGATTGAGGTCCGGACGGGCGCCCGCTCATGTGAACGGGCGCCCATCAGAGAAACTCACAAAATTCCAATTTTTTTCACACATAAGGAAATAAAATCGATAGTTTTTATTAATACTTGATAAAATTCAAACGAGTACAATAATGACATAACGAAGACATAAAAACAGTAAAAACATAACTTAAAAATACAAGAGGTTGCCTCCCTACTGGCTTTCATTTTTACGCTCGGAGCTCGACGAAGACAAAACTAACTAAGAAACAATAGCTAGTCATCATAAAGCTCGCCTACCTATAACCCCGATAAAACGACGGAGTAAATCAACACCGGAGGAAAGTCATAGTCATCCCGAACACCCCAATCATCATCACCGCCTCTTCACCCTGGAAATGCTCATCCCGCAAGATTGTGGCTAAACCACAAGATTGCATCGTTAATGATCCGCACGGTCTTCCTAAAGTCGCTCGCAACTCCTCAATGGTAAAATCTTCACCCCGAGCATCGGGAACAATGAGAACATAAGTGACACCTCCGACGCGGGTAAGAATATCTATATCTATATCCGTAACTATCGTGCCCCTGTGTCCATCCGAAACGGTGAGAAGGGAAATCCTACTAATGAGAGGGAACTCCTCCGCAAAATACCGCACTCTATATCTAATCGAATGCTAAACGATAAAAACAGATAAAACTTAATTAGACTTAGCTTAAAGCATGAACAACTACAAAGAAAAAGATGTAGACACACAAAGAGAGTAACTAATATAATACGGATATCTCAGGATGCCTCCTAGTAGCGCTTTTGGTTTATGTCGTTAGCTCGACATAGTGTAAGCTCACCGATCCGCCATTTGACTTTTCTCACAGCCACTACCTCGTAAGCTCGACAAGAGAGTGTGGTCGCAGTAAACAAAGATCTCACACATGGGGGAAAAGTTTTAATAGCCTCCACATACGCTTGAACCTCCCCATGGGTGACCTCTTCATACTCGAGTCCTCTCGATGACGCTCAACCTGCCGCCTCCCTTTCAAACTCTTCCATATCTCGCACTACCCGCTAGAACTTCTTCGTGACGGATCACCACCGCCATCCTCGGAGAACAAGTCGGATGATAACTCGCCAAATTCTTCGACTCGAGTAACACCACATCCGAGAATATCGAGAAATTTAACAATCAAAGATGCCTCTTTAGTTCACCGATATAGTGTTTGCACTTTGACCGCTGACTCAAACGGGTCACCGCTTATAACCACTAAGTTCTAGTAACGCCCAGAATGATTTGGAGAATCTCAAAGGGCCGGACCAACGAGTCCTCAACTTTCCAGAAACAAATGTAACCTAGAATTGTAGAGAGAGAACTTGTTCGCCGACTCAATTCTCGCTTTAATTTTTCGCATCATGGAGCAGCTTTCATCTTATCTTTGCCGATCCTGGCACTTTCATAGGCCCTGGAGTCCGAACTGCCCCACTGTAATCGCCGTAGTCGATGTTTCCACAAGATTGGGAATCAAAGTTCGTAAACTTTGTAGCCCAATACGCCTATGCTCTAACTCGACAGTGATGACACGTTTTCGAGACCATTTGATATGGTGATGTACCCATAGGAGTTTTATAGGCGGTCCTATAAGCCCATAAGACATCATCCAACTTCAGACTCAGCCCCATGCGATGACTGCTCACGGTTTTTTCCAGATCTTTTAATGCTTTGGTTGTTTCGCCAACCTCGACCGCTAGTCATCGGATGGTATGGTGCCGGTCTTATGGCGCACACCATACTTTTCGAGAACTTTTCTAGAGGTCGGTTGCAAAAAATGCTCCTTCATCACTCGATCAAGGCTCGAGGACACCCAAATCTCACAAAGATATTCTTTTTAGAACTTCATGACCGCTTTATGATCATTGTGAGGAGTGGCTACCGCCTCCACCCATTTCAAACATAGTCGACGCAAACCAAGATGTATTTGTTATCGCAGGATGACGGGAAAGGTCCCATAAAATCGATACCCCATACATCAAAGACTTCGTGACTCTAAGATGGGTTTCAAAGGCATGTCAAAACGCCTTGTTAGAGTTCCGGTTCTTTGACACCTATCGCAAGCTTTGCGTAAAGCTTCGTGTCCTTAAAGATCGAGGCCAATAGAAACCGGACTGGAAGATCTTCGCAACCGCTTTCCAAGGACCAAAGTGACCACCTGTGGGTCCGCTTATGGCATTGCTCGATAATCTCTCTGCTCGATTCAGAACGATCTCCTAAGCAAACCATCTTTGCAGATCTTGAACAAATAAGGTTCATCCTAAACGAATATTTCATATCGTAGAAGAACTTCTTCTTCTCCCGATACGACATCTCGGGTCAAGCGTAGCGGGCATGAAGGTAATTCACAATGGACGAATACCATGGAACATCGTGAGAGCGCCATCGATCAACATGATGTTTTCCAGAGGAAAGTAAAGATCTATATCTTCGTGGATCACCCTTTCCTCACTTATCATCCTAGAGACATGATCCGCCACTACGCTCACCGCTCTTCTTATCTTTGATTTGAACGCCAAATTCTTGGAGGGTCAAGATTCAACGCAGAAGCGGTTTAGCTTCCTTTTGGTCATGAGATAACGCAAGGCAATGCGTGGTCACCCACACGATCACTTGAGCACCTAGCAAGTAACTACGGAACTTGTCCATAGCAAACACTACGCCAATAATTCCTTTTCGTAGTCGATAGTTAACTTTGTATGGGCGATTCAACGGTGGTCGGGCGAGTAGATAGGTCGAACTTTCCTTCGATGCGCTGTTCTAAGATCGCACTAACAAAGATAGTTGGATGCATCGCATATAAGTTCAAAGCGGCAAGTTCCCATCGCGATATAAGAATTGGAGCAGTAGATCACCCACTCTTAAGCTCTTCAAACGCGCTTGCAATTCTCATCAAAATCAAAGGTAACGCCTTCTTTGAGTAAAGTAGACAGGGTTTGGCAATCTTTGAAAAGTCCTCGATGAACCTCCTATAGCCGACATGTCCGAGAAAACCTCGGACTTCCCTAACATTCTTAGGATAACTCATCTTCTCAATAGCTTCTACCTTGGCCCTATCTACTTTATACCTTTGGCGGACACTTTGTGGCCAAGGACTATACCTTCATCTACCATGAAATGGCATTTCTCCCAATTAAGCACTAAGTCCTTTTCCACACATCTAGACAACACATGATCAAGATTATCGAGGCAATCATCGAAGGATTGACCAAAGACCGAGAAATCATCCATAAAAATCTCCATACACTTTTCAACCAAACCACAAAGATTGCCATCATACACCTTTGAAAGGTGGTGGGCATTACAGAGACTAAATGGCATCCGCTCAGAGGCAAATGTACCATAGGGGGTGAAGGTGGTCTTCTTGGTCAACAGGATCGATGGGTATCTCGGAAATATCCCGAATATCCATCCAGAAGCAAAGAGAACGCGTGTTCCCGCCAGCGCCAAGCATCCGGTCAATGAATGGAAGAGGAAAATGATCTTTCAAAGGTGACCTCATTGAGTTTTCTATAGTCAATACTGCACTGATAGCCTCGTGACGAGCCTCAATGCTATCTCTTCTCCCTTCTCATTCTTCTCAATAGTAATTCCACCCTTTTGGGAACTACTTGAGTTGGGGATACCCACTCACTCTGCTCTGCCTGCAATGGCGATATGATACCCATATCTGTAAGCTTGATAATTTCCTTCTTGACTACCTCTTGCATGTGAGGGTTGAGTCTTCTCTCGAGGTCAGCCTAACTCTGCTTTGCACCCTCCTCGCCTTGATCTTGTGCATACAGATGTCGGGAGATATCCTCGGATGTCTCCCACACCGCCATCCAAAGGCTTTTTCATTTTTGGCGCAAGACGCTTAACAGCTTTAAGCTCTTCTATACGAGATAGCTTGG
Source organism: Gentiana macrophylla (assembly GCA_026214975.1). Lineage (NCBI taxonomy): Eukaryota > Viridiplantae > Streptophyta > Magnoliopsida > Gentianales > Gentianaceae > Gentiana > Gentiana macrophylla. Next base: position 157,780,995 of record CM047805.1, read on the forward strand.
CAGAGATGATCAAAGGAAGCTTGTCACCTTCTCTTAGAAACACATACTTAAGATGTTTAGCAACGGCTTCAGACTCAAATCTACGGGAGGATCCTCCAGACTTGATTTAAGATCACCACTCTTCAACTCAACATCGCCGAGCTTACTTAGTGGTCCCACCGCCAAGGCTTCTTCTCTTAGCTCATCCTCTAAATCACCGCTAAATGGTCTAGATTGACCACACCACGACTATTCAAACCTTATCAATTAGTCGCTCATATTCGATTCTACACCATGACTTGCTTATCCATGAAGTCGCCGAAATCATCGTAAGTCTCCTCAACGGAAAAGCCGGTTGGAGCTCCGAAGGTGCATTGATAGATTTTGATACACTATAGCTCACCTCCCGGTCACCAACCCGAATGGTCACATGCCCACCATCACAATCGATGAGGGCTCTAGCTGTAGATAGAAAAGGCCTTCCAAGAATTAACGGAACATTTTCACTTTTCTCAATATCTAAGACGCACTACCAACCGGAAAGGTAAACCTATCTATTTGAACTAATATGTCCTTTAAGATCCTCGAGGCTTTTTAAGATCGATCAATGAACCGCAAGTTCATGGTCGTGGGTTCTAGAAGACTTTGTAAACCCAACCGCTTGCAATACGCACAATGGCATCGTCGATAGACGCGCCAAGTCACATAAGGAATTTGGGAAGACTAGGCCTCCCATCCGCAATGTGAGCACAAATTTCCCTGGTCGCTTCTCTTGATTGGTAAGCTTTCATTATTGACCGAGAACATTCCTTACCAACCGCTTGGTCCATTCCTCGCTAACTTCTTCTTGGAAGATACAACATCCTTGATGAACTTTGTATACTTAGGCATCTCACCAAGACCTCGGATAATGGCAGATTTACTCGAGTATTTTTCGTAAGGTTGAGCACCTTCTCGCATACTTTTGTCTTCAACCAATGGAATGTTGCTCTTCCTCGTGGAAACGGAAGCTTCTTCAGATCACTCTCGAAAAGACTCTCTTTGAGGATGTGCTAATAGCTTTGTCTTCCAAATCCTTCCACCGAACCGCCTTTTCAGAGGCTTTCGTAGTCAGGGGATCAGCCACCGACTTTCTTTCCCTTTTTCATGCCTCAAGGGGTCAGCCACTTGAGGATTTCTAACTTGTTGAGTCCTCAGGGGAACAGCCACCTGAGGATTTGCAACCTTTTCACCTATCAGGGGATCAGCCACCTGAGTACTTGCTTGCGCCCTGGGGATGATGGTGTTCAACTTCCTCCTGCCTTATCAATGGCAGGAGGGGCTAGTGGTTTCCCTGGAAACCAGGGGGACCACTCAGCTGTGTACCACTTCTTAAACTCATTGTACTGGCCTCCTCTTGTCCATAATGCGTTGTTGGTACGAGGTCAAGACATTGGTCGCCGCTTCAAATCGGCCTCGAGCAAATATGACCACCCTTAGGATTTTTTTCGTAAAATCGCAGATGCCTGTGGGGTCTTGATGCTAATTGCTCACCACCGCCTGATCCGTCTCTCAAGATTCTTATTGGTACTCATTAGAGTCGAATATTCTTGTTTTGCTCTTCTTGAATGAGTTCCATTCAACCTTAAGATCATTTGAATTCGAGGACTTTGAGAGGCTGGAAGTTTGAAGAGTATGGGTGGTCGGGCCGATTTTGAAAATTGGAATTGGAATTAAGGCCAATTTCGATTGAATCTTTGTGTCTGGCCGAAAAATTTGAGTTTTGGTTTTGAGCGGGACCAGGTTCTTATTGAAACTTGAATTCAATTAAAACTCAATTCGGATTAAAATTGAAGCTTGATTGAACCCTTGGTTCTCGAATTGATTCTCGCCGATGGTTGATTAAACCTTTGGGTGTTCTCGCCATAGAACGCATTTATTTCAAAGATTTCGCCCATTCATAGACGTAACTGGAAGTGTGCCCCATATTATCGCAGCTTTGGCATTGACTCGAGAGTGTACCGCCCATCCGCATGGGATGATTGACTTGGTATGAAGAATTGGGGTTTAATTGACATTGGCCATTTACGTGACTACCGACAAAGAAGATTCGCAATACGTAACCCGAGGGTTCTCGCGGAACCGGAAGGAGTCCGATTAGTAGGGTTTGGAGTTTGAGGATTGGCCATCCGCCTCGCAAAGATGGCAATCGACTTTGAACATTTACTTCTCCACTTTTGGGGAGGAGGAGCTTGAATTGCTCGATAGGATGGAGCATAGTTATATTTGGCAATGTCTTCGAACAATGCCCATCCTTCGCCCTGAGAGTCTTCGTAAACGTCCCCCGCCAGATGAACTATTGACCATGCCCTTAGTGAGCTCGGTCAATCCGCTTAAAGAAAGTAATGACTAACCTCTCCAAGGCAAGCCATGATGGGGGCACTTTCTAAGAAGAGATTTATACCTCCTCCAGCCTCGAAAAATGATTCATTTTCCTTCCGAGAAAATGTGAAAATTTCATTTAAGCAATGGGCCGCCTTAGAGGGTGGAAAATATTGACTCAAAACTCCTTCTCGAGTCCAAAGCCCATGAAGTGATGGATTCGGGGGAGAGAGTGATACCATTCTTCGCCCCTTTTAAGGAAAAAGGAAAAAGTTTGAGCTTGATAGCATCCTCACTTACACCTTGATGCGAGTAGTACCGCATATCTCTAAGAACGTGTGTAAGTGGGTATGGATTTTCCGATTGGTAGTCAGAAAAATTGATGCATGCCGCATCATCCGGATAAGCCCTGGCTTGAGCTCAAGGTTTGAGCAAGAATGGCGGGCAAGACTATAGCCGGGTTGATAAAGGATCGCACTGTGCATGGCGAGTCCGCCAACGACGCCGATCCTCTCGCCGCCATTATTACTATTTCTTCGATTTCTTCTATCAACTTTTGTTCAATTTCTTGGTTGGCCGAGCTTTTTCGTCCAAGGATCGTGAAACGAAAGTTTCCGCTGTTGGGTCTCGACTATGGTCCGCCGAGGTCGTGTAAAGAGTAATGGCCCTTTCGACTTCGAGTTTGCATAAACCAAACCCAACTCTATTGAACAAACTCAAAACTACGTAAATTAAAACTTAAACTACTTAAAAGAGGAACCTAAGAATCTATCTAAAAGGTTTGAAATCTAGAACTATTATCAAGACCTAGGAAAAAGAAAGAAAGAGGAAAAGAGCAGACGGACGGGCGCCCAAAAATATGGACGAAGGCCTCGCCTGTTTTCAGACGGACGGGCGCTCAACGATGAACGCCGCCTCTGATTTTTTTCAGATTTTGGACGGGCGCCCAAATATATGAACGCTGTCTGAGGTCAAGAATTGATGATGTGATTGAAATTTTACAGCTGAACGGGCGCTCATAGGTATGGACGCTGCTCATATGCAAAATTTCCCAGAATGTAAACGATTTCCAAAACAGATGATGTATAACGTAAAACAGAGAGCAGAAAACAAAGGAAAAGAACTAAACACAAAACAAGAACTTTAACCCTAATCCTAAACACTAAATTCCTAACTACTTAAAGGTTAAATCTCTAGAAATCGACCTAAAAACAAGGATTAAAACGCAGAAAATAGAAAGAAAAATCGAACAAAAAAGTAAAACAAAACACACAAAAACAAAACTAGGCAAACCGTCCGGTTCCCGGCAACGGCGCCAAAACTTGTCACGGATTTTATTAACACAAAATAAACAAGTAATAAAACCGTTAACCTCAAGTGCAAGGATCGTGAGTACGCAGGCTATGCCGGGTCGATCCTACGGGAACTAGATTTAATGTTAACCCTAGCTTTTGTTTTAACTAACTATTGTCACGATTATTAACCTAACGAATAACTAACTAAACAAATACGCAGAGAATAACTAGACAGAGGAGATTAATCCAATGCTAGGAGAGATTTGAAAGCGATAAAATAAACTAAAAGTGCAGAAAATAGATTCACTAATCTAAACTAAGCTATGAGGATTGTAAATCAAGTTTATAAAAGACAAACGAGGATTGATCCACCTATCAACATGCATTGATCTCCTATCTCGATTTTACGTGGTATTTACTGAGGTTGTGATTTACCTTACCTAAACATGAACTCCTAATTCCTTGGGCAATTCATCTATTAACCTAGTATCTTCCAATACTAAATTAACACGTTAGAGAGATCAAAGGTGCCAACTTTTACGTTAACGATCTAGTTTTTAGACTTACTAACTTCCGTTAATGTAAATCTATTGAACTATTCTTATCTATGGTGATCTATGCTATTCAAGATTTCCATCAAACAATAACATATCAAGCACACAACATATCTTCCAATATAATTGCGTTAAAACAAGAATATGCATAGATAAGAAACAACCGTAATAAATACTCACAAGAAAAGTCTAAATAAAGAGATCAAGTCAATGCCGACGGCTTCACAATTCTCGCTTGAAGGAGGTTCTAGCCTCTCAACATCCTCAAGAAACCCGTAAAAGCGTAAAAATAACATAGAACTAGCCTACTTTGATCGAACTCAAAAGTGCATAAAATCGAAATAAAAGTGTAAAACCGCAGCCAAGGCCGCCTCTGTGGTTTAGTGGTTTTAAGATTGTAAAACTCGTGTCTTAATGTGTGAAAATAAGCCGTATTTATAGAGATTTGAGGCGGTTTCACTAAGTCGGCGGACGGACGCCGTCCACTTCATTGGACGCCGTCCGCATTTCGAACTCCTCGCCCGCTGCTCAAACTCCGCTCGCACTCTCTCAGATCAAAATTGTCTCCATGGACGCCCGTCCGATATTTCCAACGCTGCTCACCATGGACGCTGCATGGACGAACGCTCGTGATGACTCGAATGCGATTTTTTTCATCTTTATCTCTTTCTTCAATCCACTTCATCATTATCTCTTCTTAAATCTTTATAGCTCGAGTTTTAACCCTTTTGATCATCATTTGAGCACATTGAACATACCTATAATACATGGAAAACATCGCAAAATCGTAATAAAGTCCAATTAATTATAATTCACGATGAAAACACATAATTTATTCAATATTGCGAATAAGTCCTTAAAACCTAGTATGCTATGAGGGATATTTCCATAAGATAATAAAGGCCATTTATTATGCAATCAAACCAACCTAAGAAAGGGGAGAAATATCGAAGAAGTAGCAAAATATATCATAATAAAGCATAGATTTTCACCCTTAAAGATATTCATGGACGATTTCTCGATCTTTGGTCAATCCTTTGATCTTTGTCTTGCTAATCTCGATCAAGTGTTATCCCATTGTGTGGAAAAGAACTTAGTCCTAAATTGGGAAAAGTGCCATTTTATGGTAGATGAAGGAATAGTTCTTGGCCACAAGATCTCACCAAAGGAATGGAAGTGGATAGGCAAAAGTGGAAGCTATAGAAGATGAATTTTCCTAGAAATGTGCGTGAAGTTCGAGGCTTTCTTGGACATGTCGGTTTTTATAGGAGATTCATTAAGGACTTTTCCAAGATAGCCAAGCCCCTTTCTACTTTACTTAGAGAAGACGCTGCTTTTAATTTTGATGATAGTTGCAAGCAAGCGTTTAAGGAGCTTAAAAATCAATTGATTTCGACCGATTCTTATCTCTCCCGATCGAATCTACCTTCGAACTTATGTGTGATGCATCCAACTACGCCGTTAGTGCGATCTTAGGTCGGAATTAATGGGAAATTCCAGCCCATCTCTTACGCCAGTCACACACTAAACCCTACTCAAGTTAACTACACCACTACGGAAAAGGAATTATTGGCCGTAGTCTTTGCTATGGACAAGTTTCGTAGTTACTTGTTAGGTGCTGCAATTACTGTGTGGAGTGATCACGCTGCTTTGCGATATCTCATGACAAAGAAAGATGCTAAACCGCGCTTACTACGTTGGATACTGATCCTGCAAGAATTTGACGTTCAGATTAAGGACAAAAAGGGCAGTGAGAACGTAGTAGCTGATCATGTTTCAAGGATGCTGAATGAGGAAGAGAAAAAACCAGATGTTATAGACCTTTACTTTCCTCTAGAAAATGTTATGCTAATAGACGATTGCACTCCAGATGTTCCATGGTATTCTTCCATCGTCAACTACCTGCATTCCCAATATCTAAATCCGGAATTATCATATCAGGAGAAGAAGAAATTCTTCTCTGACTTAAAAACATTTGTTTGGGATGAACCTTACCTCTTCAAGATTTGTAAGGACGGATTGTTAAGAAGATGTGTTCACGAACCGAGCAACGTGATATCATTGAACAATGCCACGGTGGGCCTCTTGGTGGCCACTTTGGTCCCTGGAAAACCGTTGCTAAAATCTTTCGATCCGGTTTCTATTGGCCCACGATCTTCAAGGATTTGAAGCCTTCGCAAGGCTTGTGATAGGTGCCAACGAACCGGTACTCTAACTAGGCGTTTTGACATGCCATTAAAACCCATTTTAGAATGTGAGGTCTTTGATGTATGGGGTATTGATTTTATGGGTCCGTTTCCATCTTCCTGTGGAAACCAATACATCTTAGTCTGCGTTGACTATGTGTCAAAATGGGTGGAGGCTCAAGCCACTTTTCGCAATGACCACAAACGGTCATGAGCTTTCTTAAGAAAAATATCTTTGTGAGATTTGGATGTCCCGTGCTTTAATTAGTGATGAGGAACACACTTTCGCAACCGACCACTAGAGAAAGTCCTTGAGAAATATGGTGTTCGGCATAAAATTGGCACACCATATCATCCTATGACTAGTGGCGGTCGAGAGAAGCAATCGAGTTTAAAGAAGATCTTGGAAAAAGTTGTGCTTGATCATAGAAAGGATTGGAGCCTCAAGTTGGATGATGTACTATGGGCATATCGGTTCGCCTATAAGACCCCATGGGTATATCACCCTATCGGATGGTATATGGAAAACCATGCCACTTACCGGTTGAGTTGGAGCATAAGGCGTATTGGGCTACTAAGTTCTTAAACTTCGATACCCAATCATGTGGTGAACATCGATCGCAGATTGCATGAGTTAGATGAGTTTAGACTCCAAGCCTACGAGTGCCAGGATTAGCAAGGATAGAATGAAACTCCTTCATGATGCAAAGATCAAGCGAGAATTTCAAGTTGGGGAGCAAGTTTTATTGTACAATTCCAGGTTACATCTGTTTCTGGAAAGTTAAGGACACGTTGGTCCGGCCCCTTTGAAATTCTGCAAATCATTCCTGGAGGTGTTTTAGAACTAAGAGGTCATGGTGACCAGCCGTTCAGAGTGAATGGTCAAAGGTGCAAGCATTATATCGGACAAACCAAAGAGAAACCTTTGATTGTTCATTTCCTCGACATCCTCGGGTGTGGTATGACCAAATGGCGAGTTTGTGAATATTCACGACTTGTTTTACGAGGATGACGGCGAGAGTTCATTAGAGGAAGTTATGGCTGGTAGTTGGGATATGGAAGAACTTAAAAGGAGGCCTGATTGAAGAGAAAATCAAGAAGAAGAAGTCTACAATGGGGAGGATTAAAAGTGTTTGGAAAGGAATCGAAACTTGACCCCATGTGTTAGATCTTTGCTTTCTGTGACCACACCAATGATCGAGCTACACGATGTAGTGGTGGGAGGAAGGTGAAGTGGCTGATCCAGGTTGAGTTGCACGATTGTCGAGCAAACGACGTTAAACAAAAGCGCTACCGGGAGGCAGCCCGATAATAATAATAATAATAATAATAATAATAATAAATAATTTGGATACGACTAGTCTTAATGAAATGTAGAATTTGTGATAGAAGTTGAACACAACACACAACCATATCTCAGGATGAATGTTTTGAATATTATTAAAGAGGGAACGATTAGGTGGTTATCCGAAAATCCCGAGGTATAACAAAGAGAAAATTCAAATACTTCATTTCTTGGACTTAGGTTGTTGAACCCTTGAGGATCTGGGTATAAAAGACTCAATACTCTTTCACACATTACATTTTATGATCTAGTTTGTTTCCAACACGAATTTATGCCTTGACTATGATATATACTCGTTTGATACTCTCTATCATACATATATGCTTAGATGTCCTATGTTTTCCCTGTATGGTGATTTTTCCATCTGAGTGATTATTTCCTATGCTTGTATCAAACTTTTCTGCGCGATATGTTATATTCCCCCGTATCCCCGAGATATTTCCGTGTTTGTCAAGTGTGCAGGATATTTGTGATAGCAATTGTGAGTTTTAGACAAAATCAGTTTTCCGGTGGATGGTCCACAGTCTACTGCTTTCGTCAGACATTTCTGGATCTGACTTCGAAGCACTTTCAGAATTGCCTCTATCGACTACAATCAGCTAAGTGTTCTTTTTCTTTTTACTTTCTGCACAACCTGAGGACATGTTGTGATTTAAGTGTGGGGGAGGGAATAGTCGGTTATGTGTATCTACCATTTGCTTAATTCATTATGATTCTATGCAAAAAGAGCTAAATTTTTGAAATTTTTAGTTTTTTTGTTTAGTCCCAGTAAGCAATGCATATCTTTGTTCGGTTTTTATAGTCATTGATCTCTGTATACCGTATGTTTAGTAGGTTAGTTGTTTCACCCGATAATATATTTTTCACAAGCCATAGTGAATGATGAGCTAAAATATAAAGCTATACCCTTTTGGATTAGTGATAGTTGATTATCTTATAAGTCATGTGCTTAGTGCTAACGTATATATCGTGACGATTATGATAGTTTGTGTTTAGATCCAAAGTATGTTATCTCGTGAATATCTTAGGTTTGAATGTGATAAGTAAAGCGTAACTATTGTGCATTGAAAAAAAAAAAAAAAAAAAAAAAAAAGAGTTGAATTTAATAGAATTAATTGTGTGTGTCGGAAGTGGTCGATGACTTGAGTGCGGTAGGTCATATCTCGAATGTCCTATACCACTATGATGACCAAAAGCTCACGACATCGAATAAGAAGTCGCCTTATGATTTGAGTAAGGTAGGGTATATCTCGAATATCCTATTCTCGCTATGACGGGCAAGAGCTCATTCGATGTGTGTTGAATGAAAAGAGAAGAAAAAAAGAGTTAGATAGGTATTAATGTATTCGATCTCACCTCATGACACTTGCAAGATAGTCGATTTTGGCAATAAGTTCGGATATGTTAGTATTCTATAAAAAAAAATAGAACATGGGTGAAAGATTTAGTTATCGTGATACCTTATCCCCAGTATAAACTCGATGAGATATCTTTGTAGGATTATCCTCTCGAGTATATCAGAAAGGTCCTAGATACATTCTATTATCCTTTTCGGGATATGTCACGTTTTGTAGGGTGCATCTTATAAGTATCATTTATTACTAGCTTGAAGGGGTATTAGCTAGTTGCTTTGAATTTTCAAGTTTGGACTTAGTGGAAGTTTTCTATGGCTATGCACACACTGGGGTGAACCTCGATTTATTGAATATATGTTATATTTCTTTGAGGTGTCTATCTTTTCTCGAGCCTTGATTCTTGTTTTATTTTGCTCTGGGACGAGCAAAAGCTAAGTGGGGAGTTGTTAAGGGTGATTTTATACGATTTCTAATGATACATTTTATAATGATTTCCACCACATTTATATAATTTGCATAGAAAATGAGCTTTTAATCGATTTATTGAGCAAGTGAGGTTTTAAGCGGTTTAATTGCAAAAGTGGTTGATTTATGTGTTTTATCGGTGGTTTTATATGTGATTACACTTTGCAATGTTTTGGATGTCTTGTAGATACATATTTTCGATCTAAAAGATGATTAAAAGATGATAAGGTTTGGATTTTGAGCACTTATATATCGATTCGAGTCATTAGTTCCTATGTTTCATCTAAATATGTTAGTAGTAGTTATTATATAAAATATTGTGTTTTTTTATGTGTTTTTACTAGTTTTTGTACCGGTTTAATGAATAGGAGTGTCGTAAATGTCGAATTTACGTTTGGTATTTTGGTGGTTCATTGCAGGATTATACATTGACCAAGATTCCACGTAACGACATGTTTTGAGTCTAAAAGATGTGTTTAGAGGGTTAGAAGAAGGTGCCACGAGCTTACGAGTTCAAAAGGGTCGTTTTCCCGAGTACTTAAATCGTTACATATTTTCGACGGAGATTTGACCTAGCTTAGAGGCATTTTCAGGGGATGACTTCTTAATGAAAGTTGTAGATCTTCACATAAGCTTTCCAACGCACTTTGAATCACGTAAATTGGAGTTCTACAACTCAAGTTATGGTCAAAGTGGCTAATCGATTCATATCGAAGAAATGTCGTAAAACGACACGTAATGGAAATGGCTCATCAAAACGACATTTTCTGAAGAAGTTTCCTTAATAAAGTTGTATATCTTCAAGAAAGATTTCCAACGGATTTTGAATCAAGTCAATCGGACTTCTACAACTCAAATGGTGGTCAAGTGGCTAATTGATTCAATTTCGTAAAAATTGTCGCAAAGCGCTCGGAGGAACACGAGGTACTCAAGAAGACGTTTTCTGAAGAAGAGTCCTTCATGAAAGTTGTAGAGTTTCTCGAGACCGTAATTTTGGCATTTCGTTTGCAATTTTGGAGTCTACAACTCAAGATATGAATTTTAAGTTTTAATTCAATATATACCAAATCATCCGAAGATTTGGTTAGGATTTCTAATGATTAGTCCGGCCCAGTCCGGCATTTTCCCGGACCAGTCCGGCCTAGCTAATTCCTATAAATAGGCTTAACTTCATCAGGATGAATTGCCCTTTTGCCTTCGGCCATTCTTTTCTTTCCTTTCTTGTTCTTATTTTTATTTTGTTGTTGTAGTAGTATATATATATATATATATATATATATATATATATATATATATATATATATATATATCTAATTTAATTTCCTTTCATTGTTCTTGTTTTATTTCTTTTTAGTATTAATATATATATATATATAGATCTATATATACTTATATACTTATATACTTATATATATACTTATATATATACTTATAGACTTATATATATATATGTATAAAAATAATAATACCGTAGTATTGTTGTAATGCTCGGAAATTATCAAAATATCGTTGTTGTTAAAGTCATAGCTATTTCGGAGAATACGACCTATGAATCAACAAGTTGAAATCGAAATGATTTCAAGCAATCATCTGATGATGAGAAAATAAAAAACGTTGGAACAAGCCTATGTGACACCGATTCTTAGCAAAGATCTCGATTTCGACTTTTGGATTGTTTTGTAAGTTTTAATAAAAGTTGTATCTTTATTATGCTTTATTCGTTTTTATGCAATTATATCGAGAGATGGTTGCTATTTGATGTTTAACGTTTGACGAGAGTCGTTGTTAAACTTTAGATCACCATAGTAAAGATTGGATCTTTAATCTAATTAACGAGAGTTGTTAGGTTGAATATCTAGATTATAAATTGAGAGATTTCATCCCTTTGTTATGAAAGCGTTAATCTTTAAAATCGAAAGATAAAAGATTGATAGGAGAACTTTTCTAAGAGATTAGGAGTTCATACCTTCGATAGGTGAATCACAATTTTCGTTAAATCACCACAAGATAATCTAGAGTCGAAATTGAGGGTTGCGGGAATCGGTGGATCATTGCTTGTTCCTTGTTAAATTAATTGAGAAAATCGTTTGTCTTTGCCTTGCTTCGTTATCATCGTAGTAATCGCAGAATCGTAGTAATGCGTAGTAAGTTCTTGTAGTTGTAGTTATAAAATAGAATTAATTTAGTTAATCGAGTTCAGAACTATCTTTCCTGGCTTTGGATTGACAACCTCTCATCCAGTTTATTGTTTTCGCTTTTAATTGCTTTTGTTTTATTTTCCGTGACAAACTTTCGAAAAATTAAGAACTAGACCAACCCCGATTCCTCGTGGATCGACTCCGGTTTTAATCGCTATACTACGATCCCTGCACTTGGGGTAAACCGGATTTATTTTATTACTTGTTATATTTTGCTTTGCATAAAATCCGAGACAGCAGACTCAGTAAAATCTTGGTGTATGTGGCACATGAAGAATAGTGTTCAAGGTTAAAGGCGAGGTAGGTGTGTGCAAAGTGCTTTAGCCAATATGTTCAATTATAAAATTCTCACCATTCCATACATCAAGTGTATCATTACCATTATAGGGTGAACTCAGTCTAAGATTTCCTAGACTATAAGTAACATGATTGGTAGCTCCACTATCTAAGTACCATAAATGATCTGCAACAATATTAAATGTGGCCACAAAGGTTGAGATCTGTTTAGGTCGCTGCTCTACCAGTATCTGGCTGAAATTCTAACTCAAACATGTATCAACACACTATAGTGTGACCATTCTTCCAATAAAGTTGACATGCGATTCTAAAACTGCTGTTGAAACTTCCTCCCACCATTCCTCCGTTTCTACCACCTCTAAAACCTCACATGCCTCCAAATGAACTTTATGCTACATTTGTTGGTCTCACGTTTCTTTTAGACATACCAGATGCAACTTAGTAAGTAGCAATGTTACCAGAAGTTCTTGACTGAGGCAATAACACTTGAACAATGTGGTTAAACCTAGCTATGAGTCTCTAATGTGTAATGAGCTGAGATCGAACTTCTTGCTAGGTCAATGATCCTATTCTTGTACTAATATTAACAATGGCCACTTCATAATATTTGCCAAACCACCAAGAGTGGCAAAAATTAGTTCGGACTTAGAAATCAATAACCAGTTGTAGCTAAGTTGTCACAATAGGATTTCGTCTAAATAATCAACCATAGATTTAGATCCCTTTTCATATTTAATTAGGGCACTCTTATAGTCTAACATTAAATACTGTAGCTTCGGACTGATTATTAAAGAGAATCTTTGAAGTAGACCTTATTTCATGAGATGTGGTGCAACAAATTAATTATGTGAGATGGGCTTCTTATAAAGAATTCTTTAAGCTCTAAAGACTTTTCAAAGGAGAAGTAAGTGTTACTTCGAGAGAATATAATATTCAAATTATAAGATATAATTGTTGATGTATTGACATTCAAGTAACAAACTGGTAGACATTTGGCAGCTTATTATGATGGAATACTCTCTATATAACATCGATCTATGAGCTCATCATATTCAAATTGTTGCAATACTTAGATTTCTGCTTCTCTACTTTTATTTTAACATTCTAAAACTTTTTCAAGATTTTTTCTAACGTGGATACCACATTTTCTCTCTCTTAAAGAAGACGCGTCTTCACTACCCTACTAGTATCTTGGCGATTTCTCATCGTCTCTCACGTCATTTTTCTAAGGAGGGATATTACATTAATCGTCTTCTAAGGAAGGTGTGTCCTCGCATGAGGGGATTCTAAATGCGTCCCTATCGTTTCTTATGCCTCGACACTTACTTCCATCTATTATCATGCCCTTGAAAAGAAATCTTATATCATGATAATAGTTTACTCATTCTACATGATATTAGTGTTACTTATCAAATGAGGTCATTATTGACCAAGCAACGATAGTTATAGAATGTACTATTAGATGTACTCCACTGTGAAAATGATGTGAGGTCGAACACGCACGAGCAGGCTTTTAATAAATATTAATACATTAAAAAAAAAACTGAAAGAATTGGACAACAGAAAGCTAATAACACTTAAATATGTTGTTTTCATATGGGTTGTTGGCAAGATTAAATTCCCTAAACTCATTAACAAAAAAATTAAAAATCCAGTAAATTTATCTTAATGAAGTCGACAAATAATAGTGCCATGCGTGATTACTTATTAAGCCTTTTGAACTTTAAATTAAACCCAACTTCTTCTGTTTTATCTCTCCTGATTTTATTTTATTTTTTTTGTCTATAATAGCTATAATTTTTTTGGAAAAATAATAGCTATAATAATATTAATTATTACAGGTGAATGTGATGCAGTACAACGACTATTTAGATGGGTTTTAACTAAAAAGACAAAATATTCAATTAGGTGTCAACAAAACTGTTGAACTTTAATCGAATCCGGCAAAGGAAAACTGCCAAATACTTGAATATTTGTTTATTAATTAGTAGTACTATAGAAACGCATCAAATAAATAATAATAATTCAATAAATGGATGGGGAAAAAAAAAACAAAAGAGCTCAAGAAAAAAAAACTATTTAGTTTATCAACAAAAAAAAAACTATTTAACAGGTCACTTTAAGTACGGCTTCTAAATTGATGAGTTAACCTCAACCGGTCCATTCGATGGGAAGAATATGGCTTTTTTTCAGTTTAGCAAATGATTTTTTTTTTTTTGAGGGGACAAATGATTTTTATAATCCAACAAGTTTTTTTTTTTTTTTTTTTTCTTTCTAGTTTTTAAATACACGGTGTTAACTGAAAATCTATGTTATGATTAGCCATAGTCCTATTTGAGTAACAATTTATGTTCTATTCATATTTAATTAGATGGAGATGTTAATTAGCCAATCACTTCTGAATCCAAAATGAACATACCAAGTCTTAATCTATCAATTCTATAATAACAATTTGTGTTCTATTCATATTTAATAACAATTTGTGTTCTATTCTATTCATATTCAATTTGTGTTCTATTCATATTTGTAGTATTAGAATCTAACATCCCACCTCGTGAACCGCCGCCACCATACAGCATAAAGAAGCCTGAAAGATGACTTTCACGTCCGTATAAGAAAAAACATTTATCATAGCCACCGCTAAGAGCCCCGTGCCTTAGAGGATCTAAGAAAGCCAACAACACCATGCCACAAAACCCGATGCACCAGAGAAGGGGAACCATCAGAAATGATAGCCTTGTTAGGAAAACGTATTATGTGTGGAGTGATTTTAACAATCCCGTAATAACCGGGTAGAAATTACGGAATAATAAAACAATACATAAAAATAAGATGCATAAACTAACGGAATAGAAATTAAACCGAGACGAGTGTAAACACTCTTTCCTTAAAACAAATTGCTCTGGTCCCGTGCCTAGGTTTGCAGCAACCGTCTCCCAGGATACGACGTCTTCACGTCTCGGATTTAGAGGCACTTCAAAAATCCGAACTCCGACAAACTTACGGAGTGTCCCGACTTTCCTTCGACGACTCAAAGACTACGACTATATGAGACTCTTTTGTAGTGGAGAAAACAAGAGAGAATTCGATCTCTAATTCTCATTCATAGAGGTTTCTATTATAGTGGAGAAGAGGAGCTTGGTTAGCCAAATTAACAACTTGTACCTTAAGAAAATAAACAAATCACCGAAATTAATTAAACACATTAATAGCCGATTTTTAGATCACGTATGATCCTGTTCACACACAATTTCAAATTATTCTAACCAACTTAATTAATGTTAATTAAAATTATTCAAATATTTTACATATTATACGTTTTACTTCGTCTAGTTATTCTGATTTCTATGATTTTTTATTTTATTAAATTGAATCTTATTTACATCACACACATATTTATATATCACGTATTGTGTCCTTTAATTTTAAAAGTAGCCGTGTCTTCGTGTTCGTGTAGTGTCGTAGAGGGTGTCTGTGTCCATGCTCACTTTAGTATCTCCTTTAAAGGTATCGGAAGCCAATTTGCATCTCAAATATTCGGGCGGATTAATCTCTTCAAAGAATTTCTCAACAGCATCGATCCAGCCGAACAAAGCTTCAATTCCAAACCGCAATTCCATTAACGACGAGTTTCTTTGACCCAAGCTGCAGATACACGAGGTAGGTCTCGCTCTACTTTCTGGGTATCACAATATGTCAGCTTTTAAAAGAGACATATATTGTAATTCAAAAAAAGAAAAAGAAAAAAAAAAAAAAAAAAAAAAAAAAAAAAAAAAAAGACATATACTACATGAGGAATGTAGTAGTAATATTTTATTTTATAATAGCTCGGTTCAAAGTGTAAATTCCACTTCTATCAAACACACATATTCACTGAATTTAGTTCCTTGAAGAGATTGTATAGATATAGAGACATATGGCGAGCAAATAATGGGAAAACAATAGTAATAACAGCTATACGGTGTTGTATTATATGACTCAGCATTGAACTTTCTCCATGTTGATAAATTATTCCCATTAAATTGTTTTGTTCATAAAACTATCTGCTTGTTGATAAAATTAGAGATATCTTCAAGTTTTCTGTTTTTTTATTTGGCATCTTCTCTGGTTTAAAAATTATTACAAAAATCTTGCGTGACTTTATTTAACCATATTAAATATTAATAATAGTATAAAGTTCTAGGAGAAGTTTATGAAATTTAGCACCGACTTTATAATCCGCCGTAACAATCTTCATTTAGTTTTTATTTAACTTTTAATCGTGAAACGATTGATGAAAATAAATTTAACCGAATTTATAATCCGCCGTAACAATCTTCATTTAGTTTTTATTTAACTCTTAAGTGCAATGAGGAGATTTAAAGATGAACTCAATATAGATTTGAAGTTCAATAAAAAAACAAGTGACTATAGATTCATTTTTTACTAGATATTCTTAATTTAAATCTTTTAAGACATACATAATTATTAATTTATAGTTTAGTTGGGGACCAATATATATACAATTTGGGATTTCAAAAAGTTACTCCTCCGCACTATTTATCAAGCGATTGCACAAAATCTAAAGTGTTTGAGTACATTTAAATAACAACTAATCTTAAATTAAAAAAGTGTCTAGATTCATTCAATAAATTTATGTATGAATTTTGAATCGCTTATAAATAAATAGATGCGGAGGGAATATTATCTTATTATTTTTATCGATTGGGGTCCACGATTTTATGGTCCTAAAGTTGGGACTAGACAAATTATTAATTTTATCGAGGTTATTAATTTATCGAGTATTAATTTATAGAGGTTTTACTGTATATCCGATGTAAAACGATTTTGTGGGCAAAAACGAGGGGGGAAATATGAATTAAAACGGTGAAAAAAAATTGAATGATAACGACAATTTCATTATTCGCTACCTCAAATACATTGTTGTCTACGGTGTATTACCGTGGAATAGACCCCAAATTCAGTGTTTCACTATTTTATTATTTTCTATTTTTTACGTTAATAACGTCGAGAAATAATATTATCAAATGAGATGTCTATGTAAAGAGGACGAAAAAAAATATGGATTAAATGAATTTTAGTGTGTTATTATCAAATAATATGAATTTTAGTGTGTTATTGATTAAATGAAATATAAACTAATTTGTATCTGAACAGTATTGACTCGTGCCTAACCCGTGACCCGTCCAGCAAGCCCGGAACCGGCCAGTGGAACCGTGAAATCCGCCGGGTTGTGAGACTCGGCTGACCCAGCCAATCATTTGAACCGGTGGGCTGAGCTATTTATGGAACAAGAACCAGCGGGTTCTGGTGTTGGTCCCGGTTCGGCCCAGAACCAGTCATGTGTACTTAAGACAATATTCTGATGTGTATTACAGTATTGCAGGGCGGATCTATTCATGCTAAGAGGTCACGTCACGTGATCTCACTGAGATCCGGAGATTTTTGTTTGGTATTAAAACGATGTAGTTTTGTTGTTAAAAATGTTCTTAGTTGTTAAAAAAATATAGTTTTAGACTCCGGCGTTCCCATTGGAATAATTTTTTAGATTAAAAATGTAGTTTTACAGTCTGATGACCAGGGGCGGTTCCAGGAAGTTGGTGATATGAGTCAGAAATTTATCATATTTTGTAAACTAAACTTAGTTTTGTATATTAAATAGTTCAATACGGGTCAATACAGATCAATATACAAGAATAAGCGTGCCAGTTTCACATATTTATGTGTACCTATATTTTTTATACCACTGTAATATTTTTTTAGCGGATCGACTGACCCAATTTTTATCGGGTGCAGTCGTCCCTGCCGATGATCCCACCGGAAAAAATTCATGGATCCGCTGCAGTAGTTCAATTTTTTTAGTATCGAATTTGTTTGTGCTAAATTTCTACGTCTTTGGTTGATAAAGTCAATTTACTTAACGTTGGTTCTATACTTGGCTATCGTTGTGTTGAAGAACATTAACAAAATTAGTACTAACCTGTCTCAAAATATAAGTTCGTTTAGCATTTTGGATTTGTCTCAAAATGTAAATCCGTTTAAATACCCAATGAATCATTTATTACAGTTTTCATTACAGTTTTATTATATATGTATTTTTTATTTTTATTTTTTGAGAAAGATTCATGTATATATTTTTCACATGGAATTCTCGGTAGATAAATGGAAATTCAATTTCTCTGTGGTCTGCACATTCCATCAGTATATGAGTATGTGAAGGTAAACGGCATGGTCCTCACTTTAATGCATTATTGCAACCCTTCTGTGTTGGTTATTTTTATGATCTTTTAAATAAAACATAGTATGCAAGTCATATTGTGACTTAAATATTTGCTTCGGCCGTTTCTTATTTGTGCGATCTAATTAAAAATTTGTTGTAAGAATTAAGAATATTAATTTGTTAATACTCTGGATTTTTACGGTGGAATTGGTTTTATATCAATGCTTTAATACTCTGCTTTGTTTGCGAAAAAAGGGGTATCGAAGCTTTGTTGATCATTGTCATCGAAGAGAAGTGGAAAAACCACCGAAACGAATTCACAAGTGAATATACTTGTTGTGGCACTAAATATTGCTCTGATGACTGGTTTATCTCATACCATGGATGTAGAGGACTGAGACATAAGAAGTTTGAATGTTTGAACTTCAAACATGCAACAAATGATGCTTTAAATAATCATACTAGGATTGATCAGTATGTTGGCAAACGAACTGTCTATACTGCCAGTAGTAAATGTAAATTGATTCATATAGCTTTATGTGGAAGCCAAGTTGACTAATTAGCATCATTTCAAATGGTAGAAATAAACACATAAACGTTAGCAGTCGAACTTACTTAGTAGCAGTCCTGCAAGAATTCTGGTGGTCGTTCATGTGGATAACCGTTAAAGGTCGAACGCCTTGACAGCTTTCCTACTCAGCAAGCAACCAAAGATAAAACGTCGATCGTTTGGATCATTCTGGTAATAGTTTTTGTCTTCACTTTTAAGCACTGTCATTGTTCTTCGAAATCCGTTTTCGGGTCAAAGGAAATCAAAATTTTGAATTTCCGTGGGGCAACCCATTTTATTTCAGTACAAATACGAAGCATGGATGAAGAAAAATAAGAAATAATGACTAGGACTAAATCAGTTTATTGAGACCAATTGTAGTTGGTAATAATATCGGTAAAGAGTTTGATCATTAAGGCGCTCCCAACAAGCATATGGCCCGAAAGGGTATGGGCGCGTTGTTGAAAACTTTTGATACACCTCAATCCCTTTTTCAATGGATGTGAATCAACAACCATTCATGGTAAAAGTGGTTACAATCATCGTAAGTAACATTGTTTCCATCTCTCGCACATAAAGGAAGGGTACATTCAAATTTCACGATCAGGAGGGTGTCCTCTTGGAGCTAAGATCGCAATGATTCATGCTGAGAGCCCTTGACCCCGCTTTACATCCTCCACGATGATGACTCAAGCCCGAAGGATCATGTGTTTCACTCTTTACTAAAGCAATGTCGTCAAGAAGGTTGGGCATCATCATTGACCGAGGAGCGTCCCGCCAAGCACAACGTCGGGCCAAGCGTCTTTTCTTAAGAGGGTTTGCTGCACTTGTCATCATGGAAAGAACATTGTTTCATTTTTTACGCTTGCAATTAGGGCAAATGAGAATATAAGTTTTTCTTCCTTGAAGTGACCTTTTAGATTTTGGTTTTGAATAGGTAGAAGAAACGATAGTGTAAATGTTATTACGGATCGATCAAGAAATGATGATGATTGTGAGTAAAGATAAAAGATAAACAAGTAAACAAACACAGAAACAAGAAAAACAAAGATTTAACGTGGTTTCCGGCAATATGCCGACTACTCCACGGACAAACGAGGATATTTATTATCACGAGAAAGTTACATCACAGTTACAATCAGATGGTATTTATAGCCTGGGAATCCAACCATAACCGACTTGACAGCCAACCCAGTAAATGACTGAAATACCCCAGAAGTAACTTAGACAAAACTCGAACAAACATTTAGCAAACGTGTTCCATAAGTCTTCTGGGCATCAGCAGACTTATCTTCAGTAGACTTGTCATCAGCAGGTTGATCAACCCTGCTGATCCTGCCCCAGCTGAACACCAGATTTCAGCAGATGCTTCATACATTGCTGATCACAACATGTTTCCATACCAGACCTCAGTAGCATAGTTTAAGTCACCATTACAAATCTCCACCTTGACTTCAACTTCATGCAAACTGACCAGATGCACAACCAAGTGCCAGATTTCCTCTTTGTCTTTAGATTTGAATACCTCAGCAGACCCCCACTTTCAACTGAGTATTCCCAGATTCAGATTTAACAACTTTGGATATTTAGCAAGTCCAGACACAACTAAAACTTGCTCCTTGGAACTGGTTTAGTGAACATATCAGCAGGATTCACATCAGCGCTAATCTTCTCCACTTTAACCCTCCTCTCATTTCTCAGAAAATGATACCTAACATCAATGTGCTTGGTTCTCTCATGATGAACCTGATCCTTAGCCAAACATATTGCACTAAGACTGTCACAACACACCCTGGCTTGATCTTGATGCAGACTCTGCTTGAAGCTCTACCTGTTTGTCAACCTTCTCAGTCTCAGATCCAATTTCAGATTCAGATGTGGCTCTCACAGATGAGTTAAGCATAGAGTTTTCATCAAAGACTACACTCCTGCTGAATATAACCCTATTTTCAGCTGATGACCAGATTCTATACCCCTTAACTCCATCTCCATATCCAACAAACACACCCTTCTTGGCCTTAGGTTCCAGTTTACCTTTACTGACATGATAGTAGACTGTGCTTCCAAAAACCCTAAGTCCAGAGTAGTCTGCTGACCTTCCTGACCAAACTTCAAGTGGTGTTTTAAGTTTGATCCTAGTGTGAGGCCCCCTATTGATTAAGTAGCAGGTTGTATTGACAGCCTCTGCCCAAAATCTCCTTGCTAGACCAGAATTAGAGAGCATGCATTTTGCCCTCTCCAGAAGAGTTTGATTCATTCTTTATGCAACACCATTCTGCTGTGGAGTTTCTCTTACAGTATGATGTGTAGCAATGTCTTCATTCTTCCAGAATTCATCAAACTCAGACCAACAGAATTCTAGTCCATTATCAGTTCTAAGTCTCTTGATCTTCCTCCCTGTCTGATTCTCAACCAAAGCCTTCCACTGCTTGAAGTGCTTGAATGCTTAACTCTTGTGCCTCATCATGACTACCCAAACCATCCTTGAATAATCATCTATAAAGGACACAAAATACCTGTGACCACCCAGTGACTCCACCCTTGAATGTCTCCAACAATCAGAATGGACATAATCAAGTGTCCCCTCTGTGATGTGAATTGCTTTTGGGAACTTGCTCCTATGTAGCTTCCCAAACACACAGTGCTCACAAAATTCCAACTCATTGACCTTATGTCCCCCAAGTAGATCAGACTTAGACAAAATTTACATCCCTCTTTCACCCATATGACCCAATCTCATATGCCGCAGCTTGTTTAGCTGTGACTGGTGAACCTCTGATGATGCAACAACAGAAGAAACTGATATAGGAGACCCTTGTAATATGTACAATGTCCCCTGCCTGATACCCTTCAGAAACACACTTGAACCCTTATAGACATTCACCACTCCACCTTCACCCCTGAACTTGAACCCTTTTCTGTCTAGTAGACTAAGTGATATCAAATTCTTGGTCATTTGTGGAATATGTCTAACCTCATTCAGTGTGTAGAATTTACCATCATGTGTCCTCACCTGAATAGATCCAATCCCAACTATTTTGCTGACCTTGCTGTTACCCATAGCAATATGGCCTCCATCCACCTGCTGATAAGTTGAAAACCACTCCCTGTTTGGACACACATGACAAGATGCCCCAGTGTCCAGAATTCACACATCTCTGTGCCCTGCTGACTATGAAACTATTAAGGCCAGATCTTCTTCAGAATCGTTGTCTTGTTCTTCCAAAGCTACAGTACCCTACTGAGTACCCTGCTGCTTTTTCCTCTTTGGACATTCATTTTTCCAGTGTCCCTGCTCCTTGCAGTAGTTACAGACATCCTTAGCTTTAGGTCCCTTGGAATTTCTCTTGAATTTCTTCTTCCCAGAATTTCCTGGCCCCCTGCTGATTCCACTGGCCACCAATCCAGCAGACTGACTATATGTCCCAGAACCAGATGACTTATGGCGTAACTCTTGAGCATGGAGTGATGATCTCACATCCTCCAATGACATTGAGTCCTTTCCAACAATAAAGGACTGCATAAAGCTCTTATATGATGCAGAAATGACACAAGTAGGATCAATGCTGCATCCTCACCTTCAATCTTCACATCATATTTCTTAAATCAAGCAATATTGTGTTCAGCTGGTCTAGATGATCCCTCAGATGAGTGCCCTCATTCATCCTTAAACTGAACAAACGATGTTTCAACAACAACTTGTTGATTAGAGACTTTGTCATGTACAGACTCTCAAGCTTGGACCACAGCTTCTCTGTTGTGTCCTCTTCAGCAACCTCTGTGATAATATCATCTGACAAGCACAACATAATAGTTGAATGAGCTTTCTCCTCCAGACTGGCTCTCTTAGCAGTGCTTCCTTCTGTTGATTTAGACAAAGGACCCCATAATCCATGTTGCTTCAACAAAGCACGCATCTTGATCCGCCACAGACTAAAACTGTTTCTTTCTGTAAACTTGTCAGTCTTGACATTTAAAGCAGACATATTTCTCACCAAAAAACTTGTGTAAATCCTAAAACCTAGCGTTAATTATGACCTTGGTGCCAATCTACCTTGCTTAAAACAGATAAACAAATATCTTGATGAACCTGGACGCTTTGATACCAGTTTGTTATTACGGATCGATCAAGAAGTGATGATGATTGTGAGTAAAGATAAAAAGATAAACAAGTAAACAAACACAGATTTAACGTGGTTTCCGGCAATGTGCCGACTACTTCACGGACAAACGAGGATATTTATTATCACGAGAAAGTTACATCACAGTTACAATTAATACATATGGTATTTATAGCCTGGGAATCCAACCCTAACCGACTTGACAGCCAACCCAGTAAATGACTGAAATACCCTAGAAGTAACTTAGACAAAACTCAACAAACATGCAGCAGACGTGTTCCACAAGTCTGCTGGGCATCAGCAGACTTATCTTCAGTAGACTTGCCATCAGCAAAGTTTATCAACCTGCCGATCCCGCTTCAAATTGAACACCGATTTCAAAGAGATGCTTCATACATTGCTGATCAGAACATGTTTCCATACCAGACCTCAGTAGCATAGTTTAAGTCACCATTACAGTAAATGAGCTCCTTCAGACCTACCAATCGAACAATTCTTGTTGACAGGTTTAAGGGCATTTGATAAAGCTTGAATAAAATAGGTTGGACATGAGTATAAGCCTCGTAAGAATGGGCTCCGGCTCAAGCACTCTAAGGGGCTCTTAAGTGATAAGTTATTCAGAGCTCATTGATGCCCCCAGGGGTTTTGAATGACACCGCCTTTTAAAACGATCCATAACTCTCTCAATATCATCTCAAACCTCTTAACAATTCACAAATGGCCCCTTCCGCCTTACAACTATGTATACGGATCAATAACACACTATATTTCATGGATTCTTTCTACCCTACTTGGATTCACTAATTTTTTTATTTTATTTTAAACCATTTCGCTAATGTCAATTATCTGATGCCACAAATATATAACCCCGCTATTGATGTCACTTATTAATGAATATTCTGGTAAAGGATGAGTTGATAGTTTATAGTAATTGATAATTCTAAATGAATATAAAATTATCGTTTAAAAAAATATCAGAGTACAAAATGGAAGATATGGAGCTCTATCCTCTTATATTATGAGGAATATTTGTTAAAGTATACATCAAAGAGGCCGGCAAAAGACTAAAAGCCGGCTTCATGTCTTCATCTCATATGTCTAATTAATAGCCTTCCTTCACCTTCTCCATTTTGTCTCTAGAAGAACATTTCCTCCATTAATTTCTCAAAATTATTGGCCCTTTTGCTTAAAGATTCTCTCTTTCTCTCTAAATTTTATTTTTATCTGTACCAAATCAAAAGATTCTTGCAACTCCCAAGACTCTGAATTTCAAAGAAATTTTCATCTTAACTTGTTTAACAAGTCTTCCCTGGTAAATTTCTGTAGACTCCTGCCTTGCAGTACTGCTTCATAAATTTCTTCTTCCATCTGCATAGGTTACATGTCCAATCACCACTTTTTACAACTATTCAATCGTCCATGTACAAGTTAACTGAGTTAATTTTTGCACTGAGTTGTCATTTTCCTTTGACCTTTTCAACTACCCTGTGTTTTCAAAATGCAATTTTTTTCACTTGGCTTTTAACAATCCTGATTTTACGTTACTGATTCCATCTGGGTTTTAATTATTATAACTATGAACTAATTAGTTCTTTTGATCTTGTTTTGGTTTTACATTTAGGTGTAAACTGGCCTAGTACTTGATTGTTAAAAGAGCATATACAATTTTGGAGTGCCCACGGTCATCTTACCAGGTGGATAAATAACAGTTTCGTCGACCAATTTTCTGAGCAGCTGTTGGAATTGATGAGTTAGAAACATATCCGGAAAGTAAAAATGGCTGGAAATTATAGGTTTGAAATGGACCAAAAAGACATAGTGAGATCTTTGATAACCACAGTGGGTAGTTTTGTTCAGGATGGATTGATTGATAAAGAAAGGAGAACCCAACAAAAAGAACATTGTGCAGAAAGGCTAGCTGCTGAAGATGGTAGCACCTCTCGTAAAGATACGGAAGTCCGGTATTCGGATCAAGCCGTATTAGCAAATCTTGATTGGGGGATCGATGCACTTGAAGAAGCAATCAATACATCAAACATGGAGACTAAAATGGCGCGTTTAGATCATGCTGAGAAAATGTTACAAGTTTGTGCTATGTTGAATTTAAGCCAAGTAACTGCTGGTGTCCCTAATCACTATCTTTCTGCTTGGGCACATTTGAATCTATCTTACTTGTGGAAATTGAGAAACAATGTTCATAATGCTGTGATTCATATCATTGAAATGTTTATAGTTGACCCTTTTTTTGCTCGGATCGATTTCGCTCCTGAGCTATGGAAAACATTGTTTCTTCCACATATGAGCTCAATTGTTGGGTGGTATTCAGAAGAGAGGCATAGGATAGTGATGGATGTGATTCCTGATTCCAATGAGTTGTCTTTCACTGTTGATTTTGATCATTATTTCAATGAGTCATTGATATTTTCTGTTAGGCCAGATCAAGCAGAGAAAATGCAAGAATTGGAACAAGTTTATGGCCAATCTTTAGATGAAAACACTAGACTTTATGCTAAATATTATATGGAATGTATTAATTATGATTCTGCTACAACCAAGAAAATGATTCCTATGTTGCCAATTGCTGAGCCTCCAATGACTCCTTTACATGAGGTGAGCCAGAAGATTCCTGATTATGTAAAATTTGGTCCAATATTGCCCAAAAGCGCCGGATTTTCTCCGGTTTTAAAACCTCAAACAAGTACAATTGAAGAAGCAAGGTTAGTTCAATTCATCAATCATGTTGTACTTCTACTTTTTCTATTTGTTTTGCATCCTTTGATTGTGTTGAATATGTCAATTGATTACCTTGGACTTTTTTTTTATGTAATGTAGATCAGATATCAAGGGTGCAACCTCTGAGAATCCGCAGAAGTATGCCCGTTGGGATTCTAAAGGAAATGTTGAGGAGGATGAAGATGAATATGACTCTGAGAACGACTCGTACATTCAATCTATCAACAGAAACCATACAAATGCATTGTCATACAATGGTGGCAGAGAGAACAAAAGTGCAGAAGCTAGTCCAACGACACGGTTAACCAAAGTGCCGAGTCAAAGTCATACACCAACAAGCTTCTCTCCAATGGAGTCTCCTATGTCCCTTTCAAACAAGGAGTCGTCTCCAAAAAACGATACACAGTTTAAAAGGGAAGCTGCATCTCTACTGAGACTAATGTCCACTAGAGCCAAAGATGGTACTGCTTCAGCTTCCAAGGCCGATAATTCGTCTTCATATCGGGGTGGAAACATGAGTCCTATATATAGTGACAATGAAACAACAGTATGTTTTATTCTTTCATTTAATTTCGATAAAAATATTTCGTTTATTCTACTAAAAGAGTTGTATTATAAGGCTGTTACTTAAGAAGCTACGTTATTCAGGATCACAGGAAAGGTTCAAGGAAAATCATCAAGAAGGTTCACAGTACTAATGATATTTTGGAGAAAAGGTACTCTTTTTCCTACATACATTTTCAATCTACATTGATTAAAAACAAGAAACAGAGAGAGAATACTTATTGTTGCTTTCATTATTATGAGTCTTAGCAAAGAAAAAGAAATAGGAAAATTTTGCAGCAATTGGCTTAAACATCTGCTTTATCTAATGTTTGAAAACCGAGATTCCATTGTGGAACGATCTGTGCACGTTTGTTTTGAGGACTGTGTTGAGAGATTTTTTCTTGTTTTTGTCTCTGTTGTTATGGCAGCTTATCAAGTGTAAGTGATGAAGGAAACCAAAGCTGCATATCTCTACCATTGTCCGAGAATTTAACACCCCAATCAAGGCCGCCGAAGGATTTTGTCTGTCCCATAACCGGCCAGATCTTCTCTGATCCGGTTACATTAGAAACAGGACAAACATATGAAAGAAAAGCAATACAAGAATGGATAGATAGAGGAAATACAACATGCCCCATTACTAGGCAACCGCTTTCTGCAACTGAACTACCGAAAACAAATTACGTTCTAAAAAGACTAATCACCTCTTGGAAAGAACAGCATCCTGATCTTGCCAGTGAGATGTCATATGCAGCTGAAACGCCACCCCGAAGTAGTAACAGAGACTCGCCTTCTCCTCAAGTGATGTCAGCAGAATCGACACCTTCTCGGATGGCTAGTCAAGCAAGTCGTAGGAGAATGGACAATGAAAATGAACAAAAAACCAGAAGGTTTTTGAGAGCTGCCATATCATCATCCCCAACTAGTGTTCTATCCCAAGCTGCAATCGAAACTGTCATTAACGGTTTAAAACCGTACATTTCGTGCCTTTGTAACTCAGAGGATCTGCAAGAATGTGAAGCAGCTGTGTTAACCATAGGCAGAATATGGAATGACTCAAAAGTTGATAATGGAATTCATTCTTATTTATCTTCACCTACGATTGTCAATGGTTTTACTGAAATACTATCGGCCTCTTTGAACCGCGAAGTTCTTAGAACAACTATCCAAATTCTCTCGCAGCTGATATATACCGACGACAATATTGGAGAGATTCTTACAAGTGTAGACTCTGATTTCGAATGCCTTGCTACGTTACTTAAAAACGGACTAGCTGAAGCAGCTGTACTAATATACTTGCTGAGACCTTCATTCTCTCAGCTATCAGCTCATGACTTTATTCCCTCACTATCTCGGATCATTTCAAGCAAGAACGAAGATCCTGATGACGCACAGTTTGTGATCGCACCCAAGGATGCAGCAGCGGGTTTGCTTGAGCAGATTATTAGTGGAGGCGATGAAAACATGAGGTCTTCAACTGCAATGAACATCATATCAGCTGGAACACTTCCAGCATTGCTTAAGTGCCTGGATAGAGTAGATGGAAGACAATCTAGCGTTCTAATCCTCTTAAGTTGTATGCGTGCTGATAAAAGTTGCAGAAATTTGATAGCAAACAGAATCGAGTTAGCTCCTGTCCTCGAATTATTTCATGCCGGAAATGATAGTGCCAGGGGCACATGCATAGAACTTTTCTATGAGCTAGTTCAGTTAAACAGGTATTTCACCATTGTTTCTAGCTATTGTAATTTCGTCTTTCAACCCGTTTCTAAAGGGACTTGTTTCTTGTGCTGCAGGAGAACATCATGTAACAGGATATTGCAGATTATTAAAGATGAAGGAGCTTTCAGTACAATGCACACCCTTCTTGTTTATCTTCAAATGGCTCCAATGGATCAGAAACCTTCCATTGCTTCACTTCTTCTTCAATTAGATCTTATGGTATATAGTTACATTGACTTATGAAAGCTTTACTTTTGCTTGCTATTATCGGTTTTCTAACATGACATCATCATCATAGGTTGAACCTCGAAAGATGAGTATATACAGGGAAGAAGCAATTGAGGTCTTGATAGAAGCACTTCGCATGAAAAGATTTCCCGCATATCAAATTTTGGCTTTAGATGCCTTATCTTCTCTTCCAGGGCATTTGGATGCCACCGGGAAGTCCTATATTGAAGCCTGGTTGCTTAAGGCAGCAGGGTTTGATCAACCTTACAATACTTTGGTTAAAGGAGAAAAACTAAAAAGCCTCGAAACAGATTTAACAGAGACAATGGTAAATTTCTGTTTTCTTGTTGTTTCTCAGATTTTCATCAACTTATCGTTTGAAATGCTACTGAGTGTGATGTTTCTATAGGAAGAGGAAGAAAAAGCTGCAAGTTCTTGGGAGAAAAGAGTTGCATTCGTTCTTTGCAATTACGAGAAGGGCATTATCTTCAGAGCTTTGGAAGAATGTCTTAAGAGCAACTCAATAGAGATATCAAGATCTTGTCTTGTCATGGGCACTTGGTTAATCCACATGCTTTACAGTTTTCCTGATATCGGAATCAGAGACGTTGCACGCAAATCCTTGCTAGATCAGTTCATTAATGTTCTACAATCATCAAAGAATATTGAGGACAAAATTTTGGCTACCCTTGCTTTGAGAGGTTTTCTCACTGATCCAGGTAAAATTATATCCAGTTAGCCGATAAATTACACTATACACAAGGTTTTTATTGTTTCCTGACTTAAAACGGGTCTCTTTTTTCTAAGGCGTGATCAATGAACTCGGGGCACATGCCAAAAACATGTACAAAACCTTGAGGAAGCTCAAGAGGAACTCTGTGGTGGTCAATGATTTGTTGAAAGCTTTGATAAACTTGCCGTCGATAGATGCTGTGAGTATCGTCAATTTGCTTTCAATCTGGACCTTGAGGGATTTGTGTTTAATTAGCCCTACTAATAGAATGGTGTTCAGGCAGAGTTGTGGAACTATGCTGAAGGTCCCGAGCTAGATGCATCGATGAATGGTGAAGTTCTTTCAATGGTTCACGTACCAGGTCGACTTATAAGCAGTCATACAGATGGAACCATAAAGGTATGACCTTTAATACACTTTATATTGAAAAATAGTATACCTGAAATTGTGTATTCCACAGCCTTAGTTCATATGTTTCTTGTGTTCTTCTATGTGTATGTCTTCCCATTTAGGTGGTTATTTTGAAGCTTGCCGCGCTTCTAATCACTAATACTCCTTTTTCATTAGGTATGGGACACACGAAAGAAAATTCCGCGTTTAATTCAAGAAGCTAGAGAGCACACAAAAGCAGTTACATCTCTTTGTCTCTCGTCAACGGGTGATAAACTGTACAGTGGCTCTTTGGACAAAACAATCAGGGTAAGACTTACTGCTCAGTTATATACTAATTTCAAAGAGGATAGTGAGTGGAAGGGGGGTGACCTTTGTTTACTCGTTCTGTGGAGAAACGATGCAGATATTTCTTGAGATAGATTCTTCAAACCAAAGATATATTTTGTATCTCTTTTGGCTTCTGTTGGCACAGGCTTTAATTTAGTAGTTGAAAAAGTTTGGTGATTCTCTTTTTACACAGGTGTGGGCGGTAAAACAAGAAGAAATCCACTGCATTCAAGTCCATGATGTAAAAGAAGCTGTGCTTGAAATGTCTGCTAATGCTAATGCTGCTTGCTTTTCATCTCAAGGAACTGGTGTCAAGGTCAGTCCAATTTTTTCAAATCTTGATCCAGTTATGTCAAAGACGAGCATGCCGGCTGAAATATATCTCTCGTGTTTTATGCAGGTTTATTACTGGACAGGAGTACCTAAGCAAGTACATTTTAGCAGAACTGTCAAATGCCTTGCTCTGATGGATGATAAACTCTATTGTGGATGCACTGGCTATTGCATCCAGGTATTAATTATTTTGTGACAATTCCAACAGTTTTCTTTCGGAGTAGTGATACTGCCACAACATTGTGTCATTACATATTCATAGAATTGTATCAATGGGTCCCACCATGATCAATAGTCTACCGGTTTGTACTAGCACAATATCATTACCCTTTTTATCTTCAGCCCAGAAGTTGAATTTGTCAAAGACATAAACTTCCTGTTTTCGAAAGAAGGAAAAAAAAAACAAATCCGTTTCCTTCATCAAATGCTAATTTACAGGAAGTGGATATAAGCACCCTTACGTCGACTATGTTCTACAACGGTCCAAAAAGATTGCTGGGAAAGCAAACCATTTATACTTTGGCAGCTGAAAATGGTTTTCTCATGGCTGGTGGCTCATCTGTTGATGGGATTGCAGGAAAGGTATGTACACGTCAACTCGTTCTGTGGAAATTTGTATATTATATATGTTGTATGTATGACATAACAATCAAAGTCTCCATTGATTCAATTAGGTATTTTCTCTTCCAAGCAAAGCAGTCCTTGGAACACTATCAACAGGTCTTGATGTAATGAAGTTAACAGTAAACAATGATTTCATATTTGCTGCCACAAAGGTTGGAATAATAGAAGTATGGTTAAAAGAGAAAGTTTCCAGGATTGGTTACATCAGAATTCCAGGGAATGGTAACACGAAATTAACGTCGTTGGCTTCTGATCCGGATGGACAAATGCTTTTCACCGGTTCCTCTGATGGCAAAATTCAGGTAAAAAAAAAAAAAATTCCTTAACAAGTAAAAACGATCCTTCCATAACATTGTGTTGTCGTCATTACGTATTTGTAAACCGTTGATCACTATGTCGCTATCATTTTCCTTGTACAAGAAACTATACTATAACTTGTACTTAAATTTGTAACATGCAGGTATTCATGTTGATTTGAGGAAGATTGTCAAATGCCAGCTCATATGTGTATTACATATGCTGAGCTCCATTAGAAAAGATCAAAATCCTTTTCTTTTTTTTCTTTTTTTTTTTTTGTGTTTGTGAGGTTTTGTTTATAATCCATCGGTTGGTTTCACTAAGCTA
Source organism: Gentiana macrophylla (assembly GCA_026214975.1). NCBI lineage: Eukaryota > Viridiplantae > Streptophyta > Magnoliopsida > Gentianales > Gentianaceae > Gentiana > Gentiana macrophylla. The sequence goes on from CM047805.1 coordinate 157,812,184, forward strand.
CCTAGATTAAATGTTTAGGGAAATTAACAGAGTGAGAAAAAGTAAAAACTTAGAAAAATATCAGTTGAAAGTAAAAAAAAAAAAAAAAAAACATGTATTATTAATGCCTTAAGGGCACAATTCTTTTTGTATATCAGTTGAGTTTAGTGGTGTACACACTCTTTTACCATGTTCCCTAATTGTAATTTGGATACTGTTATTTGCACCACGATCAATCTATTTTTGAGGCACCACATTAAAATATAACCTGAGTCAACTTTAGGCATAAAACTCTGACTCTGGAGAGATTGAAAGCAAATTTCGACCTATGCAAAAACGGTTTTTTTTCAAAATATGATACTCATATAGATTGACCGTGGTGCCAATAACAGTGTTGTCGTAATTTTCTCTTCTTTGAACATGCTATCAGAGAGTGAAGATGAAAACCATAGTCCATTCAACACCTTCCATTATTTTGTTTATTTTATGTTACTCGCAATATTGAAAAACTTATTATAATATTTGCTGTCCCGATTTGTTTTCTTTCTATTAATTAATGATTCTATTGATACAGAACGTTGCTTATTGCTGGGTAAGTTTCATTTTAATTCACCAATTATTTACCACAGTGAAAATCAAAGTATCTTAAAACAACGCATATGTAATGCTCTCACAACTCACAAGTCATCATACAACTTCATTTTACATTCTATACACGAAAAATAAAACTAAATAACCATTATGCAATATATATTCTTCAATCGTAGTCCCCATTGGAAATTATTTTTCCCATATGTATTTCGTGTTTAGATTTTATTTTGCAGAGGTTGAATGTGGACATTCGATTTCTAGATACATTAGACCTCCTAAAAATCGAATGAAAATATGGTGCCCCAAAGTGGTTCGATGTATAGTCTTTTATAGTTGCCTTTATAAAAACTGATGAACATCATTTATTTTTCCTGTAAAAGCTTTTTATTTTTATAAATGAAAAACTAGAAAGAAATTACAAATGGCATCCAACGTACCTTACATTGATGGGAGGGGGCAGTCGCCCCCTTTAAGTCGGAAAAATACTTCAGTATATGTAAGATGTATATTATTTGTCCGCTTTAAAATTTATTTCCGCCCCTTATGTTCGTATTGTCAATAATATGATCGAATAACTTAATGATATTTTACTAATTATTACCAAAGTGATACATTTTAACAAATTTTATTATAGTAAACACAATAGAAAAACAAAATGTGAAGCGAACCGTTGTGTTGTATTATACTATTATTGTCAAATCAAAGTTAAAAATAGGGATAAGTCGTAACTCTTAATATCATCAAATACACAACCTCCAAAAATAAATGCTATAAACTTAGTGCTTTCAGTGCTGCTTAGCTAGACATCCAAGTTCATCATCATCTACCATATACTATGATTTATCTGGAAAAAAAAAATGAAATGGAAATGGTGAGCTCGAAAACCCCGTAAGAAAATAGACTATCAAAAGGAACTAAAGATCTTTGGCTGAGAAATTATCAAGAGTTCCTGGTTTTACAATTCAAAATAATATCTGAAAGTAAAATACTAGAAAATAAATAGCATAAATAAAATACTGAAATGAAAAGTCAATATATTAACTAAACATCTAACATGCGGAAGTAATTGTGCCTAAATTATAATTATGTTTATCTCCAAAATAAGGAGCATAAACTAATGTTTCTAATGTTACGGTTCTGAAGTCACAACTAAAATAACTGAACTAGATGCAGGCCGGATATCCATTATTCTTGCCCATGGACGGAGACTAACCGGCTCCGGCAATAATCTCACATCTACTACCCGTGAGCAGGGGCTAATGCCGGGGACCCTCGAGGATTCACTGCGAACTGAAAATAAATAAATAGGGTGACATGAACCGTAGCATTTTCTGATTGTCTATTTTTTGGCGTTCATATTTATCTATTTTTCTTTTAGTTCTGAAAAAAAAATCATTAACTAAATTCCATATAAATCCTATTGGTTAAAAATACTCACAAAACTCTAAAATACATATATTTCTATATTCATTCTTTAAACTAAAAATAAGTTTTCTAAAGATACTTATATCATGTTTTGTAAAATATGTCATTTCTACATGATCCTCACAACTCTTTCTTCATTCAAACCTACGTTAAATCTACTAAAGAATTTTCTTTGAAATGCAAGCTTGTTAAAAATATGAACTTTATGAATCATATATTTTCTTTACACAAAAATCATAACATTATAAAAATTCATACATCAAACTTAAATCGTGATCATTCAAAACATTATTTTCAAATAACTTATTAGTTTTATGAAAAATCTAATAATTATAATAAAAGTATTTTTGTAGCTTTTTTTTATAACTGAAATTATCTATAAATCATAATTTATAATCAATATACAATAATATATATATATATATATATTTCTTATAAAATAACTGTTTACCAAAACATATTTAAGGTTGGAAAAATCACACTCTTAGAAAATTTTCCATTTTATGGACCACCTTGTTGGCAACGTAAAATTTCTAACATTATTCTTAACTTATATCCTAAAGCTCAGTGTATATGAAATAATGAAATCTATATTCTAATTATAATATCAGAAAGTTTGCTGGAAAATAATATACATACAAAACATAAAATTAAAATAGCAATTGATAGCATTTCCTTACCGTTTTGGATTTATGGAATTATCAGCAGCATCTAGCACTAAGAAATATCATGAATTTCCCCCTCCTAGCTTGGCAATAAACTTCTTGGCTTGCTATGAAAAGTTCTTCAAAATGCCTTAGTTTCTTGGAATTTTCTAATAGGACTTAATTTGCTAGTGAATGAGATAGGTAGAAAGGAATAAAGAAAAGATAGGTAGAAAAGAATAAAGTGGAGGAGATGGATTATAAATAGGAGTTTAATGGTTACTTAATGAGGAGTTAAATCTTGAAAAACATTTTAATTTTATATTTACTTAAAGGTTGAAGCTAAAAAAACTGATTATTCCAATTCTAATTGATAATTAGTCAATAAATAACTTTATTTTTAAAGTATGGGCTAATAGTGATACGGGTCGTGACAGCCCTCCTCGTCCGGGGGAGTGTCAAAAAAATTGTTACTTATGCCCCCCGGTCCAGGGGCCTACGTCCGCCCCTGTTCATGATACATCAACACGGCAACAACTAACCTTGTCTCATTAAAATATCTCAGCAGCAGAACCTTAAAGGAAAAATCTATTAAGAGAAATGGGTATGGTTGTTCTGTAATAAATCAATTTAAAGAAGAAAAAAATCTAAACTAAGCTCTCAAAATCTGTTATTTTTCTCCCAACATAAACCGTTTTCTTCTTTTTGATCCCCTTGATCGTTGTTTGAAGTGTATGACTTGCCTCGGCATCTATTGTATTTATCTATGTTGTAAGTAGACCATCTATGACATTCAAGCTTAGATTCATCTCTAGTTCCATTGGAATATCCCTCTAATCATCATTCGAGCCCCCATAAATGGACATATCATCACTAGCCTCATCTTCATCATCTTCAGTTTTTTGTTTGTCCTTAGTAAGAAAAAATGATTTCAATACTTATGCCCTTAATTGACAGTGTGCGTGCTAGAAACAGTCTATTGATGTCTTTTGAATGAGCCTCTAGAACTAATTTGATATCATTTATCGATTCCATCCGCAATTTAAATCGATCACCCTCATCATGCTCCTTATTATCCTTCATTGACGGAGCTGTCAAAATCTTATGAGAAGCATGGTCTATATCCGTAACAGATTTCTCCTGCTCTAATTCTTCTATCATTTGTTGATAGTCATGCAAATCCTCAACGAGGACAAAGTCATCATCAAAATATTCATCACCTCAACATATTTCAAGGTTAGAGAAATAATAGTTTTTACATCTCCAAAGGTATGTGTTTTGTAGTTTGAAGAACGTTGAAAAAAGTGGTATCCACCACTCTGCCTGCATTCTCCAAGTTGCCATAGAAAGTAGAAGCCCCAACAAGAGAACCACACTGTAACTCCTTAGACGAATCACCTGGCTATATAAATGCTTACAAAAATTTTTCGTGGGAAACATCAACTTCGTGTTCAGCTAAAAATTTGAATCGATTCTGATTAACATGACTATTTAATATACCCGCGCTCTGACAAAAAAATTCCGGTATCAAGGTTGATACATCTCAAGTCTTGTGGTTTTGGATGAAGCTCAAGATGTTTCATTTGACAGTCTTTTTCAAGATGGCCGATTGTTGAACAAAAGTAATTGTTATGACGGATCAATCAAGAAGTGATGGTGATTGTGAGTAGAGATAAGCAATTAACAAGTAAACAAACACAGAAACAAGAAGAACACAGATTTAACGTGGTTTCCGGCAATGTGCCGACTACTCTATGTACAAACGAGGATTATTTTATTATCACGAGAAAGTTACGATTTACAACGATTACAGATGGTATTTATAGCCTTGGGACCCAACCCTAACCGACTAAATAGTCAGCCTAGTAAATGACTGAAATACCCAAAAGTAATCTTCACCAAAACGGGAAACCATACAGATGTGTTCCTCAAGTAACGCTACTCAGCAACCAGACTCAGCAGGTTGATCACCCTGATGACTTTACACAGCTGAACACCAAACTTAGCTGTAGCCCAATGCTGTGCTGACCAGATCGACCACAGTTTCCACATCAGACTCAGCTGAGTATCATACTCCGCTAACGAAACTCAGCAGTATATTTAGTCTCCATTACAGTAACACTAAGCCGGCCAAGATTCATAGAAACCTCGTCGAAGCCTGAACCCACAGGTTTGGCCAGTGTATTCATTACATTGAATTGGTCTTTATAAATTCACTTCTCCTCATAATTAGCATTTCAAAAAGTCAATTAATTATGAACTCAAAACCAACAAGATATCAAACTAGTGGTTAACACTTGGTCGTAATCCGGCCCCGATTAAGGTTTGAGTCTGATCTGGGGCGAAAAAGAATGTGTGTGTTTTTATTGTTTCCCGTATAAAAAAATTATATAAAAAAATAAATTATGAATTCAAAAATAAACATTTCTATTCTCCAAAAATAAAAATAAAAAAATATTAGAGTAAGGTGGTCTGGTACTCTGGTCTAGGCCTGAGCAAAAAACCGAAAAACCAATCCGAACCGAACCAAAATAAACCAAACCAAGAGAAAACCGATCAAATCGGTTTGGATTGAAACCGAACCGAATTTAAATGGTCTGGTTTTGGATTACCCTAATTAGAAACCACCCAAACCGAAAGCGAACCAAATTCCCAACCATATATATATACCCAATATTACTCAACCCAAATAAATCCTAGGGTTCCAAAATTCTACAAAGAAGTTGCGACACCTTTCTTTAGATTAGTAGATTAGTAGTAGTACATTAGATGTTGTACTAATTAGGCACATGAGTTGCCACTTTTGTACATTTTGTTGTATTAATTAGGGTCATGAATGAATTGATGATGTACGTTTGTTGTTGTAATATATGTAATAAAACTAACTAGTAGTAATTAGCCCTGATGTACATTTGCTATATGTTATTAAGTGGCTTTTGAATATGTTGTGCGCACTAATGTTATTAAGTAATTAGCCCTGATGTACCTTTAATATGTTTTTACTTTATATTAGTTACTTTATATTTAAATACTTCATGTGAAAATTGTGATTTATAATAATGTGTAGTTCAGACTTGTGAAACCGAAACCAAACGGATCCAAACTGAAACCAACCCAAACCAAACCATTGGGTTCGACATAGTTTGGGTTTGGTTTGGGTGGTAAAATATGTCAACCAAACTGAATAACTATGTGTGAAACCCGAACCTAAACCGACCAAACCGAATCACACTCAGGCCTACTATGGTGTATTGGTGAAAAAATCTTACGGTGGAAATAAATTACATTTTTTTTGTTAGCTGACGATGCTAAATTAAGCACCACCGATTTAGCAGGACCAAATATAATCTAAGGATGAACTAAGAAGAATAAGGACGGCTAAAACAATAATAGAGATAGGGTTCTTTGGGTTTTGCGGTTGAGCCCAAGAATGTATCTCAGGTTGCCTACGTATCCTGTGTATTGTCCAGGAATCAAGCCTTACGTAGTTCCTGGAGTTGTGTATTTATAGTTATAAGTCCGAGTTAAGCCCTGAATCATAAGGCGGTGATGTCTATTGACGTTAATAACCCTTATTGGGCCTAAACCCTTTCCCAAGTAATCCCATGGATATTGGGCTTGTGAAGTTGGGCCGGACTTCTGATCTCGACTCGACCATTTCCAACATGGGCGTTCGAGACAGGACACTTGCACAAGCTGCTGGCTGTTGTGCTCTTCATTGACACTTGTCTTGTTCGACCCGAGGTGATCATTATAGGCTTGGACTCTTTAAACACGCCAGCTAGACCGATCAGATAATTCCACGTGGAGGGGTGAAATCCCGTATCGTCATAAGCCCCCCAGATCGGAGTGAAGCCTTTCTCGTATGCTGAAGTCGAATCTGTAAATTTGAATTATCTTTCGATGTGCGGTCTTCTTTAAGCGGGAAAACAGCTGTCCCCTTAGTCGATGTAGGCTGTCGTGGGATGACGTCACGCCGTATCACCATTAATGAGCGCAGGGAACGAAGCATTCTTATTGGTCCACACGGGGGTTTTATCCTTGATCACCGCGCCTCCAACTCTATAATTGCCCCAAATCTTGTCTTTTCAAATCATTTGGAAGATTCGTGCAGCATAAAAAGAGGCCTTTGTTAGGTGTGATGCCCGAAAGACAATTTTTGTAATTGTTTTATTTAATAAATGAATTAGCGTTATTATTCATATTTATTATTCTCATAATCACCGATGTGACAATAGTATTTACACTACGTAAAACCCTAAGTATATCGTTTATGTAATCACTTAACTCTCGGTGTATGGTATATACACGGGAGGATTGAGTTAGTGAAGATGTACTTAAAATACAATTAGCCCGTAGTGAAGTTAATCGAGAGTATCGGGTCTCTCCTTTAACGTGCTATTAATGCGCCCGAGAACACGATTGGTGTGATTGTCTTATCCGGACTTTCGGTTAAGAGAACCTAATGGGGCATTTATATATGATAGATATATCGTATGAAATTTGGACCGATTTGATTAGAGTTCACGATATAATTCCGTAATCGAGAAGTCTTATCGAATCAATGGATGATCATATTTATGGATATATCTTAATCTGAGGTGATCACGATCAATCGCTTGAATCAAGATGAGGTTTGACTTGACGGTTAAGGATTACACTTGAGTCGTGGTCCGAATTACCCCATCTTGGCATTGTCTTTGGATTGAGTGAGTAGTACGTGTTATCACGAGATACGGAATCCATTCCTTCCATTTATGGAAGTAGATAAACGATTCCTCTTATTTGTTAATCCTAGAAACCGATCGATCCATGGAGTTCATATCACACCGATTGATCACACGGTGAGTTGTATGAATTAATTGATCACTAGGGGTTAATGGTAAATAAGGATAAGAGGTTCTAAAAGGGTTAGCGGTAACTTCCCGATTTAGAATGAGCGATCTATGAGGATTAATCCATATGTAATGATTATATCAATGGACGCTTATTATTATTCTCGTGAGAGATAGATATAATCTCATAATCGGAGGAGTGCGATCACAGGATTATGGTGGCATATTCTGTGATTGATTTATCGAATATAATTATTCTATAATTATTTATTTGATTTATCGAGTCATTGATTATTAGTCCATGGTCCCCGACGTGCTTCCTAATATAGCATAGCTATTCTCGGACGTCGAATCCTAATAATATTAATTTAGTTCTTGTTGGACTTTATTAAAACGATATGTGAATTAATTGTTTAGTGATTATTAAATTAGTTGAAATTTAAATAATTAAATACACGGAAAAGACTTTTTAGTGAGGCACTTAAATTAGTGTGTTGACAATTTTGACCCAATTGGTCAAATATTGGAAAAAGCGTGTGAACCTTTCTTAATAAAAGGTGGCGCCTTTTTTGACAAATAATTAGGAAGAAATTGGCTTTTCTTGGATAATTATTTAATGTGTGATTTATCTTTTATTTGTTAAATGATAATTCATGAAATATTAGATAATAATATGATTTATCCTAATTTGTTTGGGATAATTATTTTATTTATCTTTTATTTGGAAAAAGGATTAATGTAATAATTATCTCTTAATTATTTAATCTTGGAGGACACAAGGTTACTCTCCTATATAAAGAGAGTTTCTCCTGCCTTTAACACACACATAAATTTCGACTTCACCTCTTAGAGAGAGAAGGAAAATTTCGCCAAGGGAGTCAAGGGAAAATCTTGGAGATTTTTCGGGTAGCATATCGGAAGGGTTCGAGTGAGAATTTCCTTCCACGGGAGTTGCTGGATCACACGTGACGGAAGATCGTGATGCTCTTCACACTTTCCTTCGTTCATCCTATTGCGGTTCTTCAACTTGGATTTCGAGATCCAAGAGGTATGATCTACAACCCCCTCAGAGATATAGATCTAGTTATTTTATTACGTGTAGTTTATAGATCTAGATCCATAAATCGTTTCTTTGCGGATGGTATTACTAACAGCCTTGGCACCGGAGTCTCTCATTTGCCATTCAAATTCCCTGCTTTATCTGAAAAAAAAACTCAAGTAAGCCATTCTTCCATTTAGTTTCTTTCTCCGTTTTTTATTTCCTTTACATCTTCTCAATCCTATGTCTAGTAGTGAGAGTGATTCTCAAAATAAGAAGGGATTTGTTGGGGGAGAAGAAGAATCAGCAGAGAGGACCGTTTCTGAGCGACCTCAGGTTTTCGGTGAGAGGGTAGCCGGAGATGAAGAGGAAGGAGCAGAGGAGGAATCGTCTTCTCGCCCTGGTGCCAATAAATGGAAAACCAGGATGAAAGGCCAGGGGCCTTATGGCTGTATGTCCATCTTAACCCCAGAAAAGGCAAAGGCCGCTTGCATAAAGTACGGTATCCCCTACTCCCCTGAAAACATCAAAGTCTCTCATGGGAGACATTAGTACGCCTATGATCCTCCCCATGGGTTCTGTGCCATATACGAGGCCCAATTGATAGAAGGGATAAGATTTCCCTTCGATCCGGCCCTCATAGATGTCCTTCGCCATTATCAGATCAGCATCACGCAACTTGCTCCGAACGGAATTAGGAGTGTCATGGGTTTCGCAATAGCGTGTCGAATTGAGAGGGTCGAATTCTCGGTTCGTCTGTTCAGACAGTATTATTCGATCCAGTCCCTGCAAGATGCGGGATGGTACACTTTTCAACGGCGTCCCCTGGTCTCGGAATTTGTCCGAAGGGTAACCACCTCTCAGGGTGAGTGGAAGCCCCATTTTTCTTTATCCGGTATGGGATAAGCGCGCCGATGTCCACACCTGGTATAAAAGGCCTAAAAAATGGCACGATAAGTCGGACTCTGCTGCCCTCTTTGAATGTAGGATCCTCGAGAGGGTTTACCCTGATGTAGCGACTCGAAATTTACATTCCCTATATCCTTTCGCTGATATCGAGATGGCAGGTCCGGATGGTTATATAGAACTTGACGAGGACATCCGCATATTGTATAGGGTTTTTATCTGCTCTATCGAGCTACTATACTTCACGCCTTTCCCTTTTTTTTCAGTATTGTGTATCAATGTCGATCTTCTTTTCTTCGTAGTGGATTTTTTCTCAAATCGGAGGAGGTAGGTAAAGTGCCTAACCCCAAGAAAGTCGATCCCAAGAAGATCCAGCAACTGGCGGGTATCGGGTCGAAGAAACCCGTGTCTGGCACAATAATCTCTGGGGGTCAAAAGACTCCCGTTCGATCTTCCACCCCTGCTTCACATCCGACCTACTACGAGCAACTCGACGATGCCAGGTAATCGCGAGCACTGGAGGAGTCTTGTCCCGAGGAAACGCCAGAAAATCACTGAAGTGAGACATGGGGCCAGAAAAGAAGCTCGTAATCTCTCTCCTCCCGACTCGAACATGGTTGAATCGATCCCTGGGGTGAGTGTGGCCCAGATGAAAGCTATGGATCCTGAGGAATTAGATGATATTTTTTCAAAAGCATTCGAGCTGTAAGCCTTGGTTTCATTTTCTTGATTTTGGGACGTTTTTGTCTGTTTTCCGTATAAATACCGTTCATTTCCTTTGCAGGCTCGGCTAGCGGCTAAAGTAGCTTTGAACCGGATTGAGTCCCCTTCTACTGTCTTGGATGAACAGAGGGAAACAATCAGCTGTCTGAACTCAGAGATCGAGAAGCAAAAGTCTGCTGTGAAAAAGCTGGAGGGTCGTCACGCTAAACTAGAAACTGACTTGAAAACCTGCCAAGACGACTTGTCAAAAGCGCATAAAGATTTATCTGACAAGGAAGCTGAGCTTGCGAAGGTGATATCTGAGCTTGATGGGGTCAAGGCTGAATTGGTGGGATCTCAGAAGGCCCGAGATGATCTTCAATATGAGGTCGATAGCTACGCATCTCGTCTTGCTTCTGCCAAAAAAGACTTCCTGCTATCCGAGGAGCTTGAAAACGATACGACTCTGCTGATGAGCCAAACTATGAAGAGGGGATTTTCCAATGCTATCGATCAGGTCAAGATGGTCATCCCGGCTTTCAAAGTTTCCAACATCGAGAAGGCACATCTATACGATCCTGATGCCGTCCCCAGATATACTCAATATTTCAAGGATTTTAAGGCTGGTGTGTCTTTGCACGACAAGTATGTGGCCCCCGCCATGGATGAGGAAGAAGAGGATGAAGACACCTCGGGGGTGCCAGTCGATGCTGTATCAAACCCAAAAGCATCCACTTCAAACCAGCCTGCTACTTGAGGCTGTTTCTCGTTATTATTTTTTGAACAATTTTATTCGATTTGGTTGTAATGACTTCGTATCGAATTTTTACTTATCTGGGTATGATTTCTGTCGAGGCGAATCTATGATTCGATCTGTGAAATTTTTGAATTTTGAATTTTGAATTCTGACTTTTCCCTTGAATGTCATTTATGTTGTTGAATATTTGACTAGGGTGTAGTCATTTGGACTTAATTCCTTTGCGACGTTGTTTTATAGGGTGTAGTCCTTTGGACTTAACTCCCTTACACCCCTCGAAGTGTAGTATGAGTGCATGACTCATGGTACACTTGAATATGAGTCGACAAATAAGCGTTATCTGCGCCTTATAAATTTGGACTTGGCTATTTGGTCGGAGCTCGATTCGACTGTCGTGCCTCGTCAGGCTTATGAACTAGTCGAATTAAATAACTTCTTATTCGACTGTCGCACTTTGTGGTGCTCATGAACTGTTCGAATAAGGTATCCATCGTGGGATCTTCCAACTGCCTCGCATCGTGGCTTATTGGCTGGTTGGGAGTGATATAAGCACTGTCATTGACTTGGATTTATTCATATGAACTTGTAAGTAAGGCATAATCTGAAAAGAAAACCACTCAAATAAAATGCATCGAAACCAATTGTCGTATCGACTTATTACAAATAACTATGAATGTAAAAGCTGCAAATGAAATAAAGGAAAAATAGGTCAAACATAATATTTCCTGAGGTTGGTGGAGTGCCAAGTTCGAGGCACTGTGCTCCCATCCGATCTGCCCAGTTGATACGATCCTTTAGGATGGACTTTCAGAATCTTGTAAGGACCCTCCCAATTCGGCTCGAGCTTGCCTATTGGATCATGTCTACTTGCCTCGTTTTTTCTCAACACAAGGTCTCCACTTGGAAGTATTTATACTTCACCCATGCATTGTAAGAATTCTTAGATTATATTTGGTCCTATCTTAGCCTTAAGAACCAAATATAATCTAAGGATGAACTAAATATAATCTAAGGATGAACTAAGAAGAATAAGAACGGCTAAAACAATAATAGAGATAGGGTTCTTTGGGTTTTGCGGCTGAGCCCAAGAATGTATCTCAGGTTGCCTACATATCATGTGTATTGTCCAGGAATCAAGTCTTACGTAGTTCCTAGAGTTGTGTATTTATAGTTATAAGTCTGATCTCGACTCGACCATGTCCGACATGGGCGTTCGAGACATGACACTTGCACAAGCTGCTGGCTGTTGTGGTTCGTAAATAAAAAAGTAAAGTCAAATTAATTTGAGGTAGTCTCTCAATTCCAATAAAATACAATCGAATCGAGTATGAGTTGGCGATCAGAACATATATATATGGATAAACTTATCGCGGCCAGAAAAATAAGTATTTTCGCTGGCGCTTTATCCTTTTTTTAGGTTCATTGGGATTCTTATTGGTTGGAACGTCCAGTTACCTTGGACGAAATTTGATATCCTTTTTTCCTTCTCATCCAATCATTTCTTCATTGACACTTGTCTTGTTCGACCCGAGGTGATCATTATAGGCTTGGACTCTTTAAACAAGCCAGCTGGACCGATTAGATAATTTTACGTGGAGGGGTGAAATACCGTATCATCATTAGCCTAAAATTACAATCTGTTATTAAAGAATCATTTCCGTTAGTGGGCCCCTTGTCCACATGCATGCATCTGGGATTGATTTGTCTCCATGTTAATTATTGAACCTTTTAAAATACTACTACTACTGCTACTATATATAAACCGAAGTAGTAAACTTGACCAGCAGCATAGCCATGTGTGTGACGGATCATGTATGCTGTCCATCCCCCATGTAATTTCACGTTATTATACATACCTGATGTTCGGTTTATTATCTTGAATCATGAATTTGTTTTTTTCTCACTAAAAAAAAACAACTTGTATTAAACCAAATTCACAAGACATCTTTTTCTAATTTTGGATAAAACAATCATATTTAGTTAAAAGGCATCATTATGCAGTTTTAAGTTTCTTCATTAAAAGTCTCATTGACATTTCCTTATTTTTTAAGAGAAGAAAATCGAAACAAAAGCATACCATAAGACTCATGCAGTCTTTAATAATATTGCTTACGGTGTAGTGATATACATACACAACATATTTATGCACAACATTATAACGACACATTATCTCAGCATTGATTATGATAAGATCTAAATCATTACATTTGTCACACTTTATTAATGTTAAGATCATATGTGATGGTGCATGTGTGCAGTAGGGACGAACTGAATTTGATGGTCGGATGAAATTTAATGATTTATATTTATATTATCGGGTGAAATTTGGATTAAAACAACTAACTGTGTTGGTCTGATTTATATAACATTTTTTTTGTATCGAAAATAAAAATCGGATGAGATACGCCCACCTAGCAATGACCCCGTTCCATTCTTGATGTTGTGCATAAATGTGTTATGCATATATCATTTTCCTATTACCTATCGGGCAAAGGTCCTCCTCATGTTATCATGCGGTGATATGTAGTAATTAATTAAGACCCCTCAAAGCAACTCTAAAGAAATGATAGATAGTTTTTTAAATATCCTTATTATTGGAGTTTAATAATAAAAAAAAATCAAAAGTTCGATAATATTATTATTAAATTTATGTTCAATTTTAATTTCATAAAATTTGAAATATGCATTACATGATTAAATATAATACTACTACCGGATATAATTTAACATCAACCTTTAATTAGAATTTATGGATTGCCTCTGCATGATTGATTAGTGATGGTGGGAGTTCTTCCAATCACGAAAAAGCAATGAAGGTGTAGCGGGCCATAGGGACGTCTGCCACCCCTGCACCATTAATGTTTCTCTTATTCCAGCTGTCACGTGTCGGTAATACATACTAGTCTTTTTTTTTTTTATTTTGATGTATTATTTGACTATACGTTTCATGATGTTATTATAATCATATTTATATTTATAAAAAAATCAATTTTTTTCCTCCGAAAAAGATATCTTTTTTTTTTTTTTTTTTTTTTTTTTTTTTTTTTTTGCAGAAAAAAAATCATCTTTCTACTTTCATAAATAAAGTTTTAAGGGTAAATTATTTGTTTCCTATAATAAGTTACATGGCATCTCTAATGTCTAATATACCATAGAAAATGATACATATTAAATAATGTTTGTACAAAAAACAAAAAAATAATGTTTGTACAAATCAAATACTAATGAGTCGAGTTGAGTTCTTTCGAGTGATAAAATAGTTGAGGTTGATCATGTCTTATAAATAATAACAATAAATAAATTTGAATTAAATGCTTGAGCTTTCATTGATTCAAGTTATATTGATTATTAAACGAGTCAGGTTCTTATACCTCGAATTATTTCACATATCATTCGAATTAAGTTTCAAACAAGACCTTTTTAGCCTTATCAATCTCGATCTCTAATTAGTTTTGACTCGATTGAGTCAGTTTCAAACATGAATAGCTTAAGTCAAAATGAGTCTGAGATATGAATATCTATTCAATTCAACTCAATAACATTCTTAAATGAATAACTAAAAATGAGAAATATTCTCATAACTTGTAAACTTGTAGTGACAAATTTATCATGAGTTAAAATATAATATTCATTTTCGTAAACGTACGATTCCCATGTAATATTGAATACGATTCCTATGTAATATTTTCTATGTAATATTGAATATAATTAATGCAGTATATTTTTAATGTCTCACCTAATAATAACTAGACAATGGTAAAAGAAAATAAATGATATATTGAAAATAAAACGTTTTCTAGAAAAAAACTGCATCACATGAAAAAGGAATAATTATTTGTAGCATAATATTAATATGAGAGGGAGTGTTTTACTTGAAAAAAAAAAAGGAAAAATAAAAATTCGGGAAATGTGGGGCTGTGGTTATAAAACTTACCAAGTATCCGTCCGTTCATTTCGAGCTGATCTCAATCTTCTTCCCCTCCCTCTCCTCTCCTCGTCGAGTCACCATTTCCACAATTCCTCCTGAAAACATCGGAGAAAAACCAAAAAAATGAGGGAAATCTTGCACATTCAAGGAGGACAATGTGGAAATCAAATCGGCTCCAAATTCTGGGAGGTAATCTGCGATGAGCATGGCGTCGATGCTACCGGTCGTTACAAAGGAGAAAGTGCCAATGATCTTCAACTCGAGCGTATCAACGTTTACTTCAATGAGGCTTCCGGTGGCCGATATGTTCCTCGTGCTGTGCTCATGGATCTGGAGCCTGGAACCATGGACAGCATTAGATCCAGTACGTATGGCCAGATCTTCAGGCCTGATAACTTTGTCTTTGGTCAGTCTGGCGCTGGTAACAATTGGGCGAAAGGACATTACACCGAGGGTGCTGAATTGATCGATTCTGTTCTCGATGTCGTGCGCAAAGAGGCTGAGAATTGTGATTGTTTGCAAGGTTTCATTGCTTTCACTCTTATCTTTCTTTTGCGTATATAACGTCTATTTTGTTATTGCCATTGTTTGAGTTGTTTTTTTTTCGATATTTGGTTGCATATATTTGATTCGATAGAAATCATTTCAGCATTTATATCTTGTAGACCTGGTATCTGTATCGTTATCTGGATTTGGCGCGGTTTGTTGAGATTTGAAAAGGTAATTTGGTGTTGGAAGCATCCTATATGTCCTGAGATATGAAGTCAGACCTCCATAAACCTCTGATTTAGGCTTGGTTTATGCAGTTTTTGCAATTTAAACTTGTGATCTGGGGTCATATGACGAGCTTTAAGGATTTACCGAGGCTCTGGTTATGATTGTGGTACTTGATTTACAGCGTGTGATCTTTTTTCTCTTTATTGTAATGGAGGACACAGCTTTGGTGGTGTTCACCATATTTTCCATCTGCCCTCTCGTTTCAGAGGAGATCTAGGCTCCAGAGCTTTTATTTTTCATTTTGGTCCATTTCATGTTTGCTACTTGATTTTCATCCTCTGCAAGCATCGATCTCATAGTCTTTTATCATTAGTTGATGTCTTCACCCTATTCCCAAATGCAAAGCCATGACCCTTGGTATAATTTTGCCATTTTTCATAGCTTTTGTTGTAATGACATTGGTAATGGGATCTGGCAAATTGCCATGTATGTGTTCTGGTCTCGATCCTTAATCAGTATGCATAACTTGGGGCCCACATTCTCACCCTGTAACATCATATTAACCATTTCAAAGCTCTCCTACAATTATCCTGTGGTCCCAACTCTGGTGAATAGGTCCTTATCTATCCACAGTTCCACACACATTTGGATTTGGGAATCTTGGTACAGACGCTTGCCTTAGGTGCCTTTAGATTTTGATGCTTAAGATCCAAAAGTTTCCTGGTCAATTAATGCTTACTTGGGAAAAGGATTTTGGTTGTATATGATTAGATAGATGCCTTTGGATTTTGATTTGGAACTTGTATTCGGAAAAAAAGATTTCGGTCTATGTATGATTTTTTGGGTTCTCTATTCAGTGAAGTCCATCCTTGGACTCCGCATCCTGAATCTGGATCTGATCATCTTAAGGCTTGACATAGTTGATAAGCACTTAAAATTAAATTAATTAACATGACAAAGTTGACAAACACTTGCTTTCAACAAATTCATTCCTATAAGATGCAGGACCATTGGTATTTTATCTCTTATTTGAATTTATCAAAAAGGGAGCTCTACTTCTTAAAAGCTGATTAGATATAATGAATGTTTCCTCATCTTTAGGCTTTGTTTGACTTTGCTTGTTTTGTTGGTTTTATGGCCAGGATTTCAAGTCTGCCACTCGCTAGGAGGAGGCACTGGATCTGGCATGGGAACACTTCTTATCTCAAAGATCAGGGAAGAATATCCCGACAGAATGATGCTCACTTTTTCAGTGTTTCCATCACCCAAGGTTTCTGATACTGTTGTAGAGCCGTATAATGCCACCCTGTCAGTGCATCAGTTGGTTGAGAATGCAGATGAATGCATGGTCCTTGACAATGAAGCACTCTATGACATTTGTTTCAGGACCTTGAAGCTCAGTACCCCAAGCTGTAAGTTAAATTTTAGGAATGAGACAAAATATTTCATCAGATGAATGCATGGTGAAACTTTTGACAATGAAGCTATTTATCCACTATCGAAATTCACTTGTGTTCAAAATTCACTATTTAAATTTTGTTTAATTTTCAAAATTCATTGTCGGGATTCACTGATTTTCGGGATTCAAGTCAAAATTCACTATCGAAATTCACTGATTTGGGATTCACTAGGAGATTCACTGATTTTCGGAGCTGTAAGTTAAAATTATTTAAGCTCCTATAAAAAACTGAAGTGTTCAAAGTTGGAGAATTTTTAAATTTTTGCTGCACTGAAGTGTTCAAAGTTGGAGAATTTATTGTGAATGTTAAACTTTTTTTTTTTTCTTGTTTTCTTTTAGTTGGTGACCTGAACCATTTGATCTCTGCCACAATGAGCGGCGTCACCTGCTGCCTGAGATTTCCTGGGCAGCTTAACTCAGATTTGAGGAAACTAGCAGTGAACCTGATCCCTTTCCCGCGCCTTCACTTCTTCATGGTGGGATTCGCACCAC
Source organism: Gentiana macrophylla (assembly GCA_026214975.1). Taxonomy (NCBI): domain Eukaryota; kingdom Viridiplantae; phylum Streptophyta; class Magnoliopsida; order Gentianales; family Gentianaceae; genus Gentiana; species Gentiana macrophylla. The sequence continues at coordinate 157,829,658 of CM047805.1, forward strand.
TGACCTCTCGGGGGTCACAGCAATACATCTCCCTTACAGTCCCGGAGCTTACTCAGCAGATGTGGGATGCTAAAAACATGATGTGTGCAGCAGATCCACGCCATGGGCGTTACCTAACTGCTTCTGCAATGTTCAGAGGGAAGATGAGCACAAAAGAGGTAGATGAACAGATGATCAATGTCCAGAACAAGAACTCGTCGTATTTCGTGGAGTGGATCCCGAACAACGTGAAGTCCAGTGTCTGCGATATCCCTCCCACCGGACTGAGGATGGCTTCTACTTTTGTTGGAAATTCGACTTCAATTCAGGAGATGTTCAGGAGGGTGAGTGAACAATTCACAGCTATGTTTAGGCGCAAGGCTTTCTTGCATTGGTACACCGGTGAGGGAATGGATGAAATGGAATTCACAGAAGCTGAAAGCAACATGAATGATTTGGTTGCTGAATACCAACAGTATCAGGATGCTACTGCAGAGGATGAGGAAGACTATGATGAGACAGCTGAAGAACAGCAGTATGAAGGCTGATGACTCAGCAGAGCATTAAAACTGAAGTACGTACTCTCTGGGTATGATATTTTGATGGGATTTGTTTATGTGCAAATATTAAGCTGAGTGTTTGTCGTTTTTGTACTTGATGTTTTCTCCTGCATTTTCATGGACCTTTTTTTTTTAATGTGCTTTAATCTCCCAACATCCCTGCACCTTTTCCCCATCTAAATTTGGAAAAGAAGATTTGTATGTTTAATAGCTATCGGTTGAGCACACGTTTTGTTCTATACTATTACTATATATATATAAGCCTTGATTCCTGAAATTCCATCTAGTAATGTTTTGCTTAGTTCCAGTCCTTCGTTTAAAAGCTAAAGTTCATCTGCTATAAGGTATTTATTGGCCGTGTGTTAAAGGCACCATAGGTTTGATTTTGCACGTTGACTGTTTATGTTTGATCTTTGTAAAGTTGAATATTGACCATGCATTCAGCTTTGAATATTGACCATACATTCAACTTTTCAGAGATCGGACGTCATCGTGGTCCTTACAATATAGAGAGACGCACACACTTCATCCCAAGAGTTCCTAGCTTTAAGTCCATACAAGCAAAACTAGTACGAACCAGAGGTTTGCCCAAACGGTCAAAGCATAGGCCTCATGATCAAGAGTTTTCAAGTTCAAATCCCACTTGGAACATGCATAATGACCATGAGTTCCTAGCTTCAAGTCCCATTTAGGACGTGCGTTGACTTACATATAAGCTTTTCGTATCAGTTAAAAAAAATAAAAAGGCAAACTGGTATGAGTTCAATTCTTTGTGCGTGTTTGTATACCTAGACCTGCCTGTGTTTGACATGTTAAATCGATAGTTTTGAACCAGCGGTTTGGTGAGTGGTTACGTTCACCCCCACGAGCCATCTACACAATTTTCTAACTGCTTTTGACCAGTTGGTTAATGCGATGTTGGGACCGGGGAAATTTTATTATTTATTATGGCCCCGACCAACGATGATGACTTGGTGATCATGGCACAATAGAAAAACGACAAATAACACGTAGGCTCACAGTGTAAAATATAAATCCCATGTATTGACGTTTTTACCCTTCTTATAAGACATTTCATTGGTGGACAAATATGACATGGTGATCCTGGACCACCATAAAACCACTGTTGGGACCGAGACAAAATGACATAAATTATGAACCAACTAACCACGGTTCTAGTTTCGTCGAACCTTGGTTTAACTTCAAAACCAGATGAATAAATACAAATAGCTGTCTATTTTGGGTTTTATAAGATTTTTTTTTTTGTTTTTTTTGTTTTTGTTTTTTGGATGATTATAATTTTTTTTTTTTTGAGGAAGATGATTATAAAACTTAGGCACAGTGAACTCACTTGCACCATTATTAAAATACTTTCTCACAAAAAGAAAAGAAGTGGAATATATTTCATCGAGTAACTAACGGGTACTGCTTCAGAGTTCATAAGTAAAATTATACGTTTACATCATTTCATTTACATGATGAGGCTTATACATTTTTTTACATATAAAAAAATCCAATAATATGGAAACACTTCGTCCGCTAATCAATTAATTCCGGAAATTTTATGGTGGTCTTGGACCAAGTATGACTTGGTGATTCAGGACCAATAGAAATCAAGAAAAATACACGGGACCCACCATGTAAAATATAAATGTTTTGCTTTTACAAAATTGCCCCTCTTGCTTTTACAAAATTGCCCCTCTTTTAAGAAATCATATTGGATGACAACTATGACATGGTGGTCCTGGACCACTACCGCAATTAATTCGGCATCTTTTATGCTCAGAGACGAGACTAACATTTACATGAAAATAGCACCAAATTTCAGTCACTTCAAAAGGTAAACTTAAAAAAGGGCGATCAGGAAAAAAAAAAAAGGTTTTCAATACTTCTCTATTGAAAGCTTTCACATAACCATAGAAAAAGAAATAAATTCAAATTATTAAAGCATTTTGTATTTACCTTGCTCAAAAGTTATGTTCAGTTTACAACATTTATCAATGTAGACTATTATCAATATAGACCGAACAGTTTACAACACTATCACTCATCATGATGACCGCTGTGACCGTATCAATAATTTCTTAATTGATATCGTTCAAAACATATAATGTAAAGTCTCTGAACACAAATTGAATGCTACTATATGCTAGCAAAATAAATACAAACTTCAAACATAAATATATTCAACAACCAATCGACACATTTTTTTGTTGTTGTTGTTGAGGAAAGCTACAATTGCGAGCAAAATAAAATCAAACTTTTTACATAAATATATTCATCAACCATCAACATATATATAGAGCTTCACCAATTGAAGATTAATCTCACCCAAATCCTACTAAAGAGTACGTAATTAGTGGAATAATAGTTATAATAATAGTTAATTACGTACCACACAAAAAATACTAACTCTCCATGCATATTTAACACTTAGCCACATTCGTGCCATTAATGAATGATTTAATTAACTGAAAGAGGAGATTTCAGTAAATTAAGGCTGAAATAGGGAATATTGGAGCACAAAGGTGGTGCTTATCCTTCCTGTTAATCCCAACCACCTCTGAATATTGCTTGCTTGATTTAGCAATACCCGATTCTGATAATATCACAACCTCTGAATCCTTGCTTGGTTTAGCACCGCCCATACGATCCGAATCTGATAATATCACAGCCTTGTCGCCCTCAACAAAGGGGGGAGATGATGGCAGCCCGCGGAGCTCACCATATTTGTAATCATGATGATATTGCTCTCTTAATTTCTTCCGCGACGAGGGAACCACAACCGTTGGATCCATAATCAATGGTTCCTGATCATCATTATCAGGAACAACAATTGGAGCATGTTCTTCATCTTCAACTATTTGGGCTACTTCTGGTTCCTCTCTTTCGTCACGATCAATTGTTATCACCACCTGTGTATATTATTAATGTAGCATCAAACTATCAGGCGATAAGTACTAATTAAAAGATTACTGTTTTTTTACGAGGAAATTAAGAAATAATTTTATATCTATATAATAATAATTTTTAAAAAAAAGGCTTGCCTTTTGTTCTTGTGATTTCAGGTTGTAATCATTGAAAGACGAAAATTGGTAGCCGTCATTAGTACTGTTGGCGTTTTCCTCGGCGCCGTCTTCTGATGATAATCACCACCGGAAAAACCCTAGTATTATTTAAGAACAAAATCATCAGAATTATACAAATCAACATTGTAATTATGTAACTTAAAAGAAAGAGAAAAAAAATCAAAGTTTTAGGGTAATTAAGAAAATAAAACCCTAGTCAAGTACGTACTTTTTTCCTGGAGTAAACTTTGGTGATGGCGGCCGCAAAATCACACGAAGAAGAAGGTGGTGGCGGTGGCGTTTGATTAGGAAAAGACGATGATGATTTCTTTGAATAATTCAAACCTCCAGCTGAAGAAAGAAGAAGATTAAAAGGATCTGATAAATTTCTTCTAACACAGCGGCGGTGAACAACACTTCTTTTTCCGGCAGCCCAACAAGACAGATTTCGAGACAAATTCAGTACTGGCATTAACGATAATCGAGCAGCATGCAGATTTACAAAATCCACCAGAATTTCCGCAACTTCCAGTTCATCCTTTTTAACACTCCATTCCATCATCTTCTTCTTCTTTTGTCTCCGTCTCTTCTTCATCATCAGATTATTATTATATCACCCTTCATAATTGCGCCAAAAAAACTTCAGTCAATCGACCTAATTTATCAACAAGAATTCACGTTAAACCCACCACTTTCACACAAGAAAGTTTCAATCTTTCAAGAGTTTTTTTTTTTTTTTTTTTTTGGGGTTTAATTTTTCTGAAGAATAAGCGATAAAAGTAAAGAAGAAGAATTGTTTTGATGGAGAAGAAATAGAATAACAAGTAGGAAGGTAATTAGGACCCAGCAGAGGGGTTTATGTAGATTTGGCAAATCACATAGATCGTCGGAGTTCTATTAACCGCGTAAATATAGGCTGCGCGCTAAAATTGGGGAATGGGGATTAGGGATTAATTTCTTGGGGGCTAGGTTTTATTTATTTTTTATTTTAATTTAATTCTTTTAATTATGAACATAATATAACATGTATACCCACAATATATATACACATTATTTCGTAACCTGATTTAACTTAATATGTGTCAAAATCTTATTTAGTTATAAATCTTATTTTTAATATAAAGACATTCTAAGAAGAATGAGGATAAAAAAAAAAAAAAAAAAAACAAAGGAAAAATTAAAAAAAGAAGCGCTGAAAGGGTCTGTTTTTTTCCACTCAAAAAAAGAAAGGGTCTGTTGTTTTTTTTTTTTTGTTTTTTTTTTTAATTCACCATATTCTAAATGTCATATATTTTGATCTAAAACTCTGGATCATCATAATTTTTCACTAAAATTCATATTTTTTTCGTCTTCTTTATTCTAAAATCAAATTTGATATTTTTCCGAATAAATTTCATAAAATCAATTTTTTTCTTCATAAAAACGTCGTTAATGCATTGACCACTTACACGGATGCATTGGCCACGGGATCCATTAACCACCCCGATGCATTCACCGCCGCGATTCATTGGCTACCATGATGTATTGACCGCCGCGATCCATTGGCAACCTTGATCAAAATGACATCTCATCAGTAGCGATTTATGCAAATGACTTCTTATTGTAAATGATCTACGCAATGATGTCTTATTGTATCGAATTATGCAAATGGCGTGTTATTGTAACGATTTATGCGATGACGTGTTATTGTAACAATTTATGTATACTTTGGTTGTAAAAATATGCATTTAAACCAAAAAACAAAAGAAATACGCTTATTTTACAAAGTTATCGAAAATTTAAACCAACACTAATCAAATAAACCAACATCAATCAAATATTTAAAAATAACAAAGAAATAAAGTTACTTTACAAAGTTATCAAATGTGTGTATCAAGTTGTATACGCGGTGACATTAATATCATTGCATCGCTTATCTAATTGTAAATACGATCATCAATGTCATCGCTTGAGACATCAATGTCCACCGCATAAGTCATCAATGTCATCATCGCTCGAGACATCAATGTCACCGCAAAAGTCGTCAATGTCCTGCGTGATCGACATCAATATGCCACTGCATAAGTCGTCAATGTCCACTGCATAAGTCGTCAATGTCACTTTGATAAAACCTAACAATCATTTGCATCGATCACTCTCTGCTCTTGTTTTGCATTTCTCCAAATGTGGAGCTTTTAATATGGATAAGTACAAGTTTGGTGAAACTACAAAGACTCTTCACTATGACTCTTGTAATGGCCACACGTTGTTTGTGCCCTCCTGATAATTGGATTCATTGTGGAATCCCTCAATTCTTTAACACGATCTTGAATGTCTAGCTTAATGTCCCTGCATCATTCATCAATGTCACTGCATCGGACATCAATGTCACTGTATCGGACATCAATGTCACTGCATAAGTCATCAATGTCACTGCTTCAGACATCAATGTCATTGCATCTTAAAAAAAAGTGACTTTTTTTTCTTCCAAGCGCTTTTTTTAGCTCAGCTTTTTTTTAGTTTTTTTTTTTTTTTTTTTTTTTCCTTCCTTCCTTCCTTTTTTCTTCTTTATCCAATTGAAATTAGAATGTCCTTATAACTAAATAAGTTTCCTTCTTAAAATTAGAATGTCCTTATAACTAAATAAGATTTCGGAGTGTCCTAAATGATCATTAATTCTCTAACGACGGCCTTATAACTAATTTGCACTTAATTGAATGGCAATTGTACCTTCAGAAATGTATGTTTTATTTCTCAAAAAAAAGAAATGTATATTTGACATTTGACCGATTAAAAAATATTTAAATGTATTGTTCAAAATCAAACATTTTTGGAAGCCCAAACGTTGCGCCTCTTTCAAGGCCGAGAAGATAGCCCGAAGCTTCATAAACTCCACCGAATCCCCTGGGTCAAAATGGTAAGCAAAGGAGTGCAAAACCTCCCCCTGCGAGTTGCGGAAAATGGCACCAACACCCGCTCCCTCCTCAGTCACTGAAGCATCCACATTGCCTTTAATCTCACCATCTAGCGGCTTCTCCCATTTATCTGCTAAGTGCGGGGAGGAGGGTTGTACCCGATATAGCGCCATGGCCTCCGTGTACTCCGTCGCCGCTGCCAAGGAGTGTGTGCAAACTGCCGAGACATGAACCGCCTGACTATAAAACACCGCAGAGCAACGCGTCTTCCAGATCCCCACATAATCCACACAAATCTTGTTGTCCCATCAACACCTTGATCCTCTATAAGCCGCATGAAAAAATCCGCAAAGGACGAGGAGTGAAGGCCCCCCAACAACCCAGAGAACGGAGAAACCCTCCAAATCCTATCTGCCATCTCACACTCAAAAATTACATGGCGCATAGATTCCACTACCTCCCCACGCGCCAAACAGATGCCATCCCCCATGTTCCGCCTCATCAGACCCTGGCCAACAGCAACACATTAATCATGAAGGCACCTCCATAGAAAATGCTGAATGCGAGGCTGCACTGGAAGCCGCCAATAGCTCCGCCAAGCGCTATCCTCTCCCACTGATGTAGTTGGCCCTACCACAACCGTTGGCCCATAAAGTGATAATGCTAGAAAGTATCCTAACCTGACAGTATAAACCCCTTTACGATCGTAATGCCAAATCCGCCTATCCGGGTGGCCCCCTGGGGCTACGGTGGTCGCCAGAATTGCTTTAGCCTCCCATGGCCTAAATAGCTCACGAACACGTTGCACGTCCCAAACCCTCGTGTTTGGAAGAAAGAGGGTTGAGACCTTAGAGTCCAGGGGCAGCTCATGCCCTGCAAAAGGAATACGAGAAGAAGGTTGTCGGCTCGTCCAAGCATCATAAAACAGAAACACAGAATCCCCATCTCCCACTCATCATCGCATCCCACGAGTCAACAGATCGCATCCATCTAAAATACTACGCCAAAGGAAAGATGGCCGGGCCCCTAACCGAGCTACGAGGAAAGTACTATCCTCGAAATACTACGCATGCAGGACATGTGCCGCTAGCGAGCCCGGATTAGTCAAGATCCTCTAATCCTGCTTCGCCAACAAAGCCAAATTGATGCACTCCAGATCCTTAAACCCCAGGCCCCCAAAATTTTTGGTAGACAACAAGCCTCCCAGTTCTTCCAATGCACCCACCGCTTGGTCTCCGTATCCCCCCAAAAGAATCCCCTAATGTCCTTTTCAAGCTCCCGAATTAATGTTATGGGAATTTTAATACACTGCATAATGTATGTGGGGATAGCCTGCAGTGCCGATTTGATAAAGACCTCTCTTCCCTGCTGGCGAGAGCAACTTATCCTTCCATCCTGCCACCTTCTTACTAATGTTATCCCACAAGAATTAAAACACCTGGCGCTTGTTCCGACCTATCACAAATGGCAACCCTAAGTACTTCCCAGACCCGTCGCCTAAAGGAATCTGCAGCATATCAGACACCATCTCTCTCTCTTCATCAGTAACACCCTATGAGAAATACAAACTGGATTTATGAAAATTAATAGCTTGGCCAGAAATGGCGTCATATTCGAGCAAACAAATCGACTAACGCTTCCACTACCCTGTCCTGAAGCTGAAAGAATACCATACAATCGTCCGCAAAAAGTAAATGCGAGACAACAATCTCATCTTCTCTACCAAAGCGAATACCCCGAAGTGATCCCCTTGTAACATAATCGTCAAGCAAGGTTGTAAATCCTTCCGCACAGATGATGAAAAGGAAAGGCGACAACGGATCTCCCTGCCGAATGCCGTGGGTCAGCACAATCCTTCTGCTAGGCTTCCCGTTAATCAGCACATGAAAGGAAGCAGTCATCACACACCGCCGAACCAAGTCTATAAACATAGGAGGAAACCGCATACGCTCGAGCGTCCACGAGGCAGCTCATGCCTAGGGCCCCACATAACTCTGCAATTTTAGGGCCCACGTTTTATGTAATATATAAGTATATTTTAGGTTAATTTTATTTTTACTTAAGTTAAAACACCGGTAAGCCGAATTGAAAAAAAGTCTAATCAAATTTCATTACCTTTTGATAAAGCTCATCAATCAGGCGTAGTATCTCAAAAATAGTTATGATATATTAAAAGAGTTGAAGACTTAAAATTTTGGCATTATCCGATTACAATCGGCCCTGCATACGACATAACTCTCCAGACGCTTTGTCATTCCACTCTATCAAAGGCCTTGGCCATATCCAATTTCAATGCCACATGAGAATCACATCTAGGCATCCCTGCCTTCAGAGAATGAAAAGCTTCGAAGGCTATTATCGCATTATCCATAATCAGGCGGCCCGACACAAACGCACTTTGATTCCCCGAAATGACATCTCCAATCAGTATTCTAATCCGATTAATAATTACCCTCGAAATAAGCTTATAGAATGAGTTGCAAAGGGCAATGGGGTACCTCACGACTGCCTGTTTGACAGATATTGGTTAATAAAACTTCTTTTGAGGAAGAATATCATTTATGTATTGTACGTCACACATTTTTATTTATTAAGTACATCAAGAAAGGGCAAGGCTCATACCCTAGTGGTTACTATCCGGGCTCCGGTGGTTGGAGACCCGGGTTCGATGCCCCCCTCCTCCAACCTTTCGCTCGGTGAAAAAAAAAAGGTATATGCACAAAAAAAAACTCACAGTCACAGAGATGTCCTCAATTGAACACCCAATTATTAACCCCACCACAAAAATTAAACTTACAAAAGAAATCTTTAATTTAACAAAAGGAAAGCAATTAATGAACATCAAAACCCATAGATAGAACCTCATGAGAAAGAAATTAATCAACATTTCAACATAACAACATGACATGAATTAAAAGTAGTTAATTGTATTACTGCAAACATATGCTGGAATTACCGGCACCTCAGATGCCAGAGCAGATCTTTATTAGGGGTATATGCAGGACGTACACTACTGGAACTACTACGGACAGTTTTGTAAATCTTGAACTGCCTGCCACTGTTGCTCTTGGGATGCATAGCTATACCAATCATCTGCCCGTTGCTCTGCCCGGTCTGAGTCTTCTCTATTCAGCAGAAGATTTCTCTGTTAGCGTATACATTCTTGGTCTAGTTAAGTAACTACAAAACTAGGACATGCAAGGGCTAATTAATGTTGGTTTCAAGTAATACATTCTAATTGACTATTTCTGGTTCCTTTAATTATGTGTTGTTATGTTGAAATCACGACTTGTTTTCTGCTTACCGACTAAAAATTGGCGTCCAATCATTACAAGAAAAAAAAAACGTTTGTTGTCACGAGAAATTATCGTCGCTAAAAAGGAAAAGTTGTGGCTAACTACACCTCATTTCTAATAAATTAGAAATTATCGTCGCTAAAAGGAAAAGAATTTTTATTTTTGGCATAACGATATTTTTCATAAATAAATATTTTTGTTACCTCATTTAATAATAATATTATTAGCCACGACACATGTTGTTCATAAAGCAATGACAAGAATTATTTGTCGTGGTTAAAAGGTAGCTAAAACACATCATTGAAAAACTGTCCTTTCTGAAAGAATTTTTTGTTGACAAATGCTGGGACAAAACAACTCTTAAAAACAACGTTATTAAGGCTTTTGAGTTTCTAATTTCTATCAAATCCTAAATACTATACAACATTATCGCGTTTTTAAATCCGTAAATGCAAAAAAATAATAAAACTTGTTCTATTTTTTGGTCAAGTAAAATTTTATTGGGCGCTTTATCAATTACAAAAAAAAAAATTTGGACCTTTATCGAAAAAAAGAAAATTAACATATTATATTAGGTTGAATCGGATTAAATCTACGATTTTTTTTTTTTAACTTTTAAATATGCAGTTGCCGCACCGACAGACCGCAAGACCAGGTCTCGTTCGCTTAGCATATAGGCCGGCCCTGGCAATGACAAGAATTATTTGTCGTGGTTAAAGGTAGCTAACACCTCTGACTGTGCTTTCTGGAATTTGTTATGCTCAAATGGAGGGGTTTGACAATGACAGAGGGGAAATTCTTACCCGCACTCTTTTCGGTGTATGCGAAGACTCCCCGAGCAATTTCCCCGATAGAGGGGTCTGACGGCAGAACTGGAACTAGTCACTTCTTCAAAGAGGGAGAAAATGGAAATTCTTACTCGGAGAGTCTTCATGTGCACCGTCTGTTAGATGTGCGACATGTGTGCAAACAAATAAAATTTTATTGGAAACCACTATTTAATTTATCTCAGCGAGTTATTCAACATCAATTATAAATAGCTAGGGCAACCACTATGGCATATCTTTTCACACCGTATTACTACTATTGATTAATATTTCAAACATTTTATTCCCCAATGGCTCATTGGAACATGTACAATGTGAAGGGGGAGAGTGGATCACTCCCACGAGAAATTCTTACATTGTAACTCCATCCGTGTGGAGTTAATGTATGGTTCAATCTGGACCATACAGTTTCAATGAAACTGTGATCCAAATTGAACCACACATCAATTCCACACGGATGAAGTCACCACACAAAAACTTTTCCAATCTCACACTTGTATGCATATTGTCCTAGGCATTTTACAAGAGAATTTCTTCTTCCTGATCAAAGCATTGGAGCAACTTTTTTCTTTTAAAAAAAAATCATTGGAGCAACTTTTTCTGTCACTAGCTTGCTTATTTTTTTCAACTTTTTTTTTAATTTTTTTTCTTGTCAAATTCTAACTTTTTCTACCAGCTTTTTGCTTGTTCATTTGAGCCATAGTGTAAATAAAAATAAATAAATAAGTGGGGGTGATGGGTGTCATACCGAAAAGAGGAAGTGGCTTAAACAATAAGAAAAGCAACTTATTGGTGTGGAAGTGTTTGCCATAGTGATTGCTCTTAATTATTCATATTTGTGAATGTGTTTTTGCACTATTTTTGTTTGTTTATTAAACACATGTTCGCAAACAAACTCATGACTTTAACGAATCAAGCTTGAACAGTTTTTTGTTTGTTTATCAAACGGACGGACATGAATAAGCTTGTGACTTAAATAAACACAAGTTTGAACAGCTGATATTCAGTTCGGTTCGGCTCGGCTCGTTAAGAGCACAGACTATCAGAGAGAGTAAGGGAGTTTTGCAGTCTAAGACCACAAAGGCTTCTAGACCCAAAAGAACAGTCGAAGAGCAATTATAAGTGAATTAAACATGGTAGCTATCTAAATTCATACCACTAACCATACATAAGTAATGTTTACAGCAGCTGTTTCAACAGATAGATAGATAGATGTGAAATCATACCATTCTTCAGACACACATTAGCAAAAGACAACATTAAATAGACACTCTCTGTTTTTTTGTGGGGATTTTCTCTTCTTCTTCCTCAAAGTCATTATCCAAATCATCTTCTGAGCTTTCGTCCTTCTTCTTCCGTTTCTTCAACAACGGCTTTGAACCAGACTTAGAATCAGAAGATGTCTTCTTTTTCACTACCACCTTCTCCTTTTCAAAGTCATCAGCAGATTCATCTTCTTCTGAGTTTTCCTTGTTTTTTTGTTTCTTTGGTGTCTTAGTCTTAGCCTTGGAATCAGGTGTCTTCTTAGCCTTAGAATCAGGTGTCTTCTTTTTCTGGGTTGAGCCTTTAGTAGATGATGTAACGGTTTTCTTCATTACAGAAACAGAGACCGTCTTTTTCTTCATAACAACAGTAGCACTACTACTATTAGGAGAAAGAAGCCTTTGCTGCTGCGCTTTCTTCTGTTTCTTCTCGAATACTTTCTTGGCTTCCTCTTCTGGAAGTAAGCCCGACTCCATCATCCTACAGATCACACAAAGTCAATGTCATACCATACCACCAACTCTTGATTCCTGGAACTGATTTTGGTCCATTTTGTATCATGAAATTTGCAGTTGTACCCTCAATGTTCCCATTTCGCACTTTTACCCTTCATACACGTGTGTTTGTTTGTGTTTTTACCTTTTCAATCCATTCTGCCACATGACAAGTTTTTATTTGTTGGAAAGCCAGGCATACAGGGTGGTTGTTGGACACGAGACACATTGGACAAAAAAGGTAGAAAATTTCCATAGATGACAGGAAAAAGTGCAAGATTAGAACATTAGAGGCAAAACATGAAACTTCATGAAACAAAAGGGACCAAAAGTGTCTTCATCCCAAATTAATAATTATACCGATAACTTAAGACCTTTACAGATGCAAACATGCTTAACCATAAACACAGCAGAACAAGTGAAATGTAGTTCAGCATAATCTTGATCTGGCTAAATGTAGTTCAGAACAAGTGAAAACTTTCTGGAGAGAAAAACACAGACAGGAATACTGCAAGGCCAATATGCTGCAGGTATCTTATATATACTATTCCCCACAGGAGACTTTGTGACTTTTAAATAGCTATGTTTCCATTACACAATAAACAGTAGCACGTCGGCAAAATGCTATCATACTCATCATCATTGATGAGTATGATAGCATATATTCTATATTGAGCAAATTAAGAGAATACAGCCCAAGCATATAATCTTGAATCACAAATTTTTTTAAATCTCTTGTAAGCATTGGGAAAAAAATTATGAATAAGCTTGTACAAACACCAAATCCACAAAATATTCCCCTGAAACGATAAAAGGTATGAAGGTGGACCTGTACCAGTTATTCCAGAAGTTTAAGAAATACTCATAGTAGCTATTATTTTCATAATCTAGAATCCTAGATCACAGAACCAAATCTAGGAGCAAGAAATTATATGAGGTACAATGTAAAACACCGCTCTAACTAATAGAAGTGTCCAGGATTCTTGTAACTCACTGAATACACCTCAGGAGACCCAACTATATGACTTCAACCAAAGGGTTACAGAGCTCAGACGATACAACCACAATCATAAGCAACCGAACCCTTCCATTGATAAAGAGGCTTCATGGGGTCATTTGTCACATCAAACAGTTATATAATTATTCCAAGAACCTTTTTTGCCCGGTGATAGCTTTAATTGTAGAATCTACATTATTCTGTGTCAGATATATCCTCTAAAATGTGAACTCCAAAGTCTGTACTCGCTCACAAAGTTACCTTTGACTTCTCAATCAAGTTGTTACCAAAGGTAGGCAGGCGCAAGGCCACAAGTACTCATCAAGGGTGCAAGGTCCCAAATACTCATCAAGGAAGAAAGTCACAAACTTAGATAAATGGTCATCTTTTAAGACATACATTCTTCAATTTTTAAAAGTGAACAAACACCTATATAGTTAACTTAACACTCTGTGTCCATATAACACTCATTCATGATGCCACGCTTTTTACACCCTCCTCCTCTTTCTTGTTTCTTCCTCTTAATAAGTATCACTCAGAACCAAACAGAGGCACAAAAAATATCACAGTATACATGTACTTCTCATACTCACGTTTCTTCATAGTAAATGTAAGGATCCTTTCATTCTCCCTTACTAACGGCTGTTAATGTACAATGTGGTTACGAGTTACTAATTTGGAATTTGCTATCTGAAATCGATGATAACCACACGTCTACTCCTACAAGTGAAGCTGATTTCATAAAAATATAAGCATCAAAGAAATCCATGAAACACAATGACTGAAGCTAATGATCATGTGTACTCCTAAAAATGAAACTGGCATTTCTAAGTCAAGTATCAATCCGGTGAGCAAAAGGTCATATATAACTAGGGAGGGCGATATATTAAAACAAAAGGGGCAAGGAAAAGGAAACAAACACTGAGTGGCAATCCCTGATACAGAAAAATTCAAGGGATCAAATTCTTACCAAATTGCTGCCATATCACTCTCTGGAACTTGTTCATACAAAGTCTCATAGAATATCCGCAATGGATCTCTCTGCAGAAAACGTGGAAATAAAATAAATCAAAGCCCTTAAATAGCAGAGCACTCAAAAACAACCAAAGATTAAATGAAACAATTCACATTAAACATTCCAAGAATACCTCCTCAGGAGGTTCTCTCTTCTGACCAGGCAAATCATAAACTATCTTTTCCTTCTTCTTTACAACTATCTGCTCAGCTTCTTTAGCCACCTTCTTCTTACTACCATCCACCTGTTTCGTCTTCTTTTGCACCTTCAAACCAAACCAACCAACCATAATCAAATTATCCAACAGCCGCTTCTATAAAAGTAAAACATCAAATACAAAACAAAATGCTCAGCCCTAACAATGTGCATTAAAAACCTTATCAGCTGTCTTTTCTGAGACCTTTCTAGATGGGGTTTGAGATTGGGATTGCTCAAAGGTTTCTTCTTTCTTGACTTTCTTAATTCCCTCCTTCTTCACCTTGGCTTCTTTCTGGCTGCTATTGCTCCCAGGTTTCTTCTTCTTGAGAGAAAGTAGGGATATTTTGCCTTCGTCTTCGTCTTCGTCTTCTTCTTCTTCTTCCTTAACTTCGTTCTTCACTACCTTGTCATCTCCCGACGTCATTTTTTCGAACAATATCTGGAAACTGGAAGCAAATTTTCAGTGGCAAAATGAACCGAGGGTTAAGGGTTTAGTACATAGCCATGAGCCAGCTCTGAAGGATCCGATCGTTTCGGATACGGGTAACAACTAAAATGGGTTGGGAATATTAGGCGGCGGCGTCCAATAGATCCATATTGTTGGGCTGTTCACTTTTAGAGACTGTTGTTGGGTTTCCTTTCTCCATCTGGCCCATACTGCAAACCATCCTTAAATTAATTTTTAAGAGATATTTCGCCCAACTATGTCACTTGAGAATCACACGAAAATATCTCTAATGATACAATGAAGATATTTGATCAAACGGTGACTCATCTGATCAAACTAGAGGTCGCTTGTAAAAAGTTATGATGATGCTCTTTTGAATGGAATTTTCATGTATGCATTGAGTCATATTTATAGGACAAAGGTACCTCATTCGAAATGATGTACTCCTACGCGAATGGGTAATGGTCATCTTCGTCCGGCCAAAAGCTATAACTCTTGTTTTTGTGTGGTGCATCACTTCACGTGTGCATGTATCTGAATTGCATCGCTTCACAAGTGCATGCATTTGAAATGCGCAGATGTATCAATTCGAATTTCACAAATGCATCACTTCAGCTAAAGTCGTTTAGCATGTTTTCTTACGGAAACTCGAATGCATACGATAACAAAATATGTAAATTATTAAGAAAAAAAATACTACCTCCGTCCCGCAAAAAGTATCATTTTTTGTGGTGTGCACTTATTAAGAAACTCAATTAATGTGTTGCACGTGTTTTGGTACTATATTGACATATGTACCTTCACTTCAAAATAATTGCTTATTTTGGGATGTGAAATGAGTGCAATCAATACATATTGGAGTAAGAGTAACTTTATAAAAAAAACATCAAATGTTGTATTGGTATTAAGCGACACTTTTTATAGAACAGTTTTTTTCTAAAATGTTGACATTTTTTTTGAGACGGAGATAGTATAAGATCTCAACATTAAAAACATATGAGTAGTTACAGTCTACTTGTTTGTTCTTTTTATTTCTTCATTGGAGAAAACATAAAATTTTCAACATGTTTCACTATATAATTTTTCCTGGAGTGAAAAAATGAGTTCTATATTTTAAACAAGGGTGAAATATACCGTGGATATATGTACGAGGCTTCTATATATATATATTTTTGGTTAAATATGTCTAAAAAAACAAAAACAAAAAATTAGCATTAACACAGTGCGTTTTCCGTACATACAATTCTTGTTATACGGACCGCACGAACTATCTTTAGTTACGGGCCGGCAAAAAAGAGGAAACCAAGAAAAAGCCTAAAAGATCGTTATATACTATATCTTCTTTCTTTGCAGAAAAAGGAAAGAAAAAAAATATATCTATTTGCTGAAATTGCTAAGACGGCATCGCTTATTTAGATAAGATCTAAGATTTATTCAACAAAAAAAAAGTTCTAATCTTAGCTGACATTGTCTGTATATTGTGTGGAACTTTAATCGTTTTTAGTTAAAATTTTACATCAATAAGATTTTTAAATGTGAAGATTTGTGTCATCATGTAATGCTTCCAAAACCTAGATCTGACAGCGTTAATTGAACGCTAATATCTGATTCTGATAACTACTTAAACTTGTCGTTCTCGTTTGGACTAAAAATTTAATACGTGTTTACAATTTCATTATGTCTCACCTTTGTATGAAGGCGGCGTTACTTCATGTTAGCATTGTGAAATATAACATTCTTCTCCTCTTACAAGTAAGAGACATTATTGCTATGACTTCGTCCGAACCAGAGGTAATTAGAAGTGACCCCCACATTGTTCTCACGATGAATCACTTAGTTCTGTCTGGTAATCGCTTCGATTTCAATTATAATGCTCACAACCCCACACCGAATCTCACGTTGTAACGCTTAGTTTCGTTTCTGATACCAATTGTAACGCCTCTAAAACCTGGGTCTGACAGTGTTAAATGAGCTATAATGGATCCGGTATCTATTTAGACCCATATATCGTCATCGTTTGCGCTAAAAAGATTAAGTCAAGTTAACAATTCTATTAACTCAAGTTAGCAATGTGAGATATTACACACCAGGCGGTGGATGTTGTAATTAATATCAGAGGATTGAGGTGGGTTTTTTTCTCAACAAGAAAGGTTCGAATTATATATTTATGTAAATTGTAGACCATAAACCAACAATTATATTGGTTATTATTTATTAATGATTACTAACTCATATAATTTTGTTGATGACCCAAATAAAACATATTGGTAAATTATTGACACATACTACCTCCGTCCCATAAAAAGTGTCCATATTTTACTATTCACGTAGATTAAGAAACTCAATTAATGTGTTGTGTTCTAGTAGTAATAGACATGTATACCCCTTATTTATAATTAATGCTTGTATTGGAATATGAAATGAACATACAACGATAAATGTTAGGCTAGGGGTATATTTGGAAAAAAAACATTAAATGATGTATTGATTTTCTAAATAGACACTTTTTATAGGACAAAACTTTTTTTATATGTGGACACTTTTTATAGGACGGAGGTAGTACAAAAGGTAAAAACAACTCCAAGTTCAAGAAAGAGAAATTCGTTCAAACATGAACGCTTTATTCAATTGTTCATTGTTCGACAGTGATAGTAATAGCAATTAGCACTTTAATATCTTGTAAATTCTAAATCTACTTCATCCTGGATAAGATTTTTATTATTTATTATTATTATTATTATTATTATTATTATTATTATTATTATTTTGGGAACGGCTGGATAAGATTTTCTTGAAGCTAACGTTAAATATCTTGAACCTTGGTTTTAGTCAAATTGCGATGAGATCCAAGTAGTAATAGCTAGCTTGCATGCACACTCCCTCCAACATTAAAAACAAAACAAATCAAAAAGACCTGGCCTCATCTACTAATACAATATCTACTAGTACTATGTACATTTATTATTTACATTTTTAAGTTTGAAATCATGACTTCTTCTGCATTTTCTTTTTTGACCATGCATGAGCACCTGTCTCTCAATATATATTTACAAAAATTTATAAATCTTTTTCTTTTTGACATTTAATTCATAAAGCTTAGTAAAACCTTTAAAACCATTGTAATTCTTCTACTGATACTTATCAAATCCGGTCCGGTCTAACTGTCTGACTATCAAAATCCGGTGATGACTCGGTCATGGAATGGTGCCAGTTCAAACATTAACCTGTTTAAGGAATTAATGGCGGTTCAACTGGTGCCCCAACTAGTCTCGGACCTCTCAGTTGAACCGTGGGTCAAGTTAAATTAATTAAATAAATATATGAAATATGTATTGAACCTAGGAAAAATACATTGAGTTTCTCTAATATGTTATAATATGTTATAAGTCATTATTTAATAATTTTGCATATTTGTTTATAAGGACTAGTTTGAGTACTTAATATGCATTTATGACACTAAGGACACAAAATGAGTAACTAGACAAAACTATCATTTTCTTTCTTTCTTTTTCCTGGAGCTTTTTTTTTTCCCTCTTTTTCTGGACGTGATTTTTTTTTTCCTGGATGCTTTTTTTTTTTCCTAACCGTGTTTTTTTTTTCTTTTCTGGGCGTGATTTTTTTTTTGAACGCTAAAGAGACATCACAGTGTCTCTTCATCACGGTGTCTCTTCATCACAGTGTCTCTGTATTGCGGTGTCTCTGCATCGGGAATGTCTCTGCATCGGGGGTGGTCACTACATCGGGGGTGTCTCTGCATTGGGGATGGTCACTGCATCGCGGTGTCACTTCATCGCGGTGCCTCTGCATCATGGTGTCTCTGCATCGGGGGTGATCACTGCATCGCGGTGTCTCTGCAACGGGGTGGCCACTGTATCACGGTGGTCAATAGATTGAGGGTGGTCAATGCATCGCGATGGTCACTGCATTGGAGGTGTCTATGCATCGAGGTGTCTCTGCATCGCGGCGTCTCTATATCGGGGTGGTCACGCGATCGTGGTGTCTCAGATCGGGGTGGTCACTGATCACGATTGTGTCTGCGTGATCGGGGGTGGTCATCGCGCATCGTGGTGTCTCTCAGATCGGGGTGGCCATCAGATCACCGCGGGTCAATAGATTGAGGGTGGTCAATGCATCGCGGTGGTCAATGCATCGCGATGGCCACTGCATTGGAGGTGTCTCAGATCGCGGTTTCTCAGACGGGGTGATTCACTACATCGTGGTGTCTCTGCGACGGGGGTGGTAATCGCGATCGCGGTGGTCAATCCATCGGGGTGGTCATCGATCGCGGTGGCCAATGTCATCGCGGTTGTTGTTAGAGCATCGCGTGTCTGTCTGATCGGTGGTCACTTCATCGCGGTTGTCGGTGCATCACGATGTCACTATCATCGCGGTGGTCGATCGACGGGTGGTCGATCGATCGCGGTGATCAACGACGTCGTGATGATCAATCATCACAGTAGTCAATGAAAAAAATAAAAAATAATTTTCACTGTCAAAAAAAAAACCACACTTTCAAGTTACAATCTCTAGGAAAAACAAAACAAAACACAACAATAGCGTGTGTTTCCAAAAAAAAAAAAAAAACAACAACAACAACACTCAGCGTCTCTTCCTTGCTCAAAAAAAAAAAAAGTGTCTCTTCCCTTTTTTTATTTTATTTATTTTTTCGTTAAAGGTATTTGAGACTATCTATCTAATTGGAATAGGATCCTCTCAAGTAACTTGAGGAAATATTTTCTCAAGTATGCATGATCCAACCACACACCCTAAAAGTGTAAAACATCTAGCCATTGATTAACTTTTTCCAAAACTACGTAGTTTAGTTCATTATATGTAAAAACACTAACTTTACCCTTAAGTTACTTGAGAGGATCTTGGTCCCTATCTAATTTGTGTCATTATAACAAAATAAGATTCCTTAATGTTCTATTTGTCTAATTAAGTATATTTTGTGTCATTTTGGACACTTGCCCTTTAATTTTAGTCCTCATTTTTTTTTTTTTTTTTTATAGATCTACACATGTAAATCACAATTCTTTTTTACTTCAAACAACTTACATATTCCAAATAACTTTTGCTAAATAATTCAACTCGTTATTTCCAAGAAACAATACATATGATTTTACTAATATTAGCGTAAATGAATAATCATGGAAAGAGAAAATCTCTAATTAAATGTATCAACAAGATACTTTCTGCATATTTATACATATTATTTTGATTTTCTTTATGGGAGTGCCTTAACATTGGTGAACCATTGTCCAATCCCGATCTCGATCTCTTCCGCTATCAAACGATTCCCTTATTGTTGACGATCAATCACCAAAACAGTGCAGCCCGGCCAATTCACCCCTACAAACAACCATCATTATCTATTTCCTTAAAACACTCCAAAGAATTCTTCATATTTTGAATCGTCTAGATTGGCCACTCTATAAACCTCAATCACTCCTTAGCCCACTCCTTAACCTAAACACCAGATTTGTTCAGCAATTATGTCAACCATCCAAAAAAAAATAAAAAAATAAAAAATCCACATACATGTCCAAATTATAACATCCGAATCAAAAATTGTTTTTCCATCCAGATTATTTTTAGTCATGCCAGATTATTCTTAGTCGTCCAATTTTTATTTTTAATTTCAATCTTAGATTTTATGAATAATTAATCAATAATCTTGAATATATCATCTATCCTTTATTTTGGCATCCATTATGCTTTTTTCAGATGCAAACACAAGACAGGTCTGACGCAGCAGTCACAACTGGGGGCTACCAAACAAAATTTCAAAACAAACAAGGACTCTCGGAAGAGCCGGACATACGAGCACCGATGAAGTCAAACATACAAACTAATAGACTCTGGAAGGGCCGAAAAAGACGTGCGCCGGAGTGGAGATGCCCTCCAACAAAAAATATTACAACTATGGACTCCGGATGAATCGCTGGAGTAGAGATGCCCTCCAAAAACATTAATACTAATAGACTCCGGAAGACCCGCCGGAGTGGAGATGCCATCCAAAAGCATCAATACTAATGGACTCCGGAAGACCCGCCGGAGGGGATATGCCCTCCAAATTCGGCCAAGACAAACTCATCCTCCAAACCCGGCCTCGTTTGTGGGAGGGTATTAGAAGATAAAATCACAAGCGATTAACAAATGGAGTTAAAAAAAAGTGATAAAGTTGTTATATGAAAGATAAATTTGATTAAATTTAATTTATAATGTTCATCTTAATTTATTTAAATAAATAATAGTATATTTATCTTTATTAAGATTTCTCTCCTGTAAAAAGGAGCAGTATTGTATCAATTTATCATCCAATTCAATAAAACACCAATCTTTTCTTATGTCTGCGTATTATGATTTTCTTCATGGTATCAAAGCGACTTTATTTATTAATTATTTTGACATTCATCAATATCTTCAAATATATTGATATTATCTTATAATACTTATATAATGAAAAAATCTCTCTTGTACAATTGACCATCAAGTGTAAAAATATACACAAAACGATGTCGTGTTATTTGTAATATACACGCAAAAAGACGTCAGTTGTTGTATTTGATCGTTAAATGCATTGGAGGTGTTGAAGTGTGAGCTTATTATATTTTTTTACAGAGCTCAACACTTGATTATTGTTGGAGATGTAGATAATTAACATTTTATATTATATTTTTCTTAGAGAGCTCAACAGTTGATTACTGCTGGGAGGTAAATAATTAACATTTTATACTTCAACATTGATATACCAAACCCGCAAACGGTCCTACGGACCCGGTAATTGCCCCAATCGGAGGTCACATGACAAGTACCTAAGCCGGCTGCACCTTCAACCCGCCCGTCGCCAGGCCGGATACAAGCCGCTAGTCGTTAAGCTCATCTTTAGCTCTAACATAACTCCGGGCCACGGCCGAACCTTGACAGCCCGGAGATCTCTCACGCGCACTACCTCCTAGCAAACAAAGGCAAATCGGACTCAACTATTGTACAGCTAAAAACTAGTTCACTCGACCGGTCAAGACCTTTAGCGGGATCATGCCAAGCAAATCCGGTTTCGGAGTTAATCACTAGGCACCAGCCCGGGATTATACTTTGCTTAATTGTACTTAATTAGGTCTTGTCGAGATTAGCTTAATTGAGATTAGTCGGGTGTCTATAAATAGAAGCAACATGTAAATCATAATTCATTCGCATATTAATACAAGCAGGCCAAACTCTGCCAATTTGTCGACTCTGAGTCCACATTCACATCATCCTGAACCCGCTCCCGGAATATTCATATTCCTCATGAGCACCACCACATGAACACCTACCCCGGAGAAATCATAAATAACCAGCCAGATATCCACACACTTCAGTCGTTACCGCCACTGTGATAAATCCAACAATATCAAACATGATGATAGAAAGGTCTATATATTATGTACCATTACCATATCATACTTTATTGTATAACAAATCAATAATTTATGCGATCCAGCAGTGGAACCTTCCTCTAGTCCAGCTGACTTTTCACCCTTGTGAGGTTGATGCGATCCTACAAACTCCTATTGTTGGACCTTCACACCCAGACAGACGAATATGGCACTATGATCGGAGGGGGCATTATACGGTTAAGTCTGGGTATTACTTATCACTGAGGTTGCGCGGAGGGTTGTACTCTGGGGCTAGTGGGACATCTTCGGCTGGGCCGGATAGGGTGTGGCGTGATGTGTGGCGGGTAGCTGTTCCTCCGCGTGTGCAACACTTTCTCTGGAGATGTTTACATGGATGTTTGTTGATTGGGGAAAATCTCCTGAAGCGCCAGCTAGGGGATGGTGTTTGTCTTGCATGCGGTCAAGATAGGGAGTCTATGCTCCATGTCTTGTTCGACTGTGACTATGGTAGGGCGGTTTGGAGAGCATCGCCATTTGGCAATCAGGTTGATCGGCAGTCGTCTGGATTTCGGGAGCTCTTTGGGGGCCTTGTGGTCCAGTTATCGGAGGCGGAAATTGCCGAGTTCTATATGATTTTGTGGAATCTCTGGAAGGCACGTTGTAGCGCAGTTTTCGAGAGGACGCCGATCTATGCCTCTCGAGTGGTATCGGCTTCTATAGCAGCGGCGCTGGAGTATTTCAGGTGATGGGCGGTTCTCATGGTGGCTGATGGGATTCCGCACCCGGTTACATAGGGTGCCCCCCCCCTTGGGCACCTGGAAGTGTAACTCGGATGCTTTTGTGGCGGGTGCAGGTTCGGGTATTGTGTTGATTTATAGAGATTCGTTGGGGCTATTGTGGCGGAATTTTCTTTCCACGTTGATCCAGGTGACACTCCGGAGTTGTTGGAAATGCGTGTGATCTTATTGGCTCTAGCATATGCAGATTGGCTGGGGCTCTCATCTATGATCTTTGAGAGTGACTGTCTATATTGTATCCAAGCCTTGTCTCGCTCTTCGGATAACCTCTCTGTCTTGGGGTGTCTAGCTCGTGACTGTGTTTTAGCCTCAATGTCCTTTGTGTCCTGTCAGTTTGCTTTTGTCAAACTGGCTCAGAATGCCCCAAGACATAGTCTTGCCGCTTAGATATGGTCACTTGGGGTTGTGAACATTTCTATTTCTTAGGATGTACATCCCCACATGATGTAATCTCCGCCTATTTAGCGGATCTGTCTTAATAAAAGTGTTGGTTAAAATAAAATAAAAAAGCTAATCAATTATTTTTTATTTATACGAAAACTCAATAAAAGGTTTTACGCACCTTAATTTTTTTCTTCCCTACGGGCTCCAACCCTTGTCACTTACGAGTTATACCAAAACTCGATCATCTATTTAAACACTCCCCTCTCCTTCCACAGTTTAAAAGGCTCAACTCTTCTCAGAAAAAGGGAAGGGAAATATAATAAATATATACATAAGTACTGCACTGCTAAAAGCAAAACTGTAAGATAAAAATGTCTGGATGCAACAAAGTCCACTACGTCGTCCGCCTCCGCCAAATGCTAAGTTGCTGGCGAAAATGGGCTGAGTCCAACGCCCAAAGCTTACCGTCAGATGTAGCCGCCGGACACGTGGTAGTCGCGGTGGGCAGCAGTTCTAAAAGATTTGTTGTCCGTGTGTCGCATTTGAACCACCCTCTGTTCAAGAAGCTATTACATGAAGCTGAAGAAGAATACGGGTTCACAAGCTCCGGTCCATTAACCATTCCTTGTGAGGAGAAATTGTTCGAAGAGATTATCCGGTTCGTAGGCCAGTCTGAGCCAGGTTCTTGCAGCAACCTCCGGTTCATAAGTTTTGATTACTTTCAGACTTGTTGCCGACTGGAGGACTTCCGCAACAATCTTCTTGAAAGCTTTGCTGAGTCACGGCCGCTTTTACATGGTTTCTCCGACAAGTCTATTTGGTGATCGAGCGAATTTGTACGATGATGAAGCCTTTGTTGATTTGTATCAGTTGTAATTGATGAGACCTCTTCAAGATTGGTGTAAAATTTTCACCTGGTAAATTGCATTGATTTTTATTACCCTTTAATTCATAGTATATTTTAATTTTAATCATTCTTTGTCTGCCTAAGTTTTGCTCCGGAGGATTAACACATGGGTCTCCCGAGTTTTGGAACCGAATCGCGCGATCCAGATGTCGGGAAAAAGGCCTGATTCTTCTTCACTAGTCTAGATCATGGTTCGTGGCTGGAATATTGAATGGTGCAGAGGGGAACTGAAAGCGGCTTCCATCTTTGTAACTTAATTCTTTTTTCTTCCCTTTCTTTCTTTTCTTTGTATTGGTATCCATGAAAGTTTCTTTTTCTTTTCAAAATTTTTTCCCTTATGGCATTGGAATTCTTGGAAGTCATAGAGATCATAGTATAGTATCTCAGACCATACATACACCAATGAAAAGTCTTATAACTATTTTATTTATAAAATTTTACTCTATAATTATAAATCTATTAAAAAGTTTTATAGAATTGACTCAATATGTATTTAAAAAAAATACATTACGTATAAATATTTTTTCTACCAAAAAACAATTAAAAAAAAGAAGCATAATGACATATTTATGGGTAATGAACCGGTTGATATTGTTAAAGCTTTTGCATAAAGCTTTGGCGACTTGACATTCCTCCAATGGAATACAAACCTTTTGTAAAGGTTTAAACCTTCTCCATAAACCTTTTACGTACATTTTCCGTTGGAGAAACTTCTTACTAGAGTACATTTGTCTATTAGAACACTTTTATATATAACATCTTATTACATACTATTATAACTACTTTCAAAATATAAGACATTCTATCTTTTTGGTTAATCGAAATTTAAAATTATTTTACACTATCACTTAGAATCTTTTATTTCATTTCTAATTTATTATCAATTCAAACACTTATTATTATTTTATGACGATTGTATGGATGCTGTCAAATGGTACTTTAGTCATTTTTCATAGAATTTATGTCATTGAATCGTTTTCTTATTTTATGTAAAAACTCATCGAATGATATATATTTTGATAAAGATGGAGTATTTTATTGTAATGAGATGTTCGAGTCATTTTTCCCATAAGAAGCCGTTCGACAAGTCTTAAACGAAAATAATTGACACATCATCGTGTAGTTATTTTCAAACACACACGAAATAGAAAAGAAAAGCTAAACGGAACGAAAAAAAACTCTACGCAGAAAGATTTGAAGTAAGAGAAAAGAGAAGTAAAAATGAAAACTATGATGTTTGTCGTTTGATACAACATTAATTCGTACAACCGTTGCATCATAAAATATCTCATGAAATAAAGAGTGAAGAAACCTATGGATATAGGAGAAAAGTTATTATACAACGGTGATTTTATGAGTGATACGAGTGGATGGGTGAGATCCGTTTTTAGACATCCTCTCTCATATAGTAGGAGTGTGTAGAGGTGAATTTATTTAGAATATATGAATTAACATTAAAAAATCAATGAAAAGAAACCAAAAAAGATGAGGGGTGGTGACTGGTGAGGGTTTATTTAGATTAATGCGGCGAACAACCTCCTAGACGAATTTTCTAAAAAATTGCTCACAATACAAAAACGTTGGCCAAATTGCTCTGATACAATGATATAATAAATAAAAGGATTTAATAATAAATGATTTGGGATTACAGTTTATAGAGTTATTGAAATTAGTGATCTATTCAACCAAAATTTTGGCCGTCCTGATGAATGAACGGCTACCCACTCCGACAATCCTTTAGAGCTTTCACAGCTGGCTATGGCTGCTCCTTCTCCGGAGCCGCCCCCAGCAACGCTGCAACCTTCAACCGGCACGCTGAATCCTTCCACCACAACCACCTATGCCCAAATCACGAGAGGTGCGCCACTTCAGAGCCCAATTTCATCACTCTTTCCACTCTCCTCCTATACGGGTGCGCCCTCCATCATTATTCCCAAGGCTATGGAAGACTTGCAAATTCCTTCAAAGGAGCCTTGATCGGCAAATTTTAGCAAGGACGGCCATCACTGGAACTTATTACAAAATTCATGGCAGTTTAGAACTAGAAAGGCAGTTTCACCTTTGGTCTACTCGATAACAAGCACGTTATCATAAGATTTGAGCACGATGAGTACTACATCCGCCTTTTTTCACGACCTTCCTGGCAAGTATGTAACAAAAATATGAGAATTTTTAAATGGACTCCTGCTTTTCATGTTGATCGTGAACCCTCTATTGTTCCTGTTTGGATTTCGCTGCCACCTATTCATTTGATGAACAAGACCTTTATCTTTTCTTTAATGAGCACGGTGGGGAACCCTATTGATTCTGCCACCTCTGAATTGCGTCGGCCATCTTTAGCTCGAGTTCAGGCTCGAGTTCAGACAACTACATATTTTTTGATAAGTTGATGTCCTAAAAGAATCCCCAAATTGAATTTCGATTGAATTTTGACAAATAATCCCTAAAATCGAATCCTTAATAATGAATTTTGAAAATGATTTGGATTCAACACAAGTGAATTTCGAAATGGATAAGGTGGTGCAGGTTTTTCTTCTCTCCTCATTCCCCAAAGAATTATTTGCTCGATATGGATTCAAAAAAAGGCCAACGCCGCGATAAATCCGTCATATTGTCAACATTGTTAGTCTAACTATAAAAAGATCTATATATTAGTTTGAGAAGAGGTTTGACCGATGGACTACTAGGCCACAATGAGAATGAATGCATGCACAAATATCCGGGATTGAAACCTGTCAATAAGTCGGCAGACTCTCGATCACAAGCATGTTTATATGGCCAAAACCACCCATGTCGATCCAAAAATTAGTACGGATCAGTCAAGTTCTTTGTTTGCTGTGGATAAGATGCAAGCCGTAGTTTTGGAAACCACTCTGAGCACAAAACAAGATGCAACTTTTGATCAGGCCCTCCAAGTTATTAAGGAAACTTAGTTGAACCGGTGAACAACAAACATGATAGGGAAATTGAAATTGGGGTTAAAGACCTGAACTCTAGGGAAGTACCAACTCATGATATAACCACAAAAACCAAAGGTTCTCCAGAATCCATAAGCAACTCCACGCCAAACAAGGATGAAGCAGAGTCTTCAAACATTAACACATCTGTCAAAAGCAAGTCCAAGCCAAATGCGGTTGAAATTGAATTACTAGAAAGTACCATAAACTCCATATCTGATACGATTCTTCCGCAAGAAATACAAGAGGCAAGATTGACAACAAATCGGGAAACGACACAACAAAAGTAGATACTCAAGTTACATCTTCACCAATTCATAAGGACACTATCACCGAGCAAACGAGTTTGGAAAATGATAGAGAATTCTTAGAGATTTTGAGTTTATCGTCTGTAAAAATCAAGAAAAATAAAAACTACTCTTCTGATTTAGAAAAAGAAACATTTAAAGTTGAAAAAATAAATATGATGACTAGAAAAACGAGAAAGAAAAATAAGCGTGACCTTCAAGATTTTATAGTTTGAGTAATGAAGCTCGGCTTGTGAGTTTTTGAAAAAAAAAAAAATCTTTTAATAAAATTGTTGTTTATTTAAAAAAAAAAATCTATCTAAACAAACAAATATGACCTAACAACTCTGTTCTAACAACTATCCAATTCATGCTGTTATTATCAATCCGCTCCATAATTTAATAATCACCATAAGAACACAAACACCACAACTAGGTGGATTTTGGAATTCTTCGTATGTGCATCCATATGACCCATAGCAGTCAGCAGGATCTTCTTTCCCACCATAGTAGCGAACGACCGGTTCTATTTGCACACTACAGAATTGTAGAAATCTGCGTCCAAACTCATATAAGAGAAGATGCATCATCCCCAAAAGCTAAGTTGTGAGATGAGGGAAATTAATTTCTTAATATGGTGAGTTACACAATCACAGGTTCTAATGTGGGCCTGAGCACTCTCAAGGCAGGGGCGGACCCACGTGCCCCAGGGGGGGCACGTGACCCCACCTGAAAAAAAAAAAATTTAGTATTAAAACTATGTAGTTTTGTTGTTAAAAAGTGTCATTTTATCGATAAAATTGATGTTTTAGACCCGGTGACCCCATTGGATTTTTTTAGATAGAAGATGTAGTTTTAGATCTCGGTGTGCACTGGAATTTAATTTATTGATCCGCCATCGCCTCAAGGCCAACAAAGAGGCCCAACACTTGCACAATAAAAGGTGGCTCCGATACCATGTAGAAATCTAGGCGTAAGCTCATATAAAAGGATGGGCCTCTTCCCTAAAACTTAGGTTGTGAGGTGAGGAGAGGAAGTCCATTTTTTAATATGGTGGGTTACACAATCATAAGTTCCCAATTTGGGATACTTTAACAAGAATTATTTCCGGCACCACGGTAATTAGCATATTTAAAATATTACTTTGAAAACCACGATTGTATTATCGTGAAAAGGAACATCGCTGGTACCAACATTAGAAAAACGTCAATGGCAGTGATGTTTTTTTTTATAGAACATGAGCAATGGTGAGTAAAGTCACTGACTATGATATTCATTGTAAATTATGAACTTCGACGGCAGTGACGTTTATACTAACAACATTAAACGGTGACATTCCTCCGTGTGTGTGTTGTCGAGCCGCCAATAACCCGCCTAGCAAATTCTCTTGCGTGTTTGTTTGCCAGTTGCAAATTAGGCCCAAAAAGAGGGGTTAGTCTTTACACACTCCATTTTGCACCGCTGAAACTCGTGGCACATTCTGAACACACAAGCCAATCTAAATTCAAATCGCTGCCTCAAATCACAATATTCAGAGTGAAATGCATGTGAGCCACTCTTCAAAGAAGACTAACCCCAAAAAGAGGTCCAATATTCATGAGTCATCATCTTCATCATCACTTCATCAGTAGGAAATGGAAGCCACACGCCTAAATAAATTCTTCTTTTTCATTGTTTTGGACTTTTGATCAAATGCTTTTTTCAAGATCGGACTAAGAAGGCTTTCAAAATTTTTCTGTTTAGTTTTTATTTTATTTATATATAATTTTTTTTTAGGGCAGAACTCATAAAAAGAAGCAGGATTTTTCCATCAACTTAGAATTATGGATTTGGTCTTTAAAAATATTACTGATTTGCCATTCAAAATTTCAACCTTCGACAATAATGGCACGTTAGTTAAGGAAAAATAGAATCTAATGAATTGAAATAGTAAAATATAATATCAACTCTTATTCCACCACGACGCAGCTGACCAACCCAGTTTGGATTGATGCAGACATCAATGTGATAACAACGACGCAAAATTAAACAAATTAGATAATATGTGTGACACCGCGAACGCACATCGTGATGTTAATTATAAACTTAAATATGGTTTTTGTAAGCTATCTTTTTGTGTATAATATAGTCCCCAAGTAAATTCTTTCTCCGAAAATGGCGTCACTTTCATTCTCTCATAACTCTCCACCACTTCCCCATGCAATACCTTCTATTCTTGGTATCATGACCACCTCGGGAAGTTTGAAGAAACGTGCCACCGCGTTTGCCAGGATATCATCGCCGATTTGACGAAACGAGTAAGCATTTCTCTCCAATACACTTTAGCATTTGAGTTTAAGCTCATCTTAGCTGGTAGTTCACTGTGCTTACTCCTAACCTCCAATGGAGGTCCAGGGTTCGATCCTCTCCTTCCTTTTGTTTTCAAAAAAAAAAAAAAAAAAAACACTTGAGCATTTATCAATTTACGAATTTTTCCAATACACTCGACCGCCAATACACTTATAAACTTCCCACGCTTTATTTACCATTTTTTTATATAAATTTTAGTTTAAGTTATGTTGCAAATCTGGTACACACAATCAATGTAAATTATGTTGCTTTTAAAAATTTATATGTAGAAAATACGACCAATAATTTTCTTAAAAATTGATGGTATGATAGTCCAACATCCTTCTGGATTATCGCTGTAAAATAACTAGTATTTGCAGCATTTCTGAGTAATAATGGAGTTAGATAGACCCCATCTTCGTTCTTCTTCAAGCTCAAATAGTGCCACCAATAACAACAACGAGCTCTTCATTTGCTTTGCTTTCGTCTTTCTTCCTCTTCTTCTACCATGAAAATAGCTAAATCAATTCTTAGCCCAGGTCGCGCTGCTTGTGATGCGCCGGCTTCTTTATCTAATTCTCTTAATAGAAGGCTGAAATCTAACGGAATCATGAAAGGAGATCAAGCTTCTCCGATGTTTCCATCTGTTGGCAAGAAAAAATGGTGTAATTTCGAGAACCCAGAACCTTCTTCACCGAAGGTGACTTGCATTGGCCAGGTTCGAGTTAAGACGAAGAAAAAAGCGAGCCAAACAAGAAGCTTGTCTAGGAGAAGAAGTGGAGGTGAGGTGAGTTTTCGAAAAGCAGGGGAATCGCATGAATTTGTTTCACTGAACAATGAAGATAGATTTTCTGGAAGGAATAGCAGACATGTTCAGGAATGCTTGCCGGAGAGAAATCAGAGGTGGGTTCATTTTCCAGTGACGATTTGTGAGGCTTTAAGAGCTGTTGGTGTTGAATTTAGCTGCTTATTTCCTTGCGGCTCGTCATGTTTCTCTACCAAGGAGTATAGGGGTATTTTAAGATATGTAGATATATTATGTCCCTTATGTTCAATGATTCCTTTACGTCCTTACAGACTAATAAAGATAAAAACTATACTTTTAAGTAATAAACCCAATATAATAAACTTATTCCATTATTGGGTTTGGATTGTGAAATAATAAAATTAAACAAATTAGATAATACGCGATACAGTGAAATGAGTAGGATGATGATCTTTAGTTAAAGTAGGTAGGAAATAGAGCATAAGGTAGGATTGGGCAGTAAGGATAAGTTTAGGTGGGTAGTGTGGGGTAGCTTTACCCTACCACCTCAACCTACCCGTCTTAGGTGGGTTGGGTCAACTGACTCTTAAACCAAAAAAAAAAAATCAGTGTATTTTTTATCATCTTTTAAAAAATTATCATTAATTGTATTAACTGACCCACTAAAAATTTAAAATGTTGACACTTGACTTGTATCTATACTTAGAAATTTAAAGTTAATATATTAAAAACTTATAATAGGATATGTTATTCTCGAACTCCAAGCAATTATGGTTTATTACTATCACCATATTTATTCATCATCTCCCCATGCATCACTATCATAAATAGAGATGATAATCTGACCATCTCCTTTGCCAAATATCAAAGCATATCTAGATTTGTCTTTCTCCTTTAAAGATTCCACCATAATGGCTGCGGTTTTTTTTTATGTCATCGTTATATCAACAACATTTCTGTCTCTACCCACCGTCGTCAATGACCAAAACAACCATAGCGTTCATCGATAATGATATATATGCCGTCGGCGGTCGGTCTTCGTTACGGATGAACCACCTTGCGCACGATCACCAACCATGTCTGCCATCAAACTATTTTTCTTAAACAATTTTGTTGTCACAGCAATTGAACTCATGTCGATTGATGGACTTGACTACTTCATTTTCTATATGACGAACCCGTTTCCTCAACCGACCATGATTTTTAGAAAATGTTTAGCATTCCATGACCACCACCGTCAACCGTCGGGTGATGTTCATTATTTGCCTAAGTTTTCAAGTGGAATGGTTAGAATTCCTGGTTCTGATTGCCGTAGACGGATGAGCAGGGTAATTAGAAGTTGCAGTGAAAATATTTTGGGACTTCTTGTGGTAGTTGATACAAATATGATGTTTCCAAAGGATAGATACTGGGATTATGGTTCGGCCAAAATGCAAGTGGACGTGGAAAAATAAATACATATATAAATAAATTAAGACCGATCTGAGGTGAATTCAATTTTATTTTCGATAAACGTCAATGTGTGTTTTTTTTAAATTATTTATATCAAGTGTTGATTTAAACTCGGAAATCGTTTTTTTAAATGACATTTCTCTAAATAAATAAATCGAATGGAATGTGAAGCGACTAATGTTTTGAGCTAGTGCACACTTTTCTATTAACTATAAAAACTGATACTTGAAATTAACGGATACTACTTCGCTCGCCGCCGCGCACGAAAGTGTCAAAGCTCTGGTGGCTAGGGGATTAGAGTTATCGCTTCAGAGAACGGCTAGTCACCGGTCTCGGGCCTTGACTCAAGTCTTTCCGACAAGAGAATAGAAGTCTGGCCACTCATAAGAGTGGGGACGACGACCTTTCCCGGAAGATTCATGCTATACCGGAAAGCAAAGCGACGACGACGTGCGTGGGTCCTAGGGCATGGATAGGTTAGTTGGAACCGTGTAGGAGGTTTGCACGGCAAATGTTGATTCTTTTCCAGCGATCGGTCGCGCGTCGGCATGCATGGCTAGTTCTGGAGTGGAGTGCGGTTGAAATCCATATGGTAAAACGGTGTTTGGGCGAGATTGACTCATCGGTTCGCCAAAGTTTCGTGAATGAACTCGACATGTTTTCTTAATGCTCGTGCACTTCAATATTAAAATTGTTCTTTCATTTGTTCAATCAGTTAATAAAAGACTTCCGCTGTCATTTTTTAAAAAATTCATCAAATTATTGTTTTTTTTATATTATAAATATATATAATATATAACACTCTCACACACGGCTCATATCAGCCCTTTGCTGACGCCTCGTTTTCTTTGTCTCTTTTGTTTGTTTTTTTTTTCTTTTCTTTTTCTTGTATAAATATAAATACACGTTAATGCTCACGGGGATTGAAGAGTATAGGCGTTGAAATTGATCGAGTTCCGAGGAAAAAGAAATTAATGTTTTGGATGGTACCTCGAATTATTTTAAAGAGCTATTGTAATTTTATGTGTTGTAATCTTTTAATGGAATTAGTTAGTGATTTATGTAAATTGATTTGTGGTATATTGTAATAAAGTTTGTTATTGAAGTGTTGGTAAATTATTTTGTGGATTTAGTAAATTTTTGAGATTTCTAGTATTGTTATTGAAGTCGCGGCGAGAGTTTCACAACCCCTCCTAGAATGACCCAGTGGACCTAGGGGTCGGGAGTAGGCATTACAGGATCGGTTCGCCGTATTCTTCTCATTGAAGTGCAACAATCCGAAGAATGTATTACTGTTGTATCTCGGGAGACGATTGTCATTACCGTGTGCACATAATCGGGGCAAAAACGTCTTAAGGACATAGTGCTACACTCGCCTCAATCCATAAGTTTTATGTCTTATTTTTTGTTTTTGTTTTTGCTTGATTTACGTGTTAAACAGAATGCTAGATTGAATAATTTACCCTACAATCTTAAGACTTTATTTTTGCTTCCGGTGTGAAAAATCTGATGCGTGTGTAATCTGTTAAAGTGCATATTCTTCTTTATATGGTTGAACACTTAATTGCATCTGTAATTCTGAAAAATTAACATCGAAAAAGGTTGTAGTAACAGAAACGATTTTACACATTTTCAAAAAATAGGCACGACTAAATGCATTGTCTTCAAACAAAATACTTTGTAATTACTACGTTTTTTCTGAAAACTCGAAAAATAAAAATTGTTTCTAAGGTGTTATAAATTACAAATCCGTTTTTATTATTTGTTAAAAGTGTTCGTGATTTTTTTAAATTCTGTTTGAAGACACGTTGTTAAAATAAAAAATAAGAAGTTTGTGTTGCGAACTTGATTGTTGATCTTCTGTTTGTGAAACAGAAATGGAAGGAGTATTGGAATCAAACAGTCCATTGACAATGGTGGTGTCAGAATGCAACACGGTTGGAAATCCCCGAGAATTGTTCGTAGACACAGGGGCTACGCACCATGTTTATGCTATAAAAGCCATGTTTTTCGACTATCAAGTAGTGGAAGGGGAAAAATTGTTCATGGATAATTCAGCCACTTCTAAGGTTGAAGGCCAAGGAAAAGTTGCCTTGAAAATGACTTCAGCAAACTTTTGACTCGAATAATGTGTTGCACGTGCCTGACATTCGATAAAATTTGGTGTCCGGTGCATTACTTGTTAGTAATGATTTTAAACTTTCCTTTGAGTCTGGCAAATTTTCCATATGTAAAAATGGAAAATTTGTGGGAAGGGGCTATATGGTTGATGGCATGTTTAAATTAAACATTATGGTTGTTGTACCTAAGGCCATAGTGCCAAAACTGCAAACATTATTTCTAGTGGTAATGATAAAGCATCTACTTCTTCTTATTTGGTTGAGTCTTCATCTTTATGGCATTGTAAATTAGATACGCGAATTATAATCTGTTCAGAATTAATGAATTTAGAATTGTTGCCTAAACTACAATTTGATGATAAAAATGCCATACGTGTATTGAATAGAAAATGACAAAGTTACCGTTTCCAAGTGTTGAACGTTTTAACGAACCTTTAGATTTAATTCACACGGATATTTGTAATTTAAAATTTGTGCAAACCAGAGGCGGTAAAAAATACTTTGTGACTTTTATAGACGATAGCACAAAATATTGTTATGTGTATTTATTGCGTAATAAAGATGAGACTCGTGATGCTTTTAAGCATTACAAGAATGAAGTTGAGAATCAACTTAGCAAACGGATCAAAGTGATTCGTAGTGATTGAGGTGGAGAATATGATGCACCTTTTGATGAATTTTGTTCGAAATTCGGAATTATTCATCAAACGACTACACCATATTCACCACAATCAAATGGTGTTGCTGAACGTAAAAATAGAACACCTAAGAAAATGATGAATGCTATGTTGATTAGTTCGGGTTTACCCCAGAACGTGTGGGGGGAGGCTATCCTCTCGGCGAATTTCATCTTGAATCATATACCATCCAAGAAAAGGGATGAGACACCTTATGAATTGTGGAAAGGTCACAAACCTAACTACAAAATGCTAAATGTGTGGGGGTGTTTAGCAAAGGTAGAAATACCAAAACCTAAACAAGTAAAAATTGGGCCTAAAACAATTGACTGCATCTTTATTGGCTATGCGAATAATAGTAGTGCCTATCGGTTTCTGGTTCATAAATCAGACATTCTTGATGTTCATGTAAATACTATAATTGAATCAAGGAATGCTGTATTTATTGAATCTTTCCTTGCAAAGACAAAGAAAATGAAGGTTCAAGAAGAAGATGAAAGTTGATGGGTCTATTGAAAAATACAAGGCCATATTGGTAGCCAAAGCGTACAGACAAAAGGAAGGCCAAGATTATTTTGACACATACTCACCGGTTACGAGGATAACGTCTATACTTATCCTGATTGCGATTGTTGCGCTGTTTAACTTGGAAATGCATCAAATGGATGTTAAAACAACTTTCTTAAATGGTGAGTTGGAGGAAGAAATTTATATGGAACAACCTGAAGTGTTTGTGGTTCCAGGTCAAGAAAAGAAAGTGTGCAAACTTGTCAAATCATCAGATGGGCTTAAGCAAGCACCTAAACAAAGGTCACTTGAAATTTGACCAAACGATGATGGCAAACGGCTTTAGAATCAATGAATGTGATAAGTGTGTCTACATAAAGACAACACTTAAAGCCTACGTGATAGTATGTCTGTATGTGGACGACATGCTCATCATGGGCAGTGATCATGATATAATCGTGAACACTAAGAGAATGTTGACCAAAAACTTCAAGATGAAGGATATGGGAGTTGCTGATGTTATTCTTGGGATTAAAATCTCAAAAACGTCTGATGGACTGATGTTGTCACAGGCTCATTATGTAGATTCTGTTCTTAAAAGGTTTAATGCCTTTGACAAGAGTTCTGTGAAAACTCCAATTGACATAAGTAAACACTTAGTCAAGAATAAAGGCAATCATGTGAAGCAATTGGAATAATCACAATAAATTAAGTAGGTTCACGAGTAATGAGTGAGGATCATTGGGTAGCCCTTGACCGGATGTTAAGGTATTTGAAGTTTACAATGAACCTCGGAATACAGTATACAAGATATCCAACAGTATTGGAAGGATACTGTGATGCGAACTGGATATCTGACTGTAAGGATTCAAAATCCACCAATGGATATGTATTCACTATTGGTGGTGGTGCAGTGTCCTGGAAATCATAAAAACAAACATGCATAGCTAGATCCACTATGGAATATGAGTTTATTGCATTGGATAAGGCTGGAGAGGAGGCATAGTGGCTTAGGAATTTCTTTGAAGATATTCCTTGTTGGCCAAAGCCAATTCCTCTTATTGGCATATATTGTGATAGTATGTCGGCTATAGGACGTGCACAAAGTTGTATGTATAATGGTAAGTCACGACATATACGTCGTAGACATAATACCATGAAGCAATTGATCTCTAATGGCATGATTTCCTTTGATTATATAAAATCAAAGGAGAATCTTATGGATCCGCTGACGAAATGTTTATCTAGAGATCATATGTCAATCTTGACAAATGGGACTATTACACATGTTCCCTTATAATGGTAACCCAACCATAGTGACTGGAGATCCCAAGATCATTGTTCAAAAGGGACAAATAAGTTATGAGAGACAGTTAGCACTTACCCATTCTGTTAGAACAAAAGTGTTGTCTGCTGAAGGGTTCAGGTTAAGCATAATGCTTTTAATGATTCATATATCTTGGTAAAGCCAAGTGGGGTATTGCAGAGTACTCTTTATAGGATGTCACATATGTAAGTGGAAGTGAGGCCGCTTATGTGATAATTTGAGGGCTGAATTTTTTAACACACTTTCTGAAACCAAGGTGTTCCAGGGCCAAAATGGACACGATCATGAGAACTTCGAGAAGACCAGGGGGTCTATTGTGTGGGTATCATTGTCTAGGCATGCACCAAAGCCTGAGCAGTTCAAGACCTAGTTCACTGCTTAGCCGAGTATGTCCGATGGTACTCTACTACGGAAGGTTCAAGGCAAAGAAACCACCTCGCCCGATGCAAATGATTTCGCATGTAATCTCTTTGAGTCTCAGATTGCACTTGCATTAATTTTCATTCATGTGGGGGATTGTTGGAGGATTTTGAATAAAAAATTAATAATGGAGGGAAAATTCAAATGGACATGTGACAACTGAGTTACATCGGTTCGGTGAAAAGTTGCAACCACATAAGGGTTGCACCTCTTCGGTTGAATCACTTTTGAAAGGACGCAACCGGTAGTAAATAACCTCCATTTCTCCTATAAAATCGTAGCACACAAATGAAAATGGGGCTGCAATTTTTTTATAAGAAATTCATTCCTTTAAAAGGCCGGCTTTTTATGTTTTTCATGGCATCCAAAAATAAACTTTGCATATATTTTTGAGTCAAAAGAGATTTACAGAACATGATCGGTTCGCCGTATTCTTTCTCCTATGAAGTGCAACAATCCGAAGAAGGTATGATCGTTGTATCTTGGGAGACGATTGTCATTACGCGTGCACATAATCGGGCAAAAACGCTTTAAGGACAGAGTGTTATACTCGCCTACCAATAAGTTTTCTATCCTATTTTTGTTTTTGTTTTTACTTGAATTACATGTTAAAATGTAATGCTAGATTGAATAATTTACCCAACATTTTAGTCATATAATCTTCCTTTATGTTTTGATTATTAGCCAGGAAATGTATAGAAAAAAGAGAGACGATTTACAGAAAGAAATTAGAAAATAAGGAACTAATCCATCCAAAACGGATTAAATAGCAATTACAATAATATTGGAATACTTTGATGAGGACATGGCGGTGTAAAATAAATGTTTGAGATACACGTCACTTGAACTATAAAAGAAATCTTTTTCATCACAACAAAATAATCACTAAAAATTATCTTAACATACTTTGATATCATTGATCTTCGTGTGATGCATAAGAATCAATAGGTCCCACATCATAATTGATGATGCAAAAATGTGTTCAGATATTTGTTGTGCCATGTAGTATTTGTTAGATATTTTTTCATAAATAAATATTTTATTGGCGTTTGCATACGAGCTTCCCTACGAATCAACGTTATCGCAACTCGTGGGGGCTCGGGGGCAACGCCCCCGAAAGCTAATCAGATAACACGCATCAGTTCATGAAGAGTTTCATGCATTTTCGAATGCAGACTCTTTTTCGGATTCATGTTTTCGAACTGATGCACCTCTGCATGCGAATGGTGATGTCCCTTACCCTTTCATGTAAGAATGCCTCAGTTCGTTTATGGAGTTCCTTCAGCCTATAAGAAGACACAACATGCAAACGAATTTTACATAGAGTCAGAAAGCATCATCA
Source organism: Gentiana macrophylla (assembly GCA_026214975.1). NCBI lineage: Eukaryota > Viridiplantae > Streptophyta > Magnoliopsida > Gentianales > Gentianaceae > Gentiana > Gentiana macrophylla. The sequence continues at coordinate 157,868,350 of CM047805.1, forward strand.
GACAAAAAACTTGAAAGTCCTCGGGGTTTGATTCAAACAAGTCACTGTTTGAATGAAACACCTCCATTGTATCTTGAGAGAGATTTTCGTTTAATCCCCAAGTGACAATCGTGTGAGACGAAATATCTCTTAAAAGACAACGTTCTTACGTACCTTGGAGTTATTCATAATCCGTCAATATCCTAGGTACTAACTTCTTCCAACACTATCATTACACTTGAACTATATCAAAAGTACATTTTGATCATTCGTCAATAAATAAATAACGCACACAACAAACCAGCCTTTTTTTATTTAATTTTTTATCATCAATGCCCCTAAATCATTAATGACTTTTGAAATGTACGAATAATAATTTTGAGTCTTTATTTCAGATCATACCGATTTTATTAATGCACCATACTATTTACAGATCACAATAGAATCGATTTTGTGGGTTTCGGTTCGGAATCAAAAACCGACTTCTCACATAGTCAATTCTAAAACGCTTTTGAAAAAAAATCAGTTTTTGACTCCAAAATCGATTTTTACAAAACAATTACGTTGTGGTGCAGTGCTAAACGGCTGGAGTGAAAAGAAAAGAAAAGAGAAAACAGCCCCTAATTTTTTTATAGTAGCAAGGGCCTGGAAAGCCTACTTTGGGGGGCATCAAGAAGTAAATGTTAAGGGCTGGACTAGCCCAATTCTGGTGCAACTCTTTAAATGAACATCAGCTGCTGCGACGGTGCAATATTACTTACACGAATTAAACTGTATACCCCATTACCCCTTTCGTCCCATTTTATTTGTCCCGTTTAATTTTTCACACAGATTAAGAAAAGTGTAGTTAATACCTTGAATCTTATTAAATGATTCAATATTTTTATATTTATGCCATTTAAATAGTGATTGGAGCATTTAATGCTATACATTTTTTATTGTAAAGAGAGAAGGACATTTGAAGAAATTTAACAATAAATACACAAAGTGAACACTTATTTTAAAACAAACCAAAAAAGAAACGACAAATACAAGGGCGGAATGGGATTGTAACTTTAGGTGTCTGAATTGACTATATCGAATTCATCGCATTTGGATAATGAATAAATTTTACATGATCGAACTTGACTACATAAATGTTTTAGTGTAACATTTTTCTTTCCCGGGTGGGCTTAACCCCCCTTAGTCTATTAATAGATCCGCCCTTGGACAAATAAAATGGAACGGAGGGAGTAACCGTTTTCTCTCGATGCTTTGCAATCAAACTAGTAGTACACAATGCGGGGCCCTTTTTATTTATTTATTTTTTACTTTAGGACCATAATAAACTATGAACATTCTCCCTTTATTATTTTGTTGTTCTATGATTTATGAGATCGATATGCTGCTATATTGAAGATCATGTAACGACCTGCCAAACATGCTGAGAAAAACTTTGTTTGTCACAACAAGCTGTATTAACTAATGCAACTATACGATTAAAACCCATTTTCACTCAATGGTTGCAAGTGTGTGAAGGTACGTAAGTAATAGAGATTTCACGTAGTCTGTCGATGAACTCACTCTATACACGGATTTGAAATACACGCTTAATTGTGTGATGGTGTGGCTGGCTTTTTTTGTTTCTAGACTTGTTTAGTTGTTTTTAAGGGTGTTTGATACCACATCTCGTGTTTTAATTAGATGGTATTGATTCTCCTCATTAGAAAATCTTTAGTGAATATTTAGGCTTGTTATGCAAAGCTTTTTAGCGTCGCTACATACGCAACGAACATCGTGATAACTTTTTTCGTCATTAATACATTTAGCGGTGAACAGCAGCATTTTTGCGACGAATAATTTCGACACATAAAACCTTTTTTGTTGTTGTTGTTGAAATAAAGACATAGAATAATGAGTGATACATGGTGTGGAGTAAAAAGGTATGAAATGACACATGAAGTGGAGTGAAAAAAAAAAACATAAAATAATACCTGCCGTGAAGATATGAAATGGATGCGTCATTCCCATCCGTGGCTCGATGCAATATGAGTTCATTAACCAATAAGGTATTGACCTACCGGTTAACACTGTGTACGAGTCTCATTTAAAACGAAAAAGAGTAGGTGTGTATCTTTTTTTCGGTAAAAAAAAACTAACAAATTCTCACATTCTAATAATAATAATAATAAAAATAATAGTATATAATAATAATAATAATAATAATCATCTCAATCTCCGGGAATCAAGATCATCGTAAGATCTATCAAAAAAAGATCATCGGCAAGTAATAGTATTATTATAGTGACTTTAGAAGTTTTTTTGTTTCATCATGTTTACTTAATTTTTATGGAAAATTAGGGATAGCGACATATAATCAAATATTTTTAAGAATGAGACAACTACATATTTTTTATAAGGAGAATGACAACTGCATAATTTTATAGCGAGAAGAAAAACAATGAATCCTAAAATCAAAGTGAATCTCCCTAGTGAATCCCAAATCATCGGTGAATTTCGATAGTGAATTTCGACAAGTGAATCCCGAAAATTAGTGAATTTTACGATGAATTTTGAAAAATAGTGAATTTCGACAATGAATTTCACAATGAATTTAAACAATGAATTTTCACACAAGTGAATTTCGATAAATGAATAAATAGTTTTGTCTTTATGCAAAAGTTTTAAAAACTATCCTTCTACTCAATTGATGAAATATTTCGTCGCCTCCTCCTCGCTTCCTAATTTTTATTACTTTTCATGAGTGGATTAATTTGTAATACTGTATATATATGTTAATATTCAAGTGTATTTTTAGTCTTCCCATTTGAAAGTATTTGTGGAATTAATAGATTATTATATTTGTCTCAAAAGCCTGGCTAGCATTATTGCCAAGGCAAAAAGTGATACGCCAAAGCAAAATGCTTAGTAATGTATACGTGATGTTTTATAAATTGTCCTGACAATACCGATGACTCAAAAGCGTTTCAGATATTGCACGATTGGCACTTTGATGTAGACCCTTAAAAAAAAAGGCTGAAAATTACTCTAGCTTGATCAAGTAAAAAAGGCAACAAACGCTCCATTTTCCATTAAAGTGAAAGCTTAAAAGCAAGGAGCGCAAATAGCAGGTAAACTCTTTATGGGGCTAAATTGTAGTAGTACTATTTAAACTTGGTGTAACTCATTAGTATTTAAGAAACATTCATTAATCATCACAATAAACACTTGTCTTTCTTCTCTTCAAAAAAAAACACACACACTTGTCTTTCTCATAAATCGTTTTTTTAAGCTTGGCTTATCTTGGGTTAATCGATTTTTAATATTACATTTCTCTCAAAATATATGTCATTCTAGATGTTTTCACATAAATTAAAAAGATGATTGAGTGTAATAAATTTTATAGATAAATAAGTTTAAAGGCGTCCGTAATCAAGTTTAATCTTGACCGTCATTCCAAGTTTGTCTCCAAACTAAAGTTTGTATAATGTAAGGCATGTTTGCCTAAATAAAAAAGAGAATGATAATCACAACGGATTTAACGATGGATTTGACACAACAATCATCTACACCCTTCATTGTTGTGGGACTTTAATTGATTGATCTGCAGTCCCACAACAACGAAGGGCAGTAGATGATTATATGTCGATCAATCATATGTAAATTCGTTGTGACTCTATCATTACTCATAAGAAAAATACTTTACTATATCAAGATCTTTCGAGCATGTTGTTTGTACCATAAGTATCTTTCGAGAATCCAAACCAATGTAAATTAATCTAATTATGTGTTGAGTTATCTTTAAACAACCAAACTATAAATCATTCAACATAAGGTATTGAGGATCAATATTCAACAATCTCCCCATTTTGATTGTTATTAAAATAACCAGCTCTGTTTAAAATGATTCTTGATGGACAAAATAGTGACAGTCCAACTTTAATCGACAGTGTACCTAGTCGGATACACTATAGTAGTGTGCAAGTGTTGGTGAAAATGAGGAATTGAATTAAAAGTGAATTAAAAAATGATTTTTATAATCATTTTATTCAGTGACATTGTAAGCGTAATTCGGATATATTCTTGTATAGAATATATATAATGTTTTGTTAATTCTGAAAACTACGTGAGTCGTAGATGAATTCAGGATTTGGAATCATTCAATTCGGATAACGAGTGAATGCGAAATTAACGCTTAAAGTCGGGTGGTTGAAAGAGCTAATGTTGGAAGTGGAAGTTGAAAAGTTTCAACTTGTAAACCACATTGGGAGTTGAGAGAAACAGTTCCTAGTATTTATGTGGGAAGAATGTTGTATGTGGTATAAGCTCCTAGAATAAGGAGAGATATCGGGTTGGTTTTAGCGGTCAGACGTTCTGCTGAAATGGCCACATGCGCGCGCGCGCGCCGCCCGCCCGGCCCCGGTCCTGGTCCCGTGCCCGTTGACCGTGGGCTTGGGCTTGGGCGACAATATTAAATCTTTTATATAAAAGTTCAATCGAGTTGAGCCCAATCCAAACAACATCCGAAAGTTAAAGTTCAAGCTCACTGCTTTCACTTAATTCGAGGATTCGAAAAGGTCATTGAATTCAATGGAGTGAAGATGGAACAACTTCAATCGGCCGGTCGATTAACAAAGGCGGCCTTGAATCACCGAATATCAAAAGGCTTCGGATCAGCCATGTCCTCTACTATATAAACGAGCTACATGAATGGGAAGAATACACTGATTGAAACACTCAAATATCATATCATCTTTCTGCATATTATCTTGTTCTTGCATCATAGTGAAGAGAATTATTTGAAATCATCGTCAAAGGTTCGCCGGTGTTTGAGTTAGACGACTCTATTCTCAAAGGTATATCTCGAGAATTCCGGGAGACAATTGCTACAAAACCGGGGTACATACCGGGGCAAATTTGTCTTAAGGAAAGAGTGCTTCTCGGCTCAGATTTTGCATATCCTTTTATCATTTCTATTGTATTTTCTGTCTCTATTTCTTGTTGTATCTCGCCGTCAAAATTAATAAAATTGTTGGTTTAATTCGGTTTAATTATTTTAATTATACACGGGAGATAATAGCAAGATCGTATCCCACGAGGAATTTATCGAATATCAAAGTCGTTTTCGGGTTTAGTTTAGGTTAACCAAGATGTTCCAAATTCAATTACACTAAAACGTAATATAAACTAAAGATACTAATGAAAGAGAGACATAGCCAAACCATGATCCGATTGATTAACACTTATATCGACTCATTCATGGGTGCAAACTCCTAAGCTAGTGTAAGACGCTATGCAACAATCAAAAACCCTTTGCCCGGTTCAACAGTCCGCCTTTAAGGATTTAATTGGCCGAAACAAGATTACGCGCTAGAGTTGCTCGATTTCACAACCGATTGAACCTCACTCCCTAATCAATCTAAACAACTCAGTTGATTGTAAGAAATGATCTTAAAACCCCTTCGCAACATACATTTATAAAATGGTGTGTGAGTTCATGAACTAGGTGTACAGTCTAATTCAAGCATTAAGAACAAGTTTTAAGACATGAATTCGTCGATACAACATCAATTAAACACTACTCATTCCCAATTTCATCAATTAGAGGGTGATTTCATCAATCTTCACATGATTTGACTATGAGATGTTTAGCTACTCATAATAAAACTAAAAAAAACAATTAAAGATAGAATTAAAGCCATAAGTAAAATGGAAACTGAAATTGATTACCAAAATCGTAGCAAAATATGGATTACATCAAGCTCAATGTCAATTGATGATGAAGAAGACCCAAAATGACAAAATCCAAGAGTAGAGAAGAAACTTTAGCTAGAATCTAAGCTAGATTGTGCTAAGTATCCAAGTGTAAAAGTGTGTAGAAGTTCCTTAAAAATCTGTGCAAGTGGTATTTATATGCTCCAAAAATGTGCAGGAAAAGTGACTTTGGCGCGCCCCAAAACTGCTTTTGTGAATCTGGGAGGTCTCTGTTCCAACTTGGCGCGCCCCAAACCTGTTCTGTGGCTTGCTGGGCATCCTGCTTCAACTTGGCGCGCCCCAACTTTTTTGGCGCGCGTTGAACACCTCCAGCTCCAATTTCTCACTTTTCTCTATTTTCTTCTATCTCCAACCATTGGTTTCATCTTTATACGCTCCATGCCTTACCTCCCGAGCCATTTAACGCCTAGATCCTGCGTCACAACATCTAACACAAACCGAGCATAACTCCGCAAAATAGCTAGGGCTCGTAAAAGGGCCAAAACATCATAAAATGCCGAGGTTTTCCATCTAAATGACGGTTTACCTCATGGTGGATGTGCAATGTGATTTTTGCGCTAAATATGGTCTAAAACTACCCGGAATGAACCAAAAGTGTCAGAATGGGGTTGAAACATGCACCGGAGCATAGTAAAGTTGACTCTCATCAATTCTCCCCCCTTCAACCATTGCTTTTCTCTAACATATGTGTGTGTGTGCGTGTGCGTGTGTGTGTGTGTGTGTGTGTGTGTGTGTGTGTGTGTGTGTGTGTGTGTGTGTGTGTGTGTGTGTGTGTGTGTGTGTGTGTGTGTGTGTGTGTGTGTGTGTGTGTGTGTGTGTGTGTGTGTGTGTGTGTGTGCGCACATTGCAAGTTAAGGCAAACATGTAAGCAACAAATGCAGTATCAGAACAGTTCCTTAGTCTCAGTATATTTGCATCAAATCAATGTACCTCATCAATCTAGGATCGAGAGATAGTACATGCGAGACGCTTGATTTAAAAAACTTTTAAGAACTTTTAACAAATTCCCTTTTGGACATCATCCCTCAGTTTAAGATAAATATTTTTGAAACATGAATAATTCTCCCCTTTATTATGAAAATCAAGAAAAATAGTATCAAAGGGGTACCATATGCAAAGCATCCCTCAAAGTCTCAAAGGTGGACTTGGGTAAAGGTTTGGTGAAAATATCTACAATTTTCTTTACGGTGGGGGCAAACTTTATGCAGAAGTTACCACGGCAACATGAACTCTTAAGAAATAATATCTGAAGTCTATGTGTTTAGACCTTGAGTGAATGATGGGATTTTGAGACAAGTTTATAGAACTAGTGTTATCACAAAAGACATACACAATTGGAATGATGATAATGAAGACACACAATTGGTGTTTAAGCCACAAAAGATGAGCACATTAGTTACTTAGTGTCAAATATCCTCAGTTGTACTAAGTGCAACACTTGGTTGTTTCTTAAAGAACCAAGAGATGAGCATGCATGAAATTGACATGTACCACTCATGTTTTTTGTACCATTTTTGCACCCTCCAAAATCCGCATCAGAATATGTATGTAAGATTTATAATGAGATTTTGCATAGAAAAGACCAAATGTTCGAGTATGAACCAAGTATATGAAGTTTCTCTTCACGACATTAAAGTGAGACACTTTAGGATTTACCTAATACCTAGCACATATGCAAACACCATTCATAATATCATGTCTGCTAGTAGTAAGATATAGCAAATAACCAATCACAGATATATATATATATATATATATATATATATATATATATATATATATATATATATATATATATATATATATATATATAGTAGATTGTCAAATGGCTTTCCATCATTGTCCAAATCCAATTTGGTTTGATGACAACTACGGGGTTTGCTAGCCAGGTCGGGAACATTATCTGCATGTTTATTACTAAGGCCTCAAGTTTAGAGACCTAATGGTTGAGGACTGCGTTTTTCTCCAGGGACATGTTGTGTTGTTTTTGTTTCACGAATTTCACTGTAGAATTGACATCCAGACGATGTACTGCCAAAGACGTGTGGATCCCTGACATGTTGCTCATTGTCCATACGAAGATCTCATTGAATTCAGTGTCATGCTCTTCAAAGCTCACTTGAGGGGATCGGAGAGCTAGACCCATATCATAATGACATGTAGAAGTATCTACCTTAAAGAATCGTGGAGGAGAAGAATTGTTTACTAGTCAAATTATGTACTACTTAAACGTTCCAAGTCATTTAAGTGATACAATTTATCTTTACTAGAAATGTTATATTTGTGGAATCAAGAAATTGTCAAATTTTCAAATGTAGGGGTTGTTTTTTTGACAATCAAATGTATGGGTTTTTGTTGGAAGAATTTAAGTACTTAATTTATATCATTGAGAAATGATCTATTGATATTCTAAAAACTATTTTATATTGTAAACAAAACGAATAATAAACTTATATTTTTATGATTTAATATAGGATTACTTACGATTATAGCCCATAGTTTTGATAAGAAAAGATCAAATAATGTGTTACACCATAATTGCCTAAGCAAGGGTTTAAAAGAGCGCCAAAATGAAATTAATGTCTTCCCTCTTAGGATTTGGCAGAAGTTCGGTATCAATTAAATTCCCACATCCAACCATATGCATTTTTTAAATCAAAACAAGCATAGTACTGTGAAGTTTATTATGCCACTTCTATCTTTTTTTTTTTTTTTTTTTTGATTTTTTTTTTTTGTTTTAGCCCATTAGATCTACAACCTTTTGATTTTTTTAATTTAAATCTATTCATATAAATGCAAATTTTCCAGAAATTGTTGAGGTCGATATGGAATTACTGCTTACTAACCTAGCTATAATAGATCCAAAGAGGCATTAATGATAATAACATAGTAAATAACAATGCACTTCCCATAAATAAAAGCTTTCTTTGGAGTTTTTTCGTCGCATAAGGGTTTTTTCAATTAGGAGTAGTATTGTAGCTGTTGTTATTAATGTTGCATAAGTAAACCATGTGATGATAATTTATGGCAGAATGATTACAATGGCACTAACCCCCCCCCCCCCCCCCCCCCCTTGTTTTTAGTTTATTGAATTACTATTTTATAATGTAAAATTATTAATCATTTTGTAATGTTAATTTATGACGCAAAACTTTCTTTTAGTCTTAAATTTAGCAAATATATTGCTTTGGAGCCCGTAATAACACCCATAACATAGTTGTGTTGAGTTAAGATTGATAGGTGATTTGAGACATTTAGAGGAGATAGAATAAGCTTCAAAGTTACGATATAACCTCGATAAATAAATATCTTCAGGACCAGAAAAAAAATATTCATTTAGCGATGATATTCATTTACCAAACATTATTTTAAGCCTCTTTGCTTAAGCCGGGACTAGCTAGAGGGTATTATTCATTTGAACGACGATGTTATTTTATTTATCGAATATTTATTTATTGATGTTATACTCTATTGATGAGGGAAAATCATATCCCAACACGCTCATGGCACAGTCACGAATAGTCACATCACGATTGATTTATCATATTCAGATAACTCGGTCTCAATCTCTATATATATACCGACCGCGCTTACCTACCTAACTAATTAATTAGGTGGGTAGAAGTTTCATAAACAGAGATGCTAAAACTAATCAAAGACCAAAATGACAAACAAGAAAAGGAAGGAAGGAATAATTAATTAGGTATGAACACATATTATTAAAGAAATAAACAAGGATATGAAGTCTCTCTGTCGAGGACAGGAATGGTGATTTTAAATCGGGATGAAATTAATTGACTATATCGAGTTGTCATCGGGTGACATTTGATTAAGAATATTTTATGGATCCGACTAGACTACACATATTTTTTAGTGTAATATTTTTTTGTCCGGGTGAGCCTTAACCCCTCAATTTATGTCCCCTATATAAACGTATGTGATGTGAATAGGATTACTTTGCACGCAATAACAGTCACATGCCAACCACGGTGGAAACACTACTCTTTGAGTTTTAATTATGAGCTGGTACTGGTAGGGCTTGACCCAAATCATTCATACAGCTAGCTCACCCTCCATGTCCATGTGCACAAAATCACCACTACCCTTTGTCCTGCATATCCCACTGCATGAGGCTAATCTTGTCATTTCCCTTATTCAAGTTGGGATTTCGACATTGTCTGGAATATATATATAAGAGAGAGTATTAATAGTTTTGGCCCACCCATAGGATAATTGAAGCATGCTATCATTCGTACGTAATATATTATCTTACCAATGTGATATCATTTGTTATCCAATATTTTAAAAGATTTCAAGTCTTTAATACAAAGTCAATTTTACACGGTAAATTATGAGAGATTTTATGGTGCAACGGTTGTAGGAAGGTTATACCAAGTGACATATATTAGAGCCTCTCATTTTTACTCTCTTTCACATAATACACTTTTATCGTGTGTGAAAGGTTAGAAATGAATGGTTGTAATGTATGCCACTTGGTAAAACCTTCCTACAACGGTTGTATTTTAAAATTTCACCTAAATTATAGGGTCTATATTTGCACCAACGGTGTACCACATTACGTATGAACCACAATAAAATCGATTTTATGAAAGTCGAATCTATAACCAACATGTGACCATCATAGTGTCGATCTTGAATTGACTTTATGGGAAGTCGATTCTTGGCGCAGAGAATCGACTTTCATATGATCGATTTTGTGAAAATGGTGTCTTCTTGACCGGTAGGTGAGGGCAACCGGTAAATCAATTGCGGTGCTGATAATAACCTCCTATATTGAAGTGCCTTAAAGTGGTCAGGGAGATTGGCGAGACGCTTGCAAAGATCCCGGAGAAGGCTTTGTGAACAGAGGAGTCATCAATAGAGGATAAAAGACTTACAAATGTAAGGAACACATAATGTCCATTAAAAAGGTCACACCTTGTCGCTGCACTGCGACACGTCATATCGGTCAAATAAGGGTCGGAAAAGTATTCGGGCTCGGCCGCAACTTTGTATATGGCAAAGATATGAACGGGTCGAGATATCTTCCCTTAATAAAAAGAATCACTCAAGAAACACCTCAGTTCATGATTCCATTTATGAGATGTGTCTTTCCAAGTGGTTAAATGAAACGACACCTCGAACAGACAAGCAACGATTCAAATTTCAAAAGATGCATACTGTCGGGCTCTAAACATACGACATTTACGTCAAAACAGTTGGACATTGGCCTCTCAGATGGTGCCACGTTTTCTATGTGAAGACATATACCGTGGTGCCTATCCTAACTTAGGTATGGGGGGCATTTGACATAGATGAGATTGATTACCGTACACGTGACACACATCAGACCTCACATAGAGTGATAAAGTCCATCTCAAAGATATGTGCCGACATGGGCCCAACTCGACATCATGCTTCAAATCAACAAAGTCCATCTTGAGTACAATGCAAGCCACTCATATATTATTCAGTCGACATGACGCAGGTCATCCTCGGTTCGAAATGACACATGTCCTCTCCGTCCCTGCCGGCATGATGCAAGACGCCTACAGTCCCTTACTATCGACGTCATACAGGTCACCTCGGTCATTTATACTCAATAAGACATATGTCACCCCCGACTTCAATATGGGTTGCATTATCTTCAATAAGCATTCCGGACTTTACATGTACATTACTCCACGATAATACTCGCCGAGTAACGGATCCGAGATTGTAGCTCCATAATGGCTTAAGCTATGACTCGCCTTGATGTTCGCCTTAATCATGGAAACATGTAATAACTCATCATCCATGATGAAGCACTATATAAAGGGATCAGAGTGGCCGTCCATGGATAAACTCCGGGACCCTTTACGCTCTATTTGGTTTGTAGGCACAATATAAAAATCATTCAAAAAGTTAATTGGATCATCACTCATAGATCCATTTACCCAAATATCAGCTCAATTACAACCCGGACAATTTCTGACATCATCAAGATTCATGTTGTGTGAAGAAATTATGAACTCAACAAGGTTAATCAAGAAAGAAAACACAGGAATTTAAAAATAGAAAAGGCGGAAAACTAAAGATGATGAACATGAAACTTTATTCAATAGAATTCTCAATCGACGATTAAAATGATCAATCCTCACTATATATAGACCTCCTAGCGATATCCAACAACCACTAACTTCTGGAGTAAGTTATAACTACCAAAACTACTTGTAATCGATTTTATTCACAAGTGTTCGACCTTATGCCTCTAAGAGTCTCTTACTTGTGATCTTATGTGTGTTGCAACCTTATATCACCAACACCCCCTCAAGATGGACTAGGGAGTCTCCTACTTATGATCTTGTGTGTGTTGCAACTTTTTATAGATATGAGAAGGAGTATATCTCTTGAGAAATTAGTGAAACAATGGTGCATCCAAAGGCTTTGTCAATAGGACTGCTAGCTGATTTTGAGTTGTGACTGGTAGGAGCTTCACTAGTCTAGATTAGACTTTCTCTATTGTAACATGGCAGTCAATCTCTATGTGTTTTGTTCTCTCATGAAACACATGATTTTGAGCTATGTGGATGGCACTTTGACCCATCCTGAGTAACATGGAAATAGTCGTTGAACTAAAATCCTTACATCATGTAGAATGTACACCATCCACTACAACTCACAAACTCCTAATGCCATTTCTTGATATTCTGCTTCTGCTGAACTTCTGGAGTCTATTGCTTGCTTTTTAGACTTCCAAGACACTAAAGCAGATCCTAGGAACATGCAATAACCAGTTATGGATTTTTTGTTTCATGACATCCCCCTGGTATGAATTTGTGAATGCATTGAGTAGTAAGTTGTTATTTGCAGAGAAGAAAAGGCCTTGAGCTGGTGCCAACTTGATGTATCTAAGAACCTTGTGTGCAGTATGTAAGTGGTTGATAGTTGGAGCATCAAGAAACTGGTTCAACTGGTGTACTGCATAAGATAGATCTGGTCTTGTCACTGTAAGATACAATAATTTTCCAATGAGTCTTTTGTATTGTGTTTTATCTGGAAGGATGTCAGAGTCACCATGCTGTAAGTGTGTCTTAGATGGCATAGGTGTATTTACTGGCTTGCATCCACTGAAACCAAAGCCCTCCAGGAGATTGAGGGCATATTTTCTTTGGCAAACTGTTATTCCAGCAGATGATCTAGCCACTTCTAGTCCTATAAAATATTTTAGAGGACCAAGATCCTTTATTTGAAATAGATCATGTAGGTAGGTTTTGAGTTCAGAGATGAGAGAGATGTCATTGCTTGCCAATACAATGACATCTACATAAACCAAAGCAACTATATAGGATTGACCTTTTGATTTTGTGAAAAGGTTGTAATCATGCTTGGACTGAGTATAACCAAGATTGATCAGTCCATATGTCAGCTTGGCATTCCATTTCATACTGGCTTGTTTGAGTCCATATAAGGACTTAGTTAGTTTGCACACTTGTCATTTTTGTGTTTGAAAGCCTGGAGGAGGGACCATATACACTTCTTCTGTGAGGTCACCATGAAGAAAATCATTGTTTACATCCAGCTGGTGAAAGAACATGTTTTTTGCAGCAGCAACAACAAGTAAAAGTCTGATAGTGTTCAGCTTGGCCATAGGTAAAAAAGTTTCTTCATAGTCAATTCCAAAAGTTTATGTGTAACCTTTAGCAACTAATCTTGCTTTATATCTTTCTCGTGGAACCATCCGGATTATGTTTGATCTTATACACCCATTTGTAGCCGATAGGCTTCTTTTCCTGGGGTAGGTCTACTACTTCCCATGTTTTTTCTTGATGATTGCATATTTCCTTTTTCATAGCTTCTGCCACTCTTTGTGGATGACAGCTTGATTGTAGGTTGCTGGTTCTTTGACTTTATCAACATTCATTACAAAGGATCTGTAGGAATCACAGAGATTAGTATATTGAATAACAGATTCCAAAGGATTTGGTCTGGTATAGGAAACCTGGTTGCATACATAATCCTGCAATTTGGTAGGTTGTCTGATTTGTCTAGTAGATCTTCTAGTGTAGGTATGTGTTGTGTGTAAATATGAAGATGAAATGTCAGATTCAGTGTCACCAGTGGGGTGACTATGAAGTGAATCATTAGATGTATCAACTTCTGGTGAAGCAGCAGAAGTTGAAGTAGTGGCAGGAAAATCTGGTGTAGGATATGTAAAAGATGGAACATGGAGGGATACATTGTTGAAACTTTGATGTTTCCGTGCATAATAGGACAATAATTCATGAAAAACAACATTTCTGGAAACAAAAACTTCCTGTGTTTGGATATCCAGAAGAATATATCCTTTTGTGTTTGCTGGTTGGCCCAAGTAAACACATTTCCTTGCCCTTGCATCAAATTTTGATCTGCCATGAGGTAAAGTTGATGCAAAAGTTAAACAACCAAAAACTTTGAGATTAGAGATTTCAGGTTCTTTGTTGTATAATACTTGATATGGAGATTTTTCTTTAAGAACGGATGTGGCAAGACAATTAACGATATGAACTGCATGGAGGACATAGTATCCCCAAAAACTCAGTGGCAAACTGGCTTGAAATTTTAAGGCTCTTGCCACATTTAGTATATGTTGATGTTTCCTTTCTACAATTCCATTTTGTTGTGGTGTATCTACACAACTTGTTTGATGTATAATGCCTTTTTCACTATGGAAATCTGTGTAATCAAACTCTTGTCCATTGTCAGATCTAATGGTCTTAATAGACTTGCCAAATTGATTCAAGACAAAATTATAGAAGGAAGTAATAATAGGTCTGACCTCAGCTTTTGAGTGGCATAGGAAAATCCAAGTGTACCTATTATTATCATCAACAACAATAAGGAAATAAGATTGACATGGATAGTTTGCTTTCGGTAGGGACCTCAAATATCCATGTGTACTAGATCAAACACAGAAGAAGCAACATAATCACTCAAAACAAAGAGAAGTCTTTTTTGTTTAGCTAAAGGACAAATATAACATATGGATTTCCTAGGTACTTGAATGTCATTACAAGAGGTATGTAACAATTTGAGTTTGTTATCAGACAAATGACCTAATCTATGATGCCAAAGCATGTTTTTATCTATCTTATCAACATGAATTTGAGAAGTACAAGCAACTAATCTATCTGTGAAATTTTTCTTAGCATGCAGAATGTATAGACCATTGATCTTTTTAGCTGATCCGATCATCTGTCCACTGAACTTGTCCTGTATAACACAAGCCTCATTAGTAAAAATAACATGTATTTGAGGATTGTTAGTCAGTTTGTTTAGAGAAATCAGATTATAATGAAACTTGGGAACACAAAGGACTTGAGATGCAATTAGGTGATCATTAATCCTCACTTTCCGATAAAATTAATGAGATACTAGCTCACAATTTGGAAGAGAGATACATGACACCTGCACCTATATTTTGATATGAATAGCACTGTGATCAAATATGATATGGTCGGTGGCTCTCGAATCTACAATCCAAATGAGTGATATCATCGTAAAAACATACCCCGAACCTCATTAGGATCTGTATGAAAATTGGTGAAAAGATTTGTGACTTGGTTGACTGCAGGATTACCAAGATCTGTGATTTTGTTGCCCTCAAACAGCTTCATCAATTGTGCAACTTGATTCTGCAACTGAGCCAATTGGTTTTGTGTAGCATCTTGTCCTGGTGTAGCAGGCTGTGTTGGTCCTGGATCATCCCATTATGAAACATTTGTGGAGTCTTGTTGCACCTTTTTTTACCCTAGATCTTGGCTTAAAACCGGGTGGGAAACCATGCTTTTTATAGCATTTGTCCACTGTATGGCCATTGAAACCACAGTATGAACACTGAACCTTTCTGGAATTGCCCTGTTGGTTCTGTGTGTATGGTGCAGATCTTCTATTTTGACCTTGACCATACCCTTGATTATGAGATGTACCATATTCTTGATTCCGGTACCTAGACTGATATTGCCCTTGAACTTGATTCTGAGCTCTGGCAAGCAAAGCAATACCATCTGAATTTTGAGGATGCCCCAGTGCATAATCTATCTACCTTTCAAATTTAACAGCCATAGCAAAGGCTTGTTTCAAATTAGGTAAAGGTGTCAACAAGTAAACTTGGGATCTAACATTGGCAAACTTATCATTAAGACCTTTCATGAATCTTATAACATGATCTGCTTCTATGAAATCAACCATTTTGGAAATGATATTGCAAGCACATGGTGCTCCACATTCACAGTGAGGAACAGACTTCAAGATCTCAATCTCATCCCACTTAGCTTTCAGATTTGTAAAATAAGATATTACAGACATTGAACCTTGCTTGATCAGATTCACTTCCTCAACTAAATCTGATACCCTAAAGTAGTCAATATTGGAGAATTTGTCATCCGATTCTAACCACATTTCTCTTGCATTCTTGATCCACATTACACTTTGTGCTATGTCCGGTATTACAGATTTTATGATCCATGTAAGCACTGTGGTATTACATTGACTCCATATTCTATACAGGGGATCATTTGCATCAGGTTTCTGAATGGTACCATCAATAAAACCTAGTTTATTCTTGGTTTCGAACATCATATTCATCAATGTTGCCCAAGAATGATAGTTTGTGGCATCAAGAGGAGGTGAAACCAAAGGAATTGCAGGATTTTCACTAGGATGCAAATAAAATTGACTAGAAGTACTCACCACAAGACATGTTCCTTCAATGCTTGCACCAGAATTAACAGCCATTGTAGAATTTCCAAGAACAGAAACAACAACATCTGATCAATGAAGAAGAATAAACCGCAGATAACAAGAATCTTGAAGAAAAACAGAATCAGAACGCTCTCAAGGCTCTGATTGAACTTGATCGATCCTCTCAAGAATCAATTCAACGATACGCAGCTCTTATTGCTCTGATACCATGAAGAAATGATGAACTCAACAAGGTTCATCAAAGAAAGAAAACACAGAATTTAAAAATAGAAAAGGCGGAAAACTAAAGATGAAGAACATGAAACTTTATTCAATAGAATTCTCAATCGACGATTACAATGATCAATCCTCGCTATATATAGACCTCCTAATTTATACTCCAACAACCACTAACTTCAGAGTTAGTTATAACCCAAAACTATTTGGAACCGATTTTATTCACAAGTGTTTGACATTACGATCAAGAGTCTCCTACTTATGATCTTGTGTGTGTTGCGACCTTATATCACCAACGTTGTGCAATTTTGGTTACTTATGGAGATGAAGCGTTATGTTGAAAATGTCAACCCTTCATACAATAACTGCATTTGTTTTCATATAAACATACGTATCGATTGGTGTTTTATTGAGATTAGATATCTGGGTGTCAAATTCATTTACAAACTGAATTTACAAAAATATCTAGCATTAGATTCTTTGTTTATCATTTACAACCTTCATAACTATAACACATTTGTATTATAGCATATGATGTAAACATTCTTCAGTATTCAATCATGTGTAATAAATAATATATAATAGAAAATGATGGTAGCGTAAGTCGCAGTCGATTCTAAAGCGGGACTCAACCGTTTAAATAGGTGTTGTTTTTGTAGCTTTCCAATACCCTTACCTGTTAAAAGTGCAATATCTTACACGAACATCAAAGCCCCCATCCGCCCGCCACCACCCTCTCCATCATCACCACCACCACCACCACCACCACCACGCTCCCTCTCCAACTAACTCCACTTTCACTTCCATCTCAACTATCACCCTCCTTGGTCGCATCTATCAGCATTCTGCAATCGAATTCCAGCTAGATAGATCTTCAAGTTTCAGCTGTAGTACTAATCCTGTAGCTTAGTTGAAGAACAAGTCGGTAGTCTTTCTTTTTTTCTCTCTTTTTTGTTGTTGAATTTTCCTTTACAGGTGCTAATGCATCGGTTAATGTCATCGTATGATTAAGTCGTTGACAATCTATGTGTTTTTGTTTTCTTTCATGTTGATGTTAGTTATATTTTTGTGTTTTGAAAGTGACATTGAGTATCGTTTTTGGTTCACATTTGGTTTGTAATGTCTTCTGTTGCGTCGCGCTAGCTGTATTCGTTGTCGGTGAGTATCCTTTTTCCTCTCTAAAATCAGATTTACATAGTATTTTCTGCTTTCCGGAAAACAGTGCTTGACTTGACTGCATAACTTTGCAATGGTTGATTCTATTTCTTTTCTTTGAAATTTTCCTTATTCATTTTGGAATTTGTTGAAATGCTGCTCTGTTAGTGTATAGACTGTATTTTGTTCTTCTTGAGTGAATGTTTAATAATTAGTCCTTTTTTTAGCCTCCTTTCTGCGGTGATATTTCCTATTTTTGATATTTGGTTCCTTAGCTTGGATGTACTTTGTAAGTGGCATATGTTTACATTTATGGCTGACTCGTGTGATTAGAAGGATGCGTCCAAATTCAAATTTCTAATGCCACAGAATAATAAAGTAAAGTTTAGGGATGATTTTGGAGAAATTAGTTTTTCTGCCATGTTTTGCAATTTATATGTGTGTGTGTGTTTCCACTTTGTTTCCTGGAGTATTTGACATATGTTATGTAGGTCATGTTTTCTTTGTTTTGCTCAATCCTTTTCACCATCGCACTTGAGTTGGTTGTTTAATTTACTAAACTAGTTTTGTGTAGGCAGAAAATTTTCTGTAAGGTTCATAGCATATCTACATGCTCTATTTGCTCATTTGCACTTTTATCTTTGCTTGTTACTTACTACTCCATCTGTTGTTAGGTTCCAGAGGAGGGTAAGGTTTGAACTGGTGGTTTTTAGGTCCTTGTTTGTTCAATTGCTCTGCCATCCTATTTCCCCAAGTGTTAGCAGAAAATTTACCTCTCCACTCGTTTTGATCAGATTTTTAAATGAATTGTTTATCTACTTTCCACACAGACCAACTCCTTTATGAATCATATGGTAGCTAATCAAAGTAAGCTTATTATGCATCTAAACTTCAGTGTGTATGCATTAGATGCACAGGTAGTATGGCATGATATTCATTTCTCTTGTCGATACACTGGATTTTCTTCTTCTGCTTATATACTGAACTCTGGATGCATATGTTGCCCAAAGTCTTTATCAATTGAAATCTTTCTATGCAACAAATGCCATTCAGCAGATTCGTTGTTAGAAAAAAAAAAATCAACACAAACTCATGCCGGATTTTTTTAATACATCTCTGAAGGTCATTTAAAATAAAAGATTAAATACTGATTACCAACACGCAAACCCACTGTCATTGAGACTAGAGTCTAGGACCTTTTTATCCTGCATCAGCATTTGGCAAATCATGCTTCTCAACACACAGTGGGATTCTTAGGTGAATGGAATTTTATTCTCTTTGACTTTTGCAGTTTCTGATGGATAAGAGGAGCTGGCCATGGAAGAAAAAATCATCTGATAAGTCAACAGCTGCTGTGCCGCTGTTTGACTCTGCTACAGTTCATGCAGATTCTGCACGATCCAAGATTGACCAGGTTATATTATGCATATTAGCAGTCTAATTCTCTATTTTAGTTCTTGTTTTCTCATGCTTTACTACACCTTTATTTTCACATATCATTGCTTTTCTCCTCAAGTAAGATCAACTTGAAAAAAATAGTGGGGTCAAGTTCAATTTTGCACATAAACTAGTAAAAACAAGCAAAGATCCATTAACCTGTGATCCATTATTTTATGCCTCTTTCTCTTTAAAAGCGTTCTTCTAGATCCATTTACCTTGAAAATTCAAGGACATGGTTCCATAATTATTCCCCTACAGATGCATTGTGTGTTTGGAGGCACTACCATTCATTTTATTGAAAACCAGGACTTTTATTTTCAGGAGAGGGAGGAGGAGGTCAGAAAGCCAAAATATGTACAAATTTCTGTGGACACATACTCACATCTAACAGGGTTGGAGGATCAGGTGAAGTCATATGAGGATAAAGTTCAAAGTTTGGAAGAAGAGATTAAAGATCTGAATGAAAAACTGTCAGAATCCCATATTGAGATGACAAATAAGGACAACCTTGTCAAGCAACACAGTAAAGTTGCTGAAGAAGCAGTCTCAGGTTTGTGCTAACCACATGCTAACTCATGCATAGTGAAAGAAAGGTTAAACGCATTATTGACAACATCTGCACCTTTACTTTTGAAATTGATGGTAATATATGAAAGTCTATTTGCACAGGATGGGAAAAGGCTGAGGCCGAGGCCGCTGCACTGAAAAATCATCTAGAGTCTGTCACACTATTAAAAATTACAGCTGAAGACCGGGCGTCGCATCTGGATGGTGCCCTCAAGGAATGCATGAGGCAGATAAGGAACCTGAAAGAAGAGCATGAAATTAAACTGCTTGAAGTTGCGACTAAGAATACCAAACAGTTTGAAAAGATAAAGCTCGAGTTTGAATCGAAGATAGCTAATTTAGACCAAGATTTGATCCGGTCTGCAGCTGAAAATGCTGCACTTTCAAGGTCCTTGCATGATCGTTCCAGCATGCTGTTCAGACTTAATGAGGAGAAATCTCAGGCTGAAGCTGAGATAGAACTGCTGAAGAGCAACATTGAATCATGTCATAAGGAGATAAATTCACTCAGGTATGAACTCCACATTGTTGCTAAAGAAATGGAAACCGGAATGAGGAAAAGAACATGAGTGTCGCCCGCTGAAGTGGCAAACAAACAGTATTTGGAAGGAGTAAAGAAGATAGCCAAGCTGGAAGCAGAATGCCAAAGATTACGTGGTCTTGTTCGGAAGAAGTTACCAGGCCCCGCTGCTTTGGCGCAAATGAAGCTTGAAGTTGAAAATTTCGGTCGGGATCCTGGCGATATTCGCTCTAGAAGGTCTTCACTCAAGCCTTCTGCTTCACATCTATCTTCACTTCCTGAATTTTCCTTTGATGCAGTGCACAATTA
This sequence comes from Gentiana macrophylla, assembly GCA_026214975.1. Taxonomy (NCBI): domain Eukaryota; kingdom Viridiplantae; phylum Streptophyta; class Magnoliopsida; order Gentianales; family Gentianaceae; genus Gentiana; species Gentiana macrophylla. Next base: position 157,889,012 of record CM047805.1, read on the forward strand.
CCATAGAGAGAATGAACTGCTTACTGAACGCTTGGTTGAAATGGAGGAAGAAACAAAAATGTTGAAAGAAGCATTGGCTAAACGTAATAGTGAACTGCAAGCCTGTAGAAGTGTTTATGCGAAAACAGCCAATAAGCTTCAAAGTTTGGAGGCTCAGCTGCAAGATAATGGTGGACATAGAAGTCCTTCATGTCCAAACATGCTGTTGCCACTTGATGGTTCCATGACTCAAAATGCTACCAGTCCACCAAGCTTGACTTCGATATCGGAAGGTGCAATTGACGACAATGTAAGTTGTGATGGTTCTTGGGCCACAGGAATGATGTCTGAGCTCTCCCATACCAAGAAGGAAATGAATATCGACATTCTTCATAATTCTGAAAATGCAAATCACCTGGGACTTATGGATGACTTTTTGGAGATGGAGAAATTAGCGAATCAGTCAGTTGATGTGAGTGTAGACGTTTCTTGTTCTTACACTTCAAATAATGAGAGTTCTGAGATTGTGAGAAACAACAGCTCAGTAAATGTCACCCATGAGGAGGAATCAGTGTCCAAGGTGCATCTTGGGTCTGATTTGCCGGTAATATGCATGCTTTCAGAAGGAGAAACTCCTGGACACAATCCTGAAATAAGCACAAACCCTGTACGGAATCTCCAGTCTAAGCTCATTGTCATAATTGATTCATTGTCTAAAGAAAATGATGTTAACAAAGCTTTGGAGAATTTGAAACAAGTTCTGCAGGAAGCACATGACAATATAAATCATCAGTCAGTGAGTTTTGTAGTTGTGGGTACTCGCTCTAATGCTCCGTTTGATTGTGAAAATGGTGCAGAATCGGCTACAGAAAAGGCTATAATTTCTTCAGTTGATAGTAAACCTTGTAATGAGACGGCAGCTTCCTTTAGCCAAGAACTAGCATCATCGATTACTCAAATTCATGACTATGTGATGGTTTTGGGAGAAAGGATGAAGGTTGTCCCGGGAACATGTAATGATTCTGAGGATCTCAGCCAAATACTGGAGGACTTCTCTACAATGTATAAGGAGGTTGACAACAGTAAAACTAGTTTGATCCAATTTGTTTCTGACCTTTCTAAGTTGTTGCATAAAACAAATGGGTTTCACCGTAATTTTCTTGGATACAAAATTTCTGAAGCAGAAAATGCTAATTCAGACTGCATCGACAAAGTTGTTCTGCCTGAAAATAAAGGCTCACAGGATTCATCTGGAGATAGATATCAGAACATTGACTTTTCTGATTCCAATTCTGAATCTGATATTCCTCGTGAAGGAAGTCCCATCCGGGCGTCTGAATTGACAGCCAACTTGTGGAAGTGCTCGCAGGAGGATTTTGAACAACTTATTTCGGAGAAAAATAAGTTGACAATAGATTTAGGTACATGTATTGAAAACCTTGAAAGCACCAAAATTCAGTTGCTGGATATGGAACGTGAACTGGCTGAAGTTAAGTCACAGTTGTCATCTGCTCAAAAATTAAATAGTTTGTCTGAGACGCAGCTCAAATGTATGGCCGAATCATATAAAACACTTGAAACACGGGCAGAAGAACTTCAAGCTGAAGTAAACCTTCTACGTTCTAAGATCGAAGGAATACATAATGAGCTTCAAGAAGAGAAGAAAAACCATCAAGATGCTTTGTCTAGATGCCGGAGTCTTGAGGACCAATTGCAAAGGTTAGCTATTGAATGTTTCCGGCTTTCATGCCACATTCCCAAATTCATCATTTACTCTTGTTTGTTTTGTTTTTTTTGGTTATCACCATGAAAGAAACTGATACACAATTTTCATTTTCTATATGTGGCAGGTTCCTTTTCCCTTTAAATCTTTTGAAATGTATACAAAATATTAGCTTTAGACTATTCTCCTTGTCCCCTTCTCCCTTGATCAGTAACTGCGAACAAGATTGTCGTGTTCTTATACAAGCCAGTTTTTAAATCCTTGTCAAATCCTGTTGGTTTTCAATTTTTAGGGAATTATTTATGGATCACGTCAACTATTTGGTTCAACTTGAGTTATTGGCATTTGGCAATCATTTGGTAGAGTGGGAAAACAGTATTCACAGGATTTAAAAAAGTATTCCTATTGCCTGTCATCATGATCATATTCTGTATCGAGTGCCTTTTTAAGATGCTAACAAACTTCATTGTCTGTTGTTTGACATCCGTTGTTCAGGATGGAGAGTTGCCAAGTTGCTGATATCGATTCCAGGACTAACCAGGTGAATATGCTAATCTTATTTTACTACATTCTGGTAACGCTTTGAAGCATTAATTGAAACTGTTGCATTACGATCATATGAGTCTCTGAAACCATGCTATCAATCTCCAGTCATTATTTCACACCCTTACAATTGAAGAATAATGTGAAGAAGGTTGCTTACCAAAGCAAGAAGCTTTGTTCCAAATAGGCACAGTTTCATTAAAGAGCGACATTGTAAAGAGGATACTTCGTGTAGAGTAAATGTCAAAAAAAAAAAAAAAAGAATTTCCTAGTACACATCCCAAGAATTAGGGAAAATAATTTTATAAACAAATACGCACTATGTGCTACGTAGCTTAATCTAATTTATGTTTACTGGTCTATGTTCTTTTCAGGAGAGAGAGCTAGGAGATGCAGCGGAGAAGTTAGCTCAGTGTCAGGAAACAATTCTTGTCCTTGGCAAGCGGTTGAATGCAATGCGCCCACACACAGAAGAAACAACTGCCCCAACAACATACAATGACAGACATAAGGGGGAAGATTTTAATGAAGAACCCATTGTCAGCAACATTAATCTGCAAGGTATGGATCTAGCTGACCAGTCAGAAGTGACTGCTGCTCCTGTTGTCCGCAGGATCAGTGGTGAATCCCCTATGAATTTGTACGATGTTCCATTTAGTCCTGACACGGAAGGAAATAATCTTTACTTAAGATCGCCTAACAACTCAAACAGCCCCAAGCACAGATATGCAACCTTTCCTTCATCACCAACCCCAGAGAAACATTCCCGTGGATTTACCAGATTCTTTTCAGCAAAATCTAAGAATGGTTTCTAGATCTTTACCATTTTGCATACCACAAGCGTGTTTTGGATTGTCCTATAAGTATTTAAAGAAAGCCAAATCAGCTAGTGTATTCGTGTAGATAGTAACTCAGATCCATTTAGTTGCCACTTTTATTTTTGGCTTCCATTTTTCTTCCCATCTTTTAAACCTGTTAGAGGTTCATTTGGCTTTTAAATCCTTGAAAGTTGTATGGTTTCCGTGATGAAGTTGAGATGATCCCTTGGCTCATATAAATGGGTAATGAGGAGCTTGATCATGGACAAGATCCTCTGTCGTTGTAGGATTTTGTTTGCATATATATATATATATATATATGTATGTATCTCATGGTTGTGTATATTTCACATGTAGTGTGTTTTTATATCTTAAAACGTAATGGTTTGTAGTGGTCGTCTTTGGTGTATTGCTCCTGTTGCTCGCTTTTAATGGGTGTAAAACATGAACCTTTTAATGCGCTGTACTTGAGGAAAATTAAGTGCAGAAACTTCCCATTTCTTGAGCTGTTATGTCAATGCCTCTGCCAAAACGGTTTTTACCCTCGAGGGCCTTTCTACTACTGTTAGAATCTTAGTGTCTGTAATATATAAGAGATGATATGGGTTATCATATAAATCAGTTAGTCATATTAATTGTAATACCAAAATGAGATCAAAGTCAAAGATACACAAGTTCATACAGTAAAACTCTTAGAACTGGGCCCCAGCTCTGATTACAGAAATGAACTTCTAAACTTTGTAATTAGCCTTTTATCAATGTAGTGAGCGAGTGTCTTACCGTTTAGCACCGGTTACTAAATTTTTAGTAAGACACCTTGCTCCAAATAGTTTAAGCTATCCCTACTATATAAAAGAAAATAGAAATATATGGTTATTTATAATGCCATTTGGTATAACCATATTATGCTTCGTAGTAAAACCTTCATTCGTTTTTGTGGTTGGCACAGACTAAAAGTTTGTATTGATATCTTTTATTTGACTATTTTATTGATAGAAACATAATTATAATTTTCTCTGTTAATGCTCATTTTGTTTTTAGTTAGTTTTTTCTTCTTCTTTTCTTTTTTTTTTGAGGGTCAGTTAGCTTTTTTTTACATGTTTGAATTCTACATCTTTATGGTTCGTTTGTTTGTTTTGAGAGACTGAAATGGTTTTTTTCATTCAAAAGTTTTGAGAGACTGAAATGGTTTTTTTCATTCAATTGTTTTATGATCGTTATAAGATAATGAAATGAAATGAAATTTCATTTTAACGAAATGAAAAACTTACCTTTAGAAAATGCATGGAATGAAAATTGACATAGTACGTGGTACTAACCACCCCCACTCTACATTTTAATGGAGAAAATGAATAACAAATTAATGCTAAAATAAATAAATAAATAAATAAAATGAAAAATGAATAAAATAGACATGTGAGAAATGGGATCATTAATTCGGTGAGACGTTGCAACCATATATGGTTTGCACCTATGCGATTGAATCTTTTTAGAGGGTCGCAATCAAAAACGAAAACTTCATTCTTGCTATAAAAGAAGAACCCATGAGTGAGAATTTAGGCAAAATTCATATGAATTTTCTTAGTCAAGACTCAAAATACTCATACACACATTTTACATAATTTTCTGAGTCAATAAGAGATCTACAAAAAAATGATTGGTTATTACCGAAAAAAAAGAAATGATTGGTTCGTCATTTTTTGAGAGACGATTACGAGATCCGTGGACATATATCCGGTGTAAAAACGTCTTCAGGACAGAATGTTGCACTCACTTCAATTTATAAAAGCATCCACAATCATGAACATCTTAAAAGATTCATAATCGTGTCACATCATCACTTCCACAATACATAAACCTTTTAAAATGTTTTGTATTATTGACTCCGACTGTACATAAACATTTTATCTACTACACGTAAACCTTTTTCCCACTACACATAATGCTTAAAAAAATTGGGAGCTTTTTCGTATAGCTTCAACTGGTTCAGGTTTTCAAACTTATTAGGTAAAGCTTTGGTGACTCATCGTCACTTTAATGGTGAAAAATGCTTTTCTAAAGTTTTAGAAAAAAAATTTAGACCTCCCTTGGGAGGTCCTCTAAGTTGTCTTGTCACGGTTTTGTTATTTTTCGATTCATATATGTCTGTGTTTTAAGCGTTTAGATTTCTCATTAAAATGGTTAGACATTACTCTAAACAAGTTAATTTTCCCCGACTACCTTAAGACGTTTTTCTTGTTTCTTATATGCATGTTGTTAAGTATACATGGTTCCTCTTTAGAATAATTATATCTTTCTAAACAGTGTGGGACTGTGGGTTAATGTTTGTTTAGGTATAACATGACTTATGTTGCGTGCCTATACAATTTCTCTATAATTAGGTGACTTCTATCGGCGCCACGTATTTAATATCTTTTATTTATTTCAGGCACCACACATTTCTTTTCCCAGTCTGGCATTGTGAACGCGTCGCCATCGTTGACGTTTTTCACCCATTATACATGTATAACTATAAAGTTAGTGCCAGTGACATTGTTATTGAAAATCAACGTCAATGCTAGTGACGTTAGTATCGAAAACTAACGTCAATGTCACTGACATTATTTTGTATAAAAAATCGTGATGCTCGAAGCAATTTTTTGAATATCAGAAGCCATTGTGGTACCGGTGAAACCTCCTATAATTAATTTACTCTGACCACCGGTATCGTTTAAGTTTAATGACTAATTTTATGATGGTCATGGTGTATCCCCGAGAGGACTTAGTTGATCTATGATTTATGTTTCATCTTTCATTTGTTTCGAGAAATCTATCGATTATTGAACCACCATGTCATCATTTTCAAGAAAAATCATTGGTAGTCTTTTTCTAAAGGTAGGGGCCCAATTTAAAACAGTAATGTAATATTCATATTTTCGGGAAAGGGCAGACGTGTCATTTTGCGAAAACGAAATATTGGATTCAGTTCCTTTTATTCGGAGTTTAATTATTTTTGGTAATTATATATGTATATTCGAGATATATATATATATATATTTAAGGGAAATAAAATCTGATTTATTAAGGGTGATTAAGGAAAATCATGAAAATTAGGTAATTTTGGGATTTTTCCTATTTAAGGGAAAATCAACCTAATCAGCCCCTTAAACTTTTAATCAGCTTTTCCACCTCCAAATTGTATTCTGCGTGTGTGAGAGAGCAAGTTAGGGTTGAGGGATTTTTCATCGATTGCTAAGTCAAATCATAACGGTTTTCAGATCAGAGTCGAGCACCGGAATCGTTGTGAAGAAGACTTCGTTTTGAAATCAGAAAGTTGGAGTTTTGTTGAGGTATGTTTAAGCCCTAATTCTTGTTCTTCTTCAAGTTTGATGGATTCAAACTCATCAATTCGTAGTTGTTATCGTTTAGAAGCGTGTGATCGAATCTAATCTAAGTTTGGATTTATCACACATGTTTTTCTGCAGAAAAGATCAGTTTTAGCTGCTATTTTTCTGAGTTTTGCTGTTGGAATAAGCTTGCTAAAGGTAAGAAACTCTTCCTACAATCTAATTGTGGTTTAGAGTAGATTAGATCATGTTTTGATGCTTATTGTATCAAGTTTTAAGCTTAGATGATGTTTGAAGATTAAGGATTGTTTAGGATCTTTAAAGTTATATTTTTCTGCTATATTTAGTGTACAAGATGTTTGGAATCGAATAGAGATCGTTAAGATATGGAAATCAAGTTTTAGGGCTTTTCTGCGTAGGATGCGTACGCATTGCCCAAAGATCGCGCACGCACTCGCTATTCTGAGATTGCCCAGGTTAGTTACAGTAGGATCAATGCGTACGCATTCAAGGGAATGCGCACACATTGTTGGTTGAGTTATGCGGGATGCTCATTTGTTTGATGAATGCGCGACGATTCGTGAGCAATCTTGTCGCGCAATGTTTGAGCAGTGTCATTCAGCTTAGTTTTGATCAGGGAATGCATACGCATTGAGCACAATGCGCACGCATTGCTTGAACAGAGAGTTTTAGCAAGGTTTCCGCATAGGGAATGCGTACGCATTCCAGAGTAATGCGCACGCATTGCCCCAGATTTCTATATAATGTTGTTTCAAGTTATGTTTTGAATTCTAAACCTTAATTCATGATTAAATAACATTAATTGAATATGAACAAGCCCCGATTGAGTTTTGTCTCGGATTTTATCTAAGAAAAATAAACAAGTAATAAAATAATCCGGTTTACCCCAAGTGCAGGGATCGTAGTATAGTAGTTACAACCGGAGTCGAATCACAGGGAATCGAGATTGGTCTAGTTCTTAATTTTTCTAAAGGTTGTCACGAAAAATAACTAAAAACGAAAACGAAGAAACAATAAACTGGACAGAGGGTTGTCAATCCAAAGCCATGAAATATAGTTGCGGACCTAAACTAACTAAATAAATCTATTCTATAACTAAAAAGAAAAAATAAAATTCTAAATAGCAACGAAGACAAGGCACAAAGATAATTTCAATTAATTTTAACGAAGAACAAGCATTGATCCACCTATCCCGCAACCCTCAATTTCTACTCTAGATCGTTTAGTGAAGATTTAATAAAGATGTGGTTCACCTATCAAAGGTATGAATTCCTACTCTCGTAGATAATTCGCCTATTAATCTTTCATCTCTCGATCTTAAAGATTAACGCTTCCATAACAAAGGTGTAAGATTTCTCAATCTAGCAACCTAGAAATTTAACCTAGCAACTCTCGTTATTTTTTGGTTAAAAAAAATCTAATCTTTACTACGGCGATCTAAGTCTAACAACGATCTCATCACATTAACCATCAACATGCAACAATCCATCGATATAAATTGCATAATCAATACAAAACATAATAAAGAAACAACTTTAAATAAAAACTCACAAACAATCCCAAAGAAGAAATCAAGATGTTGCAGAGACGGTTTCACAAGCTTGTTCCAGAAAGCCTCAGATCATCTTCAGAATACGAACGAACGAAAATAAATAAAAAAAACAAAAGTGGGGCTCGGTCGACCGAGCAGGAGCACTCAGTCGACCGAGTGAAGCTCTGTCTAGGGTTTTGTGCGGCTAAATAATGTGTATCGTAGGGTTGAAATAACGCTTCTATTTATAGAGTTTTAAGTCGGCTGCTGCTATGTCGGCGAATGGACGCCCGTCCGCTATGCTGGTCGCCCGTCTAGATGCTTAAAAATCTTCGAGTCGGGCCAAGCTGGATCAGACGCCCGTCCTTTGTAAAAATAGACGCTCGTTCATCAATTTTGTCAAAACCCTGATCTGATTTCTTCAGCCTGGACGCTCGTCCATACCTTCAGACGCCCGTCCAGCCGGACGGAGCAGCAGACGCACGTTCAGCTCATCATATCTTCATTCTACCTTCGACTTGCATCTCCTTCCTTCCATTTAATCTTCAATCAAACATCTTTTCAGCTCATTCCTTGCCATGCAAATTGTACCTACAAGATAATAGAAAAGTGCAAAATGTAGAACCATATATATCGATAGAAAATCGCTAATAAATCACGTAATAAGCTCGAGTTTGCACTTTAACCGTTTCAATACGCATTCTTGCAATATTCCATTTAAACCCTCACTTTTTCTATAAAAAGTAATAAAACACGAAGGAAATTGCTACGAAATAATATCATATATATCGTAAAAATCACCGTCAACAAGTTTTTGATTCGTTCAGTTAAAACACCGAACGCATCTCTTAAAGGAGTTGAAGTTCGGATCCGTCGGAAGGGCATGAAAGGGGCTTGTGCTTTGATGAACTAGAGTTCATCAATATACGTGTAATTGTTAAGGTGTGATGTACAGATGTCTAAGTGAGGAGTAGAGTTGATAAGGTGAGTTTTATTCGAAAATACTTAGGTGGCTAGTTAATTCACAATAATAATTACATAAGTGTTGTAAAAGCTAAAACGTCATTTATTCTCGGTTAGGCACTCTTTCATAACGGCGATGTGATACGTTCATAGAAGGTGAACAACGCTACTGGCCTTAAACGGCTGAAGGGTAGTGGAGGAAATTCATCGGACGTATACGCATATCGGGGAGACCCCGGAGCTAATCGGTGCTAATCACCGTTAGTTAGCAAGTATATCTTGGTGATGAGCGCCATGCATGCAGTGTCCTTGAGTAATGATGTAACAAAGATAAGCTAGGCTAGAAACGTATAGTCATGACGTGTCGATGGGCATGGAATGAACCCTAAATTGAGTCGGTCTCATTAAGACAAATCTTTTAATAATAAACCCTAATTAAATTGTAGCTTCTACTCTACTTCTTACTTTGTACATTGTACTTACCTCAAATGCATGTCTGTTTATGTGTTTGGGGGAGAGAAGACGAACAGGTTGGTCAGGATTTCGAGGAGGACTTTGATGACGACGTTTGACGACGCCGGAGTTGAAGACCTTGATTGTTTATTATTCATTTCTTTTATAGACTTGGATTATTATTGGATTTTGTAGTTACTTTTAGTACTTTGGAATTCGTATATTTTAGATTCGTTGGTTTTCATTTTCCAATGTAATATTATTACATTTCCTCTTTAGTTCTTGAATTTCTATTCTTGGTCATTTGGGAAAAAAATTACCCGAGTCTTTTGCTTCCGTTTGCTTTTATTTGATACGACGTAGTAGTGGCTTACGTGTAATATTATTTATTTAATATTATGCGTGCCGAACGTTCCGATTTCCGGATAAGAATTCGGTGTCCGGGAACGGGGCTTTACAAGTAATGCCTATTGATTGAGGACCACCAATTAGGATTTAGTCCATTACCAACCTAAAATTTGTGAAGTTTAATATGGTCGCATAAGAGATAAGTGGGTCATCATAATAGTTGGAAGACAAGTATTTTTTTTTGGGGGCTTTTCTAATTATTTTAACAAGTAGTAAAAAAAATAAGCCAAAACAACTAAAAACATTATAAACATTTCAAATCTCAATCAATTCTTTATTCTTGGTCATGTTATTTTATTGGGTTGCATTTGTTAGGATTTTTTTTTATTGACATTGGGCTATAGATTCAGTTAAAATCCAGAAATTTACACTATGCATATTATTTTATCAACTTTTTTTGGGTCATTAAATTTAGAGATTTGAGGGGCCCTCGGCCATGGCCTGGTTGCCCCCCACCCCTCCACAAGGATGCCCTCGAGTCATATTAACACTTCAGGAATAATATATTAAGATTCTTAGTTCACTTTTATTTTTTTATTGGTTTTCTTGTATCACTTCAAGAAAGATTTAGATCACATTATCTTGTTTTTATGACAAATTTTATGGTGGTCAATGACCATCAAATGAAGAATTGACACATACGCATGCAATCACTCTTGTTGTGAACTTGTGATAGATGTCTATTGAGTTTGATGGTCAGTGACCACCATAAAATTTACATGTTTTCATACATGAAAAAAAACCCGTTTTGCATGTTATTGCATTGCCACAGAGTTCGTAAATTGATTTTTATTATAACTCGGCAATGGTACATGCATATGATCTTACGAATCTATGGTGATTCTCTTGATATGTATGATTCTTGACAATACTGGATATCGTTCGGTATGAAATCGATCAAACGATCGGGTAATTAGACCTTGAGTGATGATCCAAAGAGCCTTTATAACGGGCATGCAAAACGAACATGGCATGGGAGGTTCCAGAGCTTACCTCCGGTGGGACACTCCAACGCTCAAGTTAATATGATCATAGAGGAATATCTACGAAGACAGTGAGCTTAGCATGCAAAAGTATGTGTATATTTTGCATATAATGGGTGTACCTGATAATCAAATGAGAAGGATGACCCTTTTATATAGTGCCCATCATGGGTGATTTACTGCGCTTTGAAGTAGTGGATATGTCTTGGGGCAGTTACGAGGCCATTATGAAGCAGTTATGGCTCATGGAGTAATGCTTGAATGCTCACTTAATGGAGATAACGCTTATCTAAGACTGAGAACAACATGCGTCATATCAGATATAAGGGACCAAATGTGACATGCACCACGTCGGCTGTAAGGGACTATAGATGACCCGCGTCACGCCAGCCAAATAAGTATAAGGGGCGACCTGGTCCATGTTGAAGTCGTGTCTTGTTAATCGAGGCCGGATATCGAGTTGAGCCCATGTCAGATTTAGGAGGTGGCCTTCATTATTATGTATGAGGCCCGATGAGTGCACATGGAGGATGATTGATATCACCTATGTCTAATGCCCCTCCATTTCTGAATTAGGATATGTATTGTAGGTTAGGTTTGCGCAAAGAGGAAACGGCATGATTTTAGAGGTATGAGTTTAACCGTTCTGACGTAAGTGGCATATGCCAGCTTGTATCATTATGAAATTTGAAACGCCGATTTGTTTTCTTGAGGTGTTGTATTATGAAATTTCTTGGAAGATCACATTGATCGGATGAAGTACGAGCATACACGGCTCTTCGGATACCTTCCCTTATTGCTATAAAATGAGGATTAATTCTCCTATTCATTTCTATACAATTTTCCAACTTTTCAAAGCTATGTGGGAGAGATATGTTGGAAAATGATGGTTAAAATGGAATATGTTAAATGATATGTCATATTGGGCCTAAGTGGTGAATGGAAAGTGTTAGTAATAAAGGGAAAATTGGAGAAACCAATTTCTCCCACATTGGAAGGAAGGAAGGAAAAGAGCCAATATATATATGATGTTGCTTTAGTGTAGTGGTAAGAATTTACCAACTTTATACACCGTTCTCTACGCGCGGGCGCAGGGGGGGGTGCAAATCCATCCGGATTTCGGCTTGAACTTGTGTGCGAGCGCGCGTCCTGCGGACTCGATTCAAAGGCTCCCAGTGAAGGTTCGGTTTTGCAACCTGATCCTTTATTTTTCGAGCTGAATACTGATAATTAATTCAGAGACCTTCCAACTGACAACACTTATGGCATCTGCTGATATTGTGCCTGTTCCAATCCTGAGCTTTGATGACATTCATTTCGAAATAATGATGCTGAGGTTGTTCCACTTCATATTCCATCAGTTCCCAGCTCTTCTCTACAGAATAAAGCCTATATAAACAGACTTCTTGATCAGTTCTTCATACCTGAAACACACCAGCAATCTGCTTCTTCTTACTTCTTTTCTACATGAAAACAAAGAGTTCAAACTACAAGGTTCTTAAGCAATTGAAGGCGTTGTGCTTCCTGTCATTGCTATCCGTTCTATCCTGGGAGATTAACGTCCCGTTGAATCTCACGGCACACGAAGGTGAGGGGGCGAATTAGTCTTAAGGAAACTGTGTGCAACACAGGGCTCGGATCATATATCCTTTTTCGTTTCTTTGCAATTGTAATTCTGAGATTTGTTGGTTTTCGTTTCTTTGTAATTTTTCTTTCGTTTATGAATAAGATTGTCCAACAATCTTAAGACTAACCCTGATAAGTCTTATTCATTAACGAGAGGAAATTAAGAACGAACAGTTTGTATAACTGTGTTGAATCGAGCTGGTTCTTGTGTTGAACATTTTCGATCTTAATAAACTATTCATACAGTTTTGTGATTGATTTTCCGTACTTGAATAAAGAGAATCGAAATTTTGTATAAAACGAATTTGTTTGGTTGAATCAAATTTGAATTATAAACAAGTGGTGAATACTTGTTTGATAAGCGAAAGTTGTTTAGTCTACGAGCAGTATTCGATTTCTTAAACGAGCTGAATTCAAACAAGCTGTTTAGTTTATTAAACGAGCTGATTATTAAAACCAACCTGTTTTAGGTTTAAAACGACAGTGGTTCAATAAAATGAGTTCTAAACGAATCTTTTGTTGAAATGAGTATAGTTCAATTAAAAATTGTTCTATAAATTGTTGAAAGGAAATTTAATCAATTTGTGTGTTAAATTTTAGAAATGTCAACCAGTGCGGCTCAGAATGGTGCTGATGGTCAGACTCAGCCTTTGGCTATGGTGCAACAAGTGCCAAATCGAGGCGCTGCTCCTATGAATCAGCATGAGAGGCCGGAAAAATTCAATGGCTTGAATTTTAAGAGATGGCAACAAAAGATGATGTTCTATCTCACAACTTTGCGTATGGCTAAATTCTAACCGATGATCCACCAACACCGGAAGCGGAAGGAGAGCGAATCAAGATTTTACATTTGCCATGGAGGAATGGAAACAATGTGATTATTTGTGTAGACATTATGTAATGAATTGTTTATGTGACTCATTGTATGATGTTTATTGTGATAAAAAGAGTGCAAAAGAATTGTGGGAGGCACTAGATAAAAGTATAGAACCGAAGATGCGGTACAAAGAAATTTGTCGTTAAGCGGAGTTCTTGGAGTACAAGATGGTGGACTCTAGACCACTCATGGAACAAGTGCAAGAATTTGAGTTGATTCTTCACGAGATTCAAGCTGAAAAGATGGAGCTTAGTGAAACTTTCCAAGTCGCTTGTGTTATTGAGAAATTACCAAATGCGTGGAAAGATTTCAAGAATTACCTTAAGCATAAGCGAAAGGAAATGAGCATGGAAGATCTTGTTGTTAGGCTTCGTATTGAAGATGACAATAAGAAGTCGATAAAAGAGGAAATTACTCTCCAGAATCTTGCAAGGGCCAACGTGGTATAACATGGCCAAAGCTCGAAAAGAACAAAATTGTTAAGAAATCAAAACGGGACCAAAAGCTAAATTGGGACCGAAGGTGGCATTGAAAAACCTAAGTTCCAAGGAAATGTTTCAATTGTGACAAGATTGGTCACAAATCTCATTGATTGCAAGCTACCAAAGAAGAAGGTTTGAAGCAAATATTGTTCAAGGCATGGAAGAGATTGATCTTTGTCTTTGTCGTGTATGCAGAAGTTAACATGGTGGATTCAAATCCTAGAGAATGGTGGGTAGACACAGGAGCTACAAGGCACATATGCTCGACAGGAAGTGTTTACCAAGTTGAGTCAGTTCAAGGTAATGAGACTTTGTTCATGGGAAACTCGACTACTTACGCTATATTTGGAAAAGGAGAAGTGATTACGACGATGACTTCGGCAAGCATCGACTCACGAAGAATGTGCTATATGTCCCGGATATGCGCAAGAATCGGTGTGCTGAGTGCTATTGAATAAGAATGGCTTCCGTCTTGTTTTAGAGTCCGACAAATTTACTTTAACTAAGAGTGGTATGTATGTCGGTAAGGGTATGCATGTAATGGCATGGTCAAAAGTTGAATGTAATGGTACATTAGGCCAAACAATATTAATAATAATATTTCGGTTACGCTTACTTGGTTTAGTCACCTACCTTATGGCATGGTAGACTAGGACATGTTAATTACGATTCCCTGCGTAGATTAATAAGTCTAAAATATATCCCCAAATTCAAAATTGATAAAGAACATAAGTGTGAAACTTGTGTTGAAGCGAAATTAACAAGAGCGTCCTTTCAAAATGTTGAAAGAAATACGCAACCACTCGAACTAATACATAGCGACGTGTGTGATCTTAAAATTGTGCAATCGAGAGCGGAAATAATTATTTTATTACCTTTATCGATGACTCGCACTAAATATTGCTATGTATACTTGTTAAAAGGAAAATATGAAGCGATAGATAAATTTATTCAATTAAGTAAAGAAGTTGAGAATCAACATGGAAAAAGATCAAAATACTCGAGCGATAGAGGTGGTGAATATTTGGCACCACTAAGTGATTTTTGTGCCGAACATGGGATTATTCATGAAATAACCGCGCCATGGTCACCACAATCGAACGGAGTTCTTTGAAAGGAAAAATCGAACATTGAAAGAAATGATGAATTCAATGTTGTTGAGTTCAGGAGTATCACAAAACTTGTGGGGGAAGCTATCCTTTCTAGCAATTATCTTTTAAATAAGATACCCGAAAGAAACAAGAGAAAACTCCTTATGAGCTGTGGAAAGGTAAACCACCTTCTTACAAATACTTGAAAGTGTGGGGTGCCTTGCAAAGGTGCTCGTATACTACACCCAAAGTAGTAAAGATAGGATCAAAAAGCTGTTGATTGTATATTCATTGGATATGCACACAACAATGAGTGCTTATCGATTTCTTGTGTATAAGTCGGATAATCTGAAATACATAAAAATACAATAATGGAATCGAGAAATGCATCATTCTTTGAGAATGTATTTCGGCTAAAACAAATGAACCTAGTTCATTAAAGCGTGTTCATGTTAGGATCACCCTTCCGAACAAGTAAATGAAGAAGAGCCAAGCGAGTTTGAGCCAAGAAGAAGCAAGAGGTCGAGGGGTGAAAAATCTTTTGGTGAAGATTTTATCACTTATATGATAGAGACAGATCCTCAAAGCTTTAAAGAAGCGACAACTTCTTACGAAGGTCAATGTGGAAAGAAGCAATAAATAGTGAAATAGACTACATATTGCAAAATCATACTTGGGAGTTAGTTGATCTACCTCCAGGATGTAAGCCCCAGGATCAAAATGGATCTTTAAGAGGAAAATGAAACTGATGGATCTATTGATAAATATAAGGCCGGACTAGTAATAAAAGGTTATAGTCAAAAAGAAGGTCTTGATTATTTTGACACATATTCTCGGTGTGAGAATAACTTCCATTAGGATGGTACTTGCTATAGCCGCTGCGTAATTTAGAAGTACATCAAATGGATGTGAAAACCGCTTTCTTAAATGGAGATTTAAAGAAGAAATCTACATGGAACAACTTTGAGGGTTTTTCTAGTCCAGGACAAGATAAGAAAGTGTGTAAATTGGTTAAGTCATTATATGGCTTAAAACAAGCACCAAAACAATGGCATCAAAAGTTTGATCATGTTATGCTTGAAAAAGGGTTCAAAACCAATGAATGTGATAAATGTATTTACATGAAAGAAACAAAATATGGCTATGTCATCTTATGTCTTTATGTGGATGACATGCTGATAGTTGGTAGTAATGATAAAATGATCAAATCTACCAAAGATATGTTAAACGCTTGATTTGAAATGAAAGATATGGGTTTAGCAGAGATGATATTGGGAATTAGAATTACAAGAAATTCTAATGGTCTCATTTTGAGTCAATCTAATTATATTGATAAAATCTGGAAAAATTCAATAAAGATGACTCAAATGAATCTAGAACTCCAATAGATCAAAGTCAACCTTTGTTCAAAAATAAAGGTGAGGTGTATCTCAATTAGAGTACATAAAGGATCATTGGAAGTCTAATGTACTTAATGAGTTGTACTAGACCGGATATCGCTTACTGTTTGTTGGCAAGCTAAGTAGATATACTAGTAATCAGTCATGAACATTGGAAAGCTATAGTGAGGTTCTTGAGATACTTAAGATATACTCGTAAGTATGGCCTTCACTATACAAGAGAACCAATTATTATAGAAGGATATATTGATGCAAATTGGATTTGATTCAAAGGATTCAAAATCCACAAGTGGCTTTGTATTCACGTTAGGCGGTGGAGCCGTGTCTTGAAATCTTCCAAACAAACCGTGATAACCGGATCCACAATGGAATGCGAGTTTGTGGCATTGGATAAATGTGGGGAAGAAGGCGAGAATGGTTGCATCAATTCTGCAGAGGATATTCCTCAATGGCGAAGCGGTGCCGAGGAATATGTATTCTTGTGATGACCAATCGGCGATTGGAAGAGCCTGAGAATATAATGTATAATGGTAAGTCTCTAGCACATCGCCGAAGACATAATTCCATTAGACAACTACTCTCAAATGAATACGATTACCTTAGACTATGTTAAGTCGGAGGATAATCTTGCGGATCCTCTAACCAAAGGGTTAAATAGAGAGATAGTTGCTAAATCATCAAGAGGAATGGGACTAAAGCCCATGGAATAAAAATTTTTGAAGGAAAACCCAACCTTGTAGATTGGAGATCCCAAGATCTTGGTTCAATGGGAAAACCTAATTGCCGAAGTAAAGTCCTTTGTAGGGGTAACCCTCAAGCTCATTCTAAGATGAAGAAAGCAGTGAGATTGAGCGAGGATAAGCTCACGAAGAGCTTTTAATGATTTGTGTAAGAAGAATATTTTGAGAAAATTGAATTACAGAATCACCTATGTAAGAGAGAAGAGGGCGCTTCAAAGGGAATTGTGAGGCGAAATTCTTAGAATCTCTTCTTGAACCAGTGCAGATGTCCACGGCCAAAATGGACATAACCGCAAGAACTATGTTGATAGGTAGATGCGAGTGTGGTTGATATGCCATCATTTACATCAACGGCGAGAATAGTTCAAGGACATCGCGTCTACTAGTCACCGATAAAGTAAACATATTTAATCAAGGAAGGTTCAAAGGGTGAGACCTACCTATCTTATGCATTGATCTACCTTGAACTCTCAATTTCATTCTTAGAGCCTTTGCTAGGGTTTTAAACACTATTCCATTCATGTGGGGATTGTTGGAAAATGATGGTTAAAATGGAATATGTTAAATGATATGTCATATTGGGCCTATTGGGCCAAGTGAGTGAATGGAAAGTGTTAGTAATAAATGGAAAATTGGAGAAACCAATTTCTCCACATTGGAAGGAAGGAAGGAAAAGAGCCAATATATATATGATGTTGCTTTAGTGTAGTGGTAAGAATTTACCAACTTTATACACCGTTCTCTACGCTGGCGCGCAGGGGTGCAAATCCATCCGATTTCGGCTTGAACTTGTGTGTGTAGCTGCTCGCGGACTCGATTCAAAGGCTCCTGAAGTGAAGGTTCGGTTTGCAACCCGATCCTTTATTTTTCGGTGAATCACGATAATTAATTCAGAGACCTTCCAACTGACAACACTTATGGCATCCTGCGTCGGCCTGTTCCAATCGAGCTTTGATGACATTCATTTGAAATAATGATGCCGAGGGTGCATTCCACTTCATATTCCATCAGTTCAGCTCTTCTCTACGAATAAAGCCTATATAAAGCAGACTTCTTGATCGATTCTTCATACACAAACACACCAAACAATCGCTTCTTCTTACTTCTTTACTACATGAAAGCAGAGAGTTCAAACTACTGAGGTTCTTAAGCAATTGAAGGCGTTGTGCTTTCGTCATTCTTTATCCGTTCTATCCTGGGAGATTAACGTCATTGAATCTCACGGCACACACGATGGTGAGAGGCGAATTAGTCTTAAGAAGCGTAATAAATGCGAAATTTCGGATCATATATCCTTTTTCGTTTCTTTGCAATTGTAATTCTGAGATTTGTTGGTTTTCGTTTCTTTGTAATTTTTCTTTCGTTTATGAATAAGATTGTCCAACAAGATATGTGCCTTTTAGTCTTCTTTGAGAGAACAAATGAAGCCCTTTTCTTCCGTTATTTAATAGAATCATAACATCGAGTCGTAAGACTATCATAAATACCTCATCCAAAGTCAGGTTCATGGTTTGGTGAATAGAACTCTGAAGCTAGGATGCACGCATACGGATACGTGGATACGGGATATGCGGATACGAGATACGTGGATACGTGATATAAGATACGGATAGGGGTGTATTTGTAAATAATAAAAATATAAGGACTAAACTGTAAATAAAATATATATATACACACACACACGTATATATATACTTAGAGATACACACACACACACATATATATATATATATATATATATATAGTAAGGTTCGAACTCATTCTTTAAGTATCATGTTTTTCGGATACGCGTATTTGTAGTCAAGATACGTGTATCCGGTAAAGTATCCAACTTTTAACATCTCAGATTACACATGGACGACGCTCTTAGATCAAACTCTGGGAATCGTAAGCAATTTTTTTTTTTAATCTTGCAATAAAAATATATTAGCTCATTTCTTTTTTCTTTTGGAAGACCTCGCACATATTTCTTTTTTCTCATTTAGTACGTCTTTACACCGCATATAAATCTTGATCTGACCTCGTACGTTAAAGGTTTAAAGTTAAAACTTTAAGTAATTCGGGAACTAAGTAATTTTTTTTCGCAAGATTAGTAGTTTCATTTGATCCCTCAAAAAAAAAAAAAAAAAGTTTCATTTGAAGAAAGTGCAAGACAAGTAAATTATTATTAACTTTTTTTTTATAGTTCCAAACAAGTTTTTCGGAAATA
The DNA here is from genome assembly GCA_026214975.1 of Gentiana macrophylla. NCBI lineage: Eukaryota > Viridiplantae > Streptophyta > Magnoliopsida > Gentianales > Gentianaceae > Gentiana > Gentiana macrophylla. The sequence continues at coordinate 157,908,185 of CM047805.1, forward strand.
GAAATCAAGTTTCATTCATAAAAGAACAGCAGTACTTTTTTTTTTTTTTGAGGGAAGAACAGTAGTACTTTTATATCATCACAGGGACAGGGTACAACGTTACACGGATGGCCTCAGCAAACGTGAAAAATACATCTCTCCATAATTACAATTACATCAGAGTAAAACCCCATAATGCACTCAGGATTTCCTCTAATTAGCCACAAAAAGAAAGAGAAAAAAGACTCCAAAGTCTTTTAAAAAAAAATAATAATAATAAAAGGAAACATTTCGGTTAAAAATTGAAGAAACCTCGAAGCCCCGATGAGAGAACGATCGATGTCGTTCATACGAGTTCATACGCAGTACTCCTATTGTTAATTAATCATACAAATAATTAAATCAAATAAAAAAAACAAAGAATTATCTAAGCATGGAAGTTAACGATTCGAACACAAGCTCGTCACAAGGAAGAGTAAGGCCCATATCATGATCAAACCCGAACTCTTCTTCGGCTCGATGTAAGAGTGCTTGAAACTGGAGGGTATTCAAGAAAGAGATGGGGACTATGTATCTGCTTCTGTTATCTCCAACATAAACAACAAAATGGCCTTTCGGTACGTCGATAGGGTGCCCTTCATGATCGTATCCGCCTTTGTTTTTACCCAAGCTTGAACATCTCTTTAGGATCTGCTTGATCACTGCTGTCTGTGACATTTTCTTCTGCTTTTTTATGGCCATTATTATTTTCAATTAATTAATTATTGAAGAATTTTGAAGAGGAATGTGTTTGGAGAAGTTGAAGTGGATGATGGATATAATTGGATAGGAGATTGTTGTATTATATATAAAGGAGGAAGAAAGTCTTCCGTACCACTTTATACTAAAAGTTTATTATTTTTTTTTTATAGTTTTTTATCCAGAAGGACAAAATTATCAAAAAATCAAGATTGAAAGACACTGTTATTTAATCAGGATAAAAGTAACAATTATGAAGTAACAAATATGAAGTAACAAATGTTGAATAAAGTAAATATGAAGTTACAATTCATAAAGCAAAGTTAACATTAACACGCCAAGAATAATTGTGATTTTTGTTCTTTATAATTATGAAAATATTCTTTTATTCTTCCGCACTATTTATTAATTTTTTTTCGTCTCAGAAATTTCTCTCTCTATTTTTATTTTACTTATACTTTGTGTTTTAATAAATTGAATTCTGTTAATTAAGCGAATCCCATATATATATTATGGCTCTACCAAATATATTGATGTGACCAACTTCATTAGGAACACTATTGTGTTTTAGACTACGGTACAATTCTGTTAATTAATAAGGTTTAGGTTTAAATGCAAATTATTGTGTTCTATGTTATGGTATAATGTTTAGTTGTATCATTTTCAATCTATTTCTTTATTTTTATTACATATTAAAAATGTGTATTTGTAAATGAGAGTGAATATATTATTTCCAATCTATTTGTTTATGTTTATATAGTAAAAATGCCTTTGTATAAAAGAGAGTATATTTCTATCCTTTTTTTTTTAACAGCATTTTTGCGTTTTTTTATGTATGCGATGATGGTATTTGTTAACAAAGTTTACATAAAGTAATCAAATAGTGTGAAGATGGTTTGTCAAAGAGACATGTAAATGATTTTCAATGAATAAATATTGTATGTATTTTCAGTGAAAGATTTCAAAATGATTATTACTATCGTAAGGTAAACAAAAACAAACATCGACCTATAACTTTTAACGAAAATGCTAAATATAGTGTTAGAAAAGAAACATCGAGCTATAACTTCCAACGAAAATGCTAAAGACGAGACGAGACGAGACGAGACGAGACATCGAATTTATGTAGTTTTATCAACTAAACTAATGACTAAAGGGAACATATATTTTTATGGTGAAAAATACTATTAAAATATAAAATCATCTTAAAGTCCAAATTACGTACAATAGCTCAAAAATTGAGATATGAATAATTAACAACAATCTACAGTCCAAATAACAACCGAAGCTAAAAGGTAAACAACAATCTACACACAATGTGGGATATTTTTTCTAAAACCCAAATAACAATTTATCAAACAATGAGTTATAGCCAATATAGTTTATCTAAAATAATACATTTCAGCTGATGTATCTAATATTAAAGGCTAAAACCGTTTTTTTTTTTTATAAAGGAAGATTAATGTTAAACTCCAATTAATAATCGCCGTGGGATGTTTATCCATAACTCTAACAGATATGATCAACTTAATCTATAGACCTCTAGATGATGGAAAGATATTAGTTTATTACTCTATATATATACTGCCATGTTTAAAAATACACATATTTTATCCTATAAAAAATATATATACATATATTTATTAGTAGTATCTAATTATTACTATAAATGTTGGATCATAAATTATTTCATCATTCCCATGTGCGCATGTTTGTGGAAGCAAAAGTACATGCTACTTTCCTAAACTCGAAAACTCAAGGACATCGATAAACTTGAGGAGTTGGTCTTTGTTGGCTTCAACAGTAACAACATGGACCCCCCCCCCCCACCCCCCTCCCCCACCCGTACAAAATAACTTATGTGGATTTGTCGTTTTTTTTTTTTTTTACCTCAAGTCATTACTGTCGGAGGATTAATTAGTGGATAACATCTATGAATTAGGTGTGTAGAATTATGTTGTGAAATCCACTAAGAGATTTATTTCAAATGTTCTCTATAATTATTTAATAAGAGCCTAAGGTATCAATAATGTCTACTTAACAAGTAGATATTGATGGAAATATGAATCACTCAGTTTTGATATTGGGTGAATGATAAATTAATACTCGAAATAGTGTGGATAAATCTTGTTATAAATACAAGATAAACACAATTTATCAGATCCGTGAATATGCAGGGCCATTAATGTAGTTTATTTACATAGATAAGATTAATGTGTTCTTGGATATAGATTAGCATTGATGATGTTTAACATTGATGTTGTAATAACGACAATCCTTAAAGAAGGAACTTTCAAGTTCAAAGTATGTGTATAAACTCTCTACAGAATGGAAATGAAAAAGATATATACCAACAGAAATACAACACACATCATACTTCTGTATAAATTTAGTTGAACAGATTTAAAATCTTTGTAAAGAGTTGAAGTTGTTCGCTCGGAGTTGAAATCTCCTCTTATACTGTAATTAAAGCTGTCAGATCATGTGAGGCAATTGCTTACTGAGTACATGTCAAGAAATTTGTTTTAAGGGACATGTAGTTTTTCGCGCCAGTTTAATATATCCATTTCTGTTTCTTTTGATTTTCATACATTTCATTATTATAATAATCTCTTTCAGATACATTAATAAATAATTGTTCTTCATCTTTCTGTTTTTTTTACTTCGCATACTATACTGAAGGTGTAACAATTACTAGGTGTAACAATTACTAGGCTGGGAGATGCTTGCGGGCAAACACTCGACCTCCACACAATTTATTACCCAAACTAATTTAGTGTATATTTGTCAATACATTAGGGAAAAAAAAAAGGAATAATAGAGTTATTCCTTTAAATCTACACAATTTTTACACCTAATATAATTTTGCGGTTGTGATTTTTTCAATTTTTTTTATAATCTTTTTACGGGTAAAAAATATATGGTGAAATGATGGTGTAGAAATGATGTAGACTTGAAGGAATTAACGGACCCAAGCATAGACTAGGGTGAACGCAGGTTCCTGCTTGAGAGAGTAATTACTCTCTAAAAAAAAAATTGTATATTCTTAAACATTGACTTTGATAGCTGTTAAGCATCATCATTTGTTTTTCTTAAGAGACAAATTTTAGGGTGGTCCAAATGTAAATTTTGACCACGTATCATCACTATATTCATTGGTAGACTTTTTTAGAAGTAGGACCTAATTTTATATCTTTAAATCTTATCGGAGAAGGCACACCAATTAGGATTTGGTCTATGACCAATCTAAAATTTGTGTTCTTCTGATATGTTTTATTGCGTTCTACGGTTCACGTAAAGAGGCTTTTATTCCACTTTGCTTATTATTTTTACGGGGAAAAGTCACAAAACAAAAAATTAATAAATGGCGCGGAAGACAAAAATAACATTTTAAATGATTATAAAAGATAAAAATCACAATTATTCTTGGCGTGTTAATGTTCTTTTGTGTTTACAATTATTCTTTATATTTACTTTATTAGCATTTATTCTTACTATGTATTCTTACATAATTATTTGTCTGATTAAATTACAGTGTTCTTCTATCTGGATTTTTTGATAATTTTGTTCTTCTGGACAAAAATCTATATTGTTTTATTATGTATTACATCGTCTCATATTATAATTAGTATTTCAACATAAAATTTTTCTAATATTTTTAGTTTTTTAACGATGCCAAGTAAACATTCATTATTTTGCAACTTCATCTTATCTTACCGATAATATAAAGAGAAAAATAGATGAGTTGTAGTGCCTTCAAGTACCTCGTGTTTTGATTAAATATTTTCAATAGTCACATATATGGTATAAAAATGTGTCATAAGGGAATTGGGTGCCCAAAGCATCCGGTAATTCCAAAAAAATATTGTATTTTATTTTATAAGTATTATACTAATGATAATAGTAGAATGATATTTCAGATTTTTATTATAAAAGAGTAAAAAAAAGATTTTATTATAAAAAAATCGATTAAAAAGCACTGCAAATATATTACGTACAACAACAACAAAATGTATATCTACTGATGATGCCTAAGGGGAAATTTGTTTGGAACATGGTCCGGTCCAGTTTTGTAGGACGGCCCCTTTGGAAGGCCGTTCACATGTTCTGTGAATGAGATTGGTTTGTCATTAAAAGATAAGAACAAAAGAAAATAAATACTAACATGCAGGACCCATGCATATGCTTTTTAATTTCTTCTTCTTCTTCTTCTTTTTTTAAAAAAAAAAAATATAAAAAAAAAAAGAAAAAAAAAATCTCATGAAAAAGACACAGCATCTGATTAATTACCCAATAGGCAAACAAGGCCAAGCTTGTATCAGAGTGGAAATAGCTTCTGTTGAAGCCACATGATGACCATGTTACTTTTGCTCCCCATTTTCTCTCTCTCTGCAGGTAAAACAACCTTGCAGCACCCTGCTTTATATGTTCATTAACCCTTTAATAAAGCGGAAGAAGGATGGTAAATCCATATATATATATGATATCTAACAATTTCCTAATAAAAGAGATCAACAAGGCTATATCAGTGATGCAACTTCTACACCACAAAGAGAGACTCATCATTGTAGTAGGGTTTTCTTTGTTTCTGGTGGCCATGTGGTACTATCCTTGAAAAGTTGATTAATTGCTAGATGTAGAAAATTCACAATAAATATTATATTGAAAATGTAACCGCCTTACATAGAATGAAACACATGTATTTAGGTACATGCCCTAGTAAGAATTACTGCTAGCCAACTTCAAGGCTCCAGGTGGGAGATCAGGGTTCGGCTCGGCTTAGAGGCGTAGTTTAGTTTAGGATATGTGTGTGCGTATTTTGTCATAAACAAAAATAAAACAAATGATTTTGACAACTTTGCATGAGTTATTTTGAAACGGAGGGAGTAGTTACTCAACGGTTTGTGAAATCATTACCTTAGTATAGTACTACCTCCGTCCCAAAATATAAGCTCATTTAACTTTTTAATTTTGTCACATAATATTGAATGAGAATAAGAAGACATAATGATCAAGATGCAAGGTGTTGGTTCATTGAGACACACATCAAACACCTTGGACTCACTAGTTGGTTGAAGAGTTAGTTAGTGAGATTGGAGGCTGTTATAACCGCTTTTCACACAATCAGCTCAAGGATCAACTGCTATATATACCTATCAATAGCTACAGATCAGCGTTAGTCCAAATATAGAACATTATGATGTAATTGCACTTCTAGATATACAATACACATTGTTCTTAATGTAAATATTTTTCTTCTTGTTTTGCATCAATGGAGATTTCAGTTTTCTTTAGTCTTTCTTCTTTCCAGTTTTAGTTTATGAATTCTACATGGTATCAGAGAATTCGAAGCTTGTTATAATCAGTTTTGCCCTTTATCTCTGATTTCTTCTCCAGGATGTTCTCTGTTTTTTTTTGGATTTCTGTACCTGTTCTTGGAGTTTTAGCCATGGATGCAGCTCAGAATCAAGTGATTTTGCCTAACAGTCCGCTGCATATTCATCCTAGTGAAAATCCTTCGCTAGTCTTGGTACATCCTCCTCTTAACAACAAGAATTTTCATCATTGGAGTTGGTCAATGAAGAGCCAACTGATTACTACGAACAAACTCGGTTTCATAGATGGTTCGTTGTTAAACAAGCGCTGCACTAATGATCCAAATTACAGGTATGGCAACAATGCATTTGTTAGTGCTTGGTTGGTAAATGTTGTGATTCCTTCAATCGCACAAAGTATCATGTTAAAACACACGACCGAGGATATTTGGTTGGATCTTGAATCCAGATTTTCAAGATTGGATGTTCTTAGAGTTTCGATTTGTTGGAAGAAGTGCATCTTTGTAAAGCAAGGTGAACTAGATGTCACTATCTATTTTACTCGAGTCAAGACACTATGGGATGAGATTGATTTTATGAGGCCTACACCGGTTAGTAAATGTGAACCTAGGTGTACTTGTGATGTACTTAAGATTTTCTTTGCTTATGCGAGAGACATAAAAGTGGTCGTGGAGTTCTTAAAAGGTTGAATCAGAAATATTCTCGAGCCATGACGACACATGGGCGATTGATGCGAACTTTGTGCTAGATCTCCACAATGTCTTTGCCATGGCTTTAAAACTTGAAGCACACAAAGGATTATGTTTTAACTCATTTTGCTCAGCTCAAGTTTTCTACAACATGTCTTTTAGTCGATCTGGTAATGGTCTTGCACAAAGATCAAAGAACAAAGCAGATACAAAGGCCCAATGCAAACTCGCATTAACAATTTCATGAAAGGAAGTTTTGGTCAAGATAAAAGAAGGTTCAATGTACTTTCTGTGGGTATACTGGCCATACTGTGGACAAGTGTTATAAGAAACACGGTTTTCCACTTTTAAGCCAAGAGGCGGGGTAAATATGGTAGAATCCACATCTGGTGGTGGTAGTGATAATACCATAAACTCTGGTTTTGAGGACCGATGCTAATCCTGTGCACTTTTGCATTAAATGATGAATCACATCACTTTGAATAAGGCACAGTACCTGCAACTCCTCAGGCTGTTGGACACCCAAAAACCAGATAGGTTTGATCATATGGCTAACCAGGCAACTGTATTGACTGCTAATTTTGCTCCCACTCCTGACACAACAGGTATGTCCAAGTCCACCATGTCTTGGATTATTGACTCAGGAGCCACCGATCATATTCTTAATAGTTCGGATGTCCTTGTTAATTCAAGGCCTATTAACCATATAAGAGTTGGCTTGCCTAATGGTTCTAATGTTACAGATTTCACATATAGGGCAAGTTTCATTATGTCTTTGGGTGATCTATATCGATGTTTTATGTATACGATTTTAAGTATCTCTTTGGCAAAGTTAAGCGCTAATAGTTTTTGTTCTTAACAAGTGTTTGATTAGGACAAGAGACACGGGAGTACGATTGGATCACTAGCAAGTCAAGAGGTTTATATGTCTTTGGATAGCCACGATACATGGTTTATGGTTGTTGATTGATGAGCGAAAAATTCACCCACTAAAAATACATTTATAAAGACTCATAAAACCGTGGGTAAACTAACTCTCTGGCTGGCAGAGTGATTGAGTCGATTGCTAGGATAGCTACTCTGAGTATTGAGGTCGTCCCAAGAGAAATGTGGTTGTGAGTACTAAAGCGAGCGTAAAACTTAGTCTAAAGCGATCCAAGTTTTAGGTGAAGTTTTTATACTAATGCAAAAAGTAAAGATTATTCTAACGAGATTAACTAGGTGATTAAAAGCATAGCGAGCCATGATCCAACAAAGTTATCTCTCCACAGGAAAAACTTGATAAGGAGTGTGTTTTATATCGATTCGGTTCATAAGATATTCACGGGTGTCAACTTTTTATTCTTGCGTTAAGATCCGAACATTCTCTCACTTAACCCCCACACTAGGTTTATTAACCCTCCTTTAGAGAGCTAACTCTTTAACATGGTTGACCGGAATAAAAGCCGTTGAAAAACCTCACTAAAACATAATTTTAACGTATCACTTAGGTTGCCAATCTAACGATTAAGACTATGGTTTAGTGATTTTAAAACATGTTTCGCACATCTCGTAAAAATAAGAATCTCACGACAGGCATAGTCCAGATCCGTCACTTAGATTATCAATCTAACAATCCGGACTATGATTAGTGATATCCATATCTCACATCTCACCGCAAAATACATTTATAAGCTCGATGTAACCGTGAACAAAGTTGTCAATTTTATTCAAAGTTATTAAAATGATCAAAACAAGTTTAAAACATGATTTTATCATACGAATGTTTAATTAAGCACAACACAACTCCATCTCGATCCCGAGGTTGATTTTACCCGTTTTCACATAATTCGGCTATGTTGAGTTTAACTACTCATATTAACTGAAAATAACAAAACGAAAGAAAGCAAAAGCGAAAAAAGATAACTATGAGATATATAGATATACGTATAGATATATATATAGATATAGATATATATAATATACGTATATATATATATATAAATTTATACTAATTGCATAAAATGAAATAAACATAAAAGAAAGAAGCGGAAATGAAATTATATTAAAAGCGATAACTAGTGGGTTATTACACCAACATTATAACGACATATATTACTACATATGTAATTTCAAAACATAATTAAAAGAAGGAAGAAGGAGAAGAAGAGGGGCAAATGGAACACTTGCTTTGATCCTCTGTATATATAGGCAAATATAAGGGAACCGGATCGATCCGAAATTGTGCCGGATCGATCCGAGCTCATCATCACTAATGATTACATAACATGCAGCACGTGCAATGAGAATTTTATATATAATTATATATTAAAAACACAAAATTCATATCTTGAGTTGTAGACCTCCAAAAATCATGATTCAAACGTCATTAGAAAGCTCTCGAAAAACTCTTCAACTTTCATGAAGGACACTTCTTCAGAAAACACCTTTTTGATGGGCCATTCCCATTACGTGTCGTTTGCGACATTTTCCTTAATACAAATCAATTAGCTACTTGACCACCATTTGAGTTGTAGAAGTCCGATTGACTTGATTCAAAATCCATTGGAAATCTTTCTTGAAGATATACAACTTTCATGAAGGATTCTTTTTCATAAAACGCCGTTTTGATGGCCATTCGTATGTCGTGTCGTTTTGAGTTTTTACTATTACGAATCGATTAGCCACTTGGTCATAACTTGAGTTGTAGACCTCCAATTAACATGATTCAAAATGCGTTGGAAAGCTCTATCAAAGATCTACAACTTTCATTAAGAAGTCATCCCCTGAAAATGCCTCTAAGCTGGGTCAAATCTCCGTCGAAAATATGTAACGATTCAAGATTTTAGGAAAACGACCCTTTTGAACTCGTAAGTTGTGGCACCTTCTTCTAACCTCTAAACACCTCTTTTAGGGCTCAAAACATGTCGTTCACGTAGAATCTTGGTCCACTTATGATTCTGCAATAAACCACCAAAATACCAAACGTAAATCCGACATGCGACACTCCGGGTTCTAAACCCGTACAAAACTAATAAAAACTTCTAAAAACACGATATTTTACATAATAGTTACTACTTATATATTTTTATGAAACTTAGGAATTAATGACTCGAAGCGATATAAAAATACTCGAAATGATATCAGAAACGGGTTGAAAAGTTATAAAAATAACGGTGAATTTTTCTGTTATCATTGATCACAAAGTTTCTGCTGTTGAAAGTAGAATAGATAGTAGTGATCTTTGGCATTATAGATTAGGACATCTTTCTCATAAAAGATTGACTGGTTTGCATCTTGTTTCTAGTTCTGATTCTGTGAACAATGTATGCCACATTTGTCATTTGGCAAAATAGAAAAAGAATTCTTTTCCTCTGAGTGTTTCTTCGGTTAATAGTGTCTTTGACTTGATTCATATTGATATATGGGGACCATATAGACATCAGACTGTTCATGCACAATCCTATTTTCTCACTATTGTTGATGATTACTCTAGATTCACTTGGTTATTCTTATTGAAATGCAAGTCAGAAGCTAGAGACCTAGTTAAATCTTTTTGCCAGTTTGTTTCTGTACAATTTGATAAACATATTAAAGTTTTAAGGACAGATAATGGCCATGAGTTTAACATGCCAGATTTTTATAAAGAAAAAGGCATTATACACCAAACATCTTGTGTTGATACTCCTCAACAAAATGGGATTGTTGAAAGGAAGCATCAACATATACTTAATGTGCTAGAGCCTTGAAATTTCAGTCTAATGTGCCTCTAAAATATTGGGGATATTACATGTTGTAACCCTCATCAATATGACACCTTCCCCAGTCATAAGTAATAAGATACCATTCCAACTGTTGTATGGTAAATAACCAGTTTATGGTGATTTAAAAGTGTTTGGTTGCCTTGTTTTTGCCTCCACTCCAACTCATAATAGATCAAAATTTGATCCTAGGGCCAAGGAATGTGTATATCTTGGTATACCACAATATACAAAAGGTCATATTCTGCTTGATAAGTCCACTAGGGACATCTTTGTTTCTAGGGATGTGAAATTTTATGAAACTATTTTTCCTTTACAAATTATAGACACGGGTACTTTCAGTAGCACTGTGCCCTTGCCAGTACCTTATGTATCTGGTATAGATATGTCCATATCTGCACCTGCTGATCATGAGGAAACTAAAAATCTTGATGCTGATATATGCCTGATCCTCCTGTATATGATCTTGATGTTCCACAACAACAAGTGCATCAACAACCACCAGTCAAGAGATCTACAAGAACCAGACATCAACCTTCATACTTGGCAGAATTTGTGCATCCCACAGAACAAGTCTACATACAATCAACAATGTCGGAGTTACCAACATTTATCCAATGGCTACAAAATTTCTATTTGTGAGATGCTATGCGAGAACCAAGGACTTACAACCAAGCCATCAAGCATGAATCTTTGGAAGGAGGCAATGCAAAAAGAGTTGGATGCCTTACAAGCCACAAATACATGGCAAGTTGTAGCTCTACCTCCTGGAAAAAGGACAATAGGCTGCAAATGGGTGTATAAAATCAAATACCATATAGATGGATCCATAGAGAGATACAAAGAAAGGCTAGTTGCTAAAGGCTATACACATACATATGGCATATATTATGAGGAGACTTTTTCACATGTTGCCAAAGTTACCACAATCAGAACACTGTTAGCTCTGGCTGCATCACAGAACTGGCATATTCACTAGATGGATGTAAACAATGCTTTTTCTGCATGGTGATCTTGATGAAGAGGTCTACAAGGATTTACCACTAGGGTTTCTGCGACATACCTAATCCAGGTTTGCAAACTCACAAAGTCCTTATATGGCCCCAAGCAGGCAAATGGGGCGGTGGAACACAAACCGACTTTGACCTTTAGTAGATATTGGTTTCCAATAGTCAAAACATTATAATAGTCATTTACTAGGGAGAAGGAGATACTTTCATAGCACTATTGGTCTATGTGGATGACATTATAGCTACAAGTGCATTTATGACACCAATCAATGAAGTCAAGCAATTACACACCAGATTCCAAATCAAGGACATTAGAGCATTAAGATATTTTCTAGGAGTTGAGGTAGCTAGAACAGATCAAGGCATTTATATTAACCAGAGGAAATATGCCCTTAATCTGTTAAAGAATATGGTTTTACAGAAGCAAAACCAGTTAACATACTCCTCAATTCTAAACAAAAGTTATCTGCAGGAGACTCTGAATTACTTTCTGACAACGCAGCATACAGAACATTAGTAGGAAAGCTCATATAGCTATCTTTTACAAGGCCAGTTATAGCATTTGCAGTACAACAATTAAGTCAGTATCTGTCAAAGCCTACTGTGAATCATATGCAAGCTGCACATAGGTTACTCAGGTACATCAAAAGGAATCCTGCTCAGGGGTTGCTCTTTCCTGTACACAACAAACTAGAATTGAAGGGGTACACAGATTCAGATTGGGCAGGCTGTGAAGACTCCAGAAAATCTATCTCTGGCAACATCATGTTCCTAGGGACAACCCTCATCTCATGGAAAGCAAAGAAACAAACAACAATAGCAAAAAGTTCATCAGAGGCAGAATACAGGGCAATGGCAAGTGCCACATGTGAATTACAATGGCTGGTTTATATCATGAAAGACTTACACATTCCAGTACCCTTACCAGTCCTACTATTTTGTGATAATACTCCAATACACATTGCTAAAAATCCTATCTTTCATGAAAGGACAAAGCACATTGAGTTGGACTGCCATATTACAAGAGATAAGGTGCAGTCAGGATTCTTAAAACTGGTGCCAGTCAGGACACACTTTCAATTAGCAGATATCCTTACAAAGGCACTAGATGCACCTCTATTCCATTACTTCCTAAGCAAAATAGGAACTCATTCCCTCTTTCTGCCATCTTCTCCACCTACATCTGTTCTGGATGAGAATACGAAGACATAATGATCAAAATGATCAAGCTTCATGATATTCAGCTTGAGGGGGGCTATTGGATGAGAATAAGAAGACATAATGATCAAGATGCAAGGTGTCGGTTCATTGAGACACACATCAAACACCTTGGACTCACTAGTTGGTTGAAGAGTTAATTAGTGAGATTGGAGGCTGTTATAACCGCTTTTCAAACAATCGGCTCAAGGATCAGCTGCTATATATACCTATCAATAGATACATATCAGTGTTAGTGAAAATATAGAGCATTACGATGTAATTTCATTCTAGATATACAATACACCTTCTTCTTCATGTAACCGTTTTTCTTCTAGTTTTGCATCAATGGAGATTTCAGTTTTCTTTAGTCTTTCTTCTTTCCAGTTTTAGTTTATGAATTCTACACATAATGTAAGTTAAGTTAAATAACCAATAAAGCATTTATTACATTTTTCTTATTTTACCCTTCATTTATTATATAAACATTCAGTTTTCACTACTTTACATTTATAACAATCAAAGATTATTTTAGTTTTTTTCCATCAAAATTAATGATAAATAACCAATTAAACCAACGTTCTTAATAAGTATGGATAAATCTATACGGACTACATTTTGGGACGAACGTAGTACTGTACTATCTAGCAATTAATCAAATTTAGGCGCCAAAAGCAAACATAATTAATGAATACCAAATGTGAAATATTTAAGGTGGGCATTATTGTCGGGATTAACTTTGATAATGTCCGAACAAATTTTATACTCCCTTCGTTCCACAATGACTGAGGTAGTTGTCAAAATAATTTGTTCCATTTTATGTGAGGCAATACATTTTCCAATACTACATTTATTGTGTTTTTACTTGATCTACCCCTATTTATTACACTATGAGATATAAAAAAGAAGGTCAAATTAATTATATACAAGGACATTCTAGTCATTCCATTGTAAAAGTTAATGCATTAACACACATCCTTAATATGCGTGATTTTGACAACTAGCTCAGATAAATTGGAACAGAGGGAGTAGAAGCAACATGATATAAATATCTTCTTGACTTTGATAATCGTGACAGAGCACCATGATATATACTCCTTATTTTCCAAAAATAAGCTGAAGCGATCTTAAAAGATTCGTTTTAAAATAAGCGAGGCGTAGTTATATTTCTAATATAGCATTTGTTGTGTTTTTCCTACATTTATTCTTATTTATTAAGGGGTGAGAAAATAAATATAACATTACATTAATCATAGACTAAAAGCTTTTTAGTCATTTGGGATTCAAGTTAAATTATTAACTCATATCTTTAATATGCGTGTTTTTGACAACCGCGTCAGTTATTTCGTAACGGATGGAGTATATATATATATATATATATATATATATATATATATATATATACACTCCATCAATTTCAAAATAACTGAGGTTCTTGCTAAAAAGTTTTGCAATACAAAATTTAATGCATTTTTCATTTTTTACTCATCTTTTTATTTATGCACTAGCATTATTTACCCCATTTTCCATAAGGATATTTTAGTTTTTATGTAATCAATGCCAAAACAATTAATTACTTTCTTAATCTGTATGCATGTTGCAACTGCCTCAGTTATTGTGGAACGGAAGGAATATATATATAGAAAAAACATGTATATTTTAAATATAAAAATAATTACTATTACAAAATTCAACCTGATGTGAAGTGTGAAATATCGTTAGTTACCGTAATAGTAAAAACAATAAACACAAGATGGTAGACGCAACCAAAAAATTTATTTTTGGGTGAGCTAGTTATTATCTATGTATGGTCGGATCGATGAGCTGTATTAAGATAACTGACTATACATGTTGGATATAATTATATAGGTTTTTTGGCGTACCACCCGCATGGGTAGCTCAATTGGTTTTCGGGTGGCAGATTGCACCAAGAAACGCATGATCAAATCCCGACAACCGTAGTGTGAGAGTTAGCTCGGAATTCGGGGTGATTCATTGTGGCCTTTGGATCTGATCCACCCACCCCAAGAGGCCCCCGAGTCATCATAATTAACCTTCTCACCATTTTGTCGGGTCGGGATAGAGGACCCTATGGACGAGGAATGTCACCTTTTTGCACCAAGGTTTTTTGTTGTACCAAAATTAATAATTCTTAGTCACCCTAAGCCCCTAAGTATTTAGCTATCTTGGGCAGTTGGGCAACAAGTGTGACTGCATTGTCAAGAAAACTATAAATTGAAAGAATACAGAGAGAGATGGCAAAAAAATAAAGAGCAACAAATATTGTTAAATCGTTTGCAACAATTCATCGGTCATATATCTTTTATCAACCACTCTAAAAAAAACCCAATGAGATATTACTCCAGTAATAATCATTGTAGCTAATTAATCCAAAGTTTATGAGTTCGAATCCTAGTGAGAATAAAAATGTGTGCAATTCCTCGTTTCATATCATTTTGTCGACGATCCTTCTCAGGGTGAAGCACTCGTCGGTGAGGTGCCCGTGATCTTCATGAAAATCGCAGTACATTGTTTCATCTCTCGAACTGGGATCGGACCTTATAGGTCTCGGCCGCTCCACCCTATCTTTAATCTCGAATAGTATTTCAGATAGACTCGCATTGATGGGGATGAAGTCGGACTCGTCAAACTTGAATGGTTTCTTGACCTCCTTATCCCGATTTTTTCCTCTCTTTCGATCGTCTTTTCGATCCTGCTTGGGTTCCTCCCTGCTTTCCTCCCTCGAATGTGCGGATTCATTCGATTTTTTCCTTTCCGGAGGATGAGGAATCGCTTGTCGGCCGAAGATCCGGGCTTGATTGAGAAGGTCGCGTAAATTCGAGGGGGGATTCATGGCGAAGTGTGTTTTCATCGCCCCTTTGGCGATACCGTTTAGAAAACCCCTCTGAACCTCATTCTCGGTGTAGATTTTTGTCTACTCGTACACTTTGTGAATCGGTCATAGTAGCTTTTGCAAAATTCTCCATCTCCTTGTCGTATTTCATATAGGTCCTCAATGGTTTTCTTGGGTCGCTCTCTTTGTTTCAAATTCCTTTAGAAATTTTGCTCGGCTCCTCCCAATTTTTAATGGAGCAGCGGGATAAGCTCCGAGAGTGGCGCGGCTCGATCCTGCATGCTTCCCACGAACGCTACACACCATACCGACTTGTTTGATGTGGCCAGGAGTGTTCGACTCTGGAAAGCGGCTATCCATTCCAGTGGGCACGTGGTTCCCTTGTAGTAGACGTACTGTGAATACTGTACGCCCTTAGAGGTTAATGGTTCCAGTATTTCGCTCGTGAGAACGTCAATTCCTTGGGTCGGTTCGGATTTCCCATCTGGTTTGGCTTTTTTCAGCTCTGAGATTTCTTTTTCCATTTTTTCCATTCTGTCGTCCCCTGTTGGGGCGACGCTCCTAACAGACATCATTTTTCTTTTGATAACGTCGTCTGAGTCCACGTAGTACACCGACTCCATGTCTTGCTCTGCTCTTTTCCTATCTATGATGAGCCGTGCATCGCGAGGATCCCTGTCCTCATAAGCGGTGCGGCGTTCTTCTCAGATGGTGAGGGGCCTAACCATTGATGCACAGCTTTTTTCTCAAGGCGGCCTAACCGTACTAGAACCGCATTTTCTCGCCGCTTTTCTCAGGCATAAGTTTTCATTTTTGCCCCGCTGACGAATACTCGCTCCTTTCCACCTCTTCCCCCGCTGGCCCGAGTGCGGGAGCCGGATGCCCTCTTGGAGGGGCTGCTTCCTTGGGCTCAGGTGGAAGGGGGATTTGTTCCTCGATGGTTATGAGGGGTAAGTTACATGCGGCCAGACGTAGGTTCGCCGCATACATTTGTTTCGCGTATTCTGCATATGCTATAGCGCGATTTACTGTTGAGACCACGCCCCGGGTCTCCTCTGCCCTTTGGGTTTTTTCTCTGAGAGGCTCTTTATCCCTGCGTTATTTTGAGGTCCCCGCCATGTTTTTCCCACATGTTGGCGCGAAACGAACAGAGGCCGAGTTCCCCGTGTCATTCCCAGAATTGGACTTTCTCCGGTTTATTATATTTCTGGCATCAGTCCCTGCTTGCGTGTTGTCCCATTTTGCGGTGGGGTTTTCCAAGGCGGGGTCTGCTCCATTATGGCGGTGAGGATCCCTTGCAGATCCCTTCCCTGGAGTAGGTGGAACGTGGACTTTCTCTTTGGTCCCTGCCATCTGTCAAATTCTGATTGGGTGCTTGTGCGAAAAGTCAAATAGTACCCTGACTCCCAACTGCTCTGATATTCACCAACCCTGTACTGTCTGATGATTACTTGGGTGGCATGTCGGGGATATTTGATGACAACGAAATATCTGGTGGATTTATCGCCGGAGCCGGTGTACGAATGTTGGAATTCGGGGAACAACTACGATTTCTCAAGCGTGAAGTCCTAAAAATTCCAATATCCTACAATGCAGTATACAAATCCTTATCCTAGCGTGCTATGCGGGGACTTAGGCAAACATGCAATGACTACTAAGACAACGTTCCATTAACAGTCTAAGTAACGAGTGTGATTTCGGCCATCCTTCTTAACGTGTAAATGTCGAGTGTTTCAGTTTCTTAAGAGCACAATCAACAGCTTCACGTGCGTCTAACTTTACCCGTGATTGAGTAACTATCAGGGACTTAAAATGAAAGCTCTGAAGCGCAGTTTCCGAAAAGAAAACATACGATGCCAACTCCAGCAAACTTCTTTATACAGAAATCACGATGAAGGTGATGATTCAAACGCAAACTCGTGATTCTGAATAGGAAGCCGAAGAGGTTACCTTGTTGTGATGTTACTTTGATGCTGAGTTGAGGATGTTAATGCAGCTGTGCGGGGACCGGAAGCTTTTTCATGAAGAGCGTTGAGGGTGACCTGGAGAAGAAGAGTTTTTCCCGTGGTTTCCGTGAGTCTTGTAGATCGTAGACGAGCTGTATGCCGGAGGTGGGCTAAGAACCTCTTTTCCCGGTAACGGAGCCAACTGATAATGTCGAAATTATCTCAAGTGTTCAGCGGTGGTGTAATGATGGATATCGGGCTGTTTTGGTGGTGTCAGTCGTGGTGGCTCACGGTGGAGCTATGTATGCAAGTGGTGGTGCTATACAGATAAACGTAGAATGAGAGAATTTGGCTTTGCCTTTTCTTTTTATTGAAAGATCTGAACTGTCCCCTTAGAGAGGTTACATATGGTCCTATTTATAGGGAAGTTGTTACATAACGCAAGGTAATTACGATAATGTACATAAAAGGTGCGGCCAAATAGCGCATGTTCGATCCGCCGACGAAACGGGACGGCTCCGGACTTGGGGTTTGTAGCCCTTACCTATGGATTGTCCTGGTGGTGGCCGACCCTCTTATTCCGGGGACGCGCAGACGGCCTCATGAGGATCCGATAGGCGCAACGGTGATAGGGGCGGCGGGTCCGACCCAGAAGTAGGGATCTCCCTATCACCTAAGAGGAGAGATGTGTTATTAGTGAGTTGGAACACCTTCATTCTGTAAATGAGGAGTATTGGAGGTAGAGATGTAGGGCTGATTGTCCTTGGTGCATCGACCACAACACGACTTACTTTCATCATAAAGCTTCATCTAAGCAGGAAAGAAATCACATTCAATCGATTACTGCTACTGAAGAATCCTTATCTATGTCTGAAGAGGATATTGAGCAAATTTTCGTTCATATTTCTCAGATATTTTTCATAGTCACCAAGGGGATGAGGTTTCTCTATAGGTCTTGGATTATGCACAGCTGACGGCAGACATGAGCGACTCTAGGAATTTAATGATACCGATCGGAAATTTGTCATATTTTACAATTACCAAGCTTAATTTTATATACAATTCAATACGGGTCAATAGGGATCAATATATAAAAAGAAGGGGTCGGTACACATATATAATGTATATCTTAAAAAAAATTCCACTGTAATATTTTTTTTACCGGGTCGGGTGACCCATTTGTGTATGTGTGTAGCCGCCCCTGACGGCAGGGGACATTGCCACCGATGGCATATACTGAGACAGAGGTTGTCACTATTCTAAAGCAATTACCCGGTAAGAAGTCACCGCGACCGGATGGTATGCAGGTTAATTTCCTTCAGAAATGTTGGGGGTACTATTGGCCCTTCTATTCTCCCGCTGGTCCTGGGGTTTTTGAATGGGGACTTGGGTATCTCGGCCATGAATGAGGCTTTTGTTATGCTTATTCCAAAAGTCAAGCGACCGAATACTGCGGCGGATTTGTGGCCTATTAGTTTGTGCAATTCGGTGTACAAGTTAATATACAAGGTGGTGGTTTAAGCCAGTTATTCATTTGTGGCCTATTAGTTTGTGCAATTTGTTTATCTTAGGAAATGAAAGTGCTTTTTATCTCAGGACGTCTCACTACGGATAATGCTATTACTGCTTTTGAGGTTTTCCATTCGCTCAATATGGTTTGTAGGGGTGTACAGACACGCGGCTCTCAAGTTGGATATGGCCAAAGTATTTGATAGGGTTGAGTGAAGGTATGTAGCGGCGGTTATATAGGCTATGCTTTTTCCTCCCCGATTCACAACTCTGATTATGAAGATGGTATCGTCAGCTTCTTTTTGTGTAAAAAGCCTTCACGGAATGTTATCCGGATGTATGGCATTCGATAGGGGGACCCGCTATCGCTCTTTCTCTTTATTCTTTGCGCATAGGATCTCACAGCCCTCATTAGTAGAGCTGTAGTGGACAGGACCCTACATGATGTTGGTATTGATAGGCAGACCGTAGTTCGGGTATCCTATATTGTCTTTGATGATGATAGTTTGTTGTTCTTTCATGCTACCCATCAAAGGCTTAGGTTGTCCATGATATTTTCGATCGGTATGAGATCGTGTCTAGCTTGATGATATTAATCGACACAATTCTTCCTTATATTTCGATCGTGGTATTGTAGATGCGGATAGGGATTATGTCTTGGCCACTTTGAACGTACTTTCGTGGATTGGGACATGAAAATACCTTGAAATTTTGCCATTCATGATAGGGAGGTCCAAGAGACAAATCTTTATGTTCGAAGGATAAGGTGAGGAGGAAACTCACTGGTGGAAGGAGATTTTTTTATCCACGATAGGTAATTAAAAATGTTATAATCATGAGCGTCCTTGAGCGATTCCTACATATATCGTGCAATGTTTTTCTCTGCCCGGCACTTTTATAGATGCAAATAGAGGCTATGATCTGACGGTTCTTTTAAAGAGGTTTCATAGGCAAATATGAGGATTCATTGGACTAAGTGGGACATATGCACTATGCCCAAGGACTTGGGGTGCTTGGGATTCGAGATCTAGCCGCTTTAATCAAGCATTGCTTGCTAAGCAGGTGTGACGAATCTTGAAATGTCTGAAGGCTTTGGTAAGTCGGGTTCTAATGGAAAATTATTTCCCCCATACGAACATCCTGGATGCTTGAGTGAGAACTATGCCATCTTTTATTTGGAGAAGTTTGCAGGCGGGCGCAGATCTATTGGTAAATGGCCTTCGGTGGTGGGTGGGTGGTGGCTCATTAATTTGAGACTATTCAGACGCATGGATTCTATTTGAGCCTTACTTTCGTGTGTTATTTCGCAGACTAGATCCGGGAGTCAAAGTAGAGTCCTTTTTTTCTCCGCACACCCGTGTATGGGATCGTGACCTTATATGTAGCTTTTTCTACCCGTATGAGGCTCAGGCTATTCTGGGTATCCCCTTACTTGAGGGGACAACATGGTGACTATATCATTTGGCATTATGACAGGCATGGTCTTTATTCTGTTAAGTCTGGATATCGATTAGTTGCTCAGTCTCGGCATGCGGTGCTTTCTACACGTTCCCCTTCAACGTCTAGTATCCCGGAAGGCGTGGTATGGCGTTGTGAGCCCTACCGGTTCGCCACGTATTCGAGATTTCCTTTGGCGTTGTCTCCATGGTTTCACTTGCTACTGGACCAATCAACGCTACAATGTGGTGTTGGTAATGGGAAATGTGGTTGTTGTGGGTATGGTTCTGAGTCCTCTCGCGCATTTCTACTTGAGTGCTTGATACCGTGTGTGATTTAGGGTAATTTTCAGGATAGCAAGATTGACCAGGCGATGTGCAGGTAGCGTTGGGGACTTCATCCGGTATATTTTAGAGGTATGTGATGCATCGCGTGCTGCCACTATTTTTACTATCCTATGGTATGTATGGAAAGCTCGTTGTGTGTGGATCTTTGAGAGATTCCGGTGAGGTGGCGCAGATATTTGTCACGGCTAGTTGGAATGCTCACGATTACACTATGGCTTCGATAACATTTGCGAGTGAGGGTCTGCTTTGGCCGGAAGGTCAAGGTAAATGTGGACGCAGCCTCTCTGACGCCTCACATGGTCTGGGGGTCATTTTTCGAGACCATGGCGGACGTGTGTTGAAAGCTTTTTCTTGTCGTTCTGATGGTGTTTTTGACATATCCTTGCTTGAGTTGTGTGCAATCAAGTTGAGGATCACCTTGGAGATTTCCTCAAGGTACGAGGTCATAATCGTATAGTCGGATTCTCAGGCTTTGATTAAGAGTCTTATAGCAACAGAGGTGGACCTTTCGTCCTTTGGTTGCGTTGTTGCTGGTAGTCGTGCTCTAACTATGTCTTTGTCGTCGTGTTCTTTTTCTTTTGTTAACCGTAGGGGCAATTATCCAGCGCATTTTCTTTCAAAAGAGGGTATGTCGGTTGTTGGTCTTGTTGATTGGGGTTGTTCTCCCCCTGCTAGAGGAGTTAACGATTGTTCGTCTCATTTGATTAAGTAAACTTTTTGGAAAATTGGGATAGGACACAATCTGAAATATTATTAAGCAACAGAGACAACTACATATTTTTATAGGGAGAAGGACAATCGCATAATTTTTATAGCGAGAATGACAAACAGTGAATCCGAAAATCGGTGAATCTCCTAGTGAATCCCAAATCGGTGAATTTCGATAGTGAATTTTGACAAATGAATCCGAAAATCGGTGAATCCCGACAATGAATTTTAAAAATTAGTGAATTTCGATGTTGAATTTCGGGTGATGAATTTAAATAATGAATTTGAACACAAGTGAATTTCGATAGTGGATAAATAGTTTTGTTCTTTATGCAAAAGTTTCAAAAGACTGTCCTTCTACTTAATTGATGAAATATTTTTGTCCTTCTCCCTCATTCCCCCTAAACTTTTTTACAACAAAAAAATAGATGATTAGGAAAAATGACTCTGTATGAAAGATTTCTAAGTAAATTGATGACATGATAAGATTTATAGAGAGAATGACAAGTTCTACGGGATTTACATTATGACAAAAAAATCATCGATGCTTATGCTGCTATTGTTTATTTTATTTTTTATTTTTTTCCCTCATTTTTAAACTCTCATATTTTTTTATATAGATCTCGAAACGTGATGAAAATTTCACTCAATTTTCTTTTATTTTTTCAAGCTCTTCATTTTGAGATTTGATTCGATATCATTACATTATTTTTTGTGAGGTTTCTGTCGAAATTAATTGGTTGAATTTCACTAAATAATCTAAAAATCGGTGATTTTTATAGTGAATTTCATCAGTGGGTTATCATAAATTACATCGAATATGGAGAACGTTGTCTCGAAATAAATAGCACGAAAGAACAAAAAAAAATTGGTGAAAGTTTATAAATTTTGAAGTTATAGAATGAAAGATACAAATACTTAAAAATAGAGGATGAGAGAGAATGTGTGTTATGTTTTTTTTTTTTTCTAGAATATGCAACAAATATTTTCTTATAATAATTTTGTATTTTATGCAAAAAAAATTTAAAAGTGAAAACTAGATTTGAACAGTTGAACCCATAACCCATTGTATTTTTTTATTTTACCGACAAAATTTGTGCTCATAATATTCTTATGAAAGACGGGTTTTCTCGCTTCCAAGATATCTTGTCTTTACCTGTAATTTTTAAAGTGCTAACGCTAATTGTGGTTTTTCCAATATATGCGGGTTCCTTAATTTTATTTTTTCCACATAAGGGAAATAGGATCATTCGTTGGTATATATTTGTTATCTTATTCTTCTTCTTTTTTTATGCTTTTCCATAAAAAAAAAAAATCCATCTCGATTTTAATTTCGGCCTCCACCCTTGAATATATATAATCAATAACTCCGTCCTTAGGACATCACCCAGTGATAAAGGGTTTGGAGGCTTTTAAAAGCAAATTTGACTTGAAACATGAAGATTATGCTCGAACCTCGTAGAGAGACGACTTCTTTCAGTTGTTTGGTATAATAGCAAATCCATCACTCTGAAATATTATGTTACCTGATTAATATCTCCACTAATCATATGGAATCAATAACTCCTTTGACATGATGTGAAGGTTAATTTGAGAATGAAAGCTTAATAGCCCTCTCATCCCCGGGCCCCGGGCGGACCACAATACAGCTCATAAAGGATAAATTCTTGAGGGCAAACCACATGATGAAGAGTACTTACGGACGGACGTACTATAGCCATGCAAAAATAATATGCTTTCATGTACTGCACATCCCAATTGACAACATCTACATGTTGTATATATATATTTGGGGAAGGATGACGGGGGCACAGAATTAGTCCCCCGACTTTGTGCACAGATTTCATTGGAGCCACACATTTAGAGTTAAAAGAAATAAATATAAAATGCAATAAATTTCTGCACCACAAAAAGTTTTACTCGGTGGATGTGTTGTGCAATTTTTCTGTGTATTAATCATTTTCCTATATTTGGGTCCTTCTTCTTTAACTAAGCCCCACACTAGGGAACAACCTTACATGCAATGGGTCCTTAGCCACGTTGTAGAATTTACTCAGGTGGGTCTCCTCCGACTCCTACAACAACATAAAGCATTATGTTTTGAAAGTTCATTTGTTATATATGTGAGCTCCACATTTGACATATATCATATGACATATGTTATGTAGTGTTCAATCACATGTAGCTCATTTCTCTTTCGGTGTGTTTGTGCTGTCAATTTTGTGTTTACTTTCGAGCTTTATATATTAAGTTATACATAATGTTTACCATCATGTACATATAGAAATACGTACATAGATACATATCCTGAGTAAAAAATTAAGACACATAAGCTATAAGTAGTTATAATAAAGAGATTTGATTTTAATTACCTCTAATATTACGATCCATGATGTCCCAACTTGCGTTTAAACTTCTCGAAGCAAGGGATCATCCGTAACACCCTCCATAGACAGTTTGTATACGGGTATAATTAACCATTACCTATGAATAATCCTCCTTAATTAGCGGTCAGATAACGGAGCAAAGCATCGTCCGTAAAACATCTCCATAACATTTTATCCACAAACTATCATTAGCTCACTAATGATCGATATCCCTTTGATCATATTCAAGGTGTGCACAATCGCCGGATTAACAACAGAGGGATCCGTCTATCTACTTCCTCCTACGAGGAAGGAGTGAACTCCATCTTTGTGACTTACATTCTCGACTACCGACCTCTAAGTGATGCCAAAATGACCGGGATTAAGGAAGGCATTACTTAGTCAACTGTACCGCCAAATCAAACGCCATCCTGAAAAGACATGAGTCAATAATCACATCAGAATTAGGATTCAATTCATAAATGGTCATCTAATTATTCAATTTGAATTTCTCGTTTCTGACTTAATTAGTATGGGATCATCAGAGCGAATCGGTCCAGTCCTTTGCATATGAACCGTTTCACGTATAAGTGCAGCTACTAAGGTGTCTAACACTGATGGCCCGGATCAGGTGGTCGCACCCTAAGTGTTCTGAGGCACTAATTGTGGTTTCCCAAACTCCAGTCAATTATGAATTATAGTCGGTTCAACACGGATTCAATGTTTAAAGAAGTACTATATCATAAACTCAACTCTCTCGTACATATATAACTCTTATACACTTAGTTATATGGTAACATAACGAACCCCTAAGATTTTCTTGCAATGTCATCTATAACTATACTATTGATCAAATAAAATATTATTAAGAAAACATTACTTTTATTTTATTTAAAACAATACATTATTGTCTTTTCAGACACTGCTCTAAACAGTAAGATATACAATATGAAGAAACTGTGGAAGGTAGAATGAGTGGGTAAGGTTGATATGTATAAGTGGGAAGGGGTGGGAGAAGTAAATGTGGAACGGGGTGGGTAGGGTATATAAGTGAGGATGAGGAAGAAGTAAGGTAAGGGTGGGTAAGGTATGTGGGTAAAGGTGGCAGGTGTAAATGGGATAGGGCGGGGCAGAGGTGAGGGTAAAGTTTGGGTATGGATAAGATAAGTGGGCAAGGGTAGGCAAGGGGAAGGGGAAGGGTAGGTAAGGTGGGAGAGGATAGAGGGTCATGGTAAGGTGGGCGGGATCGAGTAAAGGCAATGGTATTTTGTATCCTAATATGTGTAATATTATTCATAATTTTATTACATCGCATACCAAATGTTGTAATATACTACCTCCGTCCTAAAATATAAGTCCGTTTAGCCTTTTCACACTTATTAAGAAAGTTAGTTAAATTTGTTATGTGTAATAAATTTAGATTAACAAGACTAAAATGACCTTGCATTGGTATTAATGCAAAGTAGTAAAAAGTAGTTGAGTATATAATAAATGAGGGATAGAATGAGAAAAAATGTAATAAATGCTTATTGGTTTTAAATGAACTTACGTTTTGGAAAAAACCGAAAAATTAAATAAACTTATATTTTGAGGCGGATATAAGCAATGCTTATATTAATGGTCATTCTATTACATTTCATTCATACATTACAATAATCAAAACTAATGACAAATAAGTTTTTCCCACCCCAGGTTTTGATTTAGGGGTTTAAGGAGACTAGGTGGATACATTGATGAACTTCTCGGAGTGAGGTGGCCAGGGCTGGCAAAAACTCGTATTTTTCTTCTCATTAAAAAAAAAAAAAAAAAAAAAAATGACAAATAATAAATTTAACTAACTTTCTTAATATGTGTGAAAACTCAAATGGACTACGTTTTGGGACGGAGTAGTAATCTACATCCGTCCCACAAAAGTCCCATAACGGAAAAATGAATTGTCATAAAAAGTGTCATTTAAATTTCCAATACATCATTAAATACATTTTTTCCAATCATACCCCTATTTTAACATTTAATTTTCCATAATCCTTTCATATTCCAAAACAAGCATTTATGATTAGTTAAGGGTATATTTGTCTATTCATTCTTAAAATACAACACATTAATTATTTCCTTAATCTCCGTGTCCAACAAAAAGTGGACACTTTTTATGGGACGGAGGTAGTATTTACTTTCATATAAGCATAGGAAGTTGAGCAACAAAACCTTTTGCAGAAAACTCAAGAGTGTAGCAACCATATGTATGGTGTTATACAACAAATGAATAAAATACGTTCAGAGGGGTCAGCTAGTTAATAATGGCAAATTTCATGCTTCTTTGCATGAACTTTTGAACAAAATTTAGGGAGAGAGAAGGGGGAGGGGCTAAGGTTATAGATCATATACTTTGTTTCATATTAGCACGAGTTTATTAACACGCGCCAAAACCCATATATATAACTAAAGTTAAGCAGACAGTACAGGCGACGTTTCCACAACCTCCTGCGCTTGCAAACTCTCGTAATACTGAACCAAGACTTTCCATCCCCCTGGACACATGAAACCATCCGGAGGATTCTCCCCGGTACTTGCATACGTCCGCATCTACAATAAAAACAAAATATTACCAACTAAGTCCTTAGGAGATTGTAAACAGATACAGCAGTCTTCATTCACACTGAATTCCTTGTGAAAAATGAATAAATTGAAAGTAATATACAGTAGTCAAGTACAGGCTCTGTCTGAGATTTTGCAAGAACGAATGTGAAAAAAAGATCAAGATCCTCTTTTAGGAATTTTTGTGATGAAACAAAGCAAACAGCAAGAATCTGACATCTTTGACAGAACAACTACATTTCAACTAAAAGAGTTTGATTCACAAAGTTTTTGTTCCACATAGAACGAGGGAAAAGAAGTCCAAAAAAGTTTAAATCTTTGCCATTAACACATTGTTTGTAGTAAAGAAATCTAGCATGCCCTGCTTCTTTAGTCATTATTTGCCTATAATTACTTGGTAACTTAAGAAAGGCAGATAGCAAGCAACTACCTTTGTCCCAGAGATGAAAAGAAAATCCTTTGCACGTGAAGGATCAAAAAATGCCATTCTTTTTTCAACAGTATCATAGGCTGCCACCTGAAATTAAGTAAAGATTAATATGATAGCAAAAACATGTGTGTGTGGGTGGGTGTGTGTGTGTGGGGGAGGGGGGCGGTCATGTCAAATATACAAGGAAACCAAGCAAAACACAGTTATATAATTCCAACATTTGTAAAAGAAGGGTAACTATTAACTACTACTGACAACAAGAGGAAGGCCAATAGAACAAGGATAGGAAGTAATCAATATTATGACGGATTAGTCCCAAATCTTTTGACTTTGTCCCAGATTCGTCCCCAAAGTTTTAGTTTTGTCAAATGACCCCTAAAACCTATAAAACTTTAGCCCCCTAATAAGAACTGGCTTAACACATTTAACACGAAATTTGACAATTTTGATCATCTGTAGGGACTGAAATTATTGATGTTAAAAAGCATTGGAAATTTTTTAACGATTAAAGATTAACTTAAGAAAATGCCAAAGGCAGTGGAAATAAAACAATACTTCCCCAAATCAAAATGTTATCCAATATTCCCTTTTTCTATGAATAAGGAAGCACATTTGACACTTAGCATGCACGAGTCGTGAAGGCCAACGGCATGTGGAAGAGAATCTAAAAGGTGCGACAAGTGATGATCTGGTCTATATAAAGCATAAGACCGGGGATATGTATACATACATAATAAATACAAGCATTCATGCATACAGAGGCAGAATAAAGTGTGTTATAGAGGGTCCATGGACCTCCTCCCCCCCCCCCCCACCCTAAAAAAATACAACAAATTACTCTAAAAAAGTGTGCACCCCTACAAAAATATTACCTTAGAAAACACAATCATGCACCCACTGAATTTCTTTCTAGATCAGCCACTACATGCATACATATACATCTACACAGCAATAGACAAATATTTATATTATGAATGCATTCATGATTCGTATGTATATGTATGTGCATATATAGAGATATATATATATCTAGACATATATTTCGGGGCGCATGGTAGGGAAAAGAGGAATCAAAGGAATAGAAAGCAAGCAACCAATGATCTAGTATATAACGATTAAGATTGCTAAATATACAAATAATCTTGGGTGCAAAAGTCTAAGTGGACAAAGTTAAAAAATTATCATATCTTAAAGGCCATACCTTGAAAGGCAAAATGTTGAGTTTTTCCAAACCAGGAGCCATGCTCAATACTTTCTTCCCATGATCCGGATCATACAAATCCCTTTTTTCTGTCGGATGGCCCATACCAGCTGGATCACGGCCCACAATGTAGAAATTTGCACCGGCATTTATCCGTGCCTTTGCATGCCATTGTACTTCAGTTGGTCCAGCATAATGCATAGGTGACGGAAATATGGCCACTATAGTTGTTTTAGGATCAAGGACTCCATCCTCTAGAACCTGTGATATAGTGATAACATATGTTTAGTGTGAAGTATGGAAATTCCATGCAGAGCTTTATTTAACTTCAATGATAAGAAAGCAATAATAACCTTGCTATGCTGCTCCATTCGAACATCCAATGGCACATCATCGACCTTGGTGAATCCCCCCAAAGGGTGAAGAAGGAGAATTGGATTTTTATAGCCCATCTCCAACAGTCGGTGCCTTGTATCATTCATCAATAGAGCATGGCCATTGTGCACAGGATTCCTCAGTTGAAAAGCAAAAACAGCATCGGCCTGACGAAGATCAAATTCTTGTCTCAATTGCTTTGGGGACAGCCTGTAATGATCAAGACCATCATTGTATTTGATAGGCTTTAGCACTTCCAGATCTCCACCAATGAGCCAATTTCCGCCTGGAGTAATTACTTCTTCCACATATGGTAATCCTGGTGCAGTACACCCCCATGTTCTGGCAATCCTCTCTTCTTTGTTGTGCTTGTAAATTTCAACACTGTGAGAAAAGGAAAAGTAGTTTTAGAGTACATTCTGACATCATCAAATGAAAATTCGCTATTCTATAATAGCTTAAACTTATTGATGGGATGGTAATTTATCGTCTTATCAGAGTAGAGTAGATCTTGGGTTCCAATCCTGCAGCCCCATTTTCCAGAAAAATCACTTTTGCTACTGTCTATTAGCTACTGCTAAGAACATCGTTGTTACCACCTGAGGGAGCAAGTTACATTGTATATATGATAAATAGATCTTCTCCTAACAGCTAAGTTCCAGATGAGATGGTGATTTTCATTTTCCAGTATCAAATCATACAAGACTACACAAGTTACATGTGTAAAAATTGAGACATGCATTTCGTCCATAAAAGGTGGGAAATTGATACAGAAACTTTTATGCAGATTACAGAAGCAACGCGGTAAAGTCAGTCTCCTGCTACTTAAGCCTATACAACAAAACATAACCTGAGATGGCACCATGCTTGCAACAAAAATGTATAAGATATGCAATGATCGGTTAAACTGAAAGTTATAGCAGCGTCTACTGATGACATGGCCATTTACTGAAGCAAAACCTTTAAACGTACTTTTACATTATCATATTCATGACGGCCTACACTAAAAGGAGGGGGAGATTGTAATTTGTAAGAAGATGTAGAAGGGAACTTTTCAAAAAGATACAACATACTACACATTGGAGAGGAAAGCAATGGTGTAACAATGTCAGAGTTACCTTACACCCAACTCCACCATGTAATAATAAGCGCAAGTATTTTTGTTTTAAATGGGAGTTCATGACAAAGTTATGGTCTTCCTGAAATTGTCAGTAACCTGATTCAATCACCAATCATAATATGAAACGACTACTACTAGTGACCATTAAGTTTAACAAGATTTATGCATCTGAAAAGGGGTGCAACTCTCAACTCCTTCTCTAGTTCTTTTGTTACCAAACTTCCATATGAAATAGACAAATTTAGATCAATCAACTTCTGAAGCATGGTTTTAATAAAAGCATTTACTCCATTAACTTACTAAGACTTCAAAACCAGCAGATTATGTAAAGCTTTGGTCACTTTTGTGAAATAGCAAATCATCAAGCACGTGTACTAACAAATTACAAAAATACAAATGCGATCACACTCTCAAAACGGATTGAAAATTAGAAAAACAAGGAGGTTAATGAGTCAATCCGGGGCTGAAGTAGTAATCAGTAATCTTAAACACAGCAGATGAAGTGCCAATTATTAGATACATAATTCTACCATTTGGTATACATATTCTTAATCTTCTGTTCAGTCTTAACAGATTAAAACGGTTGCACACATTTCTTGATATATCAATTCATGGCATTGACATGCAAACCATCATATGACACCAGGCCACCAATCGAACCACATAATAATAAGGAGCAAATGATGACATCACAAGCATGAAATATTATTCAGTAAAATAATCGATGAAAATCATATAAAAAACAATGAAGCTAATACCATTAAAATTTTCATTTAACAAACATTTAACAAATGCTAACCTTCTAAGAATGCCAACCAAATCATCGTCAGGACCCACCAATGCAACATCAGTGGATGCCCCAATTTTGCCCTTAACCTCATCATCAATGGACAACACAATGGGAAGCGACATATTAACTAGAGACCCATCTTTCAATCTCAAAGAATTGAAATGCAAACTCTGCAAATACTCGTTTTCTCTCATGAAGCCCCTAAGTGGGCTGGCCCAACCTTCACTAAGCACATGAACCCACTCAAGATCAATTTTTTTCAGCTTAATTGCCGGCATTGATTTCGCCTCTGAAATCTTCTCAGCCCTCTGATTCTCTTTCACCACAAGATCCACCAATGAGCCCCCATCTGGGTCGATCAAAGAGCTCTTGATCGTGAAGGGCCCTTTTGCAGAGGATTGTAAAGATGTCATCTTTTTATAGGAAAACACTAAGGAGGATAATTTATTCGAGTGATAAATAGGTTTCGAATGGATGCAGCAGGTGAAATAACTAGTTTTGCGAAATGATGTGTAAATTTGGGAGTGATTAGTGGAGGAAACGTGGAGCTTAACTGTTAGGGACATTTTGAGTATACTGTAAATAATGGGTTGAATTTGCAATTGCAAATTTTGGGGATGGAATTATTTGGATTAAATAGGAGATGCAAGAATACTGGGAGGTTGACATCTTTTTAATTTTCCTTTTCTGGGGCTGTGGAAGAAGGAATTTTCAATTTTAATGGATTCTGGAAACTCTAAAGATGTCCACAGGTTTGCATTTGCTTTGCCGTTTGAATGTAAGTGGAATTATCTTTTTCCTCTACTGTCTTTTTCGTTTCTCTATTTTTCATTTATTTTGTGGCTACTTCCTAATATTTTTCTTTTTATGCTTATATCAAAGCCTAAGGTTGTCCATTTCCATGTAATCAAGGGTCCTAAACAAAAAAAATATAAGGTTTTCAACCATATAAAAAGTTGTTATATAACAATTATTTTATGTACACAAAGTGGTTAACTGATTTTTTTTAGTTTAGGTGAAAATTAAAATGAAGTTAAAATGCACAACAAACATATTAAAATGGAGACCCTTAATCTGTTGTTTGATGGGTCTGCCGTCTGGAATTTGTACTGAATTAGCGTGTTAATGTTTTATTAAAACCAATTGGTTTTAGTAAAAAGTATTCTTATATTTCTTTAAGATCTCACTGATGATACACGTTAAGATCAATCGTTTATCGTTGTACAAAAACCAATTAGTTTAGTAAAGACGCTACCATATTTCTCTAGATATTCAAGAGTGTGGGCAATATCTCTCAACATAATATTTTGGTTTGCAACGGTTCAATAAAGTTGTTCAAAAACAAATTGAACATTTTGTTTTATAAAATATGCTATATTGAATTCGATTCAATTAAATTTGGTGTTTTATCTTTTCGGGTGGTATAATTTGATGGTTTACGACCATGATAACTGAAAATCAAGCATATTCAGATCACTGGCATACCAAAATATTCAGATCATTGATATGTTAATGTGTATAAGATCAATGCATTGACAGCATTGTTGACATATATATCCAGACATATGTATCTGGACCTTTAAATGGCTATACATACACAAATGATTGATCCATCGAAAAAATGCATCGATGGTGTACTTTATTTATACAAAAATCGATGCATTTTTTTTTTTTTTTTATCGATGGATGTATTCCTTCCAGTAGTGAATAAAACACTAAGTGAAAGATTGTACTACTGAAGAAGTGGTAACCAATCCAGAAAGCAAAGCAACAATGAATGCACTATTATATGTAGTTGGTTCTGCTTGCATTGAATTGTTTCTTTCATCAATGTATGTCTCATTCAAAAAAGGTCCACCCACAAGTGCTCCGATCGCGATGTTCGGGTTAGGGTCGGTTGAATCAAGCCACTTGAAACCATCTTTGCATCCAGTTTTTGCATCAGCTGGTATCGAGGCTCCTCTATGGTGCACATATTGTGGGTAGTCACTCCCATAGCCCACTAGATAGCTCATTGACATCGGGTTATTTCCCAACACATAGTCCGCCTACAAGAACGCAGTTAGATCTTGCAACAAAATCAGGAACATATCGCATTGGTAAATTAGTTATAAAGAATTAAACCTGTGATGCTGCAATTTTAGTAGATCTGTTGGTGTGAAGGAAGAACCGTCACACGAGATTTGTGCAGTCCTAGATGAGAGCATGTAGTCACTGTAAACTAGTGCTAAAAACGCAGCTGCCACTGGATGCTGCAACGCGTTCCATTCACTCACCCATATAAGACCATCTGTATGGTTTTGGAGTAACAAAAATTATTATTCCAGTAATAAGTGTCACTGTAACATTTTGCTGCAAAAAAATATAGACATTCAATGACCACAAGAATTGATGAGAATGAAAAGAAATATACTTACTCTCTGTTCTACTGGTTGTGGCTGTTGGAGAATCTGGAAGGACGCCACACATGACTGCATCCGCCGTATCCCTGTACTTGTGTAGGTTCGAGACGTCTTTCGAGCCAAAGAAGCTTAGTCTTGACAATAGTACCTGAGTTCCAGCTAACTTATTATCCCAGCTAAACCAAGTTGGAGTACCCCAATTGGCAAAGTTTTGACCATTCTTCCCAGTAACATAATTGAAGTATGTTACATCTGTTGTAGCATGATAAAGCCAAGTAGCTGCCCACAAAAGCTCATCTCCATAGCCTGTTGAATTGTAATAACTCTGGACTTCTGGAATGCTTTCGCTATACGAACCTCTGTACTTATCAGCAAAATTAAACAGCTGTTTTGCATGCTTCAATAGCAAGCCTGAATATGTCGAATCAATTGGCTTAAACACGAGGGACGCAGATGCTAAAGCTGCTGCAGTTTCGGCTGCAACATCAGATCCTGGAGCACTAGTGTTCACTTGTGTCAATGGCCTTTTTCCACTCATGCTTTCAGGCCTTAACCAACACTTATGGTCTGCCTCTGCATCTCCTACCTAAAAACCAACCAAACATCATTAAGCAAACTTCAAAAATATGTAAGAACGTTTCCATCATTGCAAGAAACAAGATAATACATTAATACCTGAATATACAAAGTGTTTTCTGATGGATGTGCATTGACAAGAAAGTCAGTGATCCACTTAAGCGAATCTTGGGCAGGTTTCAACTGGTTCACGGCTTGCATCTGATCACCATATTCGAGAATTGCCCATGATAACACTGTCGCAGTGAAAGCCATGGGGAAGCCAAACTTCATAAGATCACCGGCGTCATACAGTCCTTTCGATAGGTCTAATTTCGCCTCACTTCCATCTGTAAGAGCTGAATCTCCTCTCCAACGGATAGTGTTATTAACCAGTTTTCCAGCTGCCACAGAGCAATACAGTTAGTTAGCCACATAAAACATCATCTAAAAAGACAATATTGTTTCTCTGAATCCTTGTACTGCTACAGTTAATATTCCAATCACAAATTAAAGAGCAGAATATAAAGTACAAACAAACACACCTTACAACTAAAAAAGTCCTGAATCACATTATGGATGAAAATGTAGACTAATTATACAAAACATATCTAGTTATCTCATATCAACCTTTTTTTTATATTTTACAGAAACGGCAAGAACAAGCTAAAATTTGAACAGAAGGAAGGAAAATGGTATACATTTCTGGACATCAAAGAATTTCAAGGCAATTTTGAAGGCATCGGCGTATTTTTTGTTAATGGCACCAGGAGGCCCAGGAACAGGGGCAGCCTCCGCTTTAGCATCCTCTTGTTTCTTTTTCACGACAGCATATATACCAAATGACGCTGCTGCTAATACCATTAGGACAAGAAACCAACCACAACAACCCCCTTTTGATCTCTTCTTTCCCATTCCAAAATATCAAAAAAAAAAAATCCTATGACAAAAGATTTCCTGGCTTCAAATTATTTTATTTTTTCTTAAAGGGAAAAGAATGGAGATTTTTGGTGAATGGTTTTAAGACATGGAAATTTTATGCGACATGAATGAAAGGGCCACAATGAGTACCTCTGCCAAAAAAAACATGGTTGGTATGGGATACAACAGAGCACCGACAAATTTGAGGACGATGATGATACGTGATACTGTATTAAGGTTTCTTATTTTCGGAAATGTATGTTTTAGGGAATGACGAAAATGGCCTTTAGCAGCTGTCGTTTAAGTTTGCTTGTGGATGGTTGCTGATTGGCCCCTTTTTGGTAAATGCACCACAAATTCGCGCGCTTGAAAGGAAAATTTTACCGTTGGTTTTAACTGCCGTTAAGATTCATTGTCCTCGTTGATGGTTGAGTGATGTTGCGTGATTTTGGGTGTGTGTTCTTTTTTTTCTTTTTCTTTTTTGTTTGTTTTTTTTTTTTTTTTTTGGTGTGGAAAACAATTTCAGTTTCTATTCATTGTTCCCCTTAAAAAAAAAAAAAAAAAAAAAAAAAAAGGTCTATTCATTGAAAAACTTTTGCCTATCTGTATTAATTCTCCGATTTCATAATATTTGGGCAACTAATCATTTTAATACTAGATTTTATGTGTTACTGTTAGAAAATGAAGTGAGAGATATCACGGTAGTTGTAATAAAAAATGTCACGCTATAATTCTCTTGTATTCATCATTTTTTTTATTTGAACTGCTCTTGTACTTATTAATTTTCGTTAATTTAAAGTTTCCTAGATAAAATTCATTTTTCCCTTGTTTTAAAACCAACAGTACATTCACTAAAGCTGAAACAACGACTTCTAGTTGTGTTGATATTTTCATCAAGTTGTCAGGTACAAAACAGTGATTTTATTGCAATACAAAATCAAGTGTTGGATTATCATATCATCACTTTTACACAATAAAATTGAAGTTGTTCTTTTTAAGATTACAAAATTTATTCACTTTAGTTTGTTGAATATCATCAAATAAGATTTAGTTCATGACGAATTCTAAAATTTATACATTGAAATACATTGTATGTATAATGATCCTACGTCAATAATGTGATTTAATTAATGCCGAGTGAATGAAAAAATGTTTGTAATGGCTGAACTACTTTATTAGTGTTATGTCAAACAAACATGTGATGGTATAAGTAAAATCCTCATTGACATAGTTAAGAGAGGTTAAATAATTTGATTATTATAATTACAGTGTAATCTAGCTGGAGTGTGAGAGTTTGAAATCGATATGAGACGACCACATTCATTTAAAAATGCACAACTGAGTATCATGAAGAGTGATGATGCACTGATCTTATTCTCAGATCTTTTTTAGCCATGTACTCTGATTTAAATAAACAAAACACAAAAAAAAAAAAAAAAAAAAAAAAAAAAAAAAAAAAAGGGACCACAAAGTGCTAAGATTCAAAGGATATGGTGCGTAAAGTTTCGGTGAGTTAATCATTTTCGTTGAGGCACATCATTAAATTACATTCTTCATAACACTAGAAACGGAGTGATTGAGACCTTTGGATTGAAGTTTAACCTTCTATTTTATCGTAAGTATATAAAGATTCATTTAGCATAATCTATATTAAGTAAGCTGCCCAACTATATATGCGACTCGTGACAAACCGGCTTGTGATGAAAATATAGCGTATAGCATTTCAAGCAGGGGGAGGGGGGTGCAAAAAAGTTGGGACACGTGTCATAAATTTATCTTATACATTTGTAGATCAATGGACAACAAATATTATACATTATGAGTCAAATATCAACATTTATTGAATTAATATACAATAAGAAAGTGGCGCCACCAAGATTTCATGAGAAAGTGATTTTCTATAAAGAGTAATGATAGAGGCATAACAAAAATTACACAATAGAGGCCACAATATGATCTCTCACCCTTGATTTTGATAGGTCCACATCACAATCAAATTAACACTCATCAAAATCAAGGATGGGAGATCGTATTTGTGGCAGATCAGTTGTGTAATTTTTATTGTGCGTTTCTATCACTACTCTTCTATAAAAATAGGTGGTGTTACTTTTAGAAGAGTCATGTGTCTCCCTATCATCATATAACCAAACCATGTACCTTGTTATCTCAATAGGAAATAAAATTTATGAAATAATGTACATCATTTCATATATGAGACATTGATATAAAGAGAATATCTATAAGTACGTTATTTGATACAATCTCTTTATAATAATTATATTAAATTATAATAAAAAAATCCCTATCTATAATCTATATATAATTTATTTGGATTGGATGTTGACATTAATAAAGACCTATTGGCCGGAATATGATTCAGGTTGACAAAATGAAATGAATTAAAAACAAAAGGCTTACATTTCTGGACGTCGAAAAACCGCAACGCAACACCGAGAGCTTCCGCGAATTCATGGATGATGGTACCCGGGGGTACAAAATCAACTCCACCTCCTCCACCAGAACGGTGGTGGTGTTGCATCAGATAATTAGCTGTCAAAACAACACCAACACCAACTCCTGCTGTTAGCAAGAAGGCTATCATCCATTGCCACCTTACCTTCTGTCTCGGCCGCTTCTCCGCGTCGTTGTTCTCCCCCATTTTAAACACCTATTTTCCTATCAAACTTATTATGTTGTAATTAAGGATATAATGCAGAAGAAGCTGAACCCTTATTATTTGTTCACAAAGTGAAATAAGATGATCGCTGTAGTTGGCACAGTAGAGTGTCTATATATATACACTAAAAAAAATGTTTGTTACGCAATAATATGGTGACAACACTTTAACACTATTATTATTATTTATGCACCTATAGGAATCAATAAGTCCAACATCATAATTAATTAATGGTATCCTAAAATAAGTGTTGACTCGAGTGTTGTGATACTTTATTGTGTCTATTTTGTTGTGTCATTATCACTATATATATATATAATACGGGAAAGTCTAACACGAATGTTCGACATTACAGCGAGCTAAACATGTACTAATGAGTTTCAATAAAAAATGATTGTATTATGCGCACAAAAAAGAAGTAAAATTAGAAATAATTTATGTATCATTTCTATTGCCAAATTAAATTATATCTCTTTTTAACTGGTGGTCATTTTGATTTTTCATGCATACGATCTAAAATAGTTGTTTTAATACTTTGGCATTTATTAGCTGATGTAAAAAATCTACACATACAACATTCACATAATATTCATTATTACACCTAGCATCATCTTGTTGTTGGAAATGTCTTTATTTTTTTCATAAGGCGTAGTCTGGCAGCTAGCTTTGCTCTCAAAAAACAACAGAAGCGTGGTCTGACTCTGCTCGGGAAAGTACCAATCTTGTGTTTAAGTTACAAAATAAAAATGTGTGGTTAGATAATAAGAGTACAGGCTTGATGTACATTTTATTCTTTTTGGAGTACTTTTAATAATATGTTTACTAGGGCAGGCAAGATGGCCAACCGCCCAGAGCCTATGACAATAACATCTCTTGAATATAATTAATGGGAAAAAAAAAAATTAATGCAATGGTATTTTCAATCCTTTACCCCCCATAATAAATAGGGATAGATGTAGAAAAATACAAAATTAATGGTTTAGAAATGTAACTACGACAGATATAAAGAAAATTTTGATTTTGACAACTGCGACAGTTAAAAGTAACGGAGGGAGTACCTGGTAAGATATTATCAATTTATCATGTGTAAAAAAGACAAGATGTTTGTTTTTTAAAACATGACATACATCTACGACCTTGTTAAATAGAAAATTATATGTTAGAATTCCTCTAAATGTGTTGCATAAAACGACAAGAGGATCTTTTCCCCTATCGTTAATGTAGGCTTTCGTATGCATTCATTTGATTCTAGGTGATGACAATGTCACAATGACCAAGTTATTTATTAAGGTTTTTATTATTTCCTTACTAAAACTTTTAATTTATGTCCCCAAAATGTCAACATTATGTAGAAATGCGGACGGCCTTTTTTTCTTATTGGGTATGACGCAATTAAGTTAGAATCGAATTGTGACAACCGAATATGTTGACGTGGCAAAGTATAGTAGCTGAGTTTGTTAACATTGACGACGTGCTTGTTAAGTGGAGTTAGCTAGTTTTAATTCACACACATGTTCAGAAAGCAATGTACAATTATAGGATGTGTAGCAAGATTGTCAAGTTTTAATTAAGCAAGATAAGCACTTATGCACACAAACAAGTAACAAGTAAAGATAGAAAGAAGAGAACAAACTATGTACAGGTTCAGTCAAAGGGCCCACCTCCACTGTTAAGGGATGATACTCATTTGGATTTGTAAATTCATTAAAGAACTTTGAGTGCTCAAGAATTGATAAGTATAGCACATACAATTACAAGGACAATAGCCAAAAGGACAAACCATAACCCTGAAGCTTGTGTCTTTCAAACTTGAGTTTAAGACCGCTTGACAGAAGAATATAGTTGTTGTAAAAAGCAAGGTGTTGTCGGCTTTGTGCAACAGCCAACAGTTTAAGCAACTTAAATCCATTCCAATGCAGTGGTGTTCCTAAGCGTGTGTGTAGGCCTGGAACTTGGATTGGGACCTCAAATTTGAAATAAATGGATAGAAAGTAGACCAAAGGACAAATTAAGAAAAAGTATGGCTTGTCGTGTTCTTTCATCTCTTCTTCCTCTTATAGATTGAATTGTTGGTGTGTGAGTAGTGTCCTCTTCGTGAAGTGTTTGCTATTTTGTGAGATTTGTTCTCCCCTTCATGGTGTAATTTAAAGACTTTTCATATTTGATTTTCAGCTTGATTAGATTGTGGCTATGCAGGCCTTGGAGTGCAGGGAGTTACATTAAGTCCCACAGGCTTCACATCGGTAGGATGTTGTTTTCAGTGATCTTTTTACTTTGATGTAGTTTACTTTTTTTAATGTGTAAGTAGTGTCCTCTTCGTGAAGTGTTTGCTATTTTGTGAGATTTGTTCTCCCCTTCATGGTGTAATTTAAAGACTTTTCATGTTGTGATTTCGCAGTTTCAATTGTCCTATCAAGGCATCATTGTTCTATTGTTTAAACCTTTGATATTATACATGATGTTTCCGTACAAAAAAGTAATAGATATATTTTGAGAGGGCTTTTATTGACACATACTTTGATGTAGTTTACTTTTTTTTATGTGTAAGTAGTGTCCTCTTCGTGAAGTGTTTGCTATTTTGTGAGATTTGTTCTCCCCTTCAGGGTGTAATTTAAAGAATTTTCATGTTGTGATTTCGCAGTTTCAATTGTCCTATCAAGCCATCATTGTTCTATTGTTTAAACCTTTGATATTATGCATGATGTTTCCGTACAAAAAAGTAATAGATATATTTTGAGAAGGCTTTTATTGACACCACGAATTGGCTTCAGACACCCAAAAAAATATACATTAGACAATACTGACGTTACTTACTTTATAGGAGCATTAGTACGAGAGACGTTCATATCAATGTTGACATTCGAGGTGCCAAAGTAATTTTATGCCGTCATGCAACAACAACAAAAAAAATCACAAAAAATGTTACCGATTTTTTTTTTATGGTGCCAATACAATAGAACCATTATTTTTAAAATACTCATAAAGGCCTAAGAAGATTTGGACCATGGCTCCAGCCCTTTTTAGTTTCATCAACGGCCCATTACACAAAATATTGCACTAATTAAAACTTTTTTTTTTTCCAAACAAAACAAGTTAAAATTCCACTCCAAAAAAAAAACAACTTAAAATTATTTTATCAGACTCGGGCGATGTCCGTCTCTGTTGCCGGTAATAATCAAAAGATCTCGGGCGAATTCAACCTATTGAATTTTATGGGCTTATTACATGATTTATATATGAGTCTTGAGAGAGATTTTTCACACACTTGAATGTATAAAGAAATATAATAATGTCTTTAAAGAATACACCAATTCGTTTTAAATCTGATAGTAAGTCTTGATCTTAATAATTTAGTGTTTGAAAAATCTATGCTGATTGTGAACATCGTGATAAGTTGGCCAATTTCATGCATCTCTTTCTCGAGTTTTCCGTAAACTTCCAATCCATGCCACTGTTGTTGTTACTTACAGTCTTTTCTATGCTGTCGGAAAACGGGAATGATGTGATGTTAAAGTGTTCCACATGCATTGGGCATCTGTGATTTGACGGAGGTCGGACTAGTACCTCGCCACGTGTCATCCCCATATTAACTTTGTAATAAATACAAAGAGGATACAAACAGGTTTAAGGCCGGACTTAAACCCCAGGTGAGAGGTCGGCTCAACTAGCTTTCTGATCCACCGCAGTCGGTCGTATGTAACGGAGCTCGGCTAGTGCACTCACG
The DNA here is from genome assembly GCA_026214975.1 of Gentiana macrophylla. Taxonomy (NCBI): domain Eukaryota; kingdom Viridiplantae; phylum Streptophyta; class Magnoliopsida; order Gentianales; family Gentianaceae; genus Gentiana; species Gentiana macrophylla. Next base: position 157,948,831 of record CM047805.1, read on the forward strand.
GCCTCACAACCTAAGTGACTTCGACGCAGGTCGGCCGGAGTATCCCTTAGACAGGTAGCCCACGTGCACACATAACAGAAAAGAATCCTCATCCATAAAGACTCTGATCTTATAATTAAATCACCGTGATTATCTCATACAATCAAGGAGAGATTAAATCGTAATTATTCATTCCTTAGGAAACACGGAATTAGATTCCAGTGAGGATCCGGCCCATGCGGGCCTAGGGCATAAGACTGTTGGGAGGATTTTGCATCATAAAAACAAAAGAAAATTTATAAACCTATACTTAACATGCAAACTAACTCCTAACCGACCAAATATCGGGTAGTTGATAGCATAGTAGGGTAAGTCTGTGGTCGATCCACAGGAAAAGGGATGTTGACTCTAATTTCACTAATTCTCTCAATTGCTACTCAAGAAACGGAAGACAAAGCGTAAAAGCAGAAAATAATTCAAATAATCTAACCTAAGGAATAAAATAAACAATCTAATCTAAAGACATGGGATCAAATAATGTACAAACCTATGTGATCTCAATCCTAGTTCAATTTATGATTTTAATTCAGTTTGTGGTTTCACCTTATCACGAGACATAAACCCCTAATTCCTTAGTGAATTTATTCTCAAGCTACGGATTCCTAATTCCTTAGTAAATCCAATTTATCAATCTCTCATCTTCCGAATGTTGAGACTGATTTTCAATACAAAACTCGGTGTAGATTCAGGCTAACTCTCGTATTTTAGAATCTAACAACCTAGGAATCTAACCAATTAATTTGTCACATAATCAACGGCTAAAAACCCTATCTTTCTATGGTGATCTAGTGTTTATGCAACTTCCGTATTATAAACATCAATCGAAAACGAATCTTTCAATTCTATTCTCATGGCATTCAAATCGCATAGAAAAGATACAAAGAGAATTAAAGATCATGAAATAAAACTCGAATTAAATTAATCAAAAGAGAACTCACATAGTCTTGAACAATGGTTGAATCACCATGAAAACGGAAAAGAAAATCTACATGATCTACTCCTAATCTAACCTCGGTTCACCCGAGCACAAGGCTCGGGTGACCGGCCTTCAACTCTCCAAGATGCGGTGAGCTCTCTTTTGATGTGAAGAAAATATGGATGATATTAGGGTTGGGGCGATGGTGTTTATATAGAAGTTTAAGTCAATTTGAAGTATGTCGGCCATCGGACGCTAAATCCGCTTTTATGGACGCCCGTCCACTTTCTCGAGCAGGGGTTGGACGCTCGTCTCAGATAGCGTCTGAACTCTCTGTATGTGAATTACAATTCCGAACGCTCGTCTGAATTACCAGACGCCCGTCTGGAATGGACGGGATGCGGACGCTCGTTCGCTTTGCCTTGAAATCGAATTTATTGATTTTTCCATCTTTATCTTGATTGATTTCTTTCCTTATCTCTTCCTATCTTCCATAAACTTGATTGATCCTCTATTATCTCGAAATTAGCTCTTTAGGATCACCCTTTTCCATCATTAATTGGGTATCTACAAATATCAAAAACATACCAAAACGTAATAATTTCCAAAATAATATAAAAACATCAAATTAACATAAAAATCGATACGTTTCCATATTTAATCATTAAAAACCTTATTTACTCAATATTTGACTATAAGGCCCGATATCTATGAAAATAATCCATATATGGGGGAAATTGATTCATAAAATATACTACCTCCGGTCTAAATTATAAGTCATCTTAGAATTTTCACATTGATTAAGAAAGTAGTTAAATGTAATTAATGTAGGGATAAAATGTCTAATACACCCCTTGACTATCATAAATACAACAATTGTGGAGTAAATAAAAGTGGTTGGATTGATATAAATTAGGGGTAAGATAAGGAAAATGTTCATTAATGCTCTCTTGATATTGTGAATGACTTATATTATGGGAACAAAGGAAAAAAGCTAGGATGACTTATATTTTGGACCGGAGGTAGTATGTGAAAATCACTATAATTTGGCCCTAAACAACACCCCCACACTTATATTTTTGCTCGTCCCCGAGCAAAACAAAACAAAACCAACTCGAAATAAATAAACATCTATACAAATATGAAGCATATTTATTAACTTAGAAGTTCACCCAAGTGAGTGTGTGCATAGCCATAATAAACTTCCACTAAGTTCCACAATTTGAAAGTTATTCAAACCAAAACTAGCCCGGTTTCCCATCTAAGTTAGAAATATTCAAAAAACTATAACAGGCACTTTACAAGACATACATATCCCAAAAAGAAATAGTAGAGAATGTCTAAAACATTTCTAACAAACTCAGAGGATAATCCCTACAACATATCTTTCAGTTTATACTGGGAATAAGATTAACGATAACTAAGCCTTTCAACTTATTCATAACAATATATCTCAATTTTTTCCCTTTTTCCACATTTTTCTAACACACATCGAATAAGCTTTTGCCTCATAGTAGAATAGGACATTTCAAGATAATCCCTACCTTACTCCAATCATAAGGCAACTATAAAGCGACTGGTCGTGAGCTTTGGTCATCATAGTGGAATAGGACATACGTGGTACACCTACCTCACCCAAATCATAAACCGACTTCCGACACACCCTTCTACAATTATGTTTACTTAGAGATTTACATTTGGCGGTGGAAAAGATTATTTTCTAAGTAGCATGCAGACCACCGAGCATAACACCTCAAGTAAACAATTTATTACTATTGCAAAGACTTAATCACGTTTCACTTATCACATTCAAACTACTGAGATATTCACAGTATGTCATACTTTAATCCTAGAATACAAACTACTAAACTTTTCAAGAATTGTACATAAGCAAAGAAACATGCTATAATCATCAAAAATCTCCAACTAAAATGGGGTAGGCTCTCAACATTTAGCTCATCATTTACTATGGCATGTGAAAAGAGTGTCGGGTGAAACAACTAAAATTACTAAATATCTGAGAATATAGCATAAATGATATAAACTCAAGCAAAGATATGCCTTTGTCTACTCGGGACAAAACAAAAAAAATTTGAAAATTAAGCACTTTTCATAGAAAATTATAACTAATATGAGCAAATGAAAGTAGATACATAAATCATCTATCCCCTCCCCCACACTTAGATTGCAACTTGTCCTCAAGTTATGCAGAAATAAAACAAATAGAGAACTTAGCTGATTGGATGCTGGCAATTCTGGAGGAACCAACAAGAACCAGGATTGCTTGCATAGCTCAGTAGACTGTGGAGCATCACAGGACAACTGAATACATCTTTAAAGTGCACAATAGCTATAGAAAGTATCCTGCAGACTTAATTAGTGCAAAAAGAGTCTACGGGGAAAAAGAAAAGATTACATATATAAAGCACATGGAAAAGGAGATATAGAGATATTCAAATTTAAGCTCATATAAAAATGGACACATATACATGAAAATATCACAAACTCGTAGGCTAGGTGCAACTATATGAAAATATACTACAATGCAGCCTACGTGAAAAATCCTAAAAATAAAATAAAAGCGAGGTAGTATTACGGAAACCGACGAGATTAACTACACTCGAGAAAGAAAAATAAACTAGGTGGTATTACTTAAAACCGACAAGTGACCACACTTAAGAAAAATAAAAGGAAAAATAGAAAAACAATGCAACTATATGAAATGCAACTAAATGAAATGCATTTAAATGATATGCAAAAAGAAAATAAAATAAACGAAAACTAGCCCACTCATTTGCAGCATGACATGTATAAAATAAACGTCTACCCCATAATGACAGGTTACGATAAACGACAGTGCTGTCACTACATGCAGACGCGCCTTAAGACTTATCTAAAGTGATAGACTTATGGAAACCAACAGTTGTCTATACTAAAAAGATATAACTCATATGGTCCGAGTTGTAGCATACGGAAAACCGACAGTAGCTACCCATATGAACTATAAAAAACAAAGGAAGCACGTAAGTCTTAAAAGCTAACAAGATTCATCACAACGGTATGTAGCATACGGGAACCGACATTAGCTACTAATTAACCATAAGAACAGTTATAGCGTACGAGAACCGACAGTCACTATAACATGCCTAGATGAATCATATATAAGGAATTGATCAATTATCTAACATGGATTCATAGATGGAAAGGTAAAAACATATAAGTTCAGGGCATCTATGTAAAAATCAATTAGCCACAGAAGCTCGAATGAAAAATCCACATCAAATAAAAGCATTGAAAACAAAATCAAGAAATTTAGAACCTGGATGAACCCGGACGAACGTTCACTTAGCGTTGAATCGGACGGGCGTTCCACCTGCCAGACGCCGCCTGCGCGCCGAAAACCGACCGGACGGGCGTTCGTAAAGTATAGGCGCTAAATGCGGTCCTCTAAATCGAGCAGATTGAAAATATTTGAACGGACGGCGTCAATACTTCCTAACGCTTTCGTTCACTGCGAGATGAAGAAGCGGGCGGGCGTCCAACGTAAGCGAGCGCTCGCCGTCCATACAACAAGAATGCATGAGCAGCGGGAAAAACACAGCAAAACCCTAAATACTTATGAACACAACACAAGAATACGAGATCACAAAGACAAAGATGGCCTTATCAAATTAAGCACGAGGGGTTAGACTAGGTAACACATAAACATATAAACTTCACGTAAAACAAGTTGAGTAAAAACTTTTGCACATTCTTAACCTAACGGTCATCGAAACACGGCAAAATAAAAACTCTCAACTTGGTATACGCTACTTTTATTAAAAACAAAAATAAAGCGTAACAAAATCGAGAACTAACAAAACTAGATTCAACATGACACCTATTTCCCGGCAACGGCGCCACTTTTGTTGGGAGGATTTTGCATCATAAAAACAAAAGAAAATTTATAAACCTATACTTAACATGCAAACTAACTCCTAACCGACCAAATATCGGGTAGTTGATAGCATAGTAGGGGTAAATGCATGTGGTCGATCCACAGGAAAAGGGATGTTGACTCTAATTTCACTAATTCTCTCAATTGCTACTCAAGAAGCGGAAGACAAAAGCGTAAAAGCAGAAAATAATTCAAATAATCTAACCTAAGGAATAAAATAAACAATCTAATCTAAAGACATGGGATCAAATAATGTACAAACCTATGTGATCTCAATCTAGTTCAATTTATGATTTTAATTCAGTTTGTGGTTTCACCTTATCACGAGACATAAACCCCCTAATTCCTTAGTGAATTTATTCTCAAGCTACGGATTCTAATTCCTTAGTAAATCCAATTTATCAATCTCTCATCTTCCGAATGTTGAGACTGATTTTCAATACAAAACTCGGTGTAGATTCAGGCTAACTCTCGTATTTTAGAATCTAACAACCTAGGAATCTAACCAATTAATTTGTCACATAATCAACGGCTAAAAACCCTATCTTTCTATGGTGATCTAGTGTTTATGCAACTTCCGTATTATAAACATCAATCGAAACGAATCTTTCAATTCTATTCTCATGGCATTCAAATCGCATAGAAAAGATACAAAGAGAATTAAAGATCATGAAATAAAACTCGAATTAAATTAATCAAAAGAGAACTCACATAGTCTTGAACAATGGTTGAATCACCATGAAAACGGAAAAGAAAATCTACATGATCTACTCTAATCTAACCTCGGTTCACCCGAGCACAAGGCTCGGGTGACCGGCCTTCAACTCTCAAGATGCGGTGAGCTCTCTTTTGATGTGAAGAAAAATATGGATGATATTAGGGTTGGGGCGATGGTCGTTTATATAGAAGTTTAAGTCGGTCAAGTATGTCGGCCATCGGACGCGCCGTCCGCTTTTATGGACGCCCGTCCACTTTCTCGAGCAGGGGTTGGGCGCTCGTCTAGAGAAGCGCCCGAACTCTCGTATGTGAATTACAATTCGAACGCCGTCTGAATTACAGACGCCCGTCTGGAATGGACGGGATGCGGACGCTCGTTCGCTTTGCCTTGAAATCGAATTTATTGATTTTTCCATCTTTATCTTGATTGATTTCTTTCCTTATCTCTTCCTATCTTCCATAAACTTGATTGATCCTCTATTATCTAAAATTAGCTCTTTAGGATCACCCTTTTCCATCATTAATTGGGTATCTACAAATATCAAAAACATACCAAAACGTAATAATTTCCAAAATAATATAAAAACATCAAATTAACATAAAAATCGATACGTTTCCATATTTAATCATTAAAAACCTTATTTACTCAATATTTGACTATAAGGCCCGATATCTATGAAAATAATCCATATATGGGGGAAATTGATTCATAAAATATATGTGAAAATCACTATAATTTGGCCCTAAACAAAGACCCCTATATAAACAATCCCTAAGAAACTACGAAGACTTGATTCAAGATTAATAAACATGATACGTAGGCAACTTGAGATACATTATCTCAAACTCAGTTTAAACATCACACAAACCACCCTCCGTTTCATCTTTTTATATTTCTAGATCTTGGATAAATTGTCACTAAGATAATACGGCACAGATTATTACCGGACGAGATCCAGCATCGTCATAATTGTTCCACCCACAATATTAAGGATGACTTCCCACACCTCACGAATTCACGATTTTACAGTTGTGGAACAATTTTTTGACCCTCTTTTTACCGAAGCAACATCAATGCAACTTATCCCAATAGCTGCAGCAATAATCCCACGTTAGAAGAATAACCCCCTATTTACTCAAATGTTAAATATTCTCACCTCCAAAACTCTTGCATTTGTTCCAGATTGATTTATGTTTCTTGCCTAATGTCATTAATTATAAAGGATATTCTGATTTTTGAGTAATTTGTTTCTGTTGTCATTGAATGCAGGCAACGACTATGAAGCCATGTCAGCCGCCTTGTTGTTGCACACTCTCTGTTAGATATTTTCATAAAGTAAATATTTTATAATCGTTTGCATACGAGTTAGTGTACGAATTAATGTAATTGCAACGAAACGGGGTTCGAAACCTAAACAGATATATGCGTACATTCATGAAGGGTTTTATGCATTTTCGAATTGGATTCATGTATTTTTAGATTCAGGCATCATTTCCGAACTGATGCACCTTTACATGAGTGCATGCATCCGGTGAACAGTGACAACCATATCCTTTCGTGCAAGGAATATCTCCATTCGTTTATGGGGTACTTACAGCCTATAAAAGGCATATCATGTGCAAACGCAGATACACACAATACACAACATCATCAGAATTTTGCAGAGTGTCCTCAAGTTTGATTCAAACAAGTCATTATATGAATCAAACACCCTCTCTTGTATCCTAAGAGAGATTTTCGATTGATCCCTAAGTGACATACGAGTGGGACGAAACATCTTTCAAAAGACAACGTTCTTAACGTGTCTTAAAGTTTCAACTTTTCTGTTAAATCCTAAGTACTAAATTTTTCCAACACTCTCAAGTCTCAGGAGAAAGGAATATCTTTTCTTTCTTGGAGTTTAATTTGGTTCCTCGAAATGATCCAATGCATGCCGGCCGCATACATAGTAAAGCTCGTGGTCAATCCCCAGTTCTGTATTTCATCGATCCAAAGCGTTTATGCACTTAGTTATGGTAAACCTATATATCACGGTTTATACTTTTTGATTAATCAGCAAATATCACACGTAACTGTTCATCTATATATATGACACTCCTATTCATACGTACAGAAGAAAAGGTGATATATATAAGTAGATGAAAATGAGTTGTCTCAAATCAAAAATAAGCTGAGAAAAATAACACCTACGGATAAACAATTTCTTTTGGATAAAGTTTCTTTTTTTTGGATAAAGTTTCTGCAGTAATCATCTCACAACAATATAATAGTCGTCATATAATTTTTACAGAGAATTTGTTTTCTATTCTTCTCACTATGCTAGCTATATACACTACAAAAAAAAGATTCTTTTGTGACAAATCTTTGGTGACAAAAAGGAGATTTCTCACAAAAGGGTTGCTTCTAGTGACAAAAGCTTTGTTTCTCTCTAAAAATGTGTTTATAGTGACAAAAGGTTATGTTGTTACAGGAGGTTAAGTGAATTTCATAGTATATGTGGTCTGACTTTATGTATCATGCTGGAATGATGCTTTGGTGACAAAAGAATTAAAATAACTATAAATTATTACATAATATTCATCTAAGTCATGAATTTATTTTGACAAACATGAATTATTTAATGAATCGAGTATTTGTGAATAAATAATCTTGTCATGTTTTATAAAATTCGTTGAAATCTAAAAATATTATCAATATGCAGCACGACCGTGTCGAACTCCGGATCGATCGGATCGGTGGGTTCGGATACCGGAGCTTTAAACAAAAACAATATTATCGATCTTATAAGTCGAATCGAATACTTAACAAGACAAGTTTGAAAATTTGATTTTTTATGGCTCAATCAAGGTCGAGCATGACTTTTTATAGTGCAAATCGGGGCAAGTCGAGCCATAGAAAGACTCAACTCGGCTCGATACACTGTATACATTTCAAAAAACCTTCTAAAGTCTGTACTTCATTTGTTCTAAAATAAAATAAAAATCATTCTAAACTTCGCTTTGGTCTCCACCTTCTCGTTGCCCCGTCTCCTCGTTCCTCGTTTTTTCACTCACAAAACCTCCGGTGGTGGTTGCGGTGTTCCAAATTGGAAACGTTGATTAAAAGCATCGTGTTTATGGTGATCAAGGATGAATTGTGTCCAATTCGTCGGTTGATTTGCGATCGTTGGTGGATCTCGGCGGTTGATCTGAGCAAACCCCTCCCCTCTCACTCTTCAAAACCCTACAATTATTTCCTTTCTCCCACTAGTCGCGAATCGATTCATTATTGTGTCAAAGTGATCGCCGTTGATCAGAGTCTCACATTCTCGATTCCTTGTATTAGAGTCTCAAATTATCTCCTTCCTCTTGAGGTATCGCTTTCCAATTTTTTAAATTTTTCTAGAACGTGAATTAGGAGATGGTTCAACTGTATGATTTTGAGAAGTTTATATTAGAAAGTGAACTATGAGATGAAGAAACATCTCGTTTGCGGAATCGATTATGTCGTTCTGAAAGCTTGTGGCCTTCGGGTCACCTTAATCAAAATTGGTTTGTTTTCCTGATTATTTGATTGATTTAAGTGCTCATCTTTTATTTATGTTTTCAAGTTTATTTGATTTTTTTTGTTCCAAGTCTTTGTCGCTGGTTTGCTTTTGGTTGTTATCATGTTCAACTGTTCTTGTTGCTTCGTTTTTTCCTCTTTCAGTCTTTTGTATGACTTCCTCTCTAATTGCTCATCTCATAGCATGATCACTTGGTTTTATGTGGTTTTAATATTTCATTAATTTCTATCTCGATTTTGCTTGGTTGAATCCTACGATTTTAGATCCATATTTGAATACTCTAATGTGGCACTATGTCCCCATTCCAACATGGTGAATTTTTAGTCTAGATGATGGGGAGAGGTACTCTTACACTTCTTTTTCATCCCTAAATAAGTGTTTCTTTGTTTTTTGAGTAGAACATTTCAATTAATGATAACGTTTAGAACATTAGAATCTTCATATAGGTTGATCTAGACACAGGCAATTATGAACATTCTTTGGACGTAACACTCACTAAAGATAATAACATCACACCTAGAAAGATATACGTGTACATATATTTTTCTATTTTGATGCTAGATCTTGTTATTCATCATTTGTTTGAACATATTCTCTATTTTAACATCATTTTTTTGCTTATATTCAGTCCAGAGTCTTACAATATGCTTTATTAGTCCAGGTCTACCTGCTCTATGTAATATGTGTTCTTGTTTTGATTGCTTGAATGTGCTAAGTTCTGTTTTCTTGTTCTTAGCATCTTGCTCTGTTAAGTGGTCTGTCCAGTTTGGCTTGCCATCTGTTCTTTTTAGAAGTGTATGCAATCTGTTTTGATTACGGAATTCTAATGATTGTATGCTTTATAGGAAATGATATGACAGAGAACATATTGTAAGTATGTACGTGTAGATATTTTAACTAGTTCACTAGAAGACATGCATACCATATTCTTAGCTGGCATGGCATACTACTTTTATGTCATTATTTAGCAATATCACATTCATGCATTCGCTATGGTCACTACAATAATAAGGCTTTTTCTTTTTCCAAGTGGACTCATTTATGTATATTTATAAATAGAGTAGACATTGGGCTCTTTCTTTCACTTGATGAAACAATGAAAGGAACATTGTAGAATGTGGAAATACCTATCTTTGATTAGTACTTGTCAATGTGAGAATTGGCCATATGAATGTAAGTAAATATATGTAGGTGCTTCCATAGGACATGCTTTTTTCAAGATGCTCTGATTCATAATTAATAAATTTTTGGTGGCTTACAAGAACATAAAACATTGATCCTAAAGATATCATTTACGGGACTAAGGTTAATATCTTAATCCTTGTCCTATTGGTTGTTTATAAGTTATCCTTGCATTTGCATTTTTGCATAGTTTATCTAATTATCTCATTTTCTTACTCATATTGAAGCTTGAGTATTGAAGAGGCTTTAGATTCTGAACATGTTGCGATGTGTGTTTGGTTCCTTCTTAGTGAACTTGAGGAGGTATAACTTTCTTAGCTAATCTTGTTTGTTTATATCTTGAATGATGAGATATGTAATCGTGTTGCATTTAATCCACTTTTTATATTGTTGGCTACAGGATGTGATTGAAAATGTGTCTTTGAAGCAAACAAATATTTGATGATTTACGCCCTTTCAGGTTAAGGCGAATAATCTAAAGATCAATCTGGTTGTCTTTCTCGTCGCATTCTTGTAATAATTTGTAATTTTGTTAATGCAAATTATGCGATCCGTTGGCTTTGGTGTTGCAATTGCTCTTTGGTGGATGATTTGTTGTGAATTTTCACGAGAGAACGTACAAATAGATGCTTATTCCACTAATACGGGAAGATAAGAGAGCGAGTAACCTTTTCATTATTTATAGATTGAACTTGTTAAATCTGAGATCAACATGTTCCAATTGAGACTAAATATGTATTATATGATTCTCGGTGAGACTCTGTGACAATTCCAAGTCACCGACTACTGCACCCTTTTTTTTGTTGTATTTTTCCATGACATTAAACATCATATATTGATGACGCTAACAACTTCATCTTGGTGGTTGTTTATTTGTTCAGTGGGAGGAATTTTGTTTTGGGTGATACCTTGGGTTCCAAGTATATATACTCAAGATTGATGGAATGGTCAAATTTGCATGAAGGGTTTTTCAAGCCTTGTGCATACTCGGGCCGACAGAGTCGCTAAAGGGCTCCTCTAGTAAGCCTTTTTCTTCAACGATATCGCCGCCACCTCCTTATAAAGCTTTCTAAACTCCATTCTTGGTGACCCTTATCCCCCAGGCTGCATTGCTATTTGCTGACTAAAACTCTTATATTTGTCCATCTAATCAGATTCTCAAAAAACCTGTAACAATCAAGTTGTTCACTCATTAATGAAGTTCGATGCTATTTCCTTGTTCCTCGCATTTTGTGGAAGACCGAACTTTATGTATCCTCAAATAGCACATTTACCATCCATTAATGATGCTCATCAAATGTGTGTGTTTCCCAATTTTTCATGCTTATTAGGTGCATTATTCATTCTTTTTGCATTTTTTGGGTGTCCTTTTTGCATTTTTGGGTGTCATTCTTTTTGCATTTTTGCATTTTTGGGTGACATTCTTTTTGCATTTTTGTAAATGGTTCCATGTATTCAGGTGCAATTTACGGTGCACTATGTTATATACATGAGCACTTAATATGTGGATTGTATATTATAAGCATATAAAACATTGTAGCCTAATATGCTCCTCTCTTATTAATAATATGAAGAAATTTTGTTCTTCCTACTGATTTGTGTCTTTGTGAAACTCAACTTGCATGTTGTGCTAAAAGTACATGGGTGTGTGTATTTGTGATTTTGATTGCTGGATGCAATTATGCATCTAATCCTCTTAATGCAAGCACCCTATTTCAAAGATCCAAAGTTCTTAACCAACTTGATTTTTGGTGATTCTGTAAATTTCTTGTGCAGGATATGCAATTCAAATTGAAAAACGGCATTGAAGTTAACGATTACGAAAAGGCGATCTCATTATCGTGAGTCCCGGAGAGACTTGCTCTTGTATTGGCCTTTGTCTAAGCTGTAGCTCCTTTCTTTTCTCGGAGAACTTTTTACTTTGGTAGAATGATGAATAAGCAAACTCTCTGCTTTTGTAGGTGAAGGCTATGGCATTACTTGAAGCTTTAGAAGCAAATGTCCGGATAGCGAAATGATCTTTGGTTGTCCATCCTTTGAAAACATAATGTGTTCACAACTTACACTTTAATGTTGAAAACCACTTATTTGCAAATGAAAGATTGCCGTGTAATCTTGGCTCACTCTTTAACCCAAGAATCTTGGTGTTGTTCCATGCCGTTGATCTTGATAGTTACATTGTGACATGTGATTGGGTTTCTGTCTTGCGGCGGGGTTGATACTTTTTCAATGACCTTACGAGCGATAGAGCGAGAGGAAAGGTTAGGCGTTGTGTTTTATCCATTTTCTACGATTTGTTTAGCTTGCATTAGTGCGGTCATGTTAAACATTATGAATTCCAATTTCATGGTAAAGCTCTCCAAGCTCCGGGAAGATCCATTTATGTTCTTTGTAATACAGATTAAAGGTATTACCTCATCCTCTTTTCTTGCACACTAAAATATCGATACTACAGAATAATGTTAGAACATTCACATGGCTACATTACTGTTTTTTTTGCAATCCCATTCTGGATGATAACAATGTGAAGTAAAAAAAGAAAAAAATATCCTCTTGCCGATAAATGGAAAAGGGCCTCCAGGATCCATGGATTTGATTGGTTTGATATTACGTAATATGTTTTACATAGCCTGGTTTTTATAGATTCATGTACCTCGATTTTGCAAATGTTCCAGGACAAATTGGATGATTCAGCATTCAAGGTTCTAATGGATGAAGATTGAATAAAGAGTTTGGAATCCATTACGTTCGAAACTAGCAGCTGCAATTCTTGATGGGGTTGACGACTGTTGGATTGTAAGTCACTTCATTTCTGAATGAGCTACTGTGCTTTTGTGATATGTAAATGCAAAATGATTTTTAATAATTATTTAATATTTTATTGTGTGTTGTATTATTTTTTTATTCGTTTGTAGGGTATGTGTATATTTTTTATAGGTTGTAGATTGTTAATATTATTATTATTATTTAATTAAAATTTTCAATAATAATAATAATAATAATATTATTATTATTATTAGTTTTCTATTTATTGAATATTTATTTATTATTATTATTATTATTATTATTATTATTAAAATATGACTTCTAGTGACAAAGCCTTTGTCAATATTAACCATTAATGTAAAAACGTGTTTATACCTTTTGGTGACAACAACACTGAATTAGTGATAAAATGTTCATTATTTTGTGACAAAAGTTTTGTTGCAAGAAAAACCTTTTGGTGAGAAGATGGAGGTTTGTCATGAAAAGCTTTGGTGACAAAAATATGAGATTTGTCGCCATTGAACTCTTTCAATGACTAATTCACCGATCGTCACAAGAGACACCTTTAGCGTCGCTGCTTACGCAACAAACGCCGCGACAAAAAAAATTTGTCACGAAAACTTTTACTGACGAAAATCAGCACTTTTAGCGACGATTTTTTTTATCACGAAAAGGTCTGTTTTTTGTAGTGTATGCATAATTTATTATCCAATAAACAATTTTGTATGATATATATTAAAATAATTTTAAAAAGAATTACCATCAAGGAAAAGCTCGTCCGCACAAGGTGCATCGATCTAGTGCTGAGCTAAACTATAACCTGACATAGAGACGAGTGTTCGAACCCGTTAGAGCAAAAGAAAGAAAGGAAAGGAAAAAAAATAAAAAATAAAAATAAAAACTCGTTCGCAACGCTTAAGGTGATTTTTTTTTGGAAACATAAGGTGATTTTGATGTCCAAAAATAATTACAATTTTCCCACTTTTTTGACGTAATATAAAAACATGTTGGTATTCATTGCTCACAGTGTCGATATGTCCGAGTGGTTAAGGAGACAGACTTGAAATCTGTTGGGCTTCGCCCGCGCAGGTTCGAACCCTGCTGTCGACGTCTTTTTCCGAACAATTTTTAGAAATTTGCTTAAGTTCACCTAACAAATACTCCCTTTCAAGATCGTGGAAAGCTTAATAATGGCTTTACACACCTGTGTGACTTTCTTCTTCTCCTTTTTTTCCCCCTTTTTTTGGTGTGTGACTTTCTTCTTCTCCGTTTTTTTTTTCTTCTTTTTGGTGTTGGAAGTTTGTGTGAGTTAACCTAAATGTATAAGGACATTTCTAATAAAGGATATTATCGCATTTAAAAATTTGTAAAAAAAATCCCAAAAACCTTTTTTTCTCTTTTTCTTTTTGAGAAACCAACCAATATTATTAAGACACAAATCTGACAAACAAGCCAAAGTTACATCAATGCCAAAAATCCAAAAACCTTAACAATGCCTTGCACGCTTGTTGATATATGATATGATAATACAGCTTAGTAAAAATACAGGTGGTTGCTTAATTATTCGGGTTACAATCCATTTGGAACGTAGGGATTATTTCTGAAAATAATCTATTTTTAAATTAATAAAATGTTTGTTTTAAATGTAATAATACCCTTTATTGAAAATGGATAAAGAATCCTCGTAGTAGCTGGACCAACATCCAACCGAAAAAGGATAGTCTTTAGAAACAATTGGGAAACCAGCCGAGTCTTTTCTTATTTGCTTTCCGCCCTAGGAGTAGCATAAAAGGAGGGATTAGAATTATTTACTTCCGAATATGATGGTTTTATGCTTCCGATATGGTTTAGAAAATAGAAAATGAAAGAGAAAAGATTTCGATATACGAGCCTTGTCTAAACAAACACGAAAGTGACGAAACGGTAAGTCATGAGAAAAGCAATTATCGGCGAGAAATATTAATTTCAGGTCACTTTAGCACCGGATATTTCATTTTAGGTCAGGTCAGATCTGAATTTTTTTTTAAGTCCAACGTCAAAATTTAGACGGCTTCGTCAAAATGTATACTATCTTGTCCAAATGTGATATAATCCCGTCAAAAAGGAAATGCAGGCCAAAAAGGACGGAACCGTCTAAATTAGGACGGATTTCGTCAAAATTTAGACGAATCCGTCTCGTTTGTTTCTGTCAGATTTGGACAGGATGGGACACTCCTTTTATGACATCTACAAAGTCCACTTTTATGTAAATGACAGTTGTTTCCGTCGAGAATTTGGGCGGATTAAATCTAAATTACAGCGGAATCATCCTAATTTAGACGGGTCCGTTCTTTTTGGCCTGCATTTCTTTTTTGATGGGATTATATCACATTTGGACGAGATACTATAAATTTTGATGAAGCCGTCCAAATTTTGACGTTGGACTTAAAAAAAATGTATGATCTGATCTGACCTAAAATAAAATATCCGGTTCTACAGTTACCTGAAATTAATATTTCTCATTATCGGCCTATACTCGCAAGGCGGCCCCATGATCATGTCACTCAGGTTAGAGTTAATTAAGCCTACTACGCCTTTGCTTTGTGAGAGGAATGCTAATACACGTCGATGCTTATTCATTCGGATTATAACTCACACTAGTGCTGTTAACGAGCCGAGCCGAGCCGAGTAGCCGATGTTCAAGCTCGAGTTTGTTTGTTATCGGGTAGGCTCGGCTCGGCTCATAAACACAAACAAGCCTAAAAGCTTGTTCGAGCTTGGCTCGATAAGTATAAAAAATGTTCGAGCTCGAGGTCGAGCTCGAGATCAAGCTCGCGAACAGGCTCGAACTCGAACTCAGCTCGTTCAATAGTATTTTTTTAAGGGGAATGGTTTGTCTATATTCATTATTCAACCCAAAATACTCGTTTAATCAAACATCCACAAAATATTTGTTATTTGTTAAATTATTTGTGTATATATTCCCTCAAAAAAATAAATTATGTGTATATATGATTTATATTTATTATTTATCTTATATATTATATAAGCTCATGAACACTAATGGCGTTCACGAAGCAGACTTCGTGTTTCGTTTCGTTTAGTAAACGAAAGCGAGAGAACTCGATCGAGCTCGGCTCGATAGCATAAATGAACGAGCTTAAACGAGCCGGGTTCGAGCCTTGTTCATGAACGCTCGATTCGTTTTAAAGCAGTCACACTAGTGCGCAAGGCATTATTTTAAAAAAAACATTTTATCAATGTAAAAAATAGATTACTTCGAGAAATGAAGAAGTAACTACTCCCTACGTCCCCAATGGATTCAAACCTGAATGAAGAAGTAACTACTGGATTTTTAAGCAACGGTATTATCAAATTTAAAAAATACTATCAATTTAATAAATAAATTACTTCGAGAAATGGATTGAGAGCTACTCACTTCGTCCCAAAACATAAGGGTTTTTGTGGCTTTGTTTTTTAAAATATTTTAATAAATGGAAGAATGACGTAAATTTTAATTACAAAAATCTAAAGTAGCCTTGATTATCATTAATATTATAGTTAAAATAATGAAAATGTGTTGAATTTATATTAAATCAAGGGTAGAAATATAACGTCTATGTCCCGAATACCGAGTCATTATCCGTACGTGAGACGTTCGGCGCACGACATTTAGAGATAACCTAAATGTCACGTAAGCCTTACGTAACATCAGAGTAATTAACAAATAAATGCGTAAGACAAACAAACAAAAGACCGGGGAACCGGAAACACCTTGAAACTAGCACTTCGATATGCACAAATGAACTAGTGCGATCAAAATTGAGCCTGAAATCCGAAACCGGGTCGCTTTAACTGACCAATGTGCTTGGTTCACCGAGCCGGATGTCATGGGCACGCTCAGGCCTCCGGGCTTGTCCTGAGTTGTTTAGGACACGTTCAGGCACAAGCAGGTCGCTTAACCGAGGGGGATTCTCGGTACAGCGAGCTGGAAGAAGCTAGAAACTCTAAAAACGCCATTGTTATGATGTCTAGGACTATATGGGATCCTTTTCATAGCCATTTCTCAACATAAGTCAATTTTCAAAGTCTTGAGAGAAAAGAAAACCTAAAAAAATGAGAAAGAAAAACAATTCCGTAAAGCCCGAAATACCTTAAAAAAAAAGTGAGGGGTTTTACCAGAAAAAGCAAAAATAGAATATTTGTTTAATTGGAATTTTTTTTTGAGGGGTTAATCGGAATTTAACGGCCTTAAATAATTATACTAACCCAAAACGGCAACAAAAAAGTCTTGTATTTTAGGACGGAAGGAGTACTATATAAAGAGTGTTATGTTGTATTGTGTAATACTCCCTCCGTTCCAAAATAACTGATACAATTGACAAAAACATGCATATTAAGAATGCGAGTTAATGCTTTAATTTTAATGCCAAATTGATTAAAAAAAACCCAAGTCTATAATTAATGTAAACTCCTTAATAAATAGTGGATGATGTGGAAAAATACAATAGATACTGCATTGGAAATATAATCACCTCACATAGGATGAAATAAACTGACTTTGATAACCGCATTGGTTATTTTGAAATGGATTGAGTGATTTTAATAACTGTATCGATTATTTTAAAACGTGATAAGTACATTTGGGGAAAAAAAAAAACAAAAAGAGAAACACACCAAAGCAAGGGAGGGAAAAGTAGCCGGCATACATATGTGATGGAGGAAGTAGACCGTACATATTGTAATAAGACCAACCATAGTGAGGGGTATAGATTACTTTGATCCTAACAAAGTAGATAACTTTTTTTATATTTGAGACTCGGTAATGGTACTTGAATAGATAGTGTTTTCTAAAAGTCTTCCCTTGTCTTGTCGATGTAGAGTGCATTGAGTTCTTAGAGCAACCATTCTGGTTCATAATAAGAAAAAAAAAAACATATCTATTATGACATATATTTGATGTGGCATGTTGGGTAGCATGTGAATAGTTTTTGGGTGATAATACATCCATTATCTGAAAATCATAATAGTAAGAATGAAAAGGAAGAAAAAAGATGTTATCAACTTAAGAGCATTAGTAGTGGTTCTTGTTCTAAAAGGTTTCTCACTGACAAATAGTTTTCTCTTTAATCAAAAGTGGGTAATGGTCACTTTTTCACCTCAATTGATGTAAATGCTTCTCCAAAGGCTACTACTTTTAGAGGCTTAGAACCTACGTAGTGACCTTTTTTTTGGAAGGCTTTGAATGACATGTCATTAAAATAGAAGTTTTCTCTATAAGTATTTTGGGTAATGGCTTTTATTTTACCCCTTTCTCTCTCCAAGTCTTCTCCATACCCTTGTCTACACAGAAGCCTTATGAGACAAACCGTTTTTTACCACAAGGCCACTACAGTGCCAATTTTTTATTACAACATCAACTTGCTTTCACACACCATACACGTTGGATATATAGAGGCTTTTTCCATTTTACCACTACATATGCTCTAAGGGTAATTCTTCCCTAATCACTCTATTTGCACCGTAGACACACATGAATGATTCTAGACAACACAGTTTGAATTTGAGTTGATACTGTATGGTCCACAATTTGAATGTGACATCAATAGAAGGTACTAGGAAAAGACTTTAATGTATGTTATTTGATACAATTTTCATATAATCGATGCACTATAAAATCTCTCATTTATTTATCTTTTACATAAATAAATAAATAAAAACCAATGAAGGTTATGAAAATAGGGCAAACATACGGAGGATTGTATGAAGTTGAGTATTTGGGCTTCTTGGATGGCCATTCGGCCTTTTAGTAGTTTCTGAGGCCCTATGATGGTGATGATACAGGGAATCCACCTAATTGTGACCCATGTTTCATTAAATATAATGAGTTAACACATAAACAAATACCTTCTTCAAACAAAATCTTGCTACCTGTCAAAAAAAAAAAAAAAAAAAAAAAAATCTTGTTTTACATTTCGATACCTTGGTGATGCACCAAAAGTTAGGATAGACCTGAAAGACACCAAAAGTCTTCTTGAAATGACAAAGCGTCCCTTCCCATCTTCAGATCGCCACACCCTAGTGATACACGAAAAATCAGGACAAAATGTGAAAGACACCAAAGTCTTCTGGAAATGACATTTCCCTTCTTCAGATCGCCACACCCTTGAATCGATGGAGCCTCAATCTTTCGCATACCATATTAGCCTCCATTTCAATGGAAAGTATTGTGGTGTTCTTTATTTTATTTCCGTATGAAAAGAAAGGGATTGAAAATTTGTTATGCTTGCACAATGTGGGGAAATTTTCAAGTGGTGTATCTGCATGATGTAGATACACCGATTTTCACTTAGAAACACCTGTGTTTTGCAATGTAAATAATCTAAAATCCAAACATCATACAAAACATGAGTGTATTTAAGTGAAAATAGATGTATCCGCACCATGCGAATATACTACCCAAAAAGTTCCCCGCTAGGAGTCGTTTATATCGTCCTGCTGCAATCGCGGTATGACCTTCACAAAATTATTCTGGTTTCTACAACTTTAATACACTAAATTTCCATAATTTCATATATCATATCTCAATTCGCCAATTCTAACAAAATATAGAGCTTAACAATCTATTTAATATTAAAATAGATACTTTTAAAATAAATATGTTGATAAGAACACCCCATTACCTTACTATCAAAGCATCAACTCGAGATCCAACAATAGCAAATTTCTGCTATCAAAAAAAAAAAAACAATAGCAATTTTCCAATCTACAAAGTCTACGATTCCTACGATGGGTGGACACACATGTATATAAATGGGGTCCACGGACCCCGTTAAAAATAGTAATGCTCTAAATTTACCTATAAAAAGATATTTTGGACCCCATTCAAAAAAAAAAAAAAAAAAAACGGACCACGCTGAACAAAGTTTTTGCATCCGCCACTACTACGTTCAACAATTCGATCTTGATAAAGAAACTAAACTAAATGTGATGGAGCTATGATTACTTAATAAAAATTATACCTTTGTCATGAAATTCGAAAATACAAAAATGAGTGAAACGAAAGACTATCTTTATAGTTTTCGGCCAAACTATTTTTAGAGCGATTTACGTTCCGTGGTGATTGCTTTGACTACTCAAAACAACAAAAGTAGGGCTACATATCGAGAGATATGAATTTTTGAAGGTTGACCAGCAATTTTGAATCAAAACTGCAAATGGGAATAAGGGGACGGGCGTAAGTGTGTTTTTTTTAGGAACAAAAGATTTTATTAATCAAAATCCGCCAAACAAGCGATCAAAACGTCACTCGGGGGCGCAGAACCCCAAAGTGTCCGAGCGGAAACAGATATACCATATCTAGCTAGAAGATGCGCTGGGACATTCCCCATGCACCGAATAAACGAAAAAGAAACAGATACAAAACTAAGAAGAAGAGCCAAGCAATCCTGAACTAAACATCCCCGAGGAGGAGGCAAAATGCGCGCTTCAACTTGCGCCAGCTCCAAATTGATCTTGTAAAAGATCCGCTACAGAACTGTGAGATCCTCTCCTGGTCGCCAAAGGCGCGAAATACACATCAAACAATCACTTTCCACCTCTAGCCTCTGAATCCCTAAGTGCTCCGCCTCTTTCAATGCTAGGGAAATAGACTTAAGCTCCATGTATTCTACTGGGTCACCTGGATCGAAATGATACGCAAAGAGTTGAAGTACTAATCCATTTGAGTCCCGAAATATCACCCCAGGTTCCGCGATCATCTCTGTCAGAATCGATGCATCCATATTAATCTTAACTACGCCTGCCGAAGGCTTCGCCCATTTATCCGGTAAATGGGGCACCGAAGCTTGGGTCGGTAGCTTTCCATGGCCTCCACATACTCTGCCGAGCAGCCACATATCGGGTACATACCGCAGAGACATAAACTGCCTGATTATCGAACACCGCTAAGCAACGCGCCCTCCAGATTCCCTACATAATCCATACAAACCTGGCCATGTCATGTGCCCCATGTTCCTCAAGCAGCCTCATGAAAAACTCCATAAATGAAGCAGAGCGAAGCTGCTGTAAAGTCCCTCAAAATGGCGACGCCCCAAACTCCGCCGCCATCTCACACTCAAGAATCACATGCCACATCGTTTCCAGAGTCTCCCCACATGCCAAGCAGATACCATCCCCCATGTTCCGCCTCTGCAAGCCCTGGCGAATAGCAAGACAGTCATTCAAGCATCGCCATAAAAAATGTTGAATACGCGGCTGAACCGGAAGCCGCCAGCAGCTCCCCCAAATCTTGCTCTGCCCTGTCGAAGTAGACGGTCCTGCAACTGACGATGGCCGATAGAGTGATAAGGCCAGAAAATATCCTGACCAAACAGTATAGACTCCCCTACGATCGTAGTGTCAAAATCCGTCGATCCAGATGCCCCCCAGGAGCCACAGTAGTCTCCAATATGGCATGTGCTTCCCAAGGTCTAAATAATTGCCTCACCTGCTGCATATCCAATACTCTGGAGCCGGGTATAAAGAGATCTGAAACCATGGAATCCGCCAGAAGCTCATGCTCTACAAAAGGTATGCGAAACGAAGGTTGCCTATTGACCCAGGCATCATAAAAGACATACATCAACTCTCTGTCTCCCACTCTCCATATTATCCCATTGTACAGAAGGTCCTGTCCCTCCAGAATACTGCGACACAAGTAAGACGGTCTATCCACCAACCCAGCTGCGAGGATTGTGCTATCCTCAAAGTACTTCGCATGTAATACATGTGCCGCCAGTGAACCCGGACTGGTCAGAATTCTCCAGGACTGCTTTGCCAATAATGCTAAATTAAAACATTCCAAGTCCCGAAATCTCAGGCCCCCTAAATTTTTCGCATTCCAAGTCCCGAAATCCCAAGCCCCCTAAATTTTTCGGGCAGACAAACAAGACTCTCAGTTCTTCCAGTGTATCTTGCGTTTATTATCCGTGTCTCCCCAAAAGAATCCATGAATAATTTGCTCAAGTTCTCTGATTAGAGTGGTGGGTACCTTGAAGCACTACATAATGTACGTGGGTATGATTTGGAGACCCGTCTTAATAAATACCTCATTCCCAGCCGGCGAGAGTAATTTGTCTTTCCATCCAACTACCTTTTTATGAATTTTATCTCTCAAAAAAGCAAACACTTGACGCTTATTCCTCCCTTTCAACGTAAGTGTGTTTTCTTTAGGGAAAATGATATATGCACAACAAAATATATCACAACACATACCATAATAAATGATCTCACCACTTATTAATGTGTCTAACCTATTAATTGTTATGAGTATCAATGGTGATAAAAAATTGTTGTGAAAAATATAAGGCACTTATGTAGTGAATGTTTCACCGCCGTTTGTTTTGCACGTTTTGAAAATTATGAGGGTGCTCAATAATTTATACAGGGGATTTAATAGTATTTTAATTTATAGATTTAATTCCTTAAATCCAAGTAAATCCCTTTATTATCTTGCTGACAAAGTTTTTTTTTTTTAAAAATAATTGATCATTCATCTCTTTTTTAATTTTCGAATTTAAATTTTCCCCCCAAAAAAATTCAAATTTAAATAATTAAGGAAAATTGGGGTAACTCTGAAAATTAGTAGATGAATAAATTTACCCGTAAAGGAAGCACATGATATTACATTATCTTTATATTTGTTGGAATAGCAATAAATAATTAATAATATTGTTGTATCTCAAAATCCTTGGTCCGCCCATGAACAAGAGTGTGGTACACGGATATATAAATGGAAACCTCGTCTTTGTTTGCCATGACATATGTGGCAACAACATCTAGGGCCTAGGGGTGCCATTAAACCCGGCCGAATGATGCAACCGGCCCGGAATCGGATCGGGCCGCCGGTTTTTTTTTCCGGTTCTAGAACCGACGGTTAAAGGTTCGGAACTGGCGGTTCAACGGTTCACACGTTTCCTTTCCGGTTCAGAATACGGTTTTAAAAATTATTATTAATTCTTTTTTAAATTTTCAGAAAATACTTATTCTTTTCACTATAATAACAAGTTACTATTAATTAAATTTAAATGTAATATAAAATAACCAAAGCGAATGTAATATATAGGTTTTTATAAATAGTTTTTTATTCGGTTTTAAATATAAGTTGATTATAAATGTGGTTTTATTAAATATAATATTAATATGGGAAAATTATGAAAAATGACAAAAACATTTGTGAAATTAGCATTAAGGACATGCACATTTTATTTTTAGTAAAAATGACAAAACACATTTTATTGAGACAATTCTGCCCTCTCTATTTAAAATCAAGTTTTAAAAGGAAAAAAAAAATCCACGTCCTGACAGATAGAAAAAAGCAAACCACCCACTTTTTTTTAGGGACCACGTATATATATATATATCGGAAATGATAGTAATACTTGTGTAAGTAAGTATCAGTATTATTATCGGATGATCTGATTGTAGTTGATCGGTGTTAGATCTATATTATAATATAGATCTAACACCGATCAATCACATCGTATCATCCGATGTGCATGGATATGTATGTGAATAATTACTATAAGATAATCTATTATATATATATATATATATATATATATATATATATATATATATATATATATATATATATATATATATATATATATATATATGTGTGTGTGTGTGTGTGTGTGTGTGTGTGTGTGTATGTATGTATGTATCTTTTTTAATGAATCGTATATTTTAATATACGTTTTTATTATTATCCTCGATTTTGATATTTTTTGATACTTTTCAATCACTTTAACACTATTAATTTTATTTTGACAAGAGTGATGATAATCGATGTCGAACAATGTCACTACTAATTTTTATAGTGATAATTGGTAGTGACAAATTAAATGACACAAGTTGTGTATTATCTGTGAATCGATGTGACAACTCATACGGTTTATTGTCATTACTGTCGTAGTGTCATAATAGTGAGAAATTAAATGACACTAGTCGTGTATTATCTATGAATTGATAACAACTAAAAATTGTCCTTTTTACTAAAAAATAAGTATGCATGTCCTTAATGCTAATTTTACAATTGTTTTTGTCCTTTAGAATAATTCTCCCTATTAATATTGTGTTTTTTTATATGTAAATTATGTTATTTTTAAAAATTATGTTATTTTTCAACACTCAGACAGGAAATTAAATTTGCTTTACGTATCTTTTATATGTAATCGTGTTGGAGCGATTTAATACATATAAAATCAAATGAACGTATTTTATAGTTTTAGCTTTTTTTAATAGGTTTTTATAGTTTTTTTTTTTATATAGTTTATATAGTTTTTTCATAGTATTTTGTAGTTTGTTATAGTTTTTTTAGTCGGTTTTAAGTATAAGTTGATTAAAAATGCTGTTTTATTAAATATTACGTGAGATATATAGTGTTATTTTTCTTATATGTAAATTATGTTATTAACTCTTACCGGAAATTCGGTTCTTTTATGTATCTTTTATATGTAATCGTGTCAGTGTGAGTTACACATATAAAAATCAAAATCAACGTAGTTCCTATAGCTTTTTTTTAGTCTTTTATAGTTTTTTTTATAGGTTTTTATAGTTTTTTTTATTATCGTTTTTATTGTTTTTTTTTATTATAGTTTATATACTTTTTTTTTATAGTTTGTTATAATTTTTTTTGTCGGTTTAAGTATAAGTTGATTAAAAATGTTGTTTTATTAAATATTACGTGAGATATATTGTGTTATTTTTCTTATATGTAAATTATGTTATTAACGCATGTATAAAAAATTTCATTTGTCTACGTATATCTTTTATATGTAATCGTTCGGGCGTAAACATATAAAATCAAAATCAACGTAGTTCTTATAGTTTTTTTTACATTCTTTTATAGTTTTTTTTTATAGTTTTATTTTATTTTATAGTTTATATAGTTTTTTCATAGTTTTTTTTAGTCGGTTTTAAGTATAAGTTGATTAAAAATGTTGTTTTATTAAATATTACGTGAGATATATTGTGTAATTTTCTTATATATAAATTATGTTATTAACGCTTGTACCGTAAAATTCGGTTGCCTACTTATCTTTTATATGTAATCGTGTTGGAGGCACGACACATATAAAAAAATCAAAACTAACGTAGTTTTTATATATTTTTTTTAGTCTTTTATAGTTTTTTTTAATATGTTTTTATAGTTTTTTTTTATAGTTTATATACTTTTTTCATAGTTTTTTTTTATAGTTTGTTATAGTTTTTTAGTCGGTTTTAAGTATAAGTTGATTAAAAATGTTGTTTTATTAAATATTACGTGAGATATATTGTGTTATTTTTCTTATATGTAAATTATTTTATTAACTCTTGTACCGGAAATTCGGTTCCCTACGTATCTTTTATATATAATCGTGTCGGAGGCACGACACATATAAAAAAAATCAAAGCGAACGTAGTTCTTATAGCTTTTTTTATAGGTTTTTATAGTTTTTTTAATTGTTTTTTATTGTTTTTTTTTTATAGTTTATATACTTTTTCCATAGTCTTTTATAGTTCCTTATAGTTTTTTTAATAGTTTTTTTAGGTTTGTATAGTATTTTTATGCTTTTTTTATAGGTTTTTTATAGTTTTTTTTTTGTAGTCTTTTATAGTCTTTTTATAGGTTTTTATTGTATTTATAGGTTTTTTTTATTGTTTTATTGTAGGCTTTTATAGTATTTTTATGGTTTTATTTAGGTTTTTATAGTTTTTTTATAGCTTTTATAGTTTTTTCATAGTATATTATAGTTTCTTTAGGTTTGAATAGTGTTTTTATAGTCTTTTATAGGTTTTATAGTTTTTTTGTAGACTTTTTATAGGTTTTTATAGTTTCAATAGATTTTTTTATTGTTTTTTTTTTAGTCTTTTATAGTTTTTTTTATAGGTTTTTATAGTTTTTAATAGTTTCTTATAGTTTTTGTTAGTCTTTTATAGTTTTTTTTTTATAAATTGTAACAAATATATAAGTAAGATATAAATTGCGTACCTTTAATCTTCAAAATTATCGATGTCGGTATTTCGAGCGATTGCTCATCCTGAAGTTTCAGCGTCACCGACTTCGAAATGTGACTCATCTTCTGATTCAATGTCTTGCATCCTCTTCTCGGCTTTTACCCAATCTTGACAATACATTTGCTTCTCTAAAGTGGTGGGATGAAGCGAAAATCTTCTATCTGTAAGCACATTTCCCGCCATGCTGAAAGCTCGTTCAACAGTGACGGTCGAAATAGGGCAACTTAAAAACTCGACTGCCATCATTGCTAGCACTGGAAAATATTTAGCATGTCTCTTCCACCACTTCAATAAGTCGAAGTCGAAATCATTGGTACTGGTTTGACACACTTCAAATGTTATGTTTAAATATTTGGTTATCTCTATACGTTAATCGGATGACGCTATCGCTCCCTTCTGTCGTTTCGTATTCATTTTTTCCAGAACCTTTTTAATTCCCTGTAGGACACTTGCAGGGTTAGTATAAGCACTTGCGGATGGATTGGGAACCGCGTCGTTTCTCATTTCATACATACTCTCATATTCAACATACAAAGTGTTTAATAAATTGTCAAGTCTATCTACTTCAACTGTATAATCTACCGGGGGCACATCATGATCATCAGACAAAGCATCATAGTAAGCACTTAACATGGTAGATACACCTACTAGTCTTAAACGAGGGTCAAGAATAGAACAAATGAGACAGTGTCAGGAATACACAACATGTACTTATTCCATTTCTCCTTCATCGGCCTTAAACATTGAAATAATACAGGGTCGTGTTCCAAGGTTTGAAACTCGTCAGTTATTTCTACACTGGCAGGCAAGACTAAATGTGTTGTGGCTTGATAACATCTTGAAAACAATTCAGTAAATTTTTTGAATACTTCAAAAACATCCATCAGTTTCTTGCATCCAGTCCAAATATAAGGGAACAAACGATATTCGCTCGCACAGTGTTCATCTAAAAAAACACAAAAAGTATTTTTAATTTTGTTTGTTTTTTTCCAAAGATCATAAGTGGTGTTCCACCTATGCGCACATCTTGCGGCAGTTTGACAAGGTGTTCGGAGGATTTTGCATCACTAAACAAAAACAATTTATAAAACCCTAACCTATATGCAAACTAACTCCTAACCGACCGAATATCGGGTAATTGCTAGTAAAGCGTAATGAGTAAGGGGTCGATCCACGAGGAATTGGGTACATTGAATCTAATTTTATTAATTCCTCTAAATTATCACTCAAGAAAACAAATAAAGGAAAAACAAACATAGAACAAATAAGATAAATCTAAGCTAAGAACAATAAAACGACCTAAGCTAAAGATACATGGGATCAAACAGAATACAAACTAAGTGATCTCAATCCTAGTTCATCTCATGATTTTAATTCAAATTGTGGTTTCACCTTTACACGAGATACAAATTCCTAATCTCTTAGTGAATCCATTTCTCAAGCTATGAATTCCTAATTCCTTAGTGAATTCAATTATCGATCTCTCCTCTTCCGAATGTTGAGACCAATATTCCATACAAAACGAAGGTGTAGATTCAAGTTAACTCTCGTATTTTAGAATCTAACAACCTAGATAATTAACCGATTAACTTGTCACGAATTAACGATTAAAGATCCTATCTTTCTATGGTGATCTAGCCTAACAACGATTCTCATCACGTTAGACAACGATTAGTAACCGATCTCTCGATCTAGTCACACATAGCATCATAATTCATGGAAAGATACAAGATAAATTAAAGATCATAAAAATAAACTAGAGATTGAATAAATTAAAAAGAGATTAAACTCACATTGTTTATACAAGGGTTGATCTTCAAGCATCAACGATGAAAAAAAAACGAGAAAAAGACATCATAATCTAACCCGGATCACCCGAGCACAAGGCTCGGGTGATCGGCCTTGAAACCCCTCAGAAGTGCGGCTGCCTCTTTTTTTAGGTGAATGGTAGTGTGTATATTTTTTTTTTGTGGTGATGGAGGTGTGTATATATAATGGGAGGTGTATAAGTGAGGCATCATTTGAGGGAGGCTAGGAGGTTGTTAGGGAGGCTTGGGAGGTAATGATGAGTTTGTTATGGAGGCTTGGAGGTTGTTGGGTAGGCTTGGAGTAACAAATAAATATCCCGGTTCGTCCGTTTTTTTCGGCTGTTCGGAAATAAAATCATAACTTGAGTTGTAGACCTCCGATTGGCGTGATTCAAAATGCGTTGGAAAGCTCATTTCAGTATCTACAACTTTCATCAAGACCTCGTCCCCTGAAAATGCCTCTAAGTCGGGTCAAATTTCCATCGAAAACAGGTTACGGTAGAAGTGCGTTGGAAAATATTGATCCATTGATCTCGTAAACTCGTGGCATCTTCTTCTCTTCCTCAAAAATCCATCTTTTAGGACTCAAAACATGTTGTTACATGGGATATTTTGAAAGCCTTAATCACCAAGTTTGGTGATCAAAATATCAAGGATATTTATTTTGTGATCAAATAAATATCCAGAGAATATCTTGGAATATTTAAGGAAAATATCCAAGATATTTATTTTTGCAAGCTAAGCACATGGGGTGATCATTCAAGCCTTGGGCGCCCGTCCACTTCCTCTGACGCCCGTCCGATAAGTTTCTGAACTCTCTCGATCCGATTTCGCTCAGGTGGGACTTGGTTCACTAACTTTGGACCTTGATCCGGTGAAGATCACAAACTTGATTTCTTTCCTTAATCTTCCAATCTTCCATAAATCTCTTTAGCTCTTTCCAACTTCGAATTTAGCTCTCTAAAATCATCTTTTCCATCATCAATGAGTATCTACAAGAGGATCAAACATACCAAAGCGTAACATAATTCCAAAATAATATAAATTCATCATTTAAGCACATAATTCGCACGCTTTGCAATTTAACTCTTAAAAACATCATTTACTCAATATTTCAATATAACATTTCGATTTCTATGGAAAACATCCATGTATGGGGAAATTGATAGAAAATATATCGTTAAAAATCATACAATTTGACCCTAAACAATACCCCCACACTTAGCTTTTTGCTCGTCCGAGCAAAACAAAACAATAACATAGCTCGAGATAAATAAACATCTTAGCAAATATAAAACATATTCAATAGTTTAGAGGTTAGCCCAAGTGTGTGTGCATAGCCATAATAAATTTCCACTAAATCCACACTTGAAATTGATTCAAGCAAAACTAGCTAATACCCCCTTCAACTAGAGACAAATGACACTTACAAGATGTACCCTACAAAAACGTGATATATCCTGAAAAATATGATAGAATACATCTAGGACCTTTTCGACATACTCAGAGGATAATCCCTACAGCATATCTTTTAGTTTATACTAGGTATAAGATTAACGATAACCAAGTCTTTAATTAATTTTTTTCACTTTTATACGCACATTAGAATGAGCTCTTTCCCGTCATAGTAGAATAGGATGTTTCGGGATAACACCTACCTTACTCAAATCATAGGGTAGCTTCTTCTAAGCTGCCGTGATCTTTTAGTCATCATAGTGGTATAGGACATTTCGTGATAATGCCCTACCTCACTCCAATCATCGACTAGCTTTCGACACACCCATTTATTTATGTGATTACTTAGAGATTTCTGGCTAGCAGTGGTAAAAATTATTTTTTTTCTAATGACCACTGAGCATAACACCTCAAGTAAACAATTTATTCATTATTATTTTTTCAAAGACTTTAGTTACGTTTCACTTATCACATTCAAACCTTCAGATATTCACAGTATATCATACTCTGGATCTAAACATAAACTATTATAAATCTCACGATATATACGTTAGCACTAAGTACACGACTTATAAGAAAATCAAAAATCACTAATCCAAAAAGGGTATAGCTTTATATTTTATAGCTCATCATTCACTATGGCATGTGAAAAATAGTGTTGGGTGAAACAACTAAATTTACTAAATATGCAAAATAACGCCTCAATGATATAAAACTCAAATAAAGACATGCAATGCTCACTCGGGACAAAACAAAAAATTTTGAAAATTTAGCTCATTTTCGCATAGAATAAAGCAAATGAGTGTAGATACATATCGATCATTCCCCTCCCCCACACTTAGATTGCAACTTGTCCTCAAGTTGTACAGAAATAAAAATTTAGGGACTTAGCTGATTTGGTATTGATTCGAAGAGTGGCTGAAGAGGACAACAATGGTGATGTCATATGGAGTCCTTTTCCCAAGAACGACTTCCAAAGTAGCTTGACAAAAACAGCGATGAATGGTACCTGCACCACTTGAAAAACACAGAAACATCTCGGGGAACAAAGGGTTATACATGTAAAACACATGGAAAAGAAGTCATAGAGATTTTTTTCAGATTAAGCTCATATAAGGATGGACATATACATGGAACATTACAAAACAGTAGGGCTAAGTGCAACTACATGAAAATATATTACAATGCAATCTACATGATATGCAATAATAAAATAATGATGGCATATGGAAAACCAACAGTAACCATCATGGAAAAAAAACGAGGTAGTATTACGGAAACCGTGATAACTACACTCTAAAAAGAATAAAAGGAAAAAAAATAGAAAAACAAATGCAACTAGATGAAATGCACCTAAGTGATATGCATCTAAATGGTATGCAAAAATAACGGAAAATAAAAGAAAGAAAACTAGCCCATTTATTTGCAACGAAACATGTATGTAATAAACGTCTACCAAATAATGATAGTTTACGATAAGCGATGATATTATTCATTACATGCGGTGTGAGCGGCGCCTTAAGACTCGTCAAGAGGTGATAGCATTATGGAAAACCAACAAGAGCTATACTAAACAAATATAACTCATAAGCCAAAGATGGTAGCAACGGAAAACCGGCGGTAGCTACCCATATGAGTTACAAAAATAAAAGAAAGCACATAAGTCTTAACGCTCACAAGATTCATCACAACGATATGTAGCATACGGAAACCGACATTAGCTACTAAATAACACTAAGAACAGTTATAGCATACGAGAACCGACATTAGCTATAACATGCATGGATGAATCATGTATATAAAAATAAATCAATTACTTAACATGGATTCGTAGATGGAAAGATGTAAACATGCACGTTCAGAACATCTACGTAAAAGAAATTAGCCACGGCTAAGCTCGTATGAAAGTATCCAAGTCAAATAAAGCATTAAAAATCAAGTTAAGAGAAATTATGGAACCTGGACGTGCGTCCAACAAGGCTGACGCTCGTTTGCCATGAAAACAGATCGGACGGGCGTTCAGTGAAGACAGACGCCCGTCTGGTTCTTGAAAACGTAACGAAACGAGTTGATACTTTTTTGCACAGACGGCCATTCAACAATCCAGACGCTCGTTCACTGCATGTTGAGGGCTGGACGAAGCGTTCACTTACTTGGACGCCCGTCCAAGCATCGAATTTTGCAACGTAAATACGAATGCGGGAAAAACAAGAGATCATCAACCCAAACAAATCATACATAACAAAGCAGCCACATCAAATTTTAGCATATAGCACACAAGGTTAAGATTGATTACACTTCACGTTTCACAAATCGAGTAAAAAACTTTTGCACATTCTTAACCTACGGTCATCGAAACACGGCAAAAATAAAAACTCTCAATTTGTTTAACGCTACTTTTATTGAAAGAAAATAAATCGTAACAAAATAGAGAAATTAACTCAACTAAATTCAACAAAACACCGATTTCCCGGCAACGGCGCCATTTTGTTCGGAGGATTTTGCATCACTAAACAAAAACAATTTATAAAACCCTAACCTATATGCAAACTAACTCTAACCGACCGAATATCGGGTAATTGCTAGTAAAGCGTAATGAGTAAAGGGTGGATCCATGAGGGAATTGAATCAACATTGAATCTAATTTTATTAATTCCTCTAAATTATCACTCAAGAAAACAAATAAAGGAAAAACAAACATAGAACAAATAAGATAACGACCTAAGCTAAAGATACATGGGATCAAGCAGAATACAAACTAAGTGATCTCAATCTAGTTCATCTCATGATTTTAATTCAAATTGTGGTTTCACCTTTACACGAGATACAAATTCCTAATCTCTTAGTGAATCCGTTTCTCAAGCTATGAATTCCTAATTCCTTAGTGAATTCAATTATCGATCTCTCCTCTTCCGAATGTTGAGACCAATATTCCATACAAAAGCGAAGGTGTAGATTCAAGTTAACTCTCGTATTTTAGAATCTAACAACCTAGATAATTAACCGATTAACTTGTCACGAATTAACGATTAAAGATCCTATCTTTCTATGGTGATCTTGCCTAACAACGATTCTCATCACGTTAGACAACGATTAGTAACCGATCTCTCGATCTAGTCACACATAGCATCATAATTCATGGAAAGATACAAGATAAATTAAAGATCATAAAAATAAACTAGAGATTGAATAAATTAAAAGAGATTAAACTCACATAGTTTATACAAGGGTTGATCTTCAAGCATCAACGATGAAAAAAAACGAGAAAAGACATCCTAATCTAACCCGGATCACCCGAGCACAAGGCTCGGGTGATCGGCCTTGAAACCCCTCAGAAGTGCGGCTGCCTCTTTTTTTAGGTGAATGGTAGTGTGTATATTTTTTTTTTGTGGTGATGGAGGTGTGTATATATAATGGGAGGTGTATAAGTGAGGCATCATTTGAGGGAGGCTAGGAGGTTGTTAGGGAGGCTTGGGAGGTAATGATGAGTTTGTTATGGAGGCTTGGAGGTTGTTGGGTAGGCTTGGAGTAACAAATAAATATCCCGGTTCGTCCGATTTTTCGGCTGTTCGGAAATAAAATCATTACTTGAGTTGTAGACCTCCGATTGACGTGATTCAAAATGAGTTGGAAAGCTCATTTCAGTATCTACAACTTTCATCAAGACCTCGTCCCCTGAAAATGCCTCTAAGTCGGGTCAAATTTCCATCGAAAACAGGTTACGGTAGAAGTGCGTTGGAAAATATTGATCCGTTGATCTCGTAAACTCGTGGCATCTTCTTCTCTTCCTCAAAAATCCATCTTTTAGGACTCAAAACATGTTGTTACATGGGATATTTTGAAAGCCTTAATCACCAAGTTTGGTGATCAAAATATCAAGGATATTTATTTTGTGATCAAATAAATATCAAGGGAATATCTTGGAATATTAGGAAAATATCAAGATATTTATTTTTGCAAGCTAAGCACATGGGGTGATCATTCAAGCCTTGGGCGCCCGTCCACTTCCTCTGGACGCCCGTCCGGTAAGTTTCTGAACTCTCGATCCGATTTCGCTCCAGGTGGGCGCTTGATTCACTTTTGGACGCCTTGATCCAGTGAAGATCACAAACTTGATTTCTTTCCTTAATCTTCCAATCTTCCATAAATCTCTTTAGCTCTTTCCAACTTCGAATTTAGCTCTCTAAAATCATCTTTTCCATCATCAATGAGTATCTACAAGAGGATCAAACATACCAAAGCGTAACATAATTCCAAAATAATATAAATTCATCATTTAAGCACATAATTAGATTCGTTTTGCAATTTAACTCTTAAAAACATCATTTACTCAATATTTCAATATAACGCTCAATTTCTATGGAAAACATCCATATATGGGGGAAATTGATAGAAAATATATCGTTAAAAATCATACAATTTGACCCTAAACACAAGGCGATGACCTTTCTCTTTAAGATATTTATACTACTTATGAGTAAGACTATTTCTACCTAACACATGTGCAATTGAAGATTTTATCGCATTAATATTGAAGTCAAAAACTTTTAGACCTTCTTTTACACATAAATTAAAAATATGGCAAACATCTAACTTGAAAAAATTTACTGCTACAAAGAGGTTCACAATTTTGTGATAACTCGGGAATAGAAGCAGTGTTTTTTGAAGCATTGTCAAATGCAATAGAAAAACTTTATCTTTTAAATCGTATTCGTTGAAAATATCAACTAATAAAGATGCAATGTTAGAAGCATTATGAGCTTCGTTAAATAAACGAAAAGCAATTAACCTTTTTGGACAATCCAATTGTTGTCAATCCAGTGTCACAACACGCCTAAATAATTATTGTTGGTCCTCCTATCCTCCCAAATATCGGCACAAACACATACTTGGAATTTATTTGTCTTCAAACTTTCTTTTATAATATTTTATCGTTTAATATTTTTTTTTTGAAATCCCTAGTCAACGTTGCACGATGGATACTAGTAAAAGCCGGTTGCAAAGCCCCTTGTACGTAACATTCGAAATTAAAGAGGATTCTCAGGAAAGCTAAAAGAAAAACCCATCCCCGCAACAAGATCAGTGGTTAGATCTCTACAATTATCATGAGTGTAAATAAAAAGTGGAGAAGTGTTACCGCCGCCGGAGCTCGGCATGTTTAGCTGGGTTTGAGAGCGCTGTCTTCCAATTTTTCCGGGTGTATACTTATCATGTGATTCCGCATCGATCCGTAACCACCACCTGCTTTAAATTTATATATAGTGCCACAAAATTTGCACACCCCATAGAAAAACTTTTCGGGGTTAGATAATACAAATGCATCGATCCGAGGAACCTTTGTGAAAAATTTTCGTAAAAATTTTCGATTTTAACTTTTTTTCTTGTGCTCATTCTGGGGTACTTTCATCACCCTCTAAATCGACTGACTCGGGAGTAGGACCTGCACAGTCGCACTGCACCGGTGGCGACCACGATTCGGTGATCTTACAATCCCACGACTCACCACGCGTCTGTTCAGGGCGGGCATTAGTCGGAAATTCATCATCAACGCCGACTTCATCATTCGAGGCTCATTATCTTCAACTTCGTTAAGGTTGATGTTAAATCTTTCAGTTTGAGACTTTATGTCATCGTAATGACTATCAAAATCATGAGGATTGAAATCTAAAGGTGACTCGAAATGAGGAATTGAAATGTGAATGCCGGTGACAGGGTTTGTAAAATGCTGTACCACAGGTCTATAGCCAGCATCATCCGATTCCGGCACAACCGTGTCAACATGGAAAGTAACATTTCGATGGCCTTGTGATGGTGATTTACCCCTTCTGGACATTTTACAAAATCAAAATAAAATTTAACGGTTATAAAAAAAGTTGAAAAAAAACAAACCAATTTTACTTATAACTAAAACCGAATTGAAGTAACGATGAAATCAGTACAACTTCAAATATCGGTCTAATAAAGTAAATTTGATTGTTGTTTTTAACTTTTAAACAAATTTGATTATTAAATGGAACAAAAAAAAATACACTTGTAAAAAAAAAAGTTGAATAAAAACAAACCAAATGTACTTATAACTAAAACCGTATTGAGTAACAACTTCAAAAATCAGTATCGTAAAGTAAATTTGATTGTTGTTTTTAACAACTAAACAAACTTGATTACAAACAAAGAAATAAGTTTTAGATTAGAGAAGTAGAAGTGTAGAATTGAGAGGAGAGTAGGTGTAAAGAATTTGGAAAATGAATGGGGTATTTATAAGATTTTTTGAAATGGTTGGAAAAAAAAAATAGCCGTTAGAAAATTAGCCGTTGGAGCCGGTCCGGTTCCGGTTCCAGAAATACCCGGACCGTCCTTAAACCGGTGAACCGCCGGGCCACCGAACCGCCGGTTACACAAACCTCCGGTCCGGTTCGTCGGTTCCGGTTTTCTTTGGCCAGGTTTAGGTGGCATCGGGTCGGAACTCGACCCATAAACCTCCTACCCGAAACCCGTCCCGACAAGATTCGGGATTCAATTTTTCTTCCCAAGCCCGTACCCGATAAGCGTCGGGTCCCGACAATCGGGATACCCGAAAGTTCGGGATCCCGTCGGGTCGGGAATGAATGTCCCGAACATATGATGTTAAAAATTATTCATGTTAATATAAAAAAAATTGACAACATTACTTGATCAAAACAATAGTTCAAAATGTGGGGGCAGAGAAATGAGTTAACGACGACGGCCGGTGGAGGCGGGTGGCTTTTGTGAGGAAGAACGCTCTGGAATATTAGAGAAGCGAGAAAGAGTCTGAGAGAAAGTGAGAAGCGATGTAAGTAGAAGTCTAGTATGTTTATGTTTTTAGTATTTATGGTTGTGGGTATTTATATAGGGATGAAAAATGTTTTATATATATATATATATATATATATATATATATATATATGTATGTATGTATATGCATGTGTATATATATATGTATATGTATTCGGGTCAGGATCGGGAACCCGACGGGATTCAGTTTTATACCCGATCCCGTTCCCGTATTTTTCGGGTCGGGAAAAATCCCGAAATTTCGGGATCGAGAAACTTTCGAGAACGGGATTTTCTGGGATGGAATCGGGTTGGGATTCGAGACGGGTCAGAATTATCAGGAAATTTGTCACCCATAACAACATCAGAACTTCTAAAACACTTTATAAGATACGTAGATACACTTTTCGAAAGAAAAAGACAAAAAGAAAAAAAAAGATAAAGTGAGATTTTTTAAGTACAAAAAACATCGAAGTAAAATAGTAAGCGGGTTTTATCATCACATTCTAAACTCAAAAAAAATTAACTTCAAAATATGCTAATGTTTGGCATTTCTAATTTTAACATAAAATTTACTATGAATAAAACTTTCACACCGCCCATAATATATTATGTCCAAATAATCACTTTACACTATTTGTATAATTTAATTATTGATATTCTTAAGGTGATTTTAATGTCTAATAATTATTATTATTATAAAATGTAACTTCATGGGGCAGTTTGCCTCATGGTGACGTTCTAACCGCGTGTTATGCGGACGTTAATTAATAAAACCATTTTTTTTATATTTTGTGCTCCGTTATTGTTAAAAAGTAGTGAAAACCAACAAAATATTAGTTCTGTAAAAGCACTATAAATAAAAAAACGGACAAGAAAGATATATAGCGTCGATATGTCCGAGTGGTTAAGGAGACAGACTTGAAATCTGTTGGGCTTCGCCCGCGCAGGTTCGAACCCTGCTGTCGACGTCTTTTTCCGAACAATTTTTAGAAATTTGCTTAAGTTCACCTAACAAATACTCTTTCTTTGAGATCGTGGAAGAACAATAATCGCTTTTACTGGCGCTGTGTGACTTTCTTCTTCTCCTTTTTTTTCCCCCTTTTTTTGGTGTGTGACTTTCTTCTTCTCCGTTTTTTTTCTTCTTCTTTTTGGTGTTGGAAGTTTGTGTGAGTTAACCTAAATGTATAAGGACATTTCTAATAAAGGATATTATCGCATTTAAAAATTTATAAAAAAAATCCCAAAAACCTTTTTTTTTTTCTCTTTTTCTTTTTGAGAAACCAACCAATATTATTAAGACAAATCTGTCAAACAAGCCAAAGTTACATCAATGCCAAAAATCCAAAAACCTTAACAATGCCTTGCACGCTTGTTGATATATGATATGATAATACAGCTTAGTAAAAATACAGGTGGTTGCTTAATTATTCGGGTTACAATCCATTTGGAACGTAGAGATTATTTCTGAAAATAATCTATTTTTAAATTAATAAAATGTTTGTTTTAAATGTAATAATACCCTTTATTGAAAATGGATAAAGAATCCTCGTAGTAGCTGGACCAACATCCAACCGAAAAAGGATAGTCTTTAGAAACAATTGGGAAACCAGCCGAGTCTTTTCTTATTTGCTTTCCATACCTAGAGTAGCATAAAAGGAGGGATTAGAATTATTTACTTCGAATATGATGGTTTTATGCTTCCGATATGGTTTAGAAAATAGAAAATGAAAGAGAAAAGATTTCGATATACGAGCCTTGTCTAAACAAACACGAAAGTGACGAAACGGTAAGTCATGAGAAAAGCAATTATCGGCGAGAAATATTAATTTCAGGTCACTGTAGCACCGGATATTTCATTATAAGATACGATCGTTAATGTATTGACACTCGAGATCACGATCGTATGGATATTATTACAATGATAGGATTGTAAGTTACACTGCAATGGCGCTTGGCATGAAAGGTAGTAGTCATTGATTTTGACTTTTCCAATGATTGGGGGTCCGCGGTGTGTTCTTTAGACGCTATCCCGTGATCGTTAGGCTTGAAGGGCATTTTAGTACATTTCACTTTGAGTCTACGGGCAACATATTCGGAAGCCTATCGGGTCACACACATATGAACTTCGAGTCGGATTAAAATGCGGTTATAGTTGATAACCAAATAAGGAAAGTTTATCTCTAGACTATAAAGGTTATAGTGGTAAATTAATATGGTGGTATTTATTTATTATGAATAAATAAAATACAAGATATTAATTATATATAAATTATATTAATTAAAGAATATTCCGGAAGTCAATTTGTTGACTAATGGGGCGCCACATTTGATGTGTATAAGATACACATGGATTGTGCACTTTAATTAATAAGATTACCATAATATTAATATAAGATATTAATTGATTTTGGAAAAATAGATTTATGGTAATAAGATAAATATAATCAATATAAGATATTGACAATATTAATTATAATATAAGAGATAAATCAATCTAGAAGATTTTCCTTATTTTTATTGGGAAAATGTTTTCTTCTCCTCCACTCCATATGGGGCGCCCCTCTCACTATAAATAAGAGGTATGTGTCAAGCTCTTTGGTACATCACAATTGCAAGAGCTCATAGTTCTTGTGTAAATAGAGAGCATCCTATAGAGAGTTTGTGGGGGAGGAAAAAGGCCGGTCTAGCAACCGGATTTTTCCAATAGCAATCCAAGGAGGATTCCGGCGAGGAGTTCGTGTGGATATCGATAGAGGCCGGACGCGTGGACGGCTTGCACACTGTACTACTCTCCGTTGACGGTCAAAGCGACGATCTTATAGATCATCTAAGGTATAACCGTCAAACTACTTAACGTGTTTATTGCATTAAACGAAGAACGATCTAGAAAAAGGAAATCAAAATTTAAATTCCGCTGCGTTAAACTAGTGATTTCCTAACAAATTTCTCATATAATTCCGTGATTGAGAAATCTTATTAAATCACAAGATGATCATATATGGATTAACCTTAATCATGAAGTGATTACATGCTCCTACTTGTTTCAGGATAGGGTTTGATGTGTTCGTTAAGGATCGCTAAGAGGCGCGGTCCGAATCACTTTCACGTTGGCACTATTCTGGAATAAGTGAGAAGTGTCTGTCTCACAGATATGGAATCCATTCCTTCCTGCGGGAAGTAGAAAGACAATCCCCTTATTTGTTGATCCTAGAAACTGATCGATCCGCGGAGATCGTATTGGTTATGAACTAATTGATCACTAGTGGGTTATTGGTAAATAAGGATAATATGTATTGAAGAGGGTTTACGGAAATAATCTCGCTTCATTACAGATAGTCTATGGAGGGTTAGTTTATATGTAATGATTATATCAATGGACACTTATCGACTCGACGTTTTGAGAATAAGTTATATCTATAATCGATAGAGTTCAGTTTCGGATTTATGGTGGCGTAATTCCGGAATTAATTAGTTGGTTATAGGTCCATGGTCCCCGGGTTGGCTCCTAACACGTGAGTGTTTTTTCTCATTTTATGGAACCTCGAGAATAAATTAAATAGTTGGTCTATTTAATGAATACGCAATATTATTGATTTGGTAAATAATATGTAAAATAGAAAAGACATTTTCTATTAAAAATAATTAAAAATAGCGCCACACATTTCATAGATTATGTCACATGTGTAATTAATTAATTATCTATTTGTTGGATAATTAATGGAAAAATAAGAGATTGATTTTTTGGGAATTATCTCTTATCTTTTGGCAAATATCTTTTCCTTGTGAGAATAGGTAATTGCGGTGTGAAAATGATAACTCTCTTGGCTAGTTATTTTCTTATATAAAGAGAGTTCCTCCCAACACAATTTCACACACAAAATTGCGCCACTTTACAATTAAAAGGAAGAAAAATTAGTTTCTTGCCTTAGTCATTAAGAGGAGGAAAACCTAGGGTTTTTCTTGTGCATATTCGAGGTGGTTCTACGGCGAGGATCGACGTCCACCAGTCGTCGCTAGAGCTACAATCCGGAAGATTGTGGCTTCTCTATCTGTCGATTTATTATTCCTCTTTAAATATGGTAAATTTTCAACCTTCTCATAGTTAGATTAATTGTTTATGCGAATCGAATCGTGATAAAATCGCATGCGAATTTATTCCTAGCTTCCGCTGTGCAAGATCGAGTGTCTTGGTCGGTGATGTGAATCAGATCTGACGATCCAATTATGGATCGGATCCGTATTCGGGTTTCTGTATATCCAGCACTTATATATCATCACAGTAACACAACCAATTTTGTTTTCCTCTTCAACTTCTCAAAACACTTTTCAGTACTAATAACCACAGAAAACAAATATACATTGCATTTCTTATCCATTAATGACTGAAATATCATCATTAGTATGCTTCCCAATGTAAGGGAGGGCGTTTGAAGCACACTACAACCGATTCTTTTTCAAAAAAGAAAACATTGCAACATTGCATCTTTTTGTATATTTGAACAAAGTAGAAGAAGACAACAACATGAAGTCAATAAAAGTATTTGAAGTTTTTCAACCCTAAAACACTTGGTTTTTTGCTCCAATATCTGATTTTTCAGCTTTATTCTTGGCGTATATATGGCTGAAAATCTCACAACACATATTGATATTAACAGTAACACCCCTCAAAACTAGTGTATTAGAAAGCTTAATGATATTAACCAAGTGAACAACACAATCAATCTTCTTTAAAACATCATAGATGCATCCTTAAACCAACTCTTAAACTGTTGGATCACCAATATTATCAACCACAACAGACTTACTATTATTTGTGTTCTCAACAGAACTATTAGTTTCAGCTCCATGGTTATCAAAAGAGTTGACAATGGTAGCTTCAATATCTACCATGGCAGTTTCAATACATGCCTTGGGATTCCTCTCAACCTCAGTTGCCAGAGGAACACTCGCAGACTCAATACGCGAATTATCAAACTCAATACGTAGATTTCCAGAATTTTCAGAACTTGAAATGCTGGGAACAGTAGCATTAGCAGAAGTAGATACCTTCAAATTAGTCGAATTTGCGACCATGGCTGCCAAGTTTGAACAACATAGTACCGAGACCATCAGGTGCCCACTGCAGGGGATGATATGCCAAAAAATCAGCTAGCAGCAACCTTGATGACCCTCAATCATCCAAAGCTTCATAGTACAACTTCAGCAGCATTAGCAATAGGCTATACTTGTGATATCACCCGGAGCAATGAAATGTTAGGAACAACATTTGGTATAACTAAAAAAAACGTGTTTAGAGATTTTTATGAAGTATTTCTGTATTTAAACATGCTGTAAATTGTAAACAATGATTTAAATAGTAATAATCATCCTTGTACCATGGTCCTTTTTTACATAATAGGTACATATGCAAGAAGATTCAGTGACGGCAACATGGTTCAAAGTCTCACCAGAGTCGGAGACGACTCGGCCGAGTCGACTCCGACTCGGAGCTTACCGGTACAAAGTTACGGATTCATCTTGATTTAGACATGACTCGGGTATGTATCGGCTTGACTCGGCAAAACTCGGCCGAGTCAATCCGAAATCTACAGTGATTTCGACTGAAACATGAAAAATGATAAAGCATTTTTATCATTTTTAAATGATAAAAATGTAACTTGGATTTGCAACCATGGCTGCCCAAAATTAATATGCAAACCAACT
The DNA here is from genome assembly GCA_026214975.1 of Gentiana macrophylla. Lineage (NCBI taxonomy): Eukaryota > Viridiplantae > Streptophyta > Magnoliopsida > Gentianales > Gentianaceae > Gentiana > Gentiana macrophylla. Next base: position 157,990,714 of record CM047805.1, read on the forward strand.
AAACTTTAGAAAATAATTTATGATGAAAGCTAGTGAAAAGTAGCTGTAAGCAGAGGCGGATCTGCACTATACTATATGGGGTCTGCGGATCCCACTAAAAATAAGAATACTCTATATTTTACCTATAGAAATATATCGGACTCCGTGAAAAAAAATATTTACTTAGAAAAAGATTTATGGACCCCGCTGAACATTATTTCTGGATCCGCTGTACTGGCAGTAAGTATGACCTATATTCAGCAGAGTAATGAAATCCTCTAATGAAACAAAGGCATTAAAGTGTGAAAATCAAAAGCTTAACAAGCAACGGAAAGAAAAGAACACAAATTTCTGTCCTAATTAATTGCCAGAGTCAAGATTCATAATGCTCAATTTAAGAACCAGCATAAAATGATAGCTTATAAGAATTCAAACATCCAACCTTACTGTGTATCTTAGTCCTGAGAGCAGCACCTAAATGATTTCTTCTACTATTTCTGGAACATCCATGTCTTCCTCCTCGGATTGACTGTTTGATGAATCACAGGAGTGATCTCTACTATTTCTCCGATGGGCGGACTTACAATAGGATCCGGAAAGGTTTATTAAGCTAATATTAAAAGAAATGGCAAAATAATTCGAAAGAAAATATTTTGTCTTTAAATCAACAAAAAAAATATAAACTGGATTAAAATTTATATACAAGACGGAAAGTGGACTGAAACCTAATATTCCCTTATTTTTAATGGACGAAATTGCGGTGTACGTAACGTAGGGCAGTAGGTAACACATCTCGTTCATGTGATCAAACATTAATTTGCTGTATTTTTATACGCTGACAATGAAACTTCACTAGTAGTTATTTTATTGTAACTTGTATAGGCCAAACAAGTTTGTGTAGACGCAACTTTAACTAATAATTAAGCATCTGACTTCTAACTAATCTATTCTATTCTTTTTTTAAATAAAAAAATCCCACTTAAAAGTGATAGATACACTTTCTATTAATGATAAATATCTTTATCATTTAGAATTGTCGATCATAATAAACATGACTGGTTGAAGTGATGCCTGTGATTAATCAATGGTTTATGATTAGTGAAGTATATTTATATTTAATAATAATAAAATAAATTACATCTCATCTATAACTGCAAAGTCTGCAATGCTCCAAAAAATCTTGGGGTTGACACCACTACATGAGTTATAATGACCACACACACATTTTGTAAAATCTGAATTTTTATACGGGTAGATTTGGCGATCGTAAATTCTATCTTTTCTGTCTTTTGAAATTTATTCTTCTTATTTAATTGTTCTGCGAATACATGGATATGTACATTTATTCATTTTTTTTTTTTATTTTAATAATCCATGCGCATGTACAATAATATCAGACAAAGATGAGGTTTCCATTTATATACCACACTGTGGTTCATGGGCGGACCAAGGATTTTGAGATTGAACAATAGCACTAATCATTTATTGCTAACCCAACAAATATAAAGATAATGTAATATCCTGTGCTTCCTTTACGGGTAAATTTATTTATCTAGTAATTTTCAGAGTTACTCTAATTTTCCTTAATTATTTAAATTTGAAAATTAAAAAAGAGATGACTGATCAATTATTTTAAAAAAATACTTTGTCAGCAAGATAATAAAGGGTTTTACTTGGATTTAAGGAATTAAATCTATAAATTAAATACTATTAAATCCCCGGTATAACTTATTGAGCACACTCATAATTTTCAAAACGTGCAAAACAAACGGCAGTGAAACATTCACTACATATAAGTGCATATAATCATTGATTATTATGATACTCATATCAAATAATAGGTCATACACATTAATAAGTGGTGAGATCATTTACTATAGTACATATTGTGATATATTTTGTTGTACATAAACAAAACATACTTACGCCCGTCCCCTTATTCCCATGGGCAGTTTTGATTCAAAATCGCTGGTCAACCTTCAAAAATTCATATCTCTCGATATGTAGTCATACTTTTGTTGTTTTGAGTAGTCAAAGCAATCATCACGGAACGTAAATCGCTCTAAAAATAGTTTGATAGAAAATATCAAGATAATCTTTCGTTCACTCATTTTTGTATTTTCGAATTTCATGACGAAGGCATAACTTTTATTAAGTAATCATAGCTCCATCACATTTAGTTTAGTTTCTTTATCAGGATCGAATTGTTGAACGTATTAATGACGGATGCAGAAATTATATTCAGCGGGGTCCATGATATTTTTTCCGGGTAATTGTTTTTTTCATTGGGTCCGGAATATTTTTTTGTAGGTAAAATATAGAGCATTATTATTTTTACCGGGGTTCGTGGACCCCTTTTAAATATATGTGTGTCTGCCCATTGTACGAATCGTAGACTTTGTAGATTGAAAATTTGCTATTGTTGAATTTCGAGTTGATGCTTTGATATAGTAAGGTAATAAGTGTTCTTATCAACAAATTTATTTTAAAAGTATCTATTTTAATTTTAAATAGATTGTTAAGCTCTATCTTTTGTTAGAATTGGCGAATTTATATATGAAATTCTAAAAAATTGGTGTATTAAAGTTGTAGAAACCATAATAATTTTGTGAAGGTCATACCGTGATTGCAGCCGGATGATATGAATGACTCCTAGCGGGGAACTTTTTGGGTGGTATATCCGCATGGTGCAGATACATCTATTTTCACTTAAATACACTCATGTTTTGTATGATGTTTTGCATTTTAGATTATTTACATTGCAAAACACGGGTATTTCTAAGTTAAAATCAGTGTATCTGCATCATGCAGATACACCACCTGAAAATTTCCCTACATTGTGCAAGCATAACAAATTTTCAATCCCTTTTTATTTTGTACAAAAATAAAATAAAGAACACCACAGTACTTTACATTGAAAGTGAGGCTAATATGGTGTATATGCAAAAGATTGAGGCTCCATCGATTCAAGGGTATGGCGATCTGAAGAAGGGAAGGGAAGGGACGTTTTGTCATTTCAAGAAGCCTTTTGGTGTCATTCACGTTTTGTCCCGACTTTTGGTACATCACTAGGGTGTGGCGGTCTGAAGATGGGAAATGACGTTTTGTCATTTCAAGAAGACTTTGGTGTTTTTCACGTTCTGTCCTAACTTTTGGTGCATCAGGTATCGAAATGTTAAGCAAGATTTTGTTTGATGAAGGCATTTGTTTATGTGTTTATATTTAATGAAACATGGGTCACATTTATGTCTCACACTAATATGAGGGTTAACATTTTACTATGTTACCGATGGGGGATTTTACATTCTCTCCCCCATATAAGGGACTAACGTCCTCACCAGGACTTGTCCCAGTCTCGTTCCTACCATAGGATTCTAGATATGACCCACATCGTCTCTCACGGTGTGACACTTATGTTAAATCGATAATCTCCCGAATGCCAATATGTAACGCCTGAACTTGAGTTTGTTGCGCTACTTAAGTTATAAATGATTCGATCAATTGCTTGACCGTCGTCGTCTCCCTTAGTCTGCAAAAGGCTACCCGAATTGACAAAACATTTATGTGTCACACTTATATAGGGGTGAGCAATCTACTACTTACCGATGTTGGATTTTAAATGCCAGATGTAATCTTTTATAGGAAACCAATCGTGGATACTTTCCTCTACAATTAATTTGTTGTTAAATACCCCTAATTAATTATGAAAAGAGTTATTGTACAATAGTCATTGGACAGTTATATCAAGTTGATGGATGTGATATATTCACCTCACACATGCATACCTTTATCGTGTGAAAGTTGATGAGTTGGACACATCTCATCTATCCATTTGGTATAACCCTTCTTAATCGCTGATGCACCATAATTTTTCTCCTAATTAAGAGATATAAAGGTTTTCTCATCAAACGGGATATTTCAAACGTGCATTATGCAATTATATTGATTTAGTGCTTCATGGATTAATTACTCATAATTTCGAAATAATGCAGGATCGATTAGCTAACATTGTGTATAACAAGAAACTTGATACAACAAACTGTGGATCCGGACCTCGACCGGGGCACACAACCAGGGACGGACCTAGCTTGTAAAGGGGGGTTGTATAATTCACTGAGATCCGAAAATCGCGTGTTTTATAGGTAAAAAATGTAAATACACTATTGATGCCCCCACTCGCTTTTAGAATTTGTTCAGTGCCATCGAGATTTTTAAGGTCAAATCCGACATCGCACACAACGCTAGACCTGGCGCCCTCATGCTCTAATCAATTTATGGGCTCTCCGTTTTGCAGTTTATTGACTGTAAATAATGTATTTTGAGTTTATACCGCTAGGTTGATGCACAATATGATGATATGCATTTTTTCACATTGGAGATTATGTTGGAAGTATGGAAGATGCTTGAAAATTTTATGTGAATGAAGTAGAACAATTTTAGGGCAAGGCAAGATAAATCAACAATATATGATTGTTTTTATGTCTAAGCTATACTTATATATATGTGTCGATCTACAAGCAAAGAAACCTTGGTTGTATATTGTAACACATATATCGCGATGTCACCCTTGCATGAGCGAGTTGCATAACGAGGCACATGCGTAGTATCTTGTGTCTTTTTGTGGAATAAATGTGAACGAATAGACGTTAAATGGCTGAAAGAAAATAGAATTAATGAACGTGTACGAGATGCATATAAGTCATTTTTTATGCATAAATGAAAGTATATTTAAAATGTACTTTTTTAGTACGTAAATGAAAAATATATTTGCTAATGACTTTTAAGTGTTTTAATTATTTCCTTTTAAAAAACTTAGAATACGTACGTATTTTACCTTCTCATTTGGTATGAATGTGTTACCCATTTGATGTATCTACTGCTTACTGGGCATATATGTTGAATGATTATCTGTTTTTCATAACCTTTAAGAAGATTTTCAGGTGGAAGTTTACTATTTGGAATTTGTAGAAAATGAATTGTAAGCAGGAGTTGGAGTGATCACGTGGATGCTTAGACATTTCCTATTTTTGTGTGTTTTATTTTAATTCATATGGCGTGTGTGTGCCATGTAGCATTCGACTCTTTAGTTTGGTTCATTGGATATTTGACTCTTTAGTTTGGTTCACCTGGTCCCACACTTCTCCCCCTCGTTTGGTCTGTGAGATATATGAAATTGATATCCATGTCACAATCTTATCAGAGAATTCTAAAGATGATCATAACTTAATCTCTTACGACACATGATACATACGCGTCTGAGTCATAATAAATTTATTAAATACTTAGATTTATCTCGTTCATGTCAGAACTAAATTTATTTTTTCCCCACATTATTAATGTGAGATTCCACATTTATTTTTTTGGGGGAATTGAAAATATATATCTTTGGATAAAAATAGTTTTTTTAGATATCTGCTTATTTTTAAGCTTTTACAAGATAACCTCAAGATGGGACGGACGATTTGACATTCGAGGATGGGATGTAATGTAATGAGGACGAGTTATTTTTCATTAAGGTCGGACTAAAATAACACGTCCTTAGTAAATTTTCTCACTCGGTCGTGCTAAAAAACCCGTCCTGAATTTTATTTTATTTTTTTTGCAATGAGTACGACATTTTAATAAATAATTCCTCTGTGAATTACGATTTCTTTTGTCGTAAAATCCAGTCCCCTGTGGCTACATTATACGTCTACCTCTGCAAGTCATACTGTCGTAATCAATCCGAAAAAGAGTACCATTGTTCGCTAAAAGAATGAAGGTAAATCCTTCTATAAGTTGTATTTACTTCAATAATTTGAACCCATTGTCCCCAAAAGAAATGTTACTATTGAGGACAAAAATCAAACACCTTACCTGCAAAACTCTCATCACCAGTCCCAAACCTCCTCTTTTACATTGCATCACTCCAGACAAAAACCACGTCCCGTATATCTTTGTAGACTATTGATTGAACAGTAAAAATAAAACTTATGGAGAAAGAGAATTAAAGCTTACTTGATAAAACCATGGCGTGAAGAACCAAGAACCAACTGCTCAATAGCAGCATAAGCGACATAATCTGTAAAAAAAAGATTCAAGACGGGTTTTTAAGACGCGTGAAAGTGAGAAAATTTACGAGAGGGCGTCTTTATTTTAATCCGACGCCGATGAAAAATAACTCGTCCACATAACATTATATCCCGTCCTGAATGTCAAATTACCCGTCTACTGAGGGTTATACTTGTAAGACTTAAAAATAGAGGTATAAAAAAAAACCTATTTTTACCAAAGGTATGTATTTCGAATTTTCGTCTATTTTTTATTTATGCTTTTCTCTTTAGAAGACAAAAGAAAACATAATATTTGTGCAAGAGTTTTGGGTTGCGGCAGTTGGACATAGATGGCTATAATAGTGTAGATTAGATCGATTTGGTTGAGCAATAATTGTATGGATTTGGATCTCCTAAGTTAATGAAAGGCTAATCGAGTAGGTTATCAGCATGTTTCTACTCAAACAATATCTATAATATATATGCATGTTTTTTTTTTTTTTTATGTTAAAATTGTTATATTAAAATTACATCAAGTGGATCGGATATGGTATAACTAAATCATGTTTTATACATTGCTAATGCAAGAGATTATTATAAAATCCGATTATATTATACAATTAATTAAGGTCGACAACCATACACTAAAATTCACTTTTATCCAAATGTCATTAGAATAAATAAAATCGAACGGAATTCAGGCTGGGTATATAAGGCTGTCCACAGTGGGTATATTTTTCTCCACCCTAAATCTCATATAGGGAGGGTACTCAAACTTGAGCCCCACAATGGTTCCTTATATATCAGTTTCCCTATCCCCAAACTAAATTAAGGTCCTCCCTAATAATAGGGACTCTGTTAATTTGAACAGTACCAATTTCTCCCTCTTTTCTCACTCCAACGACACATGAAAGAGCAGATTCCATCCTTGGCCCAAAAAAAAAAGTTGCGAAATTGATGATATGGTTTTGTAATTGAACTGCAGGGAGAGTATTATTTTGCTGTCAGTTCATTTTCTTCTACTTTTGTCAAGCAGAGATCTTGCGACGTAGGGTAGAGGAGTACGTCAAGCAGAAAGTCCTCTCACCAATTTTTATAGGAAAAATCCGATCGAATCAGGTTTCTCAAGAAGCAAGAAAACGGCAATTAGTCTTTATAAACACCCAGGCAAGAATTTAAAGAAAGTATCCATGGCTGAACAACAATCCGATGACTTGGACCAACTTCTTGAAAGAAAGAAAGTAATTTTAAGGAATTATAAAGAGAGTATTATTGTAGTTGATTATTTTATAGGGTGTTGAAAAAGTAAATCTGGAACGGTAAATAAAATAAATGAAAAGTGTGATAGGGAGTATTATTGTGGACAGCCTAAGAATACACATTACCTACAATCAAAATTTGACAAAATTGGAACAAGTCAAATGTAACGATATTTAGTTAAATGAAGATGCATGAACACAAATTATTTCTTGTCATGTTTTCGAGACACTGACTTAATAGATCTCTAATGATGCATTATTAAAAAATAAAAATAAAAGTTCTCTAACTTTGTTAATCACATGGTAACAGTGACGTAGTTGATGATGTTAGTACTGTTAGAAGAAGATATTTTCTGGACCTTTTGACTCTATTTTCATATAATATTTGTTCTTTTTTTTTTTTGATATAATCGTTATAGACAAATTTTATAATACAATCGTTGTAGTAAGGTTGTACCAAGTGGTATACATTACAACCATTCATTTCTAACCTCTCACACACGATAAAAGTGTATTATGTGAAAGATAGTAAAAATAAGAGGCTCTAATGTATGCCACTTGGTACAACCTTCTTACAACCGTTGCACCATAAAGTCTCTCATCGTTATATCAAAGGTAATGTATCATGTTTATTTATTTTTATTCTCTTTCATTAAATATACATAATATTTTAATGTGGAAAAAAGGAAAAAATAATTGAAAATAATCACTGATATTTGATAAAATATTTCTACAACGATCGTAGAAAGTCCTTTAGACATTTTGTTCAAGCAATTTTATTTCAGTTCAGGAACAAATGCTAAATTTAGTTGTCCTATACAAATTAAATAGAAAAAAAGCCGACTAGCATAAAATTAATACCTACTAATTAGTTAAAGCAAAACAAATTAAAATAAGTTATTATGAGATCTCAAGAAAATGACTTGATCAGAATCCAGGAAAATAGTAGTAGTGGTGGTGCACACTGCACAGTGTTGGTAAATGGTGTGTAAGCTGGCATCCATTTATAAAAATATATATAGACAAATGGGGTGATATATATATATATATATGGGGTCAATAAAAATGAATGTATATCTCGAGCTCCATGTATTTTGGCTCTTGTGCTTTTCCTTTTCTTCATTTTTGGAATCTTGACCATGCACCACATGCCTTGGCTCACAAGTCGCTAGCTCTTTTTATGTCCAATTTTATGCCCAATTAACGGCCACCGCCGCCTGAAAAGGGAAATATTATTTTTGAAAAATTACTGGCTCAGAATAATAATTTTTCAAGAAAAGCTTGGGTTTTCTTTCTGAAACAGAGGAACGATGTTTTCTAAACTTTCAAGTTTCAACAATGGATAGATTTGATGGCTCGGAACATGTAATTAATGGCTCATAATTCTACGAAGCAAATTTAATCAGTTTTGTGAAAGTGAAGGCATTAATTGTTTGTCATCAAACATTTTGACTCCATTAGTGAAATGGTGTTGTAGCTAAGAGCGCATGCAATAAAATAACAACACTTTTAGTGAGAGCTCGATGAATCTTCGAAGGATTTATGAGCAGGGAAATTTTCACAGATTGTTATATTGTTAACGGTTCACCTTCATTATATATTGACTATTCAGTTCAACACACTGAGGAACTCTTCTTATGTATATTCTTGTTGAATACTCGGATTTAAAACATACAACTTGGGTCATACCGTGTAAAATATAAATACCATGTTTTTATATTTTTGCTATTATTTTAAGAATTTTAATTGATTGAATAACTACGACATGGTGGTCCATGACAATCATAAAACTACTCATTTACGATTGTTTTTTTCAATGATATTTTTTTTTTCTCAATCTTGATGGCATGGCAAAGATCCACTCTGCCTTTAGTTACAAGACCAAGCAAGTTTTATGTTCTCGTTATCACTTATCACTCCACCTTAATAAGACGGGCGTTTTTTTTTTTTTTTTTTTTTTTTTTGGGCGTTATATAACCACTTAACCACATGCTTTGTCTTTGTCTCAATCCAATGTATGTATGACCAGTGACCACGAACAATGTTTTAGATTATATCATATATAGTAGTATACTATTTAAATTTGCATCTTTGGTAGTACGGCTTTTTGCGACGTTTTGGTCGTCCGGCTTTAGCGACGTTTTGGTCGTCGCTATACCAATTTTTTTGTCTTTTCCTCTTTTTTTTTTTTTGGTTAGGTAAAACGAAGTCGTACGATTTGATACGGTGTTATCACATCAACGTGTTTATCACTAGGGTTTTTATTTGAAACATTCAATTCTCTGATTCGAGTTTCGGAAATTTTAATTGTGTTATTATGTAGTTTCTATTGGTACACTGAAACTTTGGTTTGACTTTTTGTTCACGAAGGTGCATTTCGATCTTCAGAATATAGTAGTATTATACTATTTAAATTTACATCTTTGGTAGTATAGATTTTTGCGACGTTTTGGTCGTCCGGCTTTAGCGACGTTTTGGTCGTCGCTATACCAAATTTTTGTCTTCCCCCTTTTTTTGGTTAGGTAAAAGCGAAGTAAATGCGATTTGATGCGGTGTTATCACATCAACGTGTTTATCACTAGGTTTTTATTTGAAGCATTCAATTCACCGATTCGAGTTTGAAATTTTAATTGTGTTATTATGTAGCTTTTATTGGTACATCAAACTATGGTTTGAATTTTTGTGCGAAGGTGCATTTCGATCTTCGAGAATTTTTGGTTAAGTAAAACAAAGTCGTATGATTTGATGCGGTGCCACAAAAATTACTAGAAAATAAAATATTGTAAAAATTAGACAAGGAATGAGAATGTTCATTCGATCTATGATACATAAAAGATACATAAAAATAAAAACGAGATCCAACTCCCATTTATCTTACTTATCATTCGGTTAATTTACTTGATAAAAGATAAGAAAATGAAAATTTTCCGAACCTTTTCTTTTTTATTTCTTTTTATTAGTATTACAGTTAAGTCGGCGTGAATAATATTCTACATTAACAATTCATTTATTCGAGTTTGGGAAATTTTAATTTTGTTATTATGTAGTTTTATTGGTTCACGTAAACTCTGGTTTGACTTTTTTGCACGTAGAGTGCATTTTTGATCTTGAGGATTTTTTCCCACATGTAACCTTTCTTTCACGCAACACGCAGCATATCATCACCTCTAGATGATGGTTTGAATGATTTTCTAAGTATTGAAGTAGGTTGATATCTTCTTTATTTTTCTAAAAAGTAAATTTATTTGCAGACATAAAAACTATAATCTACAGAAAAAAGTGAGAATGCAGACATAATGCATGACGCACGTTGCCCCACTAGTAGATATATTAAAGAAAGAAAAAAACATAGTACATACATAAATTATATACTTTTATATATATATATATATATATATATATATATATATATATATATATCTCATAAAAGATGTTGCATACATATTCATCTGAAATTTTAACATGCAATTGTAATCATTTATCATATTTAGTGAATATTTACTCCTGTTTTCGTTCTTTTTATGCTTGAGTGGCTATGTAATAAATAACAAGGATGTAATAGACCATGCACAAAATCATACATGCAAAATACAATTACATATAACTTACTACGTCCATATAAACTTGATCTGAAAAAGTCAAAACTATAATAATGCTCTTTGACCAGAATAATCATCACTTACCCTATAAAGAAAAAAGAATAATCATCATGAACACTTTTCCTTTTTACTTTATTTTTTTAGAGAGGGCATCATGGACACATTTAGCCATTTAGGCAACATTTATGTATATTTTCTTTTGTCTGAGAGCAAATATTTTGAGAGACTCATTAATAGAATTTGCAAATCATATAAGGTATATAATTCAATCGAAAATAAAATGGTTGATGTCATTTTCCAAGTATTGATGTTGTGATGAAATGCCAAATCCAGAAATTTGTTTCAGTGGTATCATCGGAGTCAAATACTATTTTTTTAATCGAAAAAAATTTCTAGTGACTCTCGAAATTGGGCTCTTCATCAAGTCATATTAATAATGCCTTCTTGAATTGACCATTGTTGGAAGCTGTTTATAGCCCTATCCAGAGGGTTTGTTGATTGATTCAACTGACCCTCACTTTGTATATATATTGAAGAAGGCCATATATGGACTTAAGCATGACCTAAGTGTAAGATGTAATATCGCCGGGTGGATCAAGATCCACCCGATTACGCAGCGAAAGATATCGGATCTAGATCTAAACGAACAAAATACATAAATAATAAATCTAAACTAAGAGGGAGTTTAGATTACCAACCTTTTTATGGTGCAAATACTCCAAGAACAAAGGTCAATCCAAGATCCAAGCTAGATGAGAAGCCATGGTCTTCCAACGTGTGTCTCCAAACAACACCAGATGGATGGTGTTTCACGCCGCCGAACCTCCTCGATATGCTACCTTAGAAAACCCGAAGTTTTCTAAAACTCAAAACCCTTAGTAAATAGCCGAAAATTCTAGGCTATGTTACTACCAATATTTCGTATGATGACTTGTGATGTTTTAGGTTTAGTCTTTCTCTTTATATAGGAGAGAAATCCTGGGTCTCAAAGCATTATTTAATTAATACAAAATCAATTAAAATAATCTTTTCCTTAAAAAGATAAATCCAGAATATTCCTAAATTAATAAGGATATATAAAAGATTTTCTTTTCCTTAAATTATTTAACAAATAAACAATTTAATCGCATGTCTTATTATTTATCAAGAAATTTAATTTCCCAACAAATAACATTGATAAAATGCGGCCACCCTAATTAAATATTAGGTCACACGCATTTCACACTAAATTGGGCAAAGTCCACGAAATTTTTTCTTTTTCATGTATTTAATTATTTAGTCCAACTAAATAATTAATCTACATATCGATTAAATAGTCCAATCCAACTATTTAATTATAATTGAGGTGAAACGACGAGAAAACGTATATGCTATATTAGGAGCCACGTCGGGGACCATAGACCCATATTTAGTAGGTACAATAAATTAAATAACATTATCCATCAGACCGAACAATAATATTCAATCTATTAATTCCGGGATTACACCACCATAAACCCGAAACTGAACTCTGCCGAATATAGATAACTTACACTCAACTATGAGTCGAAAGTGTCCACTGATATAATCACTACATACGGATAAATCCTCCATAGACTGTTCATTTCGATTCGGGATATATCTCCGTAGACCCTTCTCGAAACATCTCATCCTTATTTACCATTAACCCCATAGTGACCAATTAGTTCATAACTAATATAATATGAACTGAGCTCATCGATCAGTTTCTAGGATTAATAAATAAGGGAATTGTCTGTCTACTTCCTGAGGGAATGAATGGATTCCATATCTGTGATAGCACAGACTACTAACTCATCCTAGAATAGGGCCAACGAAGTGTTGGACCACATACTACTAAGTGATCCTTACCAACACATCAAACCCTACCCTAGTCTAGCGTTAAATGTGCGTGATCACCTCAGATTGAGATTAATCTATATATGATCATCTTGTGATTCGATAGGACTTCTCGATTACTGAATTATATCGAGAACTCAAATCAAATCGGTCCAAATACTATATGATTATCATCATATATAAATGCCTCACTAGTACTCCTATTACCGATATCCGGATAAGCATCGTCACACTATAGTGTTAGGCGCATTAATAGCAAATTAATCATGAGACCGTGACTCAGATTAATAAACGCTACGGACTAAGTTAATTTTAAGTACATCTCACTAACTCAATCCTCTTGTATATAGTCATACACTGAGTTATGTGATTACATAAACGAGGTACTCAGGGTTTTCAGTAGTGTCTTAATGATAAGCATACATGCATATAATAAGATGAATTATTAATTCTGTCCTAAAAATAATTAGATAATTGTCTTTCAGGCACTACACAATTTGGCTATGTAGAAAGGGATTTCATCAAATTTCACACAATTAGAAAGGGATTTTGTCAATTAGAAAGGGATTTTATCAAATTTCACACAATTAGAAAGGGCTATGTAGAAAGGGATTTTGTCGATTAGAAAGGGATTTCATCAAATTTCACACAATTTGGCTATGTAATGATCTAGCTATTCATTATAACTAAGAAAACAAAAATCAAACAAGTAATTAAAGTCATAAAATTGAAAATCGAAATGAAATTAATTACCAATTTGCCGAAAATTGAAATTGATCAAATCTTCATACAAGTTATTGCTTAAGATGAAGAAATTGAGTTCCTACTTGCACAAGAAGATGAAATATATGCTAAATCTAAGCTAAAAACGATGAATGGACGGAATCTAGGGTTGAAAAGAGCAAAAGTCGGCCTAGGGTATCACTAAGTGGCCTAGGGTATCACTAAGTATGAGAATCTTCAAAATATCCTATCGAAATTCTGTTTGTAGTTTCCAATATATGTACCAAAAACGAAATTTGGCGAGCGCCACGGATAAATAGCTTCCTTTGGAAATCTGCTTAACCATCTGGAGTGTGCCTAACTTGGAAAGTCTGAGGCAGAATGCTCTCTGTTTTATCTGGTGTGCGCTAAAGGCTTGTGGCGTGCGCCATCTTTTCTAACGCGCGCCAAAATGGCTGAAACTTTGACAGACCACTCTGGATATCATTGGCATGCGCCAAAAACAGCAGAATCCCATTTTCTTCACTTTTCTTTATTCTTGTCATTCCCGAGCTTCAGTTACGGTCTTTAAGTATTATGTCATGTCTTCCGGGCTTACGAGTCACTTATATCTAGCGTCACAACATTGAAAAACATACCGAGTGTAATTTCACGAGATAGAATGTGCTTAAATAGAGCTATTATTATCACCTACAAATGCTAGGGTTTTCCATCGATGAGACGGTGTACCTCGAAGTGAGGTAACATGCAATAATTAATACCCTAAAATCAGTATAAAAATACACTCAATACCTACCAATTATATTATAAACGGGGTCTAAACACCATACTCAGATTGACTCCGTAATGATTACAAATATTGATATATTATATGCCAAAAAAAATTAAAAAAATTAAAAAAAATTACTAAAGAGTAGAATATAATATATGTAAACAGGTAAAGACGCGGGGCAGATGGAAAAGATCTCTCCAAACTCCCTCTCCTCTGTCTCCTGATTAGCTTTTACTCTTCTTGGATCCCTCCATTAAAGAAAGGAAAGCAATACTAGCTAGTAGTAGTTTATCTTCTTCTGCAGCATTTATATTCTTTTATTTTCTTCTCCACTTTGTATCACTCTCTCAGATCTTTCTCTCCTCTCTCTCTCTCTGCTTTTTTCCATGGCTCTGCTCACATCATTACCTCCAGAATCCTCAGACAAAAGGAAAAAGCATACATCGTCATCATCCAAACGGATTAAAAAGAAAACACCACCACCACCACCACCATCAAAGCCAACTTCTTCATGGGACCAAATCAAGAACTACTTAACTTGCAAACAGATCGATGGGTCAACTGTTCGTGATCCCTCCATGACGACTGCTCCGGCGGCGTCGGCCGGAAATTCGAAGGTGCAGGGTGGTTCATGTAGTTCAATCTGTTCATTCAGAGATGTTGTTAGTGCCGGGAATAGCTGCAGAGTGGTTCATAGAGCTGACAATTCACCCGAAACTAATACTAGTAGTACTGGAGGCGGAGGTCAAGAAAGTAGGCTTCTCAGGAAGAAATCTGGGCATGGATCTTCTTCTTCTTCAAGATCATTAATGTCGAATTCTGTGCGATCAACTAACAGTAATAATAATACTGGTTCAACGACGACTAATTATGGAGGAGGAGGAGGAGGAGGAGGAGGAGGAGGTTCATCTTCCTCTTCTAGAGCCAGAGGCATGCCTCTCAGAAAGCTATCTGGCTGTTACGAGTGCCACACAATTGTTGATCCAAGCAGGTACACACGTATATTATTGATTGATTTGTGGGCCGTTATTCTTTGGATAAAAATGATTCCTTTAATCCAATTTGAATCCTTCACGTTTCTATATGTTGATTTCTGAAATGAAATCTCTGTTATATATATTTTTACGAAATTGATTACACGATAATAAACTACAATAATCAAAAGTGCGAAAAGTGTTTTCTTTTTAAGGTTGTTGAATGATATTTGATAATGTAGAATGCTATATAAATCATTTAGACAAAATAAGAATGGATTATGTGATATGTCACAACCATCATCCATTCTATCATATGTCATTTTTTGTGTGTAATATTAATTGTTGATTTCATAGAATTGCGTGGTAACTGAAACGAATAAAATCATGTTAATTTCGTCCCGAAAATCTAAACAGATTATTAATGTTTATAATTAAGCATAAGTTTTAAAATGATATTGGAACGATATTACTTAGGTTTTCTTACAACTTAAATGTTCTCCTTCCGTCCCATTTTATTACTCATGTTTGACTTTTCACACCGACGAAAAAAAAGTATAGTTAATATTTTCAATCTCATTAAATAATTCAATATTTTTACATTTATGACAAAGTATTACTCAAAGGACATAAATGTAAAAGTATTGGATCGTTTAATGAGATTTAAAACAATAACCACACTTTTCTAAATCTCTTTGTAAAGTCAAACATGATTAATAAAATGTGACGGAGGGAGTACTTAGTTATTCTCTGATCAATAAAATCGAAGATAAAATAATGAACCTCTTATGATGTAGAAGATCTATGATAAACGGATAAAATACGAGCTAATCCAACCTCAAAGAAAATTTCATTCTCAAAAAGAATTAAGATTGAATAGTCAAAATTACATTCTCCTCCACTTCTAGGGAAGTAAGAGTATTTATAAGCTTAAAAGTCCATTTACCTAAAACATACTCTTACAAAAACCCGCTTGACTACTAAACAGATTATTAATGTTTATTTAAGCATAAGTTTTAAAATGATATTGGAACAATATCACTTTGGGATTCTCTTAGATGGAAGATAAAATAATGAACATCTTATATCGTATTACATCCGTCTCACATCATAAGTCATTCTAACTTTATGCATACATTAATAAACTCAATAAATGAACCAATTTTGGTAGTTTTAGTCTAACATGCCCTTAGGCTGATTTATTAAATGTTGTATGAAAAGTTATGCATTGAAATATAAAAGCAGGAAAAAGATCATTGATTATTACATTGTAACGTGAGAATGTTTTATATTGTGGGACGGATGAAAAATGATAGGATGACTTATAATATGAGACGGATGAAGTATAAAAATATATATGACAATTAATCAATAAAATAAAAGACAACAAAAAGAAAGAAACAAAGGGGACTAAATTTGTGAAAGAGGATACAGAAGGATTTGTGATGAAAGAATGAATGATAAATGCAGATACCCAATAGCAAGAACAACAATATGTAGTTGCAAAGAGTGTGGGGAAGTCTTTCCAAAAATAGAGAGCTTGGAGCATCATCAAGCTGTCAGACATGCTGGTATTATTTCCTAATAACTACTACACTATCATTCTTTTTTTTTCTTTTTTTTTTTTTTCTTTTAAGGAGATTCATCGTTTATTTTATGGTATAGATTCATTGTTTATTTTAAGTGTGAATAATTTGATAGTTGACCAATTTTTCATTTTCCTGTAAAGGCTTATTGCGAAATCAAACTTTATTACTCCAACAAGTAGACTCAGTCTTCAAAGTCTTTTCTGCAACCACATCACCCATAAATATTCCCCTGTTAATGTATACATATAAATTTTCAAACGGAAACCCTTTAATCATTGACTCTATCGGTGCATCATAAATAGTTATGACCTTGTGAAAGTGGGTTCTGGAATCAAAATCGACTTTCCGTAAAGTTGATTATGAGAATTTGATAATCAACTTTCACAAGATCAGTTCTGTAAAATCGGTATAGTGTATCGGTAGAACGAGTGGGGTACAAATAATAGCAAGTTTTATATAAGGGGATGTACTATGTGTTTGTCTCCCGGTGAAAGTGAATCTCTGCCTTCGCATTCGAGAACAACCCATAAACAGCGGCACCTTAATTCCATCACACTGGACAATATATAATGGGCTTTAGTACTAAATTATTGCATCAATCTACTACACTTAGCTGTTAATTAATTAACAGCAATGCTATAACCAGCATCCGTTTCTTAACGGTGTCTGCTTAATGATGATCTTCACCGTTGATTCATCTTGAGATCTAGATGATCCATCTAAACCCTACTGTGGCATCAGCGGTGAAGATCACCGATACAAGACACCGTCTGCAGAAACTGACGCGCCATGTCTCCATACCACCCCTCCATTAATTAATGACCCCATTCTCTCTTACGTGGCTTTTATATGTGTATTGGTTGCATATTATTAGAGAACCTATTAATTTTGTTCCCCACCTGCAAAAGCAAAAGGTTTTTCTCTTCCTTTTTCTTTTTTTAACCTAAAATATTTTTTTTCATTTGAAACCAAAAGTGTTTTTTTTTGTTTTTTTTTTGGAAACCAAAAGTTTCATTGGGTTTAAAAATTTAAACATGTGGCGGCTATAAAATTTAAGTTTGCATTAGATCATTTATTACTGAAAAGTGAAAACTGAATGTGTATGGTGCACAAATTGATTGGTACAGTAGTAAAAAATTTATCGCAGCATTTTAATGTTGTTGATTAAATGCAGTGTCTGAACTGGGGCCTGAAGATTCTAGCCGAAACATCGTTGAAATAATCTTCAAATCAAGCTGGCTGAAGAAAGATAATCCATTCTGTAGCATCGAACGTATATTAAAGGTCCACAACACACTACGCACGATCCAACGGTTCGAAGACTGCAGGGATGCAGTAAAGATCCGCGCCAACTGTAACACCAAGAAAAACCCCAGATGCGCCGCGGATGGGAACGAGCTGCTGAGATTCCACTGCACAACACTCACGTGCTCCCTCGGCGCTCGTGGCTCATCCAGCTTATGTGGCTCGGTTCCGGGCTGTGGGGTTTGCACTATCATCCGACACGGATTCCAAGGCAGTAAATCGAGTGGGGTCCGCACGACCGCAAGTAGTGGTAGGGCCCACGATTTTCTTGGTGGCAATGACTATCGTAGGGCGATGCTGGTGTGTCGTGTGATTGCTGGGAGGGTGAAGCGGCTGGGAGAGGATACGGCAACAACGGCGGCAGAAGGGGCGGAGGATGTGGAGGGTGGTGGATTTTATGACTCAGTAGCTGGATATGCGGGGATGTACTCGAATCTAGAGGAGCTTTATGTGTATAACCCGAGGGCTATACTTCCGTGCTTCGTCGTCATCTACAAAGCTGTCGAATCTTAGAGGTTTTTGACGATTGGATCGGCCTTGTTGTCTTGTTTACCGTTGTATTGTTGTCCTTGTAGTTGTATTGTACTCATTGTATCAATTGCTTCACCAATTCGGATTTTGGGGTTAACATTTGATTAATATATATATATAATTCCAACCGGTGATCGGTTTTCAGCCCGTGAACAAGGTTGATGGATATCTAGTGAATCACCTTCAAAAGAATCTCCACTCAATAGCATAGAAAATCGTGTGATAGATAGCAAGAGACTCGTATACTGGAACATCATTCCCTTCTTCTAACCGCAAAAGAAGGAATTAATGATTTTGTCTTGAGAGTTACGTAGGATACTGCCACCTGCCGTTCTATATGAACCAAACGCTACGTCAACATTGAATTTAAGACTATTAGGCTCATGAGATTTCCAAACAGTATTTCATTGCTTTGGTGCATCCAAAACAGAGTGTTGTAGTGTGATATAGTAGTATTCCTCCGCTTGTCCTTGGATAACGAAGTATTTCATAGAGATTTTTTTGGGTAACCTAACAAATTGTAACAGAGAGATGTCATTACATATTAGCAATATGTCTTCCACATAAAGCTCCAGGAATACTATAGCACTTCCACTCACATTCATGTAACACAAGGCTCATCTTCATCTTTCTACAAAATCAAACTCTTTGGTTATCTCATCAAAACAAAGATTCCAATTTCAAGAAGTTTATTTGAGTTCATAAATAGATCTCTACAACTTGCACACCATATGAGCACCATCTAAAGTGAACCCCTCGGACATGGGCGGATCTATGTGACCTAAAGAGGGGTCACGGACTCCATTGAAATCCGGAGAATTTTTTTAGTACTAAAACGATGTAGTGTTGTTAAAAAATACCGTTTTGTTGTTAGAAACGTAGTTTTATGCTCCGGTTACTCTCCGGAACAAATTTTTGGATAAGAAATATAGTTTTACGATCTAATATCCCACTTGAAAAAATTTCTGGATCCGCTCCTGCCCTCAGGTTGTGTCATATAAACTTCCTCGGACATATTCTCATTAAGGAAAGTTGTTATCACATTCATCTGTCAAATCTGATAATCATGCTATGTTACGATAACAAGCAATATCTTAATAGAGTTAAGCATGACCACCAGCAAAAAGGTTTCGTCATAGAAAATTTATTTTTCGTGGCTTGTATCCTATGGCCACCAACATGGCCTTATAGGAACTAACATTATTTCTTAATGATCCATTTGCACCCAATGGGAAGAATTCCCTCTAGTTGATCAATTATGTTCCAAATATTGTTGTTTTTAATGGAATCGATTTCTGATATGGTTTCAAGCAATTTCTCTTTATCGGGTCTCATCAAAACTTCCTCATAAGTCTTAACGTCTTTAATATTATTGTGTTGAATTATCATCTCTTCTAAAATCTTATGTTGTGAGGGTAGGAAAATCTCATTTTAAAGACAAATAACTTCAACAAGCATCTTTAATAAAACCAATATTTATCTTAGATAAATATTTCCTTAAGAAACAAAAAGGCACTTCTATTGCACATTGGGCCGAAAAGCAACGAATCGGAAATCTAAGATTCGATTGCAATTGACTCGTGTTAAGCTGTCTTGCCCTTATCCAGAGAGACTCTATCCCATTTTCTCTTTATCCAAAGATTTGGAGAATCATTCCTGAGAGGTAGGGTAGGACTACTCTCGTTGAATGTTGCATCCTTATATGCAAGATTATCTTAACCAATAAGACGGATGGGATAGCCAATGACTCATTCTCGTGAATTTGACCGAATCAAATTCTTAGAATATAGTCCATTCTCTCATCTAGAGAATCTTGACGTGTCAGTTTCTGACTTCAGATAACACATTCATGCTGTTTCCAACTGTTTCAGTGTTACCATTCGCGAACACTAATACTACTATTTTACCAATATTGATACCCAGTCTACAAAAGACTTATCAATATTCTGGTCAAGTCCACATATTTTAAAACATACGACTTTTAATGACCGAGAGGTTCTCTTACATCCACAAAGGACATAATTCCCGACAGTCAACCTGCCATTTGTTCTAACCAAGACCCTTCTGTTCTGAATGAATCCAGACTCCATTTTTCGGCAAGAAAGTCTTAGGGAATCACCCCTATTTTCTGCTTTCTAACGGAATCCAGCAAGGCGGAGTGGTGAGAGAGTTCAAGGTCTAGTTAACTCTCTACTTTTTAGGGAATCACCCCTAGACCACTCAACTTTGTGCTGAAAGTTAAACTTTCCTATTCATTCAACTCTTTTCGGCGTAGATCCAATTACTCCCACTGGGCCTGAGACACTCAGGTGGTTCTACAAGAGGCTGAACAGAACCGGAGTTCCAAAACTCCATTCACAGGGTTAAGGCTTTCAAACCAACCTCTATGATCAGAATCCTATACAACCCACCAAGCGCCATAGGTTATCAATCACCCCAGCAGACTGTAAAGTCCACAAAACCACAATGGGTCAACGGTTAAACCATACTCCCACTACATTTTAGGTGGATTGACATTCTGATCTAGTAGTATTTATCAGTGTAGTCACCAACAACCGATGTTGGACGTGGTCAGATTAAATCAGATAGTAACTACCTTTGGGTAACCGTACTCCAAGGCTTAAGGCTGTTACTTATAGATTCTATCAGAAGGTTTGTGACAGTTCAACCGTCACTTTCTGATCTCAAGAACCTTGTAACCAACCTTCACTAGTCGCATTAAGATATTTCACGAACAATCATAATCTGAATGTATGCGTAAAATCTCCAGTCCTACCTTCAAGCATTAAGTGCTAAATGCTTATATTTACGGAAGTGGAGTAAACCGAATTCATTCATTTCCATAAATTCACAAGCATCTTCTAGGTAGACTTCTCGGTTTACATAATAGTGTTAACCGTTATTTTGCAACAATATCTTAATCGAGTTAAGCAGTGTATTGTAGCACATAAATAACTATGCAAGGCGAGGCTAT
The DNA here is from genome assembly GCA_026214975.1 of Gentiana macrophylla. Taxonomy (NCBI): domain Eukaryota; kingdom Viridiplantae; phylum Streptophyta; class Magnoliopsida; order Gentianales; family Gentianaceae; genus Gentiana; species Gentiana macrophylla. Next base: position 158,012,308 of record CM047805.1, read on the forward strand.
GGTTTCTTCCTCAGTGAAAATCACTCCACTTGAAGGCAGGCCGAGCATCAGTCCAAAGACTATGCGATAGCCTATTTCTGAGCATGGAATACTCTATTCTCTACTAAAATCAGAGACTCCTCCTCGTATTCTTTTGATAAACTAAATCGTGTTTTGAGCAATTATCAAACAAAATGTCACAACTCAAAAACTCCCACTAGCTTGTTTCTCTCACTAGACCCCGAAGGTCATTATGAACAAGCTATGTTACCTCTTCAAATCTATTACCCCGTGTCCGATTGAAAGGAAACTTAGTCATTGTTCCTTTGAGATAGTGTTCTGAGACTGGAGATAGGAATCACCCTTAGCGATCGTCGAGGTCTTATCTCAGGATATACACTAATTAATAGATATTGAAGGGTCGTTTATCTTAATACGGAAACCTTTTACCTTTAATAGTTTTAGATGTGTTACACATACCTATTCAAACTTTTCTTAGTGTTTTTCTGTCTTTATCAAACAAAAGTCCGAGTCTCGATTCGTACTACAAATGTCATCTTCACTTTGTTTAAGGAAAATCAGAGTATCGAGATGAAAGTGAATCCATTTGTTTCAACGAAATCGTAAACGAAAAATAAATTTTTTCGTGATATTCAAGGATAGAATCAAATTCATTTCCTTATATCACTCCCCACTATTCTAATTGAAACAAGCGCCCGTTGTCTACTCTATTAATTGTTAATGCACGACTTCCTTGTTCTTCCAAAGAACTAAGCTACCGAGTCAAGTTACTCGGTTAAGAAAGTCGCTAAGGATTCATTGGTTAAGTGATCCGAAATCACTTTCCTTATCCTATACTTTCTTTAATTAATGTTTTGGTTTAGCCTCAAACTTAGTTTAGATGATTAACACTTGCAGACATTCTTTCCCATTCTTGACTTTCCTTAAAAGGAAATAGTCTTGAACTAGCAGTTCGTTTGAGTAGACACTACTCGTGAACTGTGGGATGTCTAATGAAAGCGTCACCAAGTGGGACTAATTTTCTAATAAATCAGAAAAACATAAGATAAAAGCTCCAACTAGTTTATCGGTTCCAAATACCGTTTAACTAGCAACACTTTAATTTATGATTCTCTAATTTTTCTATCAGAAAATTTCTCGTGTATCCCCTACAAAATTAAAAACTCACTAAAAGAATTTTACCGTCCCAATCATCTTTCAAACTCACTATGATTGTCTCTCATTCAACACGAGTGACATCAGTGACATACTTGTTTACGTCACTCAAGTCTTGAAGGCTCAAGAGAAATATCTCTTCCAAAAATTAATTGCATGTAAGATTAATAAGCACAACGTTCTAGTTACTTATCACTTTTAACGAAGTCGTTACTAGTCAATATAAAACATACACTAGCAGTCTAGTACCCTAGAGAGATATATAAATAGTTGTAAATAAAAAATGACAGAAAATAAATCCAAATTATACACTACTAATTGATTTTAGGAACTATAAACTAAGTACTTATAGTCTATCCTACCGCTCAAAGGACTTAATCTCACACCTCAAAGTGCCGCTTAGGGTAGGTCAAAGAGGTGACGACTAAATTGAGATCTTTCTCTCGATGATTAAAATGGAATCGAACATCCAACTTTAATCCCCGATTACCTTTCTTTTCAACCAAGATATTACCAAAAATACCCATAATGAGTGTGACCTACTATTTGATTTTTAGGTAGACCCCAGTATGCCTCTCAGGTCGGTCGGGTGACCCGGCGAGTACCCAAAATCCTATCCTTTCGGAGACCAAGCCTTGAATTTTGATAGCGGTGAAGGCCTTCCTTAGGAGGCGGTCCAGCCGCACGAGGCGTCACCATTCTCTCACGTTGCTTGTGTCAATAGTAGAGGCCGTGGGGTCGGCTATCGCCTTCCCCACTCCCACTCAATATTTTGAAAAAGTGGTGGGTTTACTGATCACGTTTTTGGACTTGATGTTACATTAAGGAACAATAAATCATAGGCCCGAATGGTATCAGTCATATGGGCTAGCCCACCCGACCTATTCGTTGTAACATATGTGGCCGTCGGACGGGTCATGACTAGGGGAGCTTAGTTGAGCCGTAGTGGCTCGTCGGATGGCTCAGCCTTGCTGGACCCCCGTGCAAACGCCACACGTGGAGGGTGAAGTCGATCGAGCCGTAGCTACTGTTGACCACCCAACCGTGGTTAAACCACTTTCGAACCATGTTTGCCCGTGATTATCCAATCCTTAAACATCAAACTTTCACGTAGACACTACGGAACAAAAAACGTAATCTCGTCTAGGTAGGGTGGAATTCACAGAGAATCCAACACCTTAACCACGAGGTTTCGGGATTTTACTCCCTATGCTTTCGCAGAGTGGGATTCACCGAGAATCCATCACTCAACCTCGACGATTGAAAAAACCCTTGATCCTCGGTTTTTACCCTAATTAGTTTCTAATTAATATCAAACAATTAATGAAAACTAATTGCGTGTTGTATACATGCCTAACTAATTCCTCGAATTAATTTCTACATGTATGCATATGGAGTGGAATTCATGATATGATGCATGTCATGGCAATTTTCCGGTTCTACACATACAATCTAAACATGTATTCTAGTGCGGAAAATAAACACCGAGATGGACCGTTGGCACCCCCGTATCTAACCTATTAGAAAATATATAACCAAACCCTAACTAGGGTTTACTACTTTCTAACATAATCTGCAGCTGTTCAAATTATTCGATGATCGTGAAACCAAACGAAATCGGATCGTGACGAAACTTTCCAGATCTGTTCTTCACTCCTTGGGCTTCAATATGGACGGTTGGATCGGAGTTTTTACTTGTCAATTTTCTCCAGTGAGCCGCCTAACTTGCTGCTGAAACTCTCTCTTACAGCAGCGCACCAGTGACTTCCCGAGGCCGATCGGGAATCGAGATAAAACCCGATCGATCTGGAACTTTTATGTCATGTCAATAACTCCATTCTTATTAATCTGACTGGTTGGATTTGCGTTTCAACGGTCCAAAATCTTCCAGAAATTCGAGGAAGTCACAGCTAGGGTTTCTGTGAATCCTGCGTTTTTTTGTTACAGCAGCCACTTTATTGCAACGAACGGATATTGAGACGGACTCCGATCGACCACAAATTTGGAGGGCTTATTCCTCAACTTTTAACCTTAATTCTGACCGGAGGGATTGTCGTTTCAACGGCTCAATCAACGGCAAAAACGAAAATACCAAACAGCAACAAAACAGATCTACTTCTAGGAAATTAAAATTGCAACAACAAATAAATTACATAATTTCCTATACTCATATGAACGAATTTTCTTCGTTTATATGAGTTTACAATAGATCTAACGGGTAAACAGTGCCAACCCCAATCCATCTCTTCAACCACAACAACCAATCATTATCTATGCATATAAAAAGTTAAAATTTATCTACATGCAATTCCACTCCTTTAAATCGTTTATTTATGATCATAGCTACATAAATCGTGGAACCTGTCTCTGATACCAAATGAAGGATGTAGGAGCTCAGATCTAAACGAATTAGATCTATGCGCAGCGGATGGATCACGATTTATATATTACAATACATAAATAAAGGATTTAACAACTACAAGGAGGTTAAGAAAATCATACCAATAGAAAGAAGAGAAGCAAGATCTTAGGATGAGAAGCCTTGATCTTTCAATGTGTTCTCCAAACGGTGGTTGGTGGACACCCTTCTCGATAAAAGAACCTCCTTGATATGCAACACTAAGTATAGTTTTTCTTCTTAAAAAATCCAAGACAAGAAAACTAATTTTTCTCTCTTTTTGGTGATATGGGGCGAAAATTTTTCATTGCCAATACACTTGGAATAACTCTCCTTTTATAGGAAAGTAAATCATTGGTCTCCAAGTATTAATTAATTAAATAAATAACTAATTAAACAAAATAAAAAGATATTTTCCTTAATGACTAATTGTGACATGTATTGACCAATAGGAAATCAAATAACAAGTCATCCAACCAATCATATAACAAGAATATCTTTTATTTTCCATAACACAAGAAAATTAATTCTTGTGCTAAAAGAGATCAATAATGGCGCCACATTAGGGTTTATTAGCCCACATAAAATGTCTTTTATGTGTATTATATTATTTAGCCCAACTAAATAATATCCATGCATATCAATTAATTAATTAGCAAACCAATTAATTATCAATTGGCCCAAATAAACAAGAAAATTAGCCCGAATTATAGAAGCGCACATTGCACTATGGGCTATAACCAGTAAATCTCAATAATTAAATATATTATTCATCGAACAGAATAAATATATATAATTATTCATTCTGGGATTACGCCACCATAAACCCGAAACTGAACTCTACCAATTACAGATATATACTTATACTCAACCTATAGAGTGAATAAGCGTCCATTGATATAATCACCACATATGGATTAACCCTCCATAGACTGTCCACTCTGTGTGGGATGTCTCCGTAAACCCGACACATAATATCTTGTCCTTATTTACCATTAACTCCCCTGATGACCAATTAGTACACATTTCTGACTAGTAGCTAATTAGTCAAATGTGAACTCCCGGAATCGATCACTTTCTTAGGGCTAACAAATAAGTGGGCTGTCTCTCTACTTCCCGCAGGAAGGAATGGATTCTATGTCTGTGAAAATCAGAACTACTCACTCATCAGGAGACAGTGCCAATGAGAAGTGACTTGGAACACATATTTAAGTGAACCGTAACTAACACATCAAACACTACCCCGAGACAAGTAGCACCCTGTGATCACCTCAGGATTAAGGTTGATCCATATATGATCATCTAATGATTTAATAAGATTCCTCGATACGGAATTATATCGAGAAATTCAGATTAAATCGGTCGATCCTATATGAATGCCATCATATATAAATGCCCAGCGTAGGTACCTCTACCGACAATCCGGATAAGACTATCACACCCTAAGGTGTTAAGGCGCATTATTGGTGTTTTAATCAAGAGACCCTAAACTCTGATTAAGTTCACCACGGACTAACAGTTTAAGCATATCTCCACTAACTCAATCCTCACATGTAATCCATACACTGAGTTAAGTGGTTTCATACAGGTATACTTAGGGTTTGCAGCAGTGTATTACTTTACAAGCACAAAGCAAGCAATAAGGTGAGATAAATTATGCCATCCATTATTAAAAACAATTGCACAAATTGTCTTTCGGGCACTACACCTAACAGGAATGGCCTGTAAAGATGATTTAATAAAAACCTCCTTGCCAGCTGGCAAGAGTAACTTATCTTTCCACCCGGCCACCTTTTTCCGAATTCTTTCCCACAAGAAAGCAAACACCTGGCGCTTATTTCTTCCAATCATGTAAGGCAACCCTAGATATTTGCCCGAGCCGTCCCCCAAGGGTATTTGATAACATATATATCCGATACCGCCTCCCTCTCTTCCACCGAAACTCCAAGTGAAAAGTAAAGACTAGACTTATGAAAATTTATCGCTTGACCCGAAAGTGTCCCAAACCTGCCAAACAGCTCCGCCAATGTCTCCGCCGCCCCTCCCAAGAGTTCAAAGAATACCATGCAGTCATCCGCAAAAAGCACGTGGGAAATAGCCACCTCATCCACCCTACCAAACCTAATACCCCTCAAAGCTCCTCGGTGCACATAATCATTGAGCAGCGCCGTAAAGCCCTCAACGCAAATGATAAAAAGAATGGGTGACCACCTCAACATTTTTTAATTGTATTAGCGTTCCTTCCCTTCAAAAAATAAAAATATTACCGTTCCTTAATATTCCATAGCCTTAGGTCGTGTTAAATTAAAAAAGTACGGATTCTATTGAAGGTCTTAATTACTTTGGCCATTACATTACATTTAAATGTAAGAATTTGTGTGCAATTATGATTTGCAGAGGTAATTAGACACGTAAATAAAACCTCATTATTGAAGAAGGTATAGAGAAGACTTATTATAAAGATGTAAGATGTAAGATTTGTTCTCATATGCTCTATAACTCTATAAATAGTAGCGTCCACACACACACACACACACACACACACACACACACACACACACACACACAAACACACACACACACACACACACACACACACACACACACACACACACACACAAACACACACACACACACACACACACACACACACACACACACACACACACATATATATATATATATATATATATATATATATATATATATATAACCGAAATGTCTTATCATCTGTTTTTGTTTTTCGGAACATCGTTGTTTTGTTTTGTGTTGTGTTGTGTTGTATCGCTAGGGGGAAGAAAGAAGAAGAGAATATTGTTTTTACCAACATCATAGAATACTTGATGATGACGAAGGAGAACAGAGATGCGGACGGAGCCGCGAATGTAACTTATATTTTCAATCTAACGGGTGCCTCACTTCCAGCTGAGGATTTACCAGGCTGCTGGGGACAGGAAAAGAAGCTCTATTGAGCAGACCTAATGAAATTTTCTACGAGCTACCTACCAGGAGCTCCAATACAAAGCCTGGGGATTAGGCATGACACAGCGGATCAGAATGAATCGAAAACACCTTAGGGAAAGCATGCAATTCTAAGAACCTGATCAGGCCGAGGCGTACCATGGAATTCAGTTCGAGATATTCGTTCTTGTATTTTCAAACAACATTAATTTGTCGTTTATTTCAATTTTTAACGTTAACATACTTGTTACCGATAATTTCAAAGGCATTTATACTAAAGACATTTTTACTCCCCGTGATCAGTCCTACTCATTGTCAAAATTAAGTCATTAGCAATACTACTATCGTACTATCATACATTACACTATCACAAATTACACTACATTATCAAATCAAAAATTATAACACTATCATACATATTCTCACACATAATGAATTTTACATGAACACCAATAAACAAATAAATTTACTTCTAAAAACCTCATCATACATTTAATCATACCATACATGAATTGAATTCAAATCTAACAATAAAATAACACACTATTGAACATGAAACATGAAATTCTCTAAATTATACATGAATTTTTGAATTATACATGAATTTTCGAATTTTACATGAAAATCAATAAACCCTAAACATCAATAAACCATAAACCATAGGCTATTAATTACATATTATTGATGTTCATACATATCCATTCGAATTGAAAACATCATACATATCATTTCGATTTCTAAAAGCACTTCATCATACATATAATCATACAATAAATAAATTCGAATCTAAACCCTATAACACCGTTGAATCCCAATCGAACAAATACATGATATTCACATAATTATGCATCAATTTTCATTGTGAAATAAACCGTAAAAAGCCTGTCACAATCAAATAACAAAATCAAATAGGATTACCAACAAAATCAAATATAAAAAGCAAATAACATAATCAAAAAACGATAATGTATCTTGCTGTCAAAATCAAATAACCGTAAACACTCACATTAGGTGCTTCTAAGCTCTGAGAAGAAGAATGATTAGCCATGGTGAAATAAAGATTGAAATGCTCTGTAAATCGTCCAAATTCGGCTGTTTTACTGCGTTTTTTCAGAGGTGTAGTTGAAACGGCTATGAAATGAGGAAGAAGGCCTGATAAGGGTTTAAAAATGGACGTATCCGTCCAAAATGGATGTTTCCGTCCAAATTTGGACGGTGCGTTCTCTGTTTGGACGAAGAGATCAAATGATACCGTCCAAATTGGGATGGTTTTAGGGTTTTGGACAAAATGGATGGAAACCGTCCAAAATTTGGACGCATCGTCCAACTTTGGACGGAATTCGTCACAATTTGGACGGTGCGTCCAAATTTTGGAACGGTTTCCTTCCATTTGGTCCATTGGATGGATTGGGATGAAAGTGTATCAAAATTTGAAAGGTTGACTGTATTTGGACGAAATCCTCCAAATTTGGAAGGGGAACATGAAAAAAAATGTCATAAACTGTTTGACCTGAAAATAAATGTCAGAGCATACAGTGGTCTGATTTACCAATTTTCCGTTTTCAGTGATGTTAATGCTATAGGTGTGTTGGGACCTATTGTTTTGTTTAAGTGGCCAAATCTTCTAATTAGAGAAACAAGTATATATATATATATATATATATATATATATATATATATATATATATATATATATATATATATATACTGTTTTATCACTTTATATATATACTGTTTTATCACGTAAAAGTTTCACTCATTATCCCATTACAATTTGGGCATCCAATAAAAATAATATAGACAATATATATATATATATATATATATATATATATATATATATATATATATATATATATATACTGTTTTATCACTTTATATATATACTGTTTTATCACGTAAAAGTTTCACTCATTATCCCATTACAATTTGGGCATCCAATAAAAAATAATATAGACAATATATATATATATTGGATATTTGTTTATAAGGACTAGTTTGAACACTTAATGGGCATTTAGGACACCCTTAAATCTTATTTGTTTATAAGGACACATTTCATTTACTTTTCCTATATTACCCTCAGGCAAAAGCGCTAATCATCCGGAAAAATAAAAACTTGCCCGCTCCCCCCTCTTCGTCTCCCCCTTCTTCTTCACCCACCATCTTCTTTTCCATCGGCCATCGGAAACATTATCACACTTTCAGACACCTCTCCGTCATCCCCCGCCCAGCTGTTCATATCCACCGACGGTGTCTACAACCACCGAGCACGCGTACTGGGTCGCGGACTCGCGCACGACTTCTTAAACGCCGGGTTCTATTCACGGGCAAATCCAGAGTTTCTAAGCAAAACGGGTTGGGATCCGAGACTTGTTGAAGAATCATACGAATGGGTCGAAAAGAAAGTGGTGTTTGAGCCAAAAGTTCTGGGATGGAAATCTGCGTTGAAAAATGGGCTTTTTGAGGCCGGCGGTGGGTGATAACCGAAAAAGTTTTGGGATCTTGGACGAATTTTTACGGAAAATAGAAGAAAAAAAATCAGGAGAGTTTTGATAAATACTTGATTTTCTACCGACGGTGGAGAAGAGAGATGGAGAGGGAGGAGTTGACCTTTATAGAAGAGCTCGCCGGCGAGATAGAAAGTGGTGGTGACGAATTGCTGGGAGTTGGAGAGGAATTGTTTTTGAATCTGTTCAGATAGCCTTGTGATACAATCTGCCTGCTTGTGTTCTTACCGTGTTCTTAGCTTCAAAAGTTCCATTAAGTGAATCATATAATGATGTAATTGTTCCAGGACAAAGATACTCATTTAGGGAAGTCATTCACCATCTGGAAGTTCAATCCAAAAAGGTAATTAGTATTGGTAGAGACTTTTCGTTCCTTCTGAATTCTTGTTAGACATTCAATTTACTTGTTCTTGTATATTTTTCACCTTTTTAATTTTCTTTTGCTCAGATTCACATTTGAAAAGTTAATTACGCACCCAAGTTGTATATATGCAAATATATAACATTGTTCTTGTTTTGGCTCTTTTGTTATTTCACATACATCGATCCCAGCTCAGCTCGGCTTGGTGTTGTACTGCTCTACAAGCTTTGGGAATCTGCCTTCTTGTTCAGAACTTTACTGAAGATTGATTAAACTATTTGCTATATTGTTATTTGTATGATAGTTGTAAAACCTCTTGTAATCTAACTTTATTTTGTATCAGTTGATCAGTTGTAATTAGATATCTTTTGGAGCATTCCATTGCAATAAAATTATCCGTAATTTGACTCTGTGTGATATTTTTTTTAAGGGTGGGGTGATATTTCATATTGTTGTATCTTTGCTACACATCTTTTTATTATGTAAAAGCCAAATTATGAAGATGTGGTGTTGTGATTGCACAAATATTGTCAATAAAAGATCATTAATATAAAAAAAAAGAGCTTTTGTGGAATTTTGTTGTCCTATTTAAAAGATTAAATGGTCCTTTTTGGGTGTAAGCAATGAAAATTTAGACATAAATTGGAATGACATTGGTAGCAAGAATATCATTTTTGTTTGTTTCTTATTGAAAACGAAGTGGCATTGATGTCATTTGCATAAGGCGTCATTACTTCATAATTTTGTTTGGTTGGTCTCAACTCTCAAATTTGACATTAAAGTCCCCTGAAGAATACAATGACATACCAACTCAATTTATTTGAAGTTATAATAATGAGAGATCATTCATGAGTCTCTTTCTTGGTAATTTTACAAAATAAAAGGTGGATCTTGCACATGGAAAGGTATCTGTTAGGTTTGATGTCTTCATTGACTGAATATCTCTTGTTGGGAGGATTCTTCATTAGTCCGTTTTTTTTTTGTTTTTTTTTTGTTTTTGTTTTGGACAAAATTAGTCTGTGTTTGGTGTTTGTTTATAAAACCCTAAGTTTCATAGTTTTAATATGAAACACGGATCAATCAATTCTTCATGCAATAATTTGGTGTTTGTTTAGATTGAGAATTTGAATGATAAAATGAATTTTGAAAGATTTGAATAATTATGCTCATGTATTTTAACATCCAAAATTTACGATTATTTGAGAATTGATGTCACTGCATATTTGATTGTCGATGTCACTGCATAAATTGTTGATGTCACACATATATGATTACCGATGTCACTGCATAAAATGTTAGAGTCACTGCATATTTGATTGCCGATGTCACTGCATAAAATGTTGATAAAGTTTGCGCTCGATGAAGCCATAAAAAGGCAAGATTGAACTCGACTCGCTAAGTACTCGATATAGCTCGACTCGGCTCGTAAGGTCGATTATTTTCTTAGAATTCATTTAATTTTTAATAAAATATGACAAGATCGAGCTCGACTCGTTAATAGTGGTCAATGATTCGCGGGTGTTAGTGCATCGCGGTGTCACTTAATCGTGGTGTCTCTGCATCGGGGGTGGTCACTGCATCCGGTGTCTCTGTATCGGGGGTGGTCACTGCATCACGGTGTCTCTGCATCGGAGGTGGCCACTGCATTGAGGTGGTCAATGGATCTGGGGTGGTCAATATATCGCGATGTCACTTCATTGAGACGTCTCTGCATCGCGGTGTCTTTACAATACGGTGTCACTTCATCGCGGTGTCTCTGCATCGTCGAATGTGTCTCTGCATCGCTGTGTCACTGCATCGCGGTGTCTCTGCATCGAGGGTGGTCACTGCATCGCGGTGTCTCTGCATCTGGGGTGGTCACTGCATCACGGTGTCTCTGCATCTAGGCCGTCCATCGCATCGTGGTGTCATTTCGGATGTCTCTCGCACGCGGTGTATCCGCAATGCCGTGTCACTTCAATAGCGGTGTGTCTCGCGATCGCGGTGTCTCTGCAATGCGGTGTCAATTCATTGCGGTGTCTCTGCATCGCGGTATCACTTCATTGCGGTGTCTCTGCATCGGGGGTGGTCACTGCATCGCGGTGTCTCTGCATCGGGGTGGCCATTGCATCACGGTGGTCAATAAATTGATGGTGGTCAATGCATCACGGTGTCACTTCATCGAGGTGTCTCTGCATCGGGATGGTCACTGCATCGCGGTGTCACTTCATCGCCGTGTCTCTTCATCTCGGTGTCATTTCATCGCGGTGTCTCTGCAATACGGTGTCATTTCATTGCGATGGTCAATCCATCGCGGTTTCTCTGCATTACGGTGTCACTTCATCACGGTGTCTCTACATCGAGGTAGTCAATGCATCGCGGTGTCACTTCATCGAAGTGTCTCTGCATCGGGGGGTCACTTCATCAAAGTGTCTCTGCATCACGGCGTCTCTTCATCACGGCGTCTCTCAGATCGCGTGTCACAACGATCGTGGTGTCTTTGCATCGCGGTGGTCAATAGATTGAGGTGGTCAATGCATCGCGGTGGTCAATGCATCGCGATGGTCACTGCATTTGAGGTGTCTCTGCATCGAGGTGTCTATGCATCGCGGCGTCTCTACAGGCGTCTCTATATCGGGGGTGGTCACTGCAACGTGGTGTCTCTGCATCGGGTGGTCACTGATCGCGTGTCTCTCAGATCTGGTGGCCACCGCATCGTGGTGGTCAATGGATGCGGGATGGTCAATATATCGTGGTGTCACCGCATCACGGTGGTCAATGCATCGGGGTAGTTAATGGACCTGGGGTGGTCAATGCATCACGGTGTCTCTACATCGCGGTAGTCAGTGCATCGCGGTGTCACTTCATCGAAGTGTCTCTGCATCGTGGTGTTTATGCATCGCGGTGTCTCTGCATCGCAGTGTCACTTCATCGTCGTGTATCTTCATCTCGGTGTCACTTAATCGTGTGTCTGCGCATTCGGTGTCATTGCATCGCGGTGTCTCTGCAATACGGTGTCATTTCATCGCGGTGTCACTTCATCGCGATGTCACTGTATCGCAGTGTCTTTGAATCGTCAAATGTCATAATATCACGATGTCTCTGCATCGCGGTATCTCTGCAATGCTGTGTCACTTGATTGCGGTGTCTTTACGTCGCGGTGTCTCTGCATCGAGGTTGTCGTTGCATCGGGGTGGTCAATGCAATGGCCACCGGAAAAAAAAAAAAAAAAAAAAAAAAAAAAAAAAACCCAACCTTTTTTATAACATCCAGAACAAAAAAAAAAAAAAAAAAAACAACAACAACAGTTTCGGCGTCATCTTTTTTCTTTTATTTCTTCCCAAATAAGCGCACGACCAATAACATCCAGAAAAAAAAAAAAAAAAAAAAAAAAAAAAAAAAACAGGGCGTCATCTTTTTTCTTTTATTTCTTCCCAAATAAGCGCACGACCAAAGTAGCAGGTTGTTTTTTTTTTTTTTTTTTTTTAAGTATTTGATTTTACATGATATAATTTGTGTCCTGTAACCAAATAAGATTCATTAGTGTCTATTTGCTTAATTAAGTTTATTTTGTGTGGCCTTTTGAACTCTTATATATATATATATATATATATCCTTCTAATATAAGAAGTTAGGAATGCTGCCGACGTGTTCACTTGAGGAATTATTTCAGCTTATGGGCTTTGTTTTCGTCGGCCCGTGATTAAACAGGTCCGGCCTCATAATTTTTGGCCTGTACCCGATTATTTCATCCACGTTTAGCGGCTCCCAGTCTTCTCCTTCTTTCTGCCATACGAAACGCCCCTACCTTCAAACCCGCCTTTGAATTAACTCTACTGTTACTCCGTTTCTTGGTCCCGTTTTTTCTGCAAATCAATTACAGATACAATCGCTTTCTCTGTATCTCCTTCTCCACATGGCGAATTCCTTTATAGTAAGAATCCGGTGCTACCATCGAGCAACCGCGTCATGAAATCGGTTAAGGAAGGCTCGAAAAAGCCTCTGCTTTAATGCCGATTCGATTTCAATTATGCTGAGATACGAGCAACCCATAGAAGGAAGGCTTCGGTTCGAGCATTTAATCCTTGATTTAAAGGTTTTGCAGTCAAACTTATGGCAAGGTGAAACCTTTCTGTTTATAGCTCGTGTTTTCATTTATTACACTGATTTGAACTTGATATCTGCCTTGATTCCGTGTTTGAACCTTCTATGGAAGGTTTGCTGCTGTAAAGGTTCCACCTTTATGCCGATTCATTGACCTTGAGCAGCGTGTTTATACACAAAGGCTCTGACTCGAAGGATTTCGAATCTATTTCATGACAAGGTGCATTCTTTCCTTATCAATTCGTTTATCTATCATATATTATGCTGATTTGAATGGATTTCTGCTCTGATTCGTGCCTCTATGCTTTCTGTTAGGCAAAGGAAATCAGGGAAGTAATGACCCTTGATTTTCTGATGATTTAATATGACCAAACGCCGAAAATCATTACTCAGTCATATTTCTGCTGGTTGTAGGGCTGGGATGATAACATACGATCACTTTCTTGAAGAAATTCATCAATATCTTGGCTCGGCGACCTTGAATGGCGAAGCCCTTTTGGGTTTTGCTTCTTGGTTCGCAGCCATGGAGTGATGTTTGAACATAATTGATCTTTTGAAAGTTGTTATCCCCTATCTGAGCCTTACAATAATCAATATTTTTTGTAATATTTTCTAAGTCGTTTTGTTCATATTGTTGTTGTATTTTCAGTCTTTTGGCGTTATAGTTGCAGAAAAATGGTCTCTTTATGGCTTCACCTCTGCTGTTAGGCATAATCTTTGTGTTTTATTTCCTCAATTGAGATGCGTGTTGTGTTCAGATGTTCTTCCAGTCTCTAATTAATTCCTTTTTTTACATCAGGAACTGGTGAAAAACAACTCTGCACTGCTCTTTTGACATAGGTATGGTTGTTTTCCTCCTTTGATTACTGGGGTGTATTGGTTAGAAAAATGGTCTTTTATGGTTCACATTATAAGGTGAATAGTTTATATATGCTGATTGCATAATGTTGAGTCATTCTTTCTTTTTTGAGAAACTTCTGAATTGACATTTGATTATATGGTTGCATCCAAAAGCTAATCATTTCACTGGTTTTTCTACTCCAAATTCGTCATGTACAACTGGATATTCTTGGACATACTGGCACTATTGGACTGTTGCTAATGATGGACAAGCTTCATGTTTGAATTTTGTTCCTTTAATCTACATGTGTAAATCGACTGCTGACATTTTTGGTCACTATAAAAAGCAACTGTGTACATGTTATAGTCGTGGGACTGATATAATTTCCTCTATTTGGAACATGATTTCAGACAATTTCACTCCTATTAGTTGCTAAGGTATTAGTTAATGATTCGATTCATAAGAGTGATAATGGTGATGTATTGATAAAGTAGTACCACGGAGCGTTGCTTAAAAATAATAGCTTTCCATTCAAAGTTGTGCCGCTCAAGTTAATGCGTTCGATTTTTCATGATATGCAGAAAAAAGAATTGATGAGGTTGGTTATCGGAGTATCCAACATGAAGGCTGGTGACCGTGCTCTTTTACATGTTGGATGGGAATTAGCTTACGGGAAATGAGGGAATTTTTCTTTTCCAAATGTTCCATCTATGGATGATGTTGTTTATGAAGTTGAGCTGATCGGTTTCGATGAAACCCATGAAGTGAGCAGGCCTAATACATGGTTGAAAAATCTCATTTCCTTGATGATTGTTTGATTTACGCGTGACTGTTATTAGCTGCTTGGTATCTTGTATAGGGTAAACCTCGTAGTGACATGACTGTAGAGCTCAGGAAAGAATTGGAGCAGCAGATAGAAGAAAAATGGATGGAAATGCCTTGTTCATGGATGATAAACTGGAAGAGGCTATGCAACAGTATGAAATGGTAATAAATTACTAGACTTGGACTTTGTGTTCTGAAAAGGTATAAATTTAAGAGTCAAGGGTTTTAATTTCCTTGACAAAAGTTTGCGTCTGGTTTTTGTTTGCTTAGGCCATAGCGTATATGGGGGATGATTTCATGTTTCAGTTGTTCGGTAAGTTCAGAGACATGGCTTTGGCAGTGAAGAACCCTTGCCACCTTAACATGGCTGCTTGTTTGATTAGGCTCAAGCGTTATGATGAGGCCATTGGACACTGCAGTATTGTACGTCTCTTTCTTCCTACATTTTGGTATAATATATTGAGCGTGTATCATAAATCTCGCCATTTGCCATTTTTGATCCTACTGTTTATGTAGGCAAACAAAATGATTGATGTTCAGTAAGTATTTTGTGTATCATGTGTTGCTTATTATTTGATCATAGCACTTTTATAAGTCTGAACCTTCATCACTTATACATCACTTATCTTGATCATGAAGAACTCTGTGTGTGTGTATATGTATCTAACATGCATGAGGGTGGAGTGTAGGTGTTAACGGAGGATGAGAGCAATGTAAAAGCATTGTTCAGAAGAGGGAAGGCTAGATGAAAGGAAAGCAGCTGGTCGACGTGGCCTTTCCTCACTTTTTTCCAGCAAATTTACTCCCTCTTTCCGTTCATTTCTCCGTCTAATTGATGATTCGGTCCGGCCCCTTAGTGAAAGTTAGGCCCGTATTTTTTCGTTCCTTTCAATTGTTACAGAACCCAACTCAAATAAGCCCATTCTTGTTTCTTTATTTATTGAATAAAAATAATAGAATAAGTAGCTGTATTCAATAGAAATGTCAAAGCTTCTTGGATAATTAACCAATACATGTTCATATTGAAGTCCATTAAGAAAGAACCATGGCAACATCTCCATCAGTATGTACGTGATGTTACAACTTTAATTAACCAATACATGTTCATATTCATGATTTTCGATATTTGCAGCTTCTCCGAGTTTACTGTCTTCTAATATTTGAATTGTTTCATAGGTACGTTTGTTGGTGACTGAATTGGAGGCAGCTTTAGAGAACAAACATGTGGTCTGCTACATTAAGTATTTTCACAAGCTTATTCGAGGTGCTGTGACATGGAGGTACCCACTTGTAAGATTAATCGTTACGAAGATGTGTTTTCTACAGCTGAGCATCTTTCAAAGGAATCAGGAATTGAAACTGCAACAATGAGCGTAATAAGAGATTAAAATGATGTTGAAACTGCAGCAATGAAATGTACAACCTTGTTATGTGCCCTGTTAAGAAGACCGAAGGAAAACTCAAGCGGAATTAATTTTCATGGTTTGTTATGATGCCTCATTAGCTGCTATGCTGAGATAGTATTTGAATCAGCACTTTTGTGTTCAGACTTTTGCTTTTTGGATGCTAACATGAAAATGTATTCTACTATTTAGAAGCCATTAGTTTGA
Source organism: Gentiana macrophylla (assembly GCA_026214975.1). NCBI lineage: Eukaryota > Viridiplantae > Streptophyta > Magnoliopsida > Gentianales > Gentianaceae > Gentiana > Gentiana macrophylla. Next base: position 158,029,052 of record CM047805.1, read on the forward strand.
TATCTTGAAAATGAAAGCTAATAGTTACTAATATCATGTTAAATGTATTCTACTATTTTGAATATTTCACTTCATTTTACAAGCTAAGTATGTTTATGATCATCATGTCAAATGATCTGACACAAGAAGGTTATGTATAATATCTACATGTACACCTTAATTTAAACTTAATATCTATGTTGTACTTAAGATGTATGTAGTTCTAATTTACTTACATACTGTTTTATTTGACGTTTAATACAACCCCATTAGTTTACATCTAGCATGGGCACTCCGTGCTTTGCACGGAGTCCCATTTTACTAGTATATATATATATATATATATATATATATATATATATATATATATATATATATATTATTATTATTATTATTATTATTATTATTATTTTGTTGTTGTTGTTGAGCAAATCAATATTGTTTTCCATTTACATGTTTTTTTAGCTTTAATGAGTTTGCTCTGATGTTTGTGATTATTGTATTCCTTTACCGGATGCATGTTTACCTATGATTGGAATGGCGAAATCACAAGCAATTCCCGTTGGTCAACAATGTAATATAAATTTTTGTACTTTTTTGCGTAGTGATTGAAGAATTGAGGAACACAAGAATAAAACAAATTATGTTCTTCGTTAATTTCCATAAACCTTATTACAACCTTTAAATAGAAGTGATAAAACCCTAATTGTGCCCTAATGATAAAAGGACAAACATACCCTTATTGGTAGAAATACATAAAAAACGCATTACATATAATTATTATTATCTTCTAATTATAAAACTATTTTTCTGAATTACTTATCCCCTTTCCTAATTTCGACTCTCCACTTGCTTCTTCTTCTTCAGGTGAAGGTCGGAGCTGAGTTGTGGCTGGTCGGAGCTTCTGTTCAACATCCCCCCTCAATCTGACGTGGGAGGCTGGCCAGACACGAAGATTGTAACGAAGGAGCTGGAACGGAGTCTTGGAAGAGCTTTAGTGAAGACATCCGCTAAATTGGAGGAAGAAGAGACATGCCGGGTAACCAGTTGTTTGACGGCAACTTTCTCGCGAACAAAATGGAAATCGAGAGCAAAATGCTTAGATCGGGAGTGGAGAGACGGATTCACAGATAAGTAGACAGCGCTCAGATTGTCACACAGAAGCTGAGGAGGTTGGAACAAACGGATACCCAAATAACGCAACAAGTAAGTGACCCAGATGAGCTCAACAGTGGCGGAGGCCATTGATCGGTATTCTGCTTCGGTGCTCGATCGAGAGACAGTGGGCTGTTTTTTCGAAGACCAAGAAATGCAATTTGCACCCAAGAAGACACAGAAACCACGGTGTGCTCACGAGTGGTGGGCATCAAGCCCGGTCAAGATCATCGAACGCAGCGATAGAGAAGGAGGGGAATGAGCCAGGTAATGCAAGCCATAATCTATAGTTCCATTTACATATCTGAGTAATCTTTTAACTTCCTTGAAATTCTTGACTGTTGGCTGAGAGAAATGCTGACATACCCTATTTACGGCATGAGTTATGTCAGGTCTTGTAAAAGTTAGGTATTGTAGGGCACCCACTAGGCTTCTGTAAGTATAAGGATCTACTGGATCTGAATCATCTGGGGATTCTTGTGCCTTGAGAGCAAGGGGGTAGATATGGATGCACTATCAACCATTCCAGACCTAGTCAAGACAGAATGTGCATATTTTGCTTGACTGAGAAAAACACCATCTTGGGTAGACTTGATCTCCATGCCCAGAAAATAGTGAAGGGGCCCTAAGTCCTTAACAGCAAATTCCTTGCTCAAAGTACTGATTAGATGATGAACAGAGTGTGCATGATTTCCTGTGAGTAGTATATCATCAACATAGATGAGTAAAACCAGAGTAATGTCAGATCGATGTAAGGTAAATAATGAGGGATCTGCTTTACTACATAAGAAACCCAAGTGCAGTAATAGAGAGGAGAGTCTGTCAAACCAAGCCCTGGGGGCTTTCTTAAGCCCATATAAGGATTTCTTGAGTGAGAAAACATGATCTAGGAACCTTGGATCCACAAAACCTGGTGGCTGTGTCATAAAAACAGTTTCCTTAAGTGTACCATGGAGAAAAGCATTTTTTATGTCCAGTTGTCTCATGGGCCACCCCTGTGAAACTGCCACTGCAATGACCAATCTAATAGTTGTAGGTTTAATGACAGGACTATAGGTCTCCTCAAAGTCAATGCCTGGTACTTGTGAGTACCCTTAAGCCACCAACCTTGCCTTATACCTTTCAATATCTCCATGTTCTGTGGTTTTGACCTTGAACACCCATTTAAATCCAACAATGTTAGCATTTTGTGGTCTGGGAACTAGAATCCATGTCTCATTCTGATATAGGGCCTGCATTTCTTCTTCCATAGCCTCTTTCCACTTAGGGTCTGTTAGAGCCTCCTTCCAGTTCTTTGGTTCTGCAGTCATGTGAGTGGCAAAAGTTGCATAGTCCTGGAGATATGCAGGGGGTCTCCTATCTCTGACAGGTCTTTGTGCTGGTGGAGAGACTGGTTCATTGGACGAGGATGATATATCAGATGCATCATCTCCCTGGTCATCTTGAGAGTCTGCATTTTCTTGGTTTTGGACCAAATCACCATCTACCTGTTCCTGTGTTGGATCATCAAGGATTGGTTCCTGCACTGGATCAGAAACATAAGTAGTATTGTGCATAGATTCAGATGGACAACAATCAGGAATACTGGTACGGTGACCAGTCTGTTGTGTGAGTCCTTCATCAAAATCTGGATAATCAAACAAGTCAAAGGCAGCATTAGTAGTCACAACAGAAGTGTTCTCTTTAAAAGGAAAGACTTGTTCATTGAACACCACATGTCTTGAAATGTATACCCTTTTTGAGATAGGATGCAAGCACCTGTATCCCTTGTGAATTGGACTGTACCCTAGAAAAACACAAGGATAACTTCTTTTTGCAAACTTAGAAGTTGTCTGGTTCCTCAAAGAAGTCAAACATTGACAGCCAAACACCCTTAAGCCACTGTAGTCAGGATGCCTGTTATACAACTTATAGTAGGGAGTTGTAAACTTTAGTGCTGATGAAGGTAACCTGTTGATGAGGTACACTGCTGTGTTAAAAGATTCAACCCATAAGTTTAGAGGTGTCCCTGCATCAAACATTAATGTTAATCCAGTTTCCACCACATGCCTGTGCTTCCTCTCAGCCACACCATTCTGTTCTGGTGTATAGGGGCAAGAGATGTTTAATTCTATTCCACACTTCTTTAGATGATCTAAGAAAGGTGTGGATGCAAACTCTCCACCACCATCACATTGAAATATCTTGACCTTCTGGTTCAACTGATTTTCGACTAACTTCTGAAATCTGACAAATACATCAAAGAATTCTGACTTCTTTCTTAATGGATACAACCAAGAAAACCTTGAGAAATTGATGAGAGTCAACTTTGCTATAATTTCGTGTGCATTTTACCCTCTATTTATAGCATATTCGGTGTAATTTTGGGGGTAGTTAAGTGTTTTTATGGGCACATTTCACCACGAGTTGAATCACGAGATGATAAGACGTTTACGTCGAAAATCTCGATATTTTTGGGTGATTTGTGTATGTTTTATTGGTATTTGTCACGATTGGGTATGTGGTTTATTTTTATTATAGATATGTCGTGATAGAGGGCGTGACGAGGACCACAGCGGTATAAAAACCGTCCAAAACGGAGTTCGTATGAGAAAATGGCGCAGACTTAAATTCAAGTATTCGAAAAAATATAATTATCCAACTGTGTCGAGATCCCGACTTTTGTGTTAAATGGAATTGAGGTCCCAGCTTCTGTTCGCATCCCTCAAATATTTTGGAAAAAGAAAAAAATTAGATGAGAAAAGAAAAAGAAAAAAAAAGGGAACAATGCTATTGGTCAAAGGAAGGGTCCACACCCTAATTGCATTTGATTAAAGTGGACGAAAAGGAAAAAAACACAGAGGCAGACGTGTGCTTGGGAAATTTCCAAAGGGTAATAGCGGACTGTCGGCGGTGGATATATAAAAAAGCCACTTAGATCAAATTTCAACACACAGACTCCTTAGAATAATTTTATTTTTTCTCTGCAGCAGTTTTTATTTTCTCTTAGGTTTAGATCAGTTATTTTTCCCTTTGAATTTCTGCAAATACAATAGCTGTTTTCTTCCGTTATTTTACGATTTCAACACAACGGATTGACAAACCAAGTGGTGTATTGCTTCAACCTTTTTGTGGTAATTTTATTTAGCTTTTTATCATGTCGTTTACCAATTTATTTATGATTTCTTGTTTTGTTCTTTCAATTATGAATAGCTAATTTTATTATAGCTAAATTGTGAGATGAAACTACGAAATTGATGCATAATCGATGATCTAGGGATGAGTAGAGCTTAAAAATTTAATCTTTTGAATTGTTGTGTCCTAAAATTTGATCTTAATGCTATTAGTGGAGTCATGAACCATTAGTTGATTTTACACACGATCTTTATAAATGTATTTTTCGAGGAGTGCGCGAACCAGATTTTAGGATTGCACGCACCTAAACTAGTCGAGTTTTTAGCACGCATGCCTTGGTAAGGTTTTCTAGCTAAGCCGTGAACTCGGTGGATGCGGAGCGTCTCATTGTTTTAATCATATTAGGTCAATTAAATCCCATGATGGATTGTTGAACCGAATATAGGGTAATTCAGGTTGTGGTATTAGCGCTGCAGGGACCGGTTTAGAGAGATTGCACCCACAACACATTCATTAGAAGCTTTATTGGTTGGTTGGTAAGTTAAGGCTCGTCCCTAGTGATTCGGTAAAGGTGTTGAGAGTAGTGTTCTTGATCATAATTTAGCTATTCCTTTATTCATATATTTTAAAGTCATCATTTTTATGTTCTTAGCTATAGTTAATTACTTCCACCAATATCTGTGAGCCTAAACTAGATACAAAAGTGGTTGTGGTACTTGACCAATTCCTCGTGGAATACGACCTTGCTCGCCGTCAGAAGTACAACCGACCCGGTACTCTGCCGGTTAAAGTTGGTTTACTATAATTTGGCCATCAAGTTTTTCGGCGCCGTTGCCGGGAATCGGTCAATATCATGAAGTCATTCAAGTATTTAGGATTAGGTCGTTTTATTTTACTATTTTCTTGTTGTTTTGGTGATTGCGAGGTGTATGACCCGGAGTACAAAGGAACCTCTACTTCCTTTGATCTCGAAATGAAGCATTTGCAAGGCTTGAGCAGCGTTAGGAAGAAGTCTGCATTCGTAAAGCATCGACAACATTTATTGAGTTAGAATCCGAATCGGAAGAATCGAAATGACTTCGGGAAGCGGAGATTTAACGAATTTACATGATGGAGATGGGATCAAGATGGGTTCTTGTTAGACCCAATGCTTACTCCCGAAGAGCGGGAAATACAAAACTTAAATAGAGAACCCCTTCAAAATCCGAGGGCACTTAATCTGGGACTAAATGGGGTCCAAAATCATGGAGGTCGGCAGAATCCAGTCCGACAACAACAACAAGCCCCTCAGAATCAGAACAACAACCAGGGGAATGTATTTGGTCAAATGCCTTTTGACCAGAATCAAATGATGCAAATGATGTTGCAAAATCAACAACATAATGTGAATCCACCACCAGCCGCCCCTATTCAGGCACAAAAATTTTATGCACAACTACCAGTGCAAAATCAAGGCAATCATGGAAGGATTTTAAGAGACTACGCGGCACCGACTATTGGTGAGGGACACACCCCCATCCGTTTGCCTCCTATTCCGGCAAACAACCTGGAAATTAAATAACATGTGTGGTATCTTCTGAACGACAATGCACAATTTTAGGGTAAGTCAACTGAAGACCCGAATCAATTCTTGAACCATTTTATGCAGGTTTGTCGGACCGTGAAGATGAATGGAGTTTCCGAGGAAGCGGTTAGGATGCTCTTATTCCTATTTGCATTGAAGGAGGCCGCGAGAGCTTGGTATGAGTCACTACCCCACGATTCTTTACACACACGTGGGATCAAGTGATCGCAAAGTTTTTATTGAAATATTGTCCCTCTCCGTAACGTTGGATATGAAGGCGAGATATTGCAAAATTTGAACAGATTGGACATGGAGAGCATGCATGAAGCCAGGATAGATTTCTGACTATGTTGAGAAAGTGCCGCATCACGGATTAGAGGCATGGAACCAGTACATCTATTTTATGGTGGTTTACGCGAGATGATCAGTCAAATTTGAATGCGGCGTGTGGAGGAGATGTAATGAGTGTGGAACCAGATGTTGCATTGGCTACAATAGAGAGAGTCACAGAAAGCAACAAACAGTGGAAGACGGGGAGAAGGGTTTCAAGGAACCCAATTAGTTCAGTTAACCAAGTCGGGCCAAGTGAAGAAATTATGAAGATGCAAACTGAAATGGTGGAGCTAAAAAAGCAAATGAGTGACATGTTGGCATGGCATAAGGAATTCAAAGGGTGCTACTTTCGGTGGTGAACATTGGGCCACAAACTGCCCAATTAAAAAGGTTAGTCAGTTGACCACGACCCAAATGCTCAATGATCCATATCTCGAGAACCTTTTTGGCATGAAACCGGGGATATGCATCCATTGTGCTCGAATCCCATGGTCTACCAAACTCTGAGATCCGAGCTTGACATTAAATTGGAAACCCATGGATGTGAACTACTTAGCCAATCAGAACGGGGGGCAAAATTTTCAGAATTGGCGGGACAATCCAAATCTTGCTTGGGGTAGAAATCAAGGGCCGGGCAAACGACTCAACCGCAATTTGCGCAGCCTCAACATAGTCAATATGCCATGCCCCCACAATCAGCACCACCACCTCCGGAACCCACGCAACCAAAAAGCTCCACGGACAGTCTGTTGGAAAGAATAAGCCGAGACATTAGAGAAAACAGCCAGGAGTCGAAGGAGAATAACCGGGAGTTGAGGGAGAGTAACCTGGAATTAAGTAAGGAGTTAAAGGAGGTGAAAAATGCCCATATAAACTTGCAAATCTGTGGTGATGAACTTGGAGACACGAATGGGGCAAATAATCGAAAATCCAGGCAAGTGAATGCCATATTTACAAGAAGTGGGAAAGTTGTGGGTAGTGATATTGAGGTGCACGAGGAGGTTGAGAAGAAGAAAAGATAGAAAAGCGAGAGAGGAAGATGAAGATTGGGTGGTGATCAATGAAGAGCAAGATCTGTCAAGAGATAAAGAAAGAGGTGGAGAATCCGAGTACGGAACCGGAAAAGCGGTCAGACACGACACGGGAAGGTACGAACAACTCAGGTGTGGATTCTATGAAAAAAACCCTTTGATTTATCTAAATTACCTTACCCCCCTCGTGGCCCTACAAAGCCAACCATTTCTAATAAGCAAAACAAATTTCTCGATATACTAAGAAGAGTAGAGATAAATATCCCACTTGTGGATGCGCTTGTTCATATGCCATCTTATGTCAGATTTTTAAAAGGGATTTTGTCTAATAAATCTAAAATGGAGAAAATTGTTTGTTTAAATGAGGAGTGCTCTGCTATTTTTCAGAATAAGCTGCCACCTAAGTTGAAAGATCCTGGTAGTTTTTCCATTCCTTGCACCATAGGCCGGACGTTATTTCCTAAGGTGTTGTGTGACTTAGGTGCAAGTGTAAGTTTAATGCCTAGAAAGATATATGAGAGTTTGGGGGTAGGTGAGCTTAAGCGTACAAATATGACCTTGCAGATGGCGGATAGGTCGATTAGGCACCCCATGGGAGTTGTTGAGGATGTGCTAGTTCAGGTCGGTAAACTAGTTTTCCCTGTTGATTTTGTTGTGTTAGACATGGAGGAAGATAGTCAAACCCCAATTTTATTAGGAAGACCTTTCTTGGCTACGGGTAGGACTTTACTGGATGTGCATAAAGGTGAGATCACCATGCGAGCGGGTGATGAGACTGTAACCTTCAGTGTATATAAGACCATTAAGCACCCGGGAAATGATTGGGGGACGCGTGAAGAGGTGCAAAGGCTAGAAGTTTTTTAGGAGAACCAAGTGACTTATGATCAACCCGAGGAGGGTGTGGGAAGTGAGAGTGTCTATAAAATGAAGATAGAACCTAATGTCAAGTTTGGGGGATACAAGTCTTGCCGAAGACTATAAACTCGGCACCCTATCTTGTTTTTGAAATTCAATAAGTCGAGCTAACGACAATAAACACAAGCGCTTATGGGAGGCAACCCACATTGTTTTTTCTTTAGGTTTTTAGGTTTGTTTTTTAGGAGTGTGATGAAAATTTGGCCCCGCATCTTGATTCTTGTTGCATGCCTTATGATGACCCATATTTTTATTTGCAATACATCTCCATACTTGTGCTTACCTACGCCTAAGGTTTCGGCCTTTCGTCGTAGTGGATTCTTGGTTTCTTTGTTGTGATTGCACAGGTACCCTGGGAGATACATTGGCGGTTGTCATTTTGCATGGTTGGCCCTAATGCCTGTTCAACTAAGTCTTTCTTTACTTTATCACTCACACACCGAGGACGGTGTTCCGTTTTAAGTGGGGGGTGGTAGACTTAGCTTCACTTCACTTGACCACGTGCTTTTATTTATCATTGAATAAGTTATATGCCTTGTGTTTGGTCTCTATTTGAGTAAAAATTGAACCATTTTTTAAAATATTCATGGTTTTGATTTTGCGTATCCTATGTGAGTCATCATATTCTTTGGTTAATTATTAGTCAAGAGTTGAATGCATGTGAGTCAAACCTTCATCTTGTTGTGGAAATGGAATTTTTATGCACGTACTAGCTTTGATTTCATGAGTTGTGGTTGATTAGTGAATGCTTATAGATGTCATAGACATTAATCTGTTACCTAGAACTTATACAATTAACTTCGAGGCGAAATAGAAAGGTCAATCTTGGTAGATTAAGGGATGACGGTCCTGGCATTTCTTTGACCCAACCAGAGCCAAATAGCCAACCCTATACATAATTTCCATAGAAACCCCTCTAAGCCTTTGTAGGGTGGTTAGACCCCCACCCGAACTTAGCCATTCATTGATTAGCCTATAATTACCAACCCTTAGCCTTTATTTGTGGTCTACATTTCTTTGGCACCCTACGAGTGAGTTTTAATCTTATTTTGAGCACACTTGCTAGCACAAGTGTGGGGTGGCCGAGATGTGTATTCATGGATGGTGTTGGTGTATCTTTTGCATTATGAATGAGAAGGGGTGGCAAAGTGTTGGTGTTTGGTTCAAGAAGAAAAAGAACTCAAAAAAGTCGATCAAAAGAAAAAAGAAAAATAATGAATAATGTTGAGTCAAGAAATGTGGAGGAAAGTTTTCGAGTTAACATTTCTAATGTAATGCATGACTATGGGATGAAGTAAATTGGAGTGGGTGTTCTTGAATTCTTGGTGAGCTTGTTCTTGGTGACGACTATTTTTGTAAGCGATCTTGGAGTTTCATGTTGGTGACAACTGTTTTTTGCATTTTACTCCTGTTTATGATACGAGTGTCGAAGGGAGGTGAGCTATGAATTATGTGTAAGATGTTTTGATTAGGCTCACTCGTTTTTCTCTTTTGATATTCCTTTTATCCTTTCGAATAGCCCCATCCCTAGCCTAACGTTACAACCGTGCAAGTCCTGCCTGACCTTTGTTAGCCTTGATTTGATCTCGATTAGTGTAGATGATTATGAAGTATAAGCCTATGGTGTAACGCCATTAGTCATGCATTTATAATCTGAGCCGGTTGACCATAATGAGTGATTGAGAAGCTATGCACACACACACATTCCGTTTCCATGATAAAATAAGTTTTGGCTCGTGTTTATTCGCTTGTTGACTAGTTTTCACTCATTGGATATTTTGATTTCCCATATGATCGCGACATTGACCTTATGATTTATTTTTTGAATCGCTTGATTTGCTTTATGGCGAAAGCAAACGCTAAGTGGGGAAGTAGTTGATGAGAGTCAACTTTCGCTTATAATTTCGTGTGCGCATTTTACCATCTATTTATAGCATATTCGGTGTAATTTTGGGGTAGTTAAGTGTTTTTATACAAGCACATTTCACCACGAGTTGAATCACGAGATGATAAGACGTTTACGTCGAAAATCTCGATATTTTTGGGTGATTTGTGTATGTTTTATTGGTATTTGTCACGCCTTGGGATGTGGTTTATTTTATTACGAGATATGTTGTGATAGAGGCGTGGACGAGGACCACATGCAAGTATAAAAACCGCCCAAAACGGAGTTCAGATGAGAAAATGACGCGAGACTTAAATTCAAGTATTCAAAAAAATATTATTATCCAACTCTGTCGAGATCCCGACTTTTGTGTTAAATGGAATTGAGGTCCCAGCTTCTGTTCGCATCCCTCAAATATTTTGGAAAAAGAAAAAAATTAGATGAGAAAAGAAAAAAAAAAAAAAAGGGAACAATGCTATTGGTCAAAGGAAGGGTCCACACCCTAATTGCATTTGATTAAAGTGGACGAAAAGGAAAAAAACACAGAGGCAGACGTGTGCTTGGGAAATTTCCAAAGGGTAATAGCGGACTGTCGGCGGTGGATATATAAAAAAGCCACTTACATCAAATTTCAACACACAGACTCGCTTGTAATAATTTTATTTTTTCTCTGCAGCAGTTTTATTTTCTCTTAGGTTTAGATCAGTTATTTTTCCTTTGAATTTCTGCAAATACAATAGCTGTTTTCTTCCGTTATTTTACGATTTCAACACAACGGATTGACAAACCAAGTGGTGTATTGCTTCAACCTTTTTGTGGTAATTTTATTTAGCTTTTTATCATGTCGTTTACCAATTTATTTATGATTTCTTGTTTTGTTCTTTCAATTATGAATAGCTAATTTTATTATAAAGCTAAATTGTGATTTAAACTACTAAATTGATCATAATCGATGATCTACAGGGATGAGTAGAAATTTAAAATTTTAATCTTTTGAATTGTTGTGTCCTAAAATTTGATCTTAATGCTATTAGTGGAGTCATGAACCATTAGTTGATTTTACACACGATCTTTATAAATGTATTTTCATGAGGAGTGTGCGAACTAGGATTTTAGGATCGCTGCGCACGCACTAACTAGTCGAGTTTTTGCGCACTGTTCCTTGGTAAGGTTTTTCTAGCTAAGCCGTGAACTCGGTGGATGCGGAGCGTCTCATTGTTTTAATCATATTAGGTCAATTAAATCCCATGAGGGACTGTTGAACCGAATATAGAGTAATTCAGGTTGTGGTATTAGCGCCAGGGACCGGTTTAGAGATTGCACCCACAACACATTCATTGAAGTTTATTGGTTGGTTGGTAAGTTAAGGCTCGTCCCTAGTGATTCGGTAAAGGTGTTGAGAGTAGTGTTCTTGATCATAATTTAGCTATTATTTTATTCATATATTTTAAAGTCATCATTTTTATGTTCTTAGCTATAGTTAATTACTTCCACCAATATTTGTGAGCCTAAACTAGATACAAAAGTGGTTGTGGTACTTGACCAATTCCTCGTGGGATACGACCTTGCTCGCCGTTGTAGTACAACCGACCCGGTACTTTGCCGGTTAAAGTTGGTTTACTATAATTTGGCCATCAGAAATCATCAATAAACACAACATAATATTTGTAATTTTGATTGGACAGAACAGGGGCAGGCCCCCAAAGATCACAATGAACCTTTTCCAAAGGAAATTTTGAAACAAAAGTACTTTTATTGAAAGGTTGTTTACAACTTTTCCCTAATTGACAGCTAGTGCACAGTCTGTCTTTATTTTCCCAAAAACTAAGATTTATTTTTCCTGACTGCTTGAGCTTGGTCAGCAAGTTCTGGTGTGGATGTCCCAACCTTTTGTGCCAAACAGTTGAGGGAGCTTTTCATGTTCTGACAGCTGCTAGGGCTTCCTGAACTCCTTGATCCAAAGCATACAGATTGCCCTTTTTATGCCCCTGTGCTATGACTCTCTTGTTTTGGTCCTTAACAACAAATCCAGTTTTGTCAAATTCAAAAGAACAATGATTATCAAGAGATACTTTCCAACATAATGATTCTTAGTCAAATCAGGCACAACATGAACATCATTTAAATGTAGGTTACCAATTTTTGCATCACCAGAGTGAGAAATATCAAGCCCTGTGCCATCACCCACAAAAACTTTATCACAACCAGTATATGTGTTAGCATAGAGAAGATTACCTTCTGAATTTGTCATGTGGGAAGTAGCACCAGTATCTGCAAAGAATTCTGTGTCAGTCTGATCTGCAGTTGTAAGGGCAGCAAATGCTTTCTGAGTCTCCTCTGACTGATATGCATAGTCAAACCTATGCCAACAATCTATAGCTGCATGGTTAAACTTTCCACAAATCTGACATACAAGAGGATGAGTTGATGTCTGATTTTGTCTGTTATCTGCTGCATTCCTGTTGTTCTGCTCCTGGGTTTCAATCCTCTTTGGATTACTTTCTAAATTTGCAGGTCTACCAGCAGGGGCAAATCCCCTGCCTCTAGAGTTATACTAGCTTCTGCCACCTCCTCTTCTACCTCTACCTCGGCCTCTTTGTGTAAAAAAGGCCTGTTGTTGGTCAGTGACTGTTTTTTCCTGAATCCTTTGTGTTTGAAGGGTCTGCTCATGTCCTTGAAGGGCCATGACAAATTGTGCAAAGGTAGGATATGGAGCCTTGGTAAGAATTGCTGTACGGAACCATGTATATTCACTTCCTAGTCCATGTGCAAACTGAAATACCTTATCCATGTCTGCTACAGGTTTCTTAATAGCTGCTAGGTTATCACAGATTGCAGGTACTCATCCACTGTTTTTGTACCCTTTCTAATTCCCATCAACATGTTCTTCAGATTTCCTTCCTTCTCCACCGTATGAGGAAGAAGTTGTTGCTCAAGGCTTTTCCAAAGTTGGTTTGCAGTGAATTCTTCCTCGTAGATCATGCTGATGATCTCCTCTTTCATAGATCCAAGCAGCCATGAAACTAGGAGGCCATCATTCATCATCCAAGTTAGATAATCTGGATTATCAATCTCATCCCCAGCTTGATCTTTACTCTTCTTTTCAGGATGTTCACTAGATGAGACATGGTGATATACACCAAGGCTCTTAATCAATGGAATCACCTGTGATCTCCATAGTAGGAAATTCGTAAAATTGAGTTTGATTGGAATCAAACTCGAACATTGATGGAATTGTTGGATAGTTAATCCAGATTCCTTGGCCATAGTTGCGCAACGAAAGTGGAGAAACAAGGGTAAGCGCTTAATCCTAACATGGTATCAGAGCGCCTGATGTCACGAGATCGAACCCTGGTTGGAACAATATTTAAAAAAAAATATTGTACAAGTGTTGGGAGAGATTGCCCACACTCTTGGAAAAAAAATTGTGTGCCCCCAACACTTGAGGGGGGGGGGTGTTGGGACAGATTGCCACACTCTTAAATGATAAGGAAATAAAGTAGTGCATTTACTGACACCAATTGGTTTTAGTACAACGGTAAGCGTTTGATCTTAACAGTGATAATATGCCTTCCCTTTCTTTCTGTATAGAAACCGGACATGACCCGAGAGAATTATTTCAACAGGTTGCAGGGGACATGCTTCTTGCCTTTATCATCATATGTTTTTGCAAACTTTGATGTCTTTGTGGTTTAGGCTAATAAAATGTGTCTTCTTTGCGTTGTCAATAGATATATCATAGAATGAGAAACCAACAGTGAGTTGTAACCATCATTGCTATGGGAAACCAATTGCTTAGACTAACCACAATGGTAGCTCCTTATAGCATTTCCTATTTATCTTATTTTTCGTTTTATGTTCAATTTTTAACACCCTATAACAACCAACTCCAATAATCATTCCTATACAATTCCTCAATTTTATTTTTTTTCTCTCATCTCAAGTAACAAATTTAACTACCAACATATTTTCCTGCTTTTTTCTTTTTATTTTCTCATAAAATTAAAATGAAATATTTTATAGTTACAAAATGATATTTTAATATGCCGTATGCGTTTATAAAACATGTCGTATGTTATTTTTGAAAAAATATAGTATCTTTTAAAATTCCTTGTATTTTTATCAACGGTTGAGCCACAACGAGTGTTCAGATGATATCAACCACAACAGGTATCAAATCATAATAATTACAACAAAAAATTAAATACAAAACCTCCAACATCTTTAACCGATGATATCAACCACGATGTCAAGCTGTACAACATCAAGCTACTAAAAATATGCAGGAAAATAGATAAAACTCAAACAGGCACCTAAATTTGAGGCTTGCAAAAAGAAAGTTCTCTACTTGGAGAAGAAAATACACGAGAACAAATTGGTACCTTGAATGACATAATTTCAGGAAGAAAATAAAATTGCAATAGTAGAACTCTTGCATTACTGTTCATCCCAATTGGTTCTCTGTAACAGGGGAGCCAACTGTAATTTGGATTGGAGATAGAGAGCTGCTATGAGAACTCATTGTGGGCTTCAGGCCTCTATCAACTCCCTATAATCCATTTAGAGAACCCATTGTGGTTACTCTTATTGTAATAATAAGGCCGGATCATATGTCATCGATCATCACATTTGCTTATTTTTTGATCTACTACTATTACGTTGTAGCATGGTGGCAGCGAAATTGAGATTGATAAATTGTTTTGTTATCATGTCCAATATGTATTCACAGTCCCTATGCATAATTTGTTGAATAATTGGGGTTTGGATAACAACAACAATGTCGAAAACACAGGAAAAACTAAAACGCAGAAATTTGATTTGCTTGATATAAATGTAGAATCATGTAAATACTTTCCTAAAAAAGTTATTTGCCCCTCACAGAATGCCTAGGGTGTCACAAATACTTTTGTGATATAAGACTACGTTTTCCCTTCAAATTTAGGCACAAAAGATGAAGATTACTCTTGGAGATAGTTTGCAAGGTGTTTTTACTCTCAAAGATGAATGTGCCAAATTCCTTTTTTATTTAAAGCACTTAAAAAGATCATATATAGTGGTGGAAAACCGATCTATCATGTATGCAACCTTTGGAAATAAGTTACATACATAAATCAGTTGAAAATGATGAAAAAACACACCTCTTCAGAATTTCGGGCCACAGGCGGGCGCCTGTGAAACCAAAAATCGACCAAAACTCTCTGATCAATTTTCTGCACAGATTTTTCCCACATGCGGGCGCCTATGGTGACAGGCGGCCGCCTGTCACCTGTTTCTCCAAATTCTGAATTTTGGTCCTTTAAGTGGATTTTCAGTCCTTTAAGTGATTTTCGAACTATACTTGATCATTTAAATCAGTAAACTCAGTAAATACTTATATGAAAGATACACTGCCGTCTCTCCAAACTCATATTATAGCATTCCGAGTTCACCCATCTTTGTACCAAACCCGATTACATAAATGAACACAGTAACACTTAAATTACCAACATAATTCACGGGTTTGTGGCTAGTGTATATATATATATATATATATATATATATATATATATATATATATATATATATATATATATATATATATATATATATATAAATCATACACCGTTTTATCACGTAAATGTTTCAATACTCATTATCCCATTACAATTTGGGCATCCAATATTAAAAACTAAAAAGCAGAAAAATATAGTTTGAATGCTGTTGCAATCTCAAAGATGCAACTATTTTACATAGTGTAAAACCATTGGAACAATAGGGCTAGCTTTAGCTTCTCTTTATATATAGAATCATATATGATATCAATTTTATTTTGTTGATATTAATAGTATCAATAAATTTGTCAGGCAGAAGGGACTTGAGAAGTGGTTTTCTTCCTAAAGATGCCCTTAAATATAAGGGGCATCAATGGCTTCTTTTTAGGCTTCTTGAGAGAAGGGTGCCTCTGTAGTAGTAGTACATCATGCTCAATTGGTGGTACCATAACATGGGACAGTAGTGTCGTCGTCGGTGGTGCAGGGTCAGCAATTGTCACATATTTTTCTTTTTGAAGCTCATCAACTTTTTCTTGGAATAATAATAATTTATCCTCAACCACCATGACTTCTTTATCAGATTTTATTGTTTCTTTAAGTTGTTGGATCTCAGTTCTTGCATGATGAAGCTGTTCTTGTAATGAAGTAAGGCAATTGGCCATTAGCATGGCGTCTTCTTTTGATTTTAGAAGACTTTGTTTAGTCTCTTGTAGCTCTGCAGCTATGATACCTACTATATCATCATTTGGAGGACGACTTTGATCACTTGTTTCATCATCATGCATCTGCAAGTGCAGCCAAGCAGAGCGCAGTTAGTTGAAGTTATACTAATGTATAAATATTGAAGGAGCTATATTATATTATATAGCGCCTTCGGTACCGTTCGAAAACATTATAAAGGTTTTTTTGAACAGCCAAAAACTTTCATTAATCAGCAAGATACTAAAGAAATTACAAAAATTGTCCAGGATATCCAAATAAACACTCCAAGCGGTCGACACAAGTAATTTACCCAAAGCTAATAGAAATTCAGACAAAAGCTCCCCACCGGCCGAAGCTGACTTCCAGAATAAACAATATTCAACTTCAAATCTTCTACCGCCCCTGCTCTCCAAAATTATGCAGAAAATCCGGCACCATTACGGTTGACCCCTAAAAACAGGAACCAACACTTGTCCTAACCTGCTGTAACCATCGGATTTGATTTCCAATCTTCCCACTCCACCTTCCTAAGACTCTAAAAGAAAGACAACCTCTGAATATCTCTAAAAATTAATTCCGGATTCAACACATGAGACTTAAAAATTACTTTGTTTCTGTGCAACCAAATTACCCAAGACGTGATAACAACAATAGCTGACCATAAGCAATTTGCCACATTCGAGGCCAAATTCTTAGGACTCAAAAGATATAAATCACAGAATGAGTAAGCATGGCGTCTTCTGTATATAAGTTGTTAGAGACTTTGATCAAACACCTTAAGTATATATATTTATATATATACTGTATATTGAAAGTTACTTAGGCTAATATGAAAGAATGAACTCATCATGACTAAATTACAATTTTAGTCCTCTAACTAGACACGTTTTTCGATTTTGGTCCTGATTTTTCTCCGGCGACAATTTTAATCCTGTAAGTGGTCTTTTTTTACAAAAATAGTCCTGAACGCCTGAAAGACCACTTACAGGACTAAGATTGTCGTCAGAAAGAACACTTACAGGACTAAAATTGTCGCCGGAAAAGACCAATTTTAGTCATGTAAGTGGTCTTTCCGGCATTCAGGACTATTTTTGCAAAAAAAAAGACCACTACAAGATTAAAATTGTCGACGGAGAAAAACCGGACCAAAATCGAAAACGCATGCTCAAATTTGTATGACCAAAATTGTAATTTAAGCTCAAATTTCATCATTGTACGTAATTATCCATTTCTAATGATCGAATCATTAGTTTACCTGACGAAGTTTGTTGACGTAAAGTTCACCGGCTAGAACCCGCTCGCCGAACAAAACGACAGCCTCCTTGACTGACCGGAAAGGTGCGCTTGTATCTATCTCTGCTCTTCTCCTCATCGTCGTCGGACTCCTCCTCAAATCCCAGCTTTTATTACCTTTACTTTCTGCTATATATATATATACATGATGTATGTGTGTGTGTATATATAATATATGAAAGAGGATTTTTGCTTTGAGTAGTGTAGTGGAAACTAAAATAAGTACAACAAGAACCACCTTTTTTGTTATTAATGTGCGAGAAGTGATTCGGGGGATTCATTTGTTTAAGTAAAGATAGACAACTGTGTGCAAAGTGCAAACTGTGAGTGTGAGTGGGTGTGTTTTGAGCTTCAATTCGTTACTTTGCGTCCACTTCATTCTAATTCTGTTTTCAGGTTTAAGCTGCTGCTGCCAGGTGGTGGTGGAGACTCTAACTTTTGTGTGCTTAATTACCGCATTATCTTTTTTGAGATATACAAATTTTACGATATTGTAGGATCAATAATATTCAAGAAATTTCTGATGGATCTCTAGGTATAAAAACAAATAACCAAGGATATATTTTCAAAACATCACATGATGATCCAAAATTTGATTTGCAGGACCACCGTAAAACGATATCTGATATGTATGATAAATGATTCGATAACAAATTCTTCTCAAATAAAGAAAAATAAAACTGTTACATTATAATGCTTACTGTATTGATTAATATTAATATTATTATAATTATTGGTCTAATGTATACATCATTATTGTTGTGGTAAGAATATAAAGCATTGTTGACCATAACATATGCAATGATATTAAATATTGTTTTATTGATTTTTTTTTTATTAGTTTGCCCCAATATTCATTCATCGGTCCTACCTCACCATTTTCCCAGAGTTCAATTGAGACATATCTTTCATTGAAAGTGGTAACTAATTTACTTTATTGCTTATTTTTTAAATGGTTAAACCCTAACCATAAGATAAGGGTCTCACTCCCCTGTTCCATGTCCCCACTCCCCCGCTAGTTTAGTTTATGGATTACTTTTAAACGGTTAAATGTTAATCATAAGGGTCTCCCTCCCCCTCCCCATGTCCATGTCCCCATTGGTTTAGTTCTTCACCCATTGTCCCACAGGGTCAGTATCCCACTCCTCCACTAGTTTAGTTTATTGCTTATTTTCTTAAATTATTAAACCCTAACCATAAGGCTCTTACTTTCCATGTCTCACGGGATACGTGAAGATGTTGATCAGGTAACCTAGTGTCTCAAAGTGATGGACTTGCTATTATACCAAAGAAATTGGTAGAAGTATTATATGAATGATATGAAAGAAGTCCCCATTTACAAGGTTCGAACCTCCACACTCCAGCTTAAAGTCCAGCTGTCTTTTTAAAGCTCTCAAGCCCTTTACACTAGGTCATGTTCTGGGGACTTGCTCATTTTTTTCGTTTTATGTTTGAATATAATAGAGGATCTATGTTTTAAAGATTCAGATGGCTTGACATCTTATAACTACAATATATATATAGTACTCCCTCCGTCCCATATTGTTTGAGACTTAATACATTTATGAATGTCCCAAAATAAGTATCATAACTAATATTTAGACTAAAAGGTTTTACTTAAATTCCTAAACTGCACACATAACAACATTTATTAAAAAGATTAAGGACAATATAAGAATGACATAATTATAAAGTAGTTATGCTTTTAATGACTAGACAAACTAAGAGCACTTGCGGTAGAATCTGTTAGAGATGATAAATCTTTATTTTACAGATTCTAAGTCTCTAGATTCAGCTAAAATACAGCTGCATCAGAATTTGTTAACATGATATGTATTCAATAGATTCTGGACACCATACTCTATATCTATCGCAATCTGTAATACAGATTCTGGACAACATATTTTATTTCTACCGGAATCTGAAAGAATTTACAGATTCAAGTTTTTACTATTTTCAAACATTTTTGAAATACATATATGTATATTTCCTTATAGTAATAATAAATTATTTTTGACAATTATTTCATTGTATGGATCTTCTATAAATATTTAGAAGATCCATACAAAGTAATATTTGTGTGTGTGTGTGTGTGTTTATTTTTTCAAAATATGTCTTGTTTTTTTTTTACGGTTTTTAGTTATTTTAATGTTGTACAGTAGAGATTCTAATGCAGTTGACATGTGCAGAGATTCTCAGAACAAATAAAATTTGTGTTGGAACCTGTAAAGTAGAGAATATGTTAAGAGATACTGATGCAAGTACTCTAACAAATGATGTTCTCTTAAACTTTTAGAGTTCCAAACAAATTGGGATGGGAGGGAGTAACATTTGTGTAGACATTTTTTATATAAAAAAAAAAGTTACGACCGGTGCATTGGAATTTTTTTATTAGTAAGTAAATATAGGAATGCACTATTCCTATCTAATATACGAGGACAATAAAATTTGAATTTTTTTTTCTTTTGAACAATCAAAGAATTTTATTAATCAACGTCCGCATAACATTCGGCCAACACGTCTTTAGGAGGCAAAGTCCCCCAAGAAGTAACAACATCTAAAGACAAAGCGTGTCGCGCTAGCAGGTGCGCAGGTACATTGCCAGTCCGGCGGACAAAAGAAAAAGAAATAGAGGTAAAACTAGGAAGTAGAGCAAAACAGTCCTGCAGTAAGCAGCCCTGAGCAGTAATGTCCTCCACATGCTGTCGGAGCCGTTGCACACATGCTAAACAATCGCTTTCTCCACCAGTGCCAAGTAAATAGCCCGGAGCTCCACAAATTCCGGCAAGTACCTCCCCCTCCCCCTCCCCGTCAAGGTAACTCATCGAGTGCGTGGATCGCTCGTCGGGTCTCGAAAAACAAGTCCGACACCGCCTTATATCCTCTCATCTGGCGGCATCCACATTACATTTCACTACCCTCGAGGTGGCCAAGCCCATGCATCCGCCAAGCACTTGGGCGCCCTACACCGGAAGGCGCGGTTGCTTTCCATCAATTCGTAGTCGCCTTAATGCACGCGCGACACCGCCGGAACATATACCGCCTGATCATCAAACACTGTAGAACACCGCGCTTTCCATATCCCTCACATGAGCCCAACAACTCTCACTGTATCCCGCTCTCCCCGTTCATCCAAGAGGCGCATAAAGAAATCCACAAAGGAGTAGTATGATGTAACGAGTAGTATGAATTTAGAAAAAATATATTCGATTAAGGATTTTAATTGGCATTGCGCTCACATAATGTTTATGTATATTTTATTTCATTGACTTGCTCACAATGAATCATTTTAAGCATTTACGTATGTGATATCGGGTTTCTCAAAAAACATATGTGATATCGGTCATCATACGCGTGGCATTTATATATCACACTTAATACATAATAATGAATGACACCTCAGTTGATGGGCCAACGTGGGCTTAGCTCGGTATTGGGCATCTATCAACAAGGCTTATCTTCAATATGATGCGTGTCGCCTCAGATAACATTTGGGCGACGTAACGCATATCGTTTCTATATCCTTTATAGGTGGCACGACGCAGGTCATTTTCAGCCGTTCACAACTGAGCTTGTGCAGGTCACCCCCGGTCATAATCAACGGTTACACCCCATTAAATGAGCATTCTGGACTTAACGCCACGGGCTATACTGCTCCTTAATGATCTTGTCACTGCTCCGAGATATTTGTTCCACTACTTTATGCACGGGTAACGTCTTTGCGCACAATGGAACACTATATAAATGTGTCATCCTCTTCATTTACAAGGCAAGCGTGAAATATACGCACATATATACTCCAAACTCTCGATTTACATCGAAAATCTGTTGAAATAGTGTCATAAACCCAATCGGGTTGGACCGGATCCGACCGGTCGGATCATTTCTACTATTTCTTTGTGTTTATACATATATTAAATGGCTTTTACGTTGTCATATATATGTTCTTTTAAAGAACCAATTATGAATTGTTATATGATAACGCCCTTAGTATTAAAGCGTGATAGAGAAACCATGATAAGCGATTATTGTTGATGAGATCTCTAATCACTTTAATAATTTTGATACTTAAATGTCTGTAGGCTTATGTACTATTAAATAGGGCATTGATAGTATGAACATATTAGCACGTATTAGATGTCTTCTGTCTTTAAGGGCATGGATAGATCTCGTCTATCGAAGTGTAGAGACACTTGGACTGTACGTGGACGTGTATTAGAGAATGCATACGTCAGACTGACCCACTTACATTAAGTGTCGCACTATGTGGCGGTTGTGTAATTATCCTTTGGACCAGAGTCTTCATGGCATCACGGTGTGGATTGTCATGCTTTGACACTATTGAGGTTTCCCCTAGCCACGGGGCGATCATGCGGTAGTGATTGTGTGTGATACTGAAGCATGCGGAGTATACATGTTTGGTCGTCTGGGAATCGCGTGCACTATCAAGAGGGTGAATATCGAAAAGGGCCTTCTTATAAGGAATGTCTTACTCTCGTGAATCTTTGCAAAGTGGAATTAAATGAGTTACTTCGAGAGAGCTTGATATCCAGATTATAAGTTACGGTCTCTGATGTTTTGACATTCGACTAACGACCGTATGGATATTGTTACAGCGATAGGATTGTAAGTTACATGGTAACTGTTTCACATGAAAGGTAGTAGTCATTGCATTTGACTCTTCCGATGATTGGGGGTCACGGTGTGTTGCTAGACGCTATCCCGTGATCGTTAGGCATGAAGAGATTTTCGTAATTTGCACTTTGTGTCTACGGCCAACATATTCGGAAGCCTATCGGGTCACACACATAAAAACATCTAGCCAGATTAAAATGTGGTTATAGTTGATAACCAAATAAGGAAATTTTATCTCATGCTATAAATGTTATAGTGGTAAATTAATATGGTGGGGTTTATTTATTTATTATGAATAAATTAAATACAAGATATTAATAGTATTATATTAATTAAAGAATATTCGAATGCGAATTTATTGGCTAAGGTGGCGAATTTGTGTGTGTATAAGATACACTTTGGATTAGATAATTTAATTAATGGTAGATACTATATATTAATATTAGATATTAATATTTATATATTTGTGCGTACATGCGTGTAATGCATATTAGATATGCATGTGCACATTTGTTTCAATATATATATATATATATATATATATATATATATATATATATATATATATATATATATATATATATATGTATAGATTTATATGTGTAATATATATATATGATATATACACATATATAAATTGATTTATAGTAATATAATAAAAGATAAAGATATATTCAATATAAGACATTGTCAATATATATCTTGGAGAAAATATTTAATATAAGATATTGAATATTAATGAGATAAATCAATCAATTATGTTTTTCTTATTTTACTAGTAAAATGTTTTCTTTCTCCTCAATCTACTGGAAGCAAATCCCAATCGATTGAGAATTGAAAGTGGCGCCCCAACACCTATATAAGAAGCGGGTTGGCTAGCTCTTTGATCATCACAATTCCAAAGAACTAATAGTTCTTGTGAAAATATAGAGCTTTTTAGAGAGAGATTTATGAGAGAGAAAAAGTCGGACTGGCAGACGAGTTTTTCTGGTTGCAATCCATGATGGGATTCCGGCGAGGTGTTCGTGTGGATCACCGGTAGAGGCCGAACGCTTGGGCGGCTTCTTGCGTAAACTACAACCGTAGACAAGCGTGCTCCAATTGGATCAACCAAGGTATTTTTTTGTCTACTTTTATGCTTGTTGCTTAAACGAAATCGATCTTGGGTAAAAGGAAATCAAAATTTTGATTTCCGTTGTTTTTCGCCCGCGTAGATTTCCTAACTAAATCTTCTATCAATATCTTCGACTTGTGCGTTGGAATGTCCCATTAAAATCAAGCTCCGGGACCTCTCATGCCTTGTTTGTTTTACAGGCCCATCGAAAAAGCTTTTTGGATCATCATCTAAGCCCAGTTACCCGATTCCACACTCAATTTACACCCGAATGATATGCGGTATGGTCAATTGACGCTAGAGGCATGAATCCTAAAAGTGAAAATAAAAAAAACAACAAAAAGGGAGGAAATTATCAAAGCAACGATATACAAATTTGTGTGGGACAAAACTAAGATATTCTTGTCCATGCCAAAAAAATGGGTCAACACGCTGCCCAAACTACGTGCAAATGGCTCAACAGTTAGTGATTAGCTATATTGATCTATCGGCTTCCTTGGTGGATCAAGCTAGAGGTAATTGTTAGGATCAAACGTTTACCGTTGTACTAAAACAAATTGATGTTAGTAAATGTGCTACTTTATTTCTTAACACAATACAATTTTTTTTATGCGCCTCAGTCGAAAGAGGATGCTGGTACACGCTACTTTATTTCTTAACACAATACAATTTCTTTTATGCGCTTCAGTCGAAAGAGGATACTGGTACACCCTAACAATCCCCTCAAAGATCTCGCAATCGTGGAATCATTACGCAAAGATGCCTCAAAGATTCGCAGACCAAACAAAGGCGCGAAAGATGTCGCCGCCAGAGCCAACCGGTGACCACGCTCTGATACCAATATCATTACGCAGATGCCGCTGCGTGATTCGAACCGTGACCACGCCTCGATACGTTTTTTTATGCAGTTGTTAGGATCAAGCGCTTACCGTTCCACTAAAACCAATTGATGCTAGTAAATGTGCTACTTTATTTCTTAACACAATACAGTTTTTTTATGCGCCTCAGTCGAAAGAGGATGGTGGTACACCCCAACAATAACCAAACATCCAGTACTTATCTTGACAATTGCAGGTAGACCTAGATCGTCGTATGCTCAAACTGAAATGTCAATTTGCATTCAGTACTTATCGAGTTCCCTTGTGGATCATGTCAGAGGTAATAACCAAACATCCGTACTTATCTTGACAATTCTAGGTGGACCTAGCTCGTCGTATGCTCAAACTGAAATGTCATGCAACGTTCCTTCAAATCCTCACTGAGCGGGAAAAAAAGCCAAAATTGATGGGAGAAGTCACATATGATTCTATTCCCTTGGTGATAGGCAAAGTTGGATTTGAAATTGAAGCCATAATATTGATTAATAATCTTCCTCGGTCATGCAGTGTTTCTGGCTTCCAATAACACTGATTAATAATCTTGAGATAATGATGAAACAGTTTTTTTGGGGAGATTGGAAAGGAAATGAGAAGGAAAAGAATCATTTGAAGACAATAGAGGAATGTGTTATGCCTAAAGACCTTGATTATTTCAATATTCAGAGAAAAGGTTAAATTTTCATTGATTGTTATAAGAGTAAAAAAAACGATGCTAATCTTTCTTGTTTGTCCCTAGCTTTTAACTTTGATGGTAGATATTAAAAAGGGAAACAACAATTTTCGCTCTTATTGTTTAACATATAAAGATTCTACCTCATTTTATGCTCCACTCCTTGTGCTTAACCACAAGGTATAAACTTATGTATCAAAAAATACCCTATATATATCGATCATCTCGTCACACGACGTTGAGACCTGCTCTCGGCATAAGCCAATCAGGACATGGCCTTGGGCCTTCGAATAATTATAGTAACTTTGGGGCCCCATTTCTTTATTAGTGCATCCTTTAAAACTCGTTTGTTTTCATTTAGAAAGCCCCATCTTGATAAATTAACATTGGGCCTTTAGAAACTCAGAGACAGCCCTGCACGACAGCGGCGGACATACGGTTATTGATATTGCTTCTAACCAATTGAACTAAATAAACAGTTGTACTAAAAATTGCCTGAAATAATATACATACAGGGTTTGTAATATTATTAGTCGGAAATATTAGTAAATTCGCACCCTGGTCCATGTGGGTCCGCCCCTGTCACACGATTTCTTAAGATATCTTATTAGTTCTTCTGCAAATCGATCGATAGATAGAATTCTTTCGGTTGCTGTTAATCCCAATTTTCTTTCTTCTGTTTCTTCGTAGAATTTTTTAATCCTAATTAGTTTCTTCTTTCACCGTTTTTTTACTCGGTTGCCGAGTTAATCAATATGCCTAACTGTGCCAATATTACTTCCGAGTATCCATTAGGTTTTTCAATATCAATCTAATTGGTTTCTTCCCGCGATCATTCCACCGCTATTGAGTATTTACTTCGATCTTCTCCTACTGATTAAAGATGATGCCTAGTACGACAAATTCAACTGCCTTTCTGGTTAATATTCGAGAGGTTTACCGGCACAATGTGCACGATGAATTTGCTATGACTAATTAATTACTACTACTTGTGTTAGATGATGCCTAGTGCGATAGATTCAACTGTCCTTCTAGTTAATATTCGAGATGTTTACCAACACAATCTGCACAATGAATTTGCTATGATTAATCAACTACTATATGTGTTCAAATATGTATCGATCAACATCGAGTTTCTGGATGCAGTTATTGCAGCTGAAAAACCATACTACCTTCGATCTTCGGAGGAGATTTATGGTTTCAAGAATGTTACCGCTACTTAGATGATACAACTTGGTTTAACTCAAGAACCATAGGTTCAAACTGCGAAAGAGATTTATGGTTCGAGGAATATTTATGTTAGTGTTACTAAGATATACAGCTTGGTTTAACTCTATCTTGGTATAAATGGGAAGCCGAGATAAACTCCTCAAAACTTCAAGATGAGCGAAGTCAACGAATTCATCGATACAGTTATACCCCAAAATAATCGAACAAGAACCACGCACCAATGTTCAGTTAACATCGTCTTCTCCGCCCGCTCTGTCCCCAAACTTGTCCAGATCCTGCCTTTAAACCTTGTTTTTCACTAACTCATTAAAACCTACGAAGTACAGAACACTATGAACAGCACAACGAAAGTAACGATTGCTGAAAGAAAATATAAAATTAGCCTTGTTGCAAACATGTCGTCGTAACCTCTCCAAGAATATAAAAAGATAAAATCTTTGTCCTCAAACCCAACTGTTAGATCGATACCATTTTAGTTGCCAAATAAAGAGACTGGCCCCTCATTAGTTTAGCATTGTAGATTCACTACTCTTTGCTTAGCTACCTAACTCTTCTTTTCTTTTCATTGATCACATTCTTTTCTTGAATTTTACCATCCAAAAATGTCTGTTACAATTAATCCGCCGGTGGTCAGATCATTTACCGGACGACGAGGATCATCAGCTAGAGTGGTTTCAATATCCCGGCCGAGGTTCATCATGTCTGCTCAGTCTAGTGTGATCTCTGTAGCTCCAATTTTAACCAAGTTAAAAAATGATTGTGCTACTCCTTTGCCAGTCCTCCGCCACGTGGCGGACTCTATGGCAGCTGACATGCGGGCTGGACTCACCGTTGATGGTTGTGGTGATCTCAAGATGATTTTGAGCTACGTTGATAATCTGCCTACTGGGTACATCTATGTTACTTTAATTTCACTTGAAGTTTATCTTTCCAGCCTTCTTTGAATCTTGAGTTTTTTGGGTACTAATTGCTGGGCACTATTGTACTTTCTGGGCTATTTGATCATCAAAAATTGAAATTTTCTATGATCACAAGATCAATAAG
Source organism: Gentiana macrophylla (assembly GCA_026214975.1). Classification (NCBI taxonomy): domain Eukaryota; kingdom Viridiplantae; phylum Streptophyta; class Magnoliopsida; order Gentianales; family Gentianaceae; genus Gentiana; species Gentiana macrophylla. The sequence continues at coordinate 158,056,125 of CM047805.1, forward strand.
GCTGTCACACAATCCTTTAATTTGCTGGACTAGCTTTGTTATGCCCCACTTTGTTTGAAATGCATTGTTCTTTTTTGGCTATGTTTTGCAAAACTCTGCAACGCTTTGCTATGCTTGTTGTGACATTTCGTTTTGGCAGTAACATTTCTTATGTATATCGTATTGGTCTAGTCTGGTGCATTGCATCCTTTGCTATAAAAATTCGCCTCTGTCATCTTTTTTTGTGATGAGTATTGCCAGTGTGAGAACAAAATTGTGAAAGAACACATCTTTATACAATTGATTATGGTGTCGGACTTATTGATTAAAATGAGACTTGTCATGATTAATGGTGTAAAAGTGTCTTGTGTCACTTCACTACTTGTATCAATTTTGTCATGGCACTAGTATTTTTCTTTTGTGATATCCATTGTTGCCGAAAGTACTTAACTTGTTCACTTTTGTAAGCGTTTTGAATATTTTCCCACTTTCTTGTTACTATGGGGTGTTCTGAGCATATAGAAAAAGTAAGATTTTGACTAGGTTTACCTTGCATATCTAAAGAAACGAGAAGGGGTTGTTCTATGCGTTGGATCTTGGCGGTACAAATTTCCGAGTACTGAGAGTTCAGTTGGGTGGAAAGGAAGAGCGTGTGGTTGCCACTGAATTTGAACAAGCTGCTATTCCACAGGATCTAATGTCTGGCACCTCTGAGGTATATATATATATATAGACACATTTGAATCTAAGTGAAGAGTACTAATTGATGCACTATTTTAACCTGAAAATTGAACTCTTATAGGAGCTTTTTGATTTCATAGCTTCTGGACTAGCAAAGTTCGTTGAGAACGAGGGTGGAAAATTTCACTTGCCAAATGGAAGGACAAGGGAACTAGGATTCACATTTTCTTTTCCAGTGAAGCAGACGTCTATTGATTCCGGTATTTTGATGAAATGGACTAAAGGCTTTGCAGTCTCTGGAACTGTTAGTGTTTCTTGATTAAATATATTACCATGTTGGACCATCTTTCCATTTTATTTCGACGAACAACGTTATTTTTCAAATATATATGTACCTGATATCTTGAGCATTACTATTTATGACAGCCTGGGAAAGATATAGTTGCTTGTCTCAATGAAGCCATGGAAAGAAAGGGACTAGACATGCGGGTTTCTGCTCTGGTACGAATTCTCTGCCTTTTATTGATTTAAATGATAGAGACAGAAAAAAAAAAGTGTTCTACTTGTTACAGACTTCATCTGTTTACTCTTGTATTCTGTCAAAATTAGGTTAATGACACTGTGGCTACACTTGCTGGAGCTAGGTACTGGGATGACGATGTCATGGTTGCAGTCATTCTAGGAACGGGCACTAATGCATGCTATGTTGAACGTGTAGATTCGATTCCTAAGTTGTGGTCTAAGAATTCAACATCAGGAACAACGGTTTGTTACTGCCGAGCTATTTGATATAGATTATCAAGAAGTATTTTTTCTAAATTGTTTAGTAATTTCAGATTGTGAATACTGAGTGGGGAGCATTTCATGATGGCTTGCCTTTAACCGAGTTTGACAGGGAAATGGACGCTCAAAGTATTAACCCCGGTGAGCAGGTCAGCTGGAACCTTAGTCACGTGTATCATGTGACATTCTTTTATTGAGTCTTGAAGTTGGCTAACAAAAATGATGCATTTTCTTGAGACAGGTATTCGAGAAAACTATTTCGGGTATGTACCTCGGTGAAATTGTCAGAAGAGTGCTTCTCAAAATGGCTCAAACAGGTGAATTATTTGGTGATGATTCCTTTTCGGAGAAATTGGTGACTCCGCTTATACTCAGGTAATCGGTTTTTTTTTTTCCTTGTTTACTAACTAACAAATGCATATAACTGATATGAATGGAGTCAAAATTATATCATCCTACTATTTTGTAGGACTCCCGATGTTTGTGCCATGCAGCAAGATACTTCTGATAATCTTCAAGCTGTTGGATCTATACTGTATAACATAACAGGGGTAAATATATATCCCTCTTGACATTTCCAACTATCCATGTCGTCTGCATACTTAGAAAACGATAGCTAAGATCGAAATGTGTTTTTTTTTCCTCCTAACAATCGATATCAGATAACGTCCCATTTAAGAGCGAGGAAGATTGTTGTGGAGGTGTGTGACACGATTGCCAAACGTGGAGGTCGGCTAGCAGGTGCAGGAATAGTTGGTATACTCGAGAAGATGGAGGATGACTCAAAAGGTCTGATCTTTGGAAAACGAACGGTTGTGGCAATGGATGGAGGGTTGTATGAGCATTACCCTCAATACAGAAGATACCTTAGAGAAGCAGTCACTGAGCTTTTGGGACCTGAAATATCTAAGAACATAGTAATAGAACATTCAAAAGATGGCTCTGGCATTGGGGCTGCTCTTCTTGCTGCTACAAATTCAAGATATGGACATGATTACTAAGACATTGGTGTTGATTTCATTTTTCTTTTAGTTTCTGACTTTCGTATGATTATGCCATTGAAATCTAAATTGGGGCTATTATTTTATTCGAACCAAACCCAATCTACTCGTGCAGCACTTCTACCTGTGCATCACGGCGGAACCGACTTTGTGAAAGTTGGATATGAAGCCTAGAACCGGCTTTTCGTAGATTAAGGAACAAGAACAGACTTTATCAAAGTTGGTTCTCACAATACACCTACGAAAATCGGTTCTAGATTCCAGAATAGATTGAGTGTGGTGAAAATAAAGGGGCCATCTAAATTAGGCACGTCCTATTTCTTTTTTTCAATGAGATTGAGACAGAGAGACAAGAATAAGGTGCAGTACCATGATAAAAGAATTGTAAAGCAAGTATTAGCTCTTGTAAAATATGATACTGATTGTTTACCATTTAAAAAGCACCGACAGACACTTTTTTTTTTACACACTTTTTGCTTTTGATGGGTTGTTAATTTCTTTTTTTCCTTTGAAATTGTATCTAACACGACATTGACAAGATATGACATTTTCGGGACGGATTTTCTCCTTATTCACATGGCAGTCATCGACAATAGGGAATATGAACATCAAAATTTTCCCGAACCAACACCATCATCTTCATCATCATCATCATGTCCATCTACTTAGTTGTGTCATAACCAACAACAATTAAAAGCAAGTTAATTGCACCATTATCAACGTACAAAAGAAGATTGAAGTCTCATAACCAACAGCAATTACAAACAAGTTAATTGAGCCATTTCCAACCCATAAAAGAAGATTGAATGCATATTTCTTTTATAATAATTTTTCTCATCCAGATTTTGTTTACATGTATGTGTTGAATTATTTATTATACTTCACAACATAGCGCCAGTGTGTCGTGTATTTACATTTGAAATTAGCCGTATCATTTTATCAATGTTGTGTCGTGTGAAAGTTTGTGTTTGTGGTGGATATGGGTCAAATTATCTAGATGATTGTTGGTCTTTTATACGAGGGTGTGGAACTCTTGGGATTCTCTTCTCATGCCTATCATATACACAAAGATAAAGCTCGAGCCTCCCCCAACCATCATCAGACTTTTCATATGGACTCATCAGCCTTACAGATTGACCATGAGGGTCTGAAACATGGCCACAAACTCATACAAGCTCAATCAATGCTTGAAAATATCTCTTTAATAAGAGTCTCTAAGTAACAACTTGATCCTCGATATCTTTCAAGGTCTCTGAGTGCCAGCGTGACCCTCAATATCTCTCAAGGTCTTTAAGTTCCTACTTGACCCTCGTATGCAGTGCCGGATCTACATACAACCAAGGGGACATTACTATCTTAGCTTCACCCTTAAGACACCTTCAACGTGCTCCAAGGCTCACAGCTAGTGGATAAGACATGTTTCCCATCTTCCTAATAGTCACACACTCTTAATGCCATACTGACGTCAATTGTGCATGTGCATTAACTCCAATGATTGTGTATGGGGTTTTGTCAAGAGCCCCGTAGAGCTACAAACGACTTAATTTCACTGAAAGAGGTACATACTTCCGTGATCCATCCGCTTCCATGAAATACTTCCACGGACATTTAATTTTCAGTTCTTCATCTTCCTTCCTTTACATCTACAACATTTATTTGAATTACACTGTGATGATATTTTCGGATATCAGTGTGGTCATACTTCATAACATACCACCATCCTATGACTTTAATTAAACAATTTTGAGTTGATATTCATCCGAGCTTGTGTTTGACTTGATTAAATTACTATATACTAAGTGAAATTCGATTCAAATTTGGTCAAGTTATAAAAGACATGATCGAATTCTACTCATTTAACACTCTTCAAACTTCACTCATTTACTGCTCTAACCAATTCAACTAAGCTCGCAAAATTAATTATTTATTTGAGTGGAAAATTTATTTATTTGAGAATTCATTTAACTTTTTATTTTTTGTAATGATACTTTTTTATTATTTATATTAAATATGTGAAAATTAAATTTGACTCATACATTACTTGAAATAACTTGACTGGATCAATAATTAATTGTTTGTATAAATTATTAAATGATAAATTTGATATAAGTAATTATTAAGTATTATATAAAGCTTGATTAGTTCACGAGTTACTCAGTTACTGGATTTTGGGGTTTGAAATCACATGGATTTATTATTCGAGTAGCTCCACTTCGAACTCTAACTCAAAAAGAGGAACAACAAAATTATATTGGATCGAATATCTTTATGATTCATATATAAATACTAGTTTTTTAAATTTCACTAATATGTTTTTATCATACGCGGCGATAATATGTGTTATAAATTAAATGATCACTAAAACAAGAACAACGATTTTATTCATGTAATTATAATAATATAAATACATAAAACGTGCAATTAATGACTCAAACATATGCAAAATGACGTGAGTGTAAACACTCAGTTTTTAAAACAAATCGATCTGATAGACTAGAACTGTTTTCTTTCATAAACTAGAACTGTTTTTTGAGGACAAAATAAATAAATTCGTTGAATAGAAACTGGTCATAGGTCCATCACAATTGCGGGGCAAATTTGCTTTTTTTTTTTTTTTTTTTTTTTTTTTTTTTTTTTTTTTGAGTGGACGGGGCAAATTTGCTATTGGAGAAAAATTGGCAGCAGACGAAAAGTCTTTTTGCTCTCTGGACTTTGACCTCTTCGTCCCAAACATCTCCATTAATCTGCCTGCATCTCGCTTTTCCATTTCAACCGGTTTTCTGTCTCTGCTCCGGTTTATACCTTTCAAAGATGGTAATTTTTTAGATTACTGCTATTTCGTTTACTGGTAGCTTTCAGAAGGATGCAATATTAAATCTCTGTTCTTCCAATCGTTTCTATTTTTATGGTTAATTGTTTGAAGTGCTAATGCATCTCTATCTGATTTGATTGAAAATTCGCAGATTCGTTTCATTCTGCTGCAGAATAGGCAAGGCAAGACTCGTCTTGCAAAATATTACATTCCTCTTGAGGAATCGGAGAAACACAAGGTCGAATATGAGGTATCTATTTGTACTTAGTATTGTCTTTCACCCTATTTTGTTTTTGTAGTCATTTAATTCCTAAATTAAACTGATCTGTCTTGATTTTGTTCTTTTTTTTGCACGTATGAGCTTAGGTTCACCGGCTAGTGGTGAACAGAGATCCGAAATTCACCAATTTTGTTGAAGTAAGTTTTTGTGATATACATTTTTCGTCTGTCATTGTCTTTCTCCTTTACCTACTATTCTGATATGTGTATCCTTTGTGTTCTTTTGGTATTGGTGGTAAAGTTTAGTGCTTTAAGTCGGTTATTTTTCTTTTTCCATTTTCAGGATACCTTTTTAATATACTTAAAGCTAATTTTTCCTGGTATATTGGATCATGCTTTTCATTTTCACTTAAATTTTGACACTTGCTTCTGTCTGAGAGAACACATTGCAGCTTGAATCATCGTTGAAGTCGTTTTCTTGAAGTCGTTTAAAGGAGATGAAGATAATGGTTGTTATATACTGTGGTAGCTAAGACAGTTTTATTCATCCTGGAACAACAATTTCTGTGCATTTCCTAGTGTATTTATATCTCTAGGACTGAGATATTTTTACAATTGATGATGCTTTCATGATAAATTGTTTTCGTTTTGATTGTTTTCCACGCTCTTCATTGCAGTTCAGAACCCACAAAGTTATTTACCGGCGATATGCAGGACTCTTTTTCTCGTTGTGTGTTGACATAACAGATAACGAGTTAGCATATCTGGAGTGCATCCATTTGTTTGTGGAGATACTCGACCATTTCTTCAGCAATGTGTGTGAGCTGGACCTGGTCTTCAATTTTCACAAGGTCTGCCTGACTGTTGCTACTTGATTTTATTTCTGTTGCACTTGCTTGATTCGTGTTTTGTTTGTTATTTGTTTTACCAGCTGATAAATTCTACTCTTAGTTGCTTTAATTTAGCAAATGATACCCTGGCATCATTGTTTGCATAGTGGTGTGATTTTTGTTAATCTAGATTACTTAATTCTTAAAGGGAGCCTTAAGGTGGTTTTGTCTTTCTACTTTTAATCATGCTAATGTTGCAAGTATCAACCTTTTTGGGAACGAAAGACACATGGAGAGCCAATCTAGGTGAATGGACGTGCACAAAGACTAAGTCGCTCCTCAACTGGATGGCCTTAGAAAATATTTTGTTTGCAGTGGAAATCAAGCAGTGTTTTTGTTTATCTAGTTGTCACTTTTCACAAGTTCGTTACTTTCCAGTGTCCTTTGATGGGCTGTTGTTTTCACTTAAAAGGGAAAGGAAAAAAGGCAATATATCTTTGTTGCATGCTTGTAGCAATTTAAACACAGACGTTTTTTACTGTTGGAAGTCCCTTATGATTTAGCCACTTTCACGTGTGGTGTACTTTTCATAAGTAAAACAATGGATTGAGTGAAATAATGTCAGTTAATATGCTCACGAATGTCAAAATAACATAATGATTTGTAAAGGGTTTGTTTCTCTTTTTAAGTGGGATGTTGTAGATGAAATGGCATCATGATAGGGTTATCCTTGGTTTACTTTGAAAGGGGAATAGGAAAAGCTAAAACCTGGTTTTTTTTTTTCTTATGTAAAAGATATGGTGGAAACTAGTTTGAAAAGTTGGTGTATCGATCTATTCCAGGCATATTTTGATCCTTTCAGATAATTTTTGTTGGAGCTAACAATGTTATGCCTGTTGCATCATTTAATTGATGGTTTTGTGTGAAGGTGTATCTCATACTTGATGAGTTCATTCTTGCTGGGGAACTGCAAGAAACAAGCAAGAAGGTAAAAATTTAACCGTCATAAGATCAATCATTGTCAAGCAATGAGATGCTTGACAGCAAAAGAATAGCAAGTACTTCTCATTTGTGTCTTTGAAGTCTTTTGGCTCGGGTTTACTAACTTATCTTTGAAAACTGCAGGCCATTATAGAAAGGATGGGAGAATTGGAAAAACAGGAGTGAAGAAGAGTTTAGCTGGAATCTGTATGATTACCTTCCTGGTATCGTAAAAGCCTTGTATTTTTTTTTCTTCTTTCTGGTGAATGCCTGGTGGGTGATTTTCACAGATGGCTGCAAACAGTGCTGCAGTTGTTTTAATTATTGAAATGTGGTTAATTATAAATTCTCACTTGTTGTAGACAGTCAGTTGATATTGGAAAGGGATAACATTTTCTAGATTGTGAGAGGAGCTCTTTCTTATTTATTTGTTTTATATTATTGAGTTGTTGTACAAGGAGGTATAAATTACTAATGTTTTGAAATCTGTTGTGTGCTTTTTTCTTGGGTTGAAAAACAGTAGGACACGTGTCTTAATGTGATTAGAGCAACTGATAACTCCTGGAGTATTTGAAATAGAAATTCCCTAGACATATGAATGTACTTTTTTGTGTGTGAGAGAGAAACTGCACTTTGTGCAGCTTAATCTGTGACCTTGAGAAATAGAAAGAAACCCGTTTGTTCTTGATGAGTTATGCAGTGCATCAATAAACAGAGTAGTAGTATTATGATTGTTAGGAGACACATTTTCAACCATCAAAGCATCAAACGTCTTTGGAATACATGCAAAAATTTGACATTAAAAACATGCAACAGAACTATAAATTATAATCCATTGATGAAACATAACCATATAAAACTGAAGAGACAAGACAATGTTTGACATTTACCATTTGCAGTCACAGGTTCATCATACCAACTAAGAATTGGGGCTTTATTTGCGCTATGACTCTACCAATATACCGCATTATCTCGCGCGCACCACAATAACAAACGGGTTTCTTTCACACGGTCGATTCCGTGAAAATAGTGTGGTGCAGACCGACAAGTGTGGGACACCGAAGTTGCCGTGACATTCAACTCACACGGTCGATTCTCGTGAAAATTGTGTGATGCACTGCAAGTACATTCGACTCAAGCGGTCGACATGTGAAAACGGTGTCATGCACCGCAGCGTGGGCACCGAGTAAATCAAAGGTGGGTATGAATAATAACCCCTTAGAGTTACAAGTTTATATGATCGTCTGATAGACGTTTTTCAGGTAACGGAATTGTACTAAAATGGCACAGGCACAATAATCTTACATCTGAAACAGACACCAGTGCAATATTTATGTGGTGGAAGCAATGTATATTTTTCTTTCTCTTTCAAATTTCTACTATATGAATAGAGTGTTTCATTAGTGTAATCACTGGTAACTGTAGAGCTCCAAAATCAAAACGAGAAACAAAGCAGGCGGGATGAAAATGGTTGCAACCTCCCCCACTGCCCCTATTTGTCATATATTTGTATGCAGGGGGGCAAAAGTTTGTCCCTTGCATTTTAAATAATTGAAACAGAAGATTCCGCCGCTGGAAAAGAAGAATACACAGCCAGTGTTGCTGCCGCCACAAAAGATATTTCGATTATTTGAGGAAGATGGTAGCATAATTGGTGCCAATCACTTCTACAGAAGAACAGGAAGGATGAAAAGGATTTTGTGCTTGTTGGAGCAAAGGAGAAATGTCTACAACTCCTCCTCCTCCTCCTCCAGCTTGCCAGTTCACTGGTATATATGGTAAATTATTAACTCCTGATCTGTTAGAAGCCATCAGTACAGGTGCTGCCTTCTTTTGCAGTTGCTGATGTGGCGGTGGTGCTGATAAAGGACTCAGCCCCATTTGGGTGGGACCCAAATATGGAGGCAACATGACCTGTGGTAGGATGATCACATGTTTCTATGTCAATAAAGAGGTGGTCACACAACTATAGTCATTCTAACACCCCCGATTTTCAATCGAGATATTTTACGGTACAGCCGTTATAGAAACGTTGTACCACTAAATGCATCATTTTCATCCATTTATACTCTCATTTATACTTAGAGTATGTGTCTGTGAAAAGAATAGAAATTGATGGATATGATGCGTGCAATCTTCCTACCAACAGTTGTACCATAACAATTTTCTTTTCAATCTGCTTTGTCAAGGTGACTAGAGTTGGAATAAGTAACAAAAGCAATATTGAAGCTATTTTATAATTCACAAGTGACTAAGAGTACAATCTGAGTCAATACAGAACATCATGTGCAGCTATAGGAAATTGCCTTCTCAATTTACTTCAGCCTCAGGTGTATGAATAAATCCACAATGTTAAATAAAGCATGTGAGAGAGACTGGTAGGGAAAATTAAGTTACCTGCTGAGTTAGAGCAGCAGATGAAACCTCAGTCGAAAAAGATGTGGATGTATAATAATTCTGAAGTAATGGAAAATGAATGGCTGGCTGACTCTGTGACTGAAGGAAAGAAAAAGTCTGATGAGGTTCCTTCCTCCGTGCGGCCCCATTCGTTTCCTTGCTAGCTTGATCACCAGAACCAGTTGGCAAAGAGAAGTGACCCAAGCTCTGCTGTAAGTATTGAAACAGTTAGCATGATCAGGGAACAAGAGTATATATTTTTATTTTTCAAGTTACCTTATTAAGAGGGGGAGGGGGGAAATCACAAGGTAGAGACTAAAGACTAAAACTCACCTGCTTTTGTCCACGGATAGATGCTGTAGATGCCTGCTGTTGATGCTGAACAAGTCTCTTGTGCAAAAGAATAGCATTTCTGACTTCCTCCCCATTCTTCTCACGTGAAGGGGAAGGAAAGCCATTGGGTGAACCAACTCCAAGCAAGCTGTTTCTCGTGCCAACCAGGCGATTCTCAGGATCCCCAGAATTTGATCCTTCACTAATTTTTTGACTAGAGAGCACAGGCGGCGTTTTTATTTTGCTGGCAGCTTGTGAGTCCCTAATGTAGCGACACATATGTGCGCATGTGTCAAACATCTTTTCCATGACTTATTTGAATGAAGAACAACTTGACTGTTCTGCATTATAAAAGCACAAACACAAGCCTGGTAAGTTGCTAAGGCTTCTGGCGGTACACACACATAAAAAAAAAAAAAAAAAAAAAAAAAAAAAAAAACCTCGCCAGCAATGTGTACCTTGGGTGCAGGCGAGCTAGATTTATGTGACCCAGTGAGAGGATTAACAGAGTGCAACCTATAAGAGCATAGCAAAAAGGTATTTAAAGGGAAAGAAAAGACGAGAAAAAACGAGATGAATGAAGTAAGCTTCTTTTAGGAAAGAAGAATTGAGAAGGAATTCCCACCCTTCACCACTGCAAGAGATTCTTGAAGTCAAGCCTGGCCAGAATGTTGAACCTATGAAGACAAATCAAAGCACAAGATTATAGGAAGTCTTTTAAATTTCGATTGAGTAAGGAAGGGCTAATAAAGCAGTTTCATAGCTATACCAGTATTTCTATTCTCCATCACCAAACACTCTCCCTCAAGCAGACCACAAGCAGTCCCAGTCTACAAGACAGACAAAGTTAGAATCTCCATTCACAGCTTAAAGAGAGCAAGTTACCGGTACCAAACAGAAGGTACGTACTTGTTCCTGTGTGGTATGCGGATAGTTGCAACTTGGTAGATTTCCCCCTGACCTCATCTTTGATCTGCCAAATAAATTGCCTTTCAAGACTTGAACAAAAGGGCAGGGGCACATAACGAATAAAAACATAAAAAGCAGCATACCGAGGCTGAAATTTTATATCTGCCACTCTACTGGATCCATTTGAACCACAAGATATCCTTTCAGACATGATAGCAGTCAAGTGGAGATTGACTTTAGGAACATCACCCCCTGATTCGCTAAGAAATTTCTCGTTAGTAGATAAACCAGGTTGCCTGGTGTCATATACAAAGGGATGAATGGTAACATCCGAAGCTGTGCCTTCCATGACTGGGGAAATTGACTCATCATGGTTTTGAAGAGGTGCCCTAGGCTCCACTTTGGTCTTCAGGACTACGGCTTCTGTTTGATTTAAATAATTTCTTAATCAAATGGAATATTATGGGGAAAAATAAGAGCAACAAAAGGAGGCAGTAAAACCTTCAATTAAAGATCCAGAATTTGATGTGTTGGGCAGGTTTGAGTACTTATCTCCAGACTGTTCACCATCCAACTCATCATTGCATGTTTGGTCACTATTGGGGATTACACTGGCCAAAGCAAACAATGCCTGAGCAACCTCTTCTTCATCCTTGCTTAGTGGCAAAGAAGTACCAGCATCTTTGGGAGCTAGATCAGTCTGCCATTTGAGCTTCTTGCAAGCTAGTAGATTTGGGGAAATAGATCTACAACTTCTCTTCTTAAAGGCTGCAATATTACAGGAAAAAGTTCCAAGCACAAATTTCACCCTTTAAGATATATATTCAAGTTTATTAACACAATTCGTTTATCAATTCAATAGCTTCAGAAAATGTGTTTCTAATATTCACAAAATAAAGGACAGTATGCCAAATCAGCAGTTCAAACTGTAAAATGTGAAAGTGGGGAAACAAAATAAAGTACAACATTGTTCCTTATTCTAACCAGCCACAGAAGTAGAGGTAACTTGACACAAGATAATAAGAGGAAAGTTCAGTATTAAAATATTATCACTGGGCTCTTCAATAGATAGTCTTTGAGCATAACATCTCATTAATGCACTCGCAAAAGAAAAAAAGGAATTCTTGAAAAGATACGTTAATGATACATCAAGCATACATGGAGCTGAATTTACACACCTGATCTAAGCTTCCGAGGAACAGTGATGAGATGAACTCCACTACAGTCTTCCAACAACTACGAAAGATTAAAATTGAAAATTTAACAATGCATCCAAAACTTAATAGGCGAGTATTAAATTTAATCATTACCTTCTTAGGAAACTTAAATCTCTTTCTAATCGTATCACGAGATGGAATGTCGTCTTCAGCATCAGATCGGACACACCCCATTGCACCAGCATCAGATCGAGCATACCTCATTGCAACGTTCTGAAACTCAAATCAATTCGGCCAAAAAAAGAAACTTTTTTTATTGCCTTCTTTTGATTTATGTGAAACCTCAATCCTCTTGATCAAAGCGGGCCTTCCATTCAAACACCCACAAGATAAAAAAAAAGACTTCAAGGACTGTGGGAGAAAGGAAAAAAATCAAAGATACTAAACGAGAAAGCATAAAGAGAAAATACCCAAAGTTGGAAGAAGAATGAAACAACACATGCACTGCATCGAAACCAATTTTACCGATTAGACAGATCAGTGAGGGGAAAAAAAAAGGAAAATTCAACTGCAATTGAATGCGTTTGTAGCATGGAGAGCAATCCGGTAGTAATAGAAATCGTAAATTGAATTTCAATGCAGGGGAAAAACGATAAATCTTCAAAATATTTTACCAGAAAAATAGCGAAGTGTCACTTTGAGAGCGAGATTGAGGAGAACTAGAACGGAAAGCGACCTTTGCCTTGTATCGGATAAAATCGTTAACTTGAGTGTTGTCGGTTTCAAGGATGCAGACATTCACCAAAATGGAAAGAATTGAATTTATTAGCTTCAGCTTCGCCGAGTCCTTTATAACTTGTGATCAATGAATTAAAACGCTCCAAAACTACAAATTGTAATAGATCTTTATTCGCTCTCATCTGCAGCTCTTCCTGGAAAATTACAGAAAAAGAACAGAGACAGAATTACACAACTACCAGAACTCCAATGAAAAGTGAAATTCATCGATCGATCACCGAATGTAGAAGAGAAGTCGCTAAAAAGTGAAAAGTGAATTCTTATCTTGTTCTTCAAGTAGTAAATCTCTTTTTTTTTTTTCTTTCTAGTACCTACCTTTTTCTACAGAAGAAAATCAAGGTGACGCTTCAAAAAAAAAAAAAAAAAAAAAAAATATGGCATTCAAGAATAAATGCAAAACGCCATCAACATCAAGCATTTAAACAAAAGAAAATTTCAGCTGTACTAAATACGGCTAAACAAAAAAAGAATGAAAAGGCAGAAGAAAAGCGGCATGGAAACAGCAGAGAAATGATTACACTGCAAATAACGAATTGTGTGTGTGAGTGAAGATCACACACACTCTCTCTCTACAGTCTACACACTCTTCCTCTTACAGAAAACGTGAGAATCGAATCTGTTTCTTCACAACAGACCCAAAAATATTGAAAAGTTTTTTCTATCACTGTAAAATCGCCTTCAAACCGCTTCACGTAACCGTTTCCCTCTCTTTTCTCTCTCTAGGCTCTTAGCTCTCCTTGTCAATGCAGATTTTGTGATTTCGTCACTCGTTGATCAGACGGTTTACAATGGTCCAATGAATTTTAAACCGTTGGATTATTTTCAGTATTGAATTTGTGCTCATAACGCTAAAAACAAAAAAACAAAAAAATTCACTTTTCGTGACATTCTTTAATATATATAACAATTAATTAATTATAATGCTTATGATGTATGATTAATTTATGATGTGGGTAAAACACAATTTGAATATAATTACTACAATTTTCTTTCCAAATCTCTCACCCTTTAGTAATTAATGTTAGATATAGAATATATGAATTTTTAATTTTTTTGGATGAAAGAGCTTCGACAGGTACACGAGAAAACCGTCCTTATCACTTTTGGAGAGACTTTGAGAAGTTTAATAAGTACCAATCCATAAACTCTGGTTGGGACTTGGGACTATATGGTAATCAATCGATTAAATGTATCTTTCTTCTGTATAATAAAAAGACTTGTGATCAAGAAGATTGATTCAGAGACAACTTATGTCAACTAATGGACATGTTGATTTTATTAAAGATGATGATTTAGGCACACACAAACTTCACATAAAATATACACAAAATCATTTTAGACCATACAATATCAAACTAAAAAAGAAAAAGGAAAAAAAACAAATAAATATGGACCACAAAACTCATGTTTCGGTGGATGAGATGTGTACCCTTTCTGTGCATTTATAATTTTCCTTTTATTAAAATTTACTTGATAAGCTAGGTTGTGTGTGTAATATCCCGTATTGTTAATGTGAGATAAATATGAGACATAAATATTTTGTGAATCCGCATTAGCTTTTTTAGATCAAGTGAGAACGACGGTCTAAGCAGTTGACCGGGTCATCTATGGCTCAATTAGCGCTACCAGACACATGTCCGTGGGCGTTTTATTGGACTTTTTAAAAGGGTACTTTTAATGACACCGCAGCCGATTCAATCGGGCATCATATTTCAGAAAAAATTCGACTTTTCAGTGGTCGAAATTTGCTTTTGATCTCTCCACAGTCGAGTTTTGTGCATCAATTCAACTCTAGAGAAATCAAATAACACTGTGGTGCCTTAAAAATAGATTAATTGTAGTGTGAGTAACAGTGCTCTTTCGAAAGTAATAAAGGCATTAGATAAGGGGATTTTCTATCCCTCTTTCCCTTTCTCCTCTACTTTGAATGTTTCTATACTAAACTCATGTAAAGTCCCACATCGGTAAAATAAGGGAATGCTCACCCCCATATAAGTGTGAGACATAAATGTCTTGTCAACTCGGGTTAGCCCTTTTAGACAAAGCGAGGACGGCGGGTCAAGCAAATTGATCGACATTTATGACTATTTAATGCTACTGCACTGAGGTCCTGGGGCGTTCATGAACGGTATTCAGAGAATGACTCATCGACGGAACTATGCACGACCGCACAAGAAGACGGTGTAAGGATGACCTCTAGTTACCTTCTCCGATAGGACGATCCGGAACAATCTCGGCCGTCCCGGCGAGGACGCTAGTCCTTGCCAAGTGGGGGAGAATGTAAAGTCCCACACCTTGGCTGTGTGGGGAGAATGTAAAGTTCCACATCGGTAAAATAAGAGAATGTTCACTCTCATATAAGTGTGAGACATAAATGTCTTGTCAACTCGGGTTAGCCCTTTTAGACCAAGCGAGGACGACGGTCTAAGGAGTTGACCGGATATTTATGACTTATTTAGCGTTACCAAACCCGGGGTCTGGGGGCGTTACAACTCAAAAGTGTGAACAAAAACCTTTGGTAACCTATGATCATTTCTAAAGAGGATCCTCCAAAATTTTCACTTCTTTTTATCGTTGATAACAATTTACTATTCTTTAAGGCCAACCCAAAATTGATTGCTAACGTCAAGGAGACTATTGACGTCTTTCTGTAGTTCTGTGGGCCAAATTATGAATTTGGACAAGTCTAATATTCATTTCAGCCCCAAAACCAACCAACATTACATTTGTCAAAGTCCGATTATGTATGGGATAGGTTAAAGATTGTCATTTTATCTTCAATTGTTGGTTTGAGCACAAAGTCGGCAAATTCTTGATTATATTATGTGTCACCGTTGAAACGGTGACACTTAGTTTGTCTTGTTTATCAAATTGCTATCTTGCTATAATCTGTTAGTAACTTGCTATACTTGCTCACATTGCTTGTTTATCGCCTTATCTACAACTACAAGTCTAGAAACTAACGAGTTGTTTATAGGTAGCTTTAAGCTCAACCTTAGTTCACAAGAATGACACAATCATCGGATTGCATGTACAGTGACAGTTAGTTAAATTTGTTCTCTAACCTATTGTCTTAACTTGAATCTGTGGTCTGGCATGATTCTAAATCGTGATTGCATATTCGTGAGCTTTGTTGTTTGACTCTAAAGTGTTTATCTTTTTAGTATCTCAGATCACACATGATGTAAAGGCTATTGAATTGATTTCAAAAGGAAGGCTGAAACTCACTCTGTTTACAATATGAATTTATCAAAAGCTAAGCCATGGGGAAGGGTTTTTGGGATATTAAATACCCTAATATTCAATACAAGAATAAGACCAAAATACCCCATTACATAAATAACTCTGAATAGACAAAATTAGCCGAGGGGGAAGGGTTTGGGGATATTAAATACCCTAATATTCAATACAGTAACAAGACAAAAATACCCCATTACATAAATAACCTGAATAGACAAAATTAACCCTCAGCTTAATTAACGGTTGCATCCTCAGTGCATCAACACACAAGCTCATAAGTGTCCTAAACTCTTATTGATATTGTACACTCTATTTGTTTGGGAACACTTGTATAACCTGTATCATCTATGATGGAATTGTTTAATTATTACATCAGTTGGTGAACTTAATCTTTGATCTTTGTGTTTGAATCAGTTTAATTAACTTAATCTTTGATCTTTGTGTTTGAATCAGTATAATTCTGCATTTGTTTCGTTCAAACACACCTGACCTGATCTTTGAAAAAATTAAGTTTCAAAAGAAAAGATTTTTAAGCGCGTACGATAAAGATTTATGGCTCAATCGATCATTCACCCTCCCTTTTGATTGTATATAGATCCCGACAAAAGGCATTATGGGAGATCTTCCGTGTTGAGCAATTTTGTGATATCTGTTTGATTGTTTCTTTGCGGTTTTCTTGTATATTTTTTGCTGCAGTAATAGCATTCAATATACGAAAGTATTAATATTATACCTTTTCAGTATGCAAATCCGATTTGTTTTTTTTATAATTTTTTTTTTAAAGAAGCGGTCATTTTATTAATCAGCCAAAGGCGTAATAAAAAATTATTTACATCGAAAAAAACTAAAAATAAAATGAACTTAACAAATTGTTAAGTATTCACTCTAAATCCTCGCCAAGCAAGCGCAGAGGTTTAGCTCTCTCCATCACATGTGTGCAAAAGACCGCTGCAGAGGCCTTCCCTGTTGAACCCATGAAGATCCCCTCTGCGCCACAACCATATATCATATTGTGCTTCCCCACGTGTACTTCCAAGTCGTAGAGCCCAACGTATCTCCCACCCTCTATTGAGGTTCGGTCGCACGGTCGCACTCCATGCCTCCACACATAGCTAGCACAAAAAAGGCTCTCCAACCGTCTCTCGCGGGCAGCTTAAACACCAAATCAGACTTCGCCCATGTGCAATCTCGCAGAGCATGTAGCACACCTCTCGCTTCTCACCACATATAGGCAAACCTGGCGAGGGAATAATGTGCCTTTGTGCCGTAACGCTTCTAACCTGGAATAGCTTCACGCTTAATACTCCACAAAAATAGTACTCTCGAGCCTGGCCCTTTTCAAGCTCCAAATCTGATTCCATTGCTCATCTTCACTATATGTGCCGGGGTTATTAAATCCGATTTGATTTAAGATGGGAGCTTAGTAATATTTTTTATTTTTATTTTTAAACAAGTGATAGGGCGTTTAGGCCACCACTAAAAGTTTTTTAAAAAATTCAGATTTTTTACTTAATTAGATGGATGTTTAAAATACATAACAAACTCATAGTTAGCTCTTAAAAAATTAATTTGACAAGCACCGTTAGTAAAAAGACAATAGGAATGAAAGAGACTAGGACTATGAAGTATGAACCAACGAAAGCGCAAGAAAACCAAACAAAAAAATAAGATACCGCACCAGTAAAGGTAGGCCGGAGTGAAAGAGCTCCGATTGGTTAAGCAAGAAGCCTCGAGTTCAAGCCATTTTGAATGTATAAACCTTGTTGATAGATGTCATATCTTTGATGTCCGACAATATTTCGAATGATTAGTCTTAAAAAATTGTCTGAGGATATCATGAAAAAAAAAATTTTAAAATACCACCAAAACAAAGGAAAACCCCTTCTGCCTGTAGCCATACTTGAATGATTATGGCGTTTAAGGTGTATTATAGCCTTTTTATCAATTCAATAAAAAAAAAAAAAAAAAAAAAAAAAAAGACAGTCCCACGATATTACATAACAATGACAAAAAACGATACCCGTATTACACATTTAACCACATAATATTTCCGTTAAAAAAAAACCACATAACATTTAACATATTTTATTACTACCTCCGTCCTAAAATAAATAACATCTTTTAGTTTTACATATATAAGAAACGTAATTAATGTGTTGTGTTTTATACTACATCGACATATTTACCCCTCACAAATAATAAATGTTTGTTTTGGGATATGAAACGTGTCATTATAAATAAACGCTTGGTAAGGTTATCTTTGGAAAATAAAGATTAAATGATGTATTGGTAATATAAAAATGACACTTTTTATGGCTGACAATTGTTTTTAAAATGCGACACTTTATTTTGGGATTTATGGTAGTATTATTGATTAAATTACAGGAAGAATGATGGAAACGGACACCAACATTTCATCAATTGAGGGGAAAAACAGTATTTTAATTTTTTTACATAAATGACAAAACTATTGTATTTTATTTTGTTTTCTGGCATATTTTTTTCAAAAAAAAAAAACAACACATTTTCTCTCTCTCATCTATCTTTTTAAACACTCATATATCTCAATCTAGAACTCTAAATTTGAAAATTATTTCAGCAAATTTTTATTTTATATTTTCATGCTCTTTATTTGAGACCACATTTATCGTATTCCGACGTGATTTCAGAAAATCCGCTGTCAATACTATTGTTCGAAATTCACTGATTTTTGGGATTCAATGTGGAGATTCACTGAGTGAATTTCAACGGTGAGTCTCATGAAAAATGATGTAATTATATCGAACCAAGTTTCAAAACAAAGAGCATCTAAAAATAAAAAATTCAGTGAAAGTTTCATTGTGTTTGAAGATCTAGATCAAAAGATATGATTATTCAAAACGGAGGAGAAAGAGAAAAAAAAAAACCAACAGAGGTACAACCTTGCGGGATTAGACGCGTTTTTTTTTTTTTTTTTTTTTTATTTATAATTTTTTTAATTATAAAAATTATGTGAGTTGGCTATTCTCACAATAAAAAACGGAAGTTTCGTGTGATATATCTACGTACGCACTAATTGACCAAGAAACAAATTTCAAGACACATTTTTAATTCGGTTTTAAAATGAAAGGTGTAGAATTTATCGCGACGGCAATTTCTCGCGTATAGGCGCATGCAAGACCGAATAACTTCTCATAAAAAAATGTGATTATCATGTTACTCGAAAATATTCCAAACTGTGTCATCATCCTTAATTCTCCATAAATTATAAGACTCATCAAGTAATATGAATCCAAACATAATCAATGGTATGAAAGTGGATATGCCGTTCAAAATCAATCACGGATGAACATGGTCGACCCATCCATTCGAGTCATACAACCGTCAAAGGCCCACCAATAAGTCATTCAACTCAATATAATATATTTAAAAAAAAATAAAAAAAAATTGATTCGACGGTGATATTTGAAGAAAAATTCAGAGGCCCAATGACTCGAAAAACTAAAATAATCTCAGACAGTCCAGCTATAATATAATGTGTATACATATGAAATTGGATTTTATATTTTATGGCTATCAATGAATTTGAATTTGTGTATCCGTAAGTATGTTTTCAAAAAAAAAAAAAAATACAAAGTCACTGAAGACCCCGAAAATTTCAAGGCGGATCTTGCGGATAAAGACACAAACACAAGCGAAGAAATTAAAAAAAAAAACCATAAAAAACATGAATGATACATACACACATATATATATATATATATAATTGTTTAAATTACATCATATGAATACACACTGAGCACAAAAGGAAAAAGACATGATCTCAATTATTTAACAGAAAACATAGAATAATTAATTAATTATTTATTTTGCAACAATAATATATAATATATATACATAGAAAATCAAAGGAGCTTTGAATTATTTGACAAACATATATCCATAAAAGTTCCATCTCCTTAGTACGCGAGTAGGCACAATATCATTCATGCGTCCAGAACATGTATAATATATAGTTCAGGCGTTCAGGGGCATTTGAGCTTGCCGCCATGGGTAGTCATGTTGGCGTAGCAGGGGCAAACATCTCTGTTACCGGAAGTGCCAGGTGGAACACAGCCACACCGCTCACAGCAAGTCCCGCATGCTCTTTTACATATCTTTTGTCTTGATGCCTTTGCGCACCGCCCATCACATGCCCCCTCACAATCTACTACAACATTTTTTTCACCAACAAAATAAATAATCGATCTTGAATTATAATCAATCGTTCGATAATTAAGAAAATTATTATATTGTTCAGGAGAAATAAAAATTCATTATATCACAAATGGTAGTATAATTTTGTTTTTTTTTTTTTTTTTCTACCAATTAAAGAAACTAAATATTTGTGTCTTCTAACCAAAAAGAGGAAATCATACCAATTTTCTGGAGAAGAGTTCGTCCAACGTTGTTGTTTGAGTCAGCCTGCAGAAGAAACAATATTTAAAATCCATTTTCTTTTATACGACAGAAAGCAATTAATGAATAATAATAATAAATAAACAAATACAAAGAACAATTTAATAATAATTAATTTTGATATTTACCATTAGGACATCGGCTTGAACAGCAGCATAAAGAAACAGAGAAAATAGGACAAGTAAAGCAAAGAGAGGCTTAGATAAGGCCATGATAGATGTATTTCAAGTTTGAAACAAGGGATTATTTATTTGCCAAAAAAATAAGATACTGCACAAGTAATATATATGCATGGCATATGCAAAGGTTTATATAGGCATAATATTAATATAATAAAATAAATATAAACTCACATGAAATTAAGGGCATAAATTATGTGGTGGTGGGGAGGGGTTAGGTTGCATTCTAGCCAGTTGGAAGATGGCGATTGGTGTAACTTTAGCTTGGCAATTAGGCAAAACCTATTTTTATTTTAATTTTAAAAACCAAAAAAAATATATATATGGCAGTTTCTTAAAGAAATAGCTATTATTAGTAGTTATATATGAAGGAGCCGAGCAACAAGCTCATCCCAGTTAGTTAGCCACCTGGGTTTTCCGCCCAGCCAAGCGCCCAGGTGCTCGAATCCTCCCTTATATTAGGCGCCAAGCCAGAATTTTTCATCCAAGTGAAAAAAAATATATATATATATATATATATATATATATATATATATGAAGGAGCCCTTTTGATTAACCATTACTTTTTTTAGCTTTTTATTGCTTTGCTTTTACTGTGACATGACTAACGTGTCTATCTTTTTTTAATTACTAAATTAGATACCAGCCCGACCATTGTATCACACAACTAGTGACACAATCATTATATATACATTGATGATAATTTAAACTAATTATTATCAACTGTGTAAATAATTGTTATAACACAACAATTATACTAGTATAATTACTTATATATATTATAAGTCTTCTTTGTTGAGATAAGGATTTGGCTTATCGCGCTTAATTATTTGTGCATCAAAGTGTTCTATGAATCTGTAGCTCAAAAAAAAAAAAAAAAAAAAAATCGTTCTATCGAATCATTATGGAATGTATCACTTACTATACCTTTTTTTATTTTATTTTAGGAAACACTTACTATATCATTGTTTTAATAAAAAAGGATAAGGATGATTCATTTATATATATGCTGCGTCAACAAAACATTCACTTATACATAATTAATTAATGAGGTTTTATATCAATAGTTAAGTTAAGGCCTCGTGGCTAAGAGTTCACGGGTTCGAGTCTCCCGTATGCATATTTGGGTTGGGTAGTTGTCTTCTAAATAAGATAATTTCAGTATTCGGTAAAAAAATCACTTCTATGAAATAGCATTAATTAAGATAATTTTAAAATTATAATGTAAAAGTAAAAGTGGGAAAAACCGTATCTCATTCCATTAGATAATCCCTTTATATAGGGGTACGATTCTAATGTGAACACAGATTACATTGATGGCGATAAATGATGATAGACCGTTACATAATAACCGAAAGATAATCGTCGTTTGGCTTTGTGGCGCGCATAATAGTATTTTTTCAACACACCCCTTGTGCCAAGTCAAAGGCGAAATGGTGCATGGATCGTTGCCTCGTTAAAAACCTTGCCAAGAACAAAACCAGGTGGGACAAAATAAAACTTGGTCAAAGAAAAAGAGCACAACGCACCTTTAATCTTTAAGGATAACATGTGTGTATTAGACTCTCGAGGTCTATATCTCCCGATCCTTACACCGATCAAGGAAGCTTTGAAAGCCTTCGCATTCCTATATTTTTCACATGTTCCTCAAATATTGCTTTAGGCAAAGTGACTTGGTAAACAAATCGCCACATTCTCCTCAGACCTTACTTGATTCACTTGAATCTTCGAGGAGAGCTTGTTGTTGTTCTTTGGTTATAGAAAAACTTTGGTGATATGTGTTTTGTGTTGTCACCCCTTGATATAACCAAGCTTCATCTGTTCGATGCAAGTTCGCATTATCTTCATAAATGCAAGTAGGCTCTTGATGGTGGAACTTAAACCACCGGTCCTCGAATATGTGTAATGATGGACCTTATCCATATACACTCACGAACCGCCTCATGTAGAGCAATAATCTCGTGAGTGGTTCGAGGAGGTAGCCACAAGACTTTGCTTGGTTGATCTCCAAGATATCGCCGTGTTCCCAATGGTAAATACATAACCGGTTTGGGAACGACCTTTATGTGGGTCGATAGATACCAGGCGTCTGCAAACCCAACTAATACATTGTTTGGGGTTTTGAGAGTAGGGGTGGCGATTTATTTGTCGACATTTTCTTTAGGGTTGTATTTTCATTACGGTCCTCTTGTCTTTGTGTAGGGAAAAAATAGGCCCAAGTCAATGGTTCCTTTTAGGTATCGAAATATGTTTTTAATACCATTCCAATGACGCTGCGTTGGCGCGGAGTGAATCTAGCTAACAAGTTCACCGAGAATGCAATATCTCGGTCGAGTACATTGAGCTAAATACAATAATGCGCCTATTGCACTTAAGTAGGGAATTTCACTCCCAATAGCTCTTCGTCATCTTCCTTTGGACGAAATGGATCTTTCTTTATGTCCAAACTTCGACCGATCATGGGAGTGCTAACAGGTGCACTTTGTCCATATTAAATCGCTCGAGCATCTTTTGGACATATGCGGTGGTGGATAAGTATTCCACAAGCTCGGTGTTCTAGTTCAAGGCCTAGACAAAACCGAAGTTTTCCCAAGATCTTTCATCTCAAATTCGGATTTCAAATAGCTCGCGGTTTCTCTTATTTCATTAAGAGTACCTATTATGTTCATATCATCGACATATATACCGCTACAATTGCAAATCCGAACTTGTTTTCTTTATGAATACGCAGGGCATAGTTCATCATTCTTATATCCCTTCCCAATCAAGTAGTCACTTGGCGGGTATACCACATCCGCCCGGATTGTTTTAATCCGTAAAGTGAGCGTTTCAACTGATTGCAAACGCACTCCGTGGTTTAGAGTCACTTGACTTGGGTAATGAAAGACCATCGTGCACTTTCATGTATATCTCTCGAATCAAGATCCCCATAGAGATATGTCAGTAACCACATCCATGAGTGCATTTCCAATCCTTCGAAACAACTAAACTAACTAGGTAACGGAAGGTTATTACATCCATTACAGAGAGTATGTCTCCTCATAGTCAATTCCAGTATGCGTTGAGAAACCTTGCGCCACAAGGCGAGCCTTGTACTTAGGACTTCATTCTTCTCATTACGCTTTCGACAAATACCCATTTATGTCCTACATGTTTACACACTTGGTAGGGTTAGCACTACTACGGACCAAATACATCTCTTTGTCGAGAATCTAGTTCCGCTGGATTGCTTCTTTCCATTGAGGCTAATCGCTCTTTGTTGACATTCGCAGCAGAGCGTGGTTCGACATCATCGTGCTTTCATGATTTCTTGAGCAACAAGATATGCAAATATATCATCAATGTGCATGGAAGATCTTTCCATCAACTCGTATGCACTCTCATAATCCATTGAGATTTCTTTGTTCTCTGGAATCAATTCAAACATCGGAGCGCCCTCCAAGATTGATTCATGGACATAATCAGAATCGAGATAATCTCATGAGAGGATTCTCTACATTGATGATTAATGGGTCGGATTGTGCCTTACTCGCCTCTTCTTCCTTGGGTGAGTATCGGTCGAACCAAGTGGTCTCCCTCTTCCTTTGGGCAGCCACGGCCTCATCCACACCTCCACTAAGTGTGGTCGCAATGCCTTTAGCTACAGCATTGTGCCCCTTTTTGGGGACTTCTAACCTTGCAGGCACGTTTGCAGCTGGTATATGTGATCTTGTCACTTTAGCAATATCGAGAACGATCAGGCATCGAACCGCTACGTTCAAGATTAAGTATTCTTTGCACTTCACTTTCACTTTGTGAGGTACGGGGATCAAAATGAGACTGAGTGGGGACAAACCACGACAAATCCTGCTGTTCCTTAGAAAATCCTTTTTCTTATCTCCCTAACGACGGGAAAGACGATTCTCATCAAAGTGACAATCCGCAAATCTTGCGGTAAATAGATCGCTCTGTCAAAGGTTCCAAATAGCGGATAATAGTTGGGGATTCATATCCAACATAAATACCTAATCGTCTCGAGGACCCATTTTAGTGCGCGTGTGGGCGCAACAGCACATATCTTCGCACAACCAAATATGCGTAAGTGTGAAATATCAGGCTCATATCCAGGAACCAACCGTACGCAGTAAAATGGTTGGCTAGCGGTGGGTCTCAAACGAATAAGTAAAGCTGCGTGCAATATTGCATAACCCCAAGCAGATAAGTGGCAAGTTGGTGCGCATAACCAATGCCCTGGCCACCATCTCAGTAGCCTTTTGATGGTGGCTTCATGAGACCATTCAATGTATGCACATGGGGTACAGGATGTTCTACATCAATCCCGATAGACATGCAATAATCATCAAATGCTTTTGATGTGAACTCTCTCAGCGTTATCAAGCCTTATAGACTTGATAGGGTGATCAGGGTGGTGAGCCCTTAAACGTATAATGTGCTAAGAGTTTTGCAAATGCAAGATTCCTTGTGGACAATAATGCGACATGTGACCCATGTCGGTCGAGGCATCCACCGAGAACCATAAAATACTTGAATGGCCCGCATTCCGGATGGATAGGTCCACATATATCACCTTGTATTCTTTGTAAGAATGGAATGTTTTGTTTCATGTCTTTAGCATAGGAAGGTCTCGATCCTGTTTTTTTGCTAAAGAGCGTGCTTTGCAAAATGATTGGTGTGCCTGGAAATGGTCAATGAGGAAGAGGATATAACTCATCCGGTGCTTGAGACGACAATGGTCGCTTTGAAACAACACTACTTTGGACACTTTGCATTGTGTCGGATTTTTGTCCCATTTTGTTTTTTCCTCGAAAGAAGGGATGTCCGTGTGAGTTCTTTAAAATACGGATCATCATATCTCGACAGGGTGTCTCTGGCGATCATGCCAAAGCTTTGTATGAGTCGATGTCCCAAATTTCATTGTTGGTGATGAAGATAAGATTCAATAATCCGAATAGTAGTAATATATAATCCATTAGATTGACTCATAAGCTTTTCTAGTATGCGTTTCCTTCCACATTCATTTGTGGTAATATACAAATATTCGATTCCATTCTCACGGTGAGTTTCCAAATGATAACCGTTGTACGAATATCTTTGAAACTTAACAAGGTTCGATTGGCTCTCTAGAGTGCATATAGGCGTTTGTGACTTTTATCGTTGTGCCGTTAGGCATCAAAAATGTGGCATTTCCTCGCCTTGTATTACTTGTGATGATCCAATCATCGTAGTCACAGATGAATTACATGGAATTAACTCGACAAATAATTGTCTATTCCTTAAAATAGTGTGTGTGGTTCCACTATCGCCTAAGCACTCTATTTCTCCTCGATTCATTCCTACATTTAAATTAGATGAGATTAAAAAGTCGAAGACATAACTCATATTCTTTAGAGTTTTTCGATGGAGATAGAATGATATGCTTTTCATCCCGATATATATGTTTATTGTATGGTAGATGTATTGCTTTACACCTTAATAGTGCTATTTTCGAACCATGTATATCTTGGTAAATAAAATCGAATAAAATTCAATACTTGAATAAAATCCAAATTTATTAATAGGCCAACGAAAATCAAAATAAAAGTCTCGTACATCAAAATCCAATTCAACAAACCATTATTCAAATGAACTTTAAGACCAAAATAGTCTAATTAAAAATAAGGCATTCCGCCTTCACAATGTTCTTGGAAAAATAAATAAATAAGCAAAGCAGATCAATCAAAGTCTGGAACATCCATTGACTGAGCAGGGTTCTTGTTGCTATTGAAGTCTGCAATTGTGAGGTTGACATCAGTGTCATTGCCTCCATCTTCCGTATAGTGGGCCTCTTGTTCTCTAGATTCCCTATACCTCTTGTAATTGGCTGCTACTTTGTTACTTGCTCGGCAGGTATTATACCAATGCCCAGTAACTCCACACCTATAGCAAGGTTCAGTTCCAACTCTCTCCCTTTTTTCTTGAGGGTTCTTAGGTGCCTTTGGCATCTTAGCCTTAGGACCACCATGGCCACTAGGACCATCACCACCATTTCTGCGCCATACATTAGGGGACCTCCACGGCCCATACTACGGCCCCTGAGTCCCTTTCCACGTGGTGCATTGTTTCCACGTGGGTAAGGCTCAAAGACGTCCAACTCCCTTTTCTTTGGGGTTCTTTCCACCTTTCATCTTGCCATAGTTAACCTCAGAATTTTCTTTGTCCCAAAGCAGTCCGGCATTATTATTCATGAGAACTTGATCATGCCGCTCGACCACTTGCGGCGATGTTGATCAATTTGTGAAAGGTCGTAATATTTTTCTTGTCGTACTCGGCTATCTTTGGTTCGCTAGTATAAGTCTTTGAAGTAGGAAAAGTGGAAAGAGTCTTCGGATCATATCATCTTCTCGTGAGTTCCTTTCCACGAGAATTTGAGACGTGCTTTCAAGACGCGCAACATGTCCTTGTTGAATTGGTCTACCCCTTTGTAGTCAAGCAAGCGGATTTCATTCCACCTGAGCGCACAGATTACGGGAGTAAAGTGTCATGAATGTTCCCAAAACGCCCCTACAGGGCATCCACGATTCTTTGGGTGTTTTCAAGGCGAAGGTACTCGGCGTAAGCTAGAGTCAATATGTAGCCCAAGAACATTAGGGCATTTGCTTTTACTTTAGTGAGATGGGTCGTCCTTAGGGTCGGTGGGTGTTTTGATAGTGAGAGTGTAGTCCTTTGCAACAAAGGCCATTTCCACATCGAAACCCAGCGGTGGTACTCAATTCCTTACGAGTCAAGATTTCAAATTGGTCGAGTTGTATCGACCATCGTGAAGAGTAGAAGGCGATGGACGGCCGGAACGGAGGCGATGGGACGGCGACAAAACCGATCGATTTCGATTCGCTTCAATCGAAAATTAAAAGGTGAATGAAGGTGAAGCCGAAAGAAGAGAAGCGACCAAGGCGGTGAAAGGACGGAGGTCCGGCGGATCGAGGCGACAAGAGCGCCGTTGTGAGGAGATCGGCGGTGTGAGTGTGTGACCTATTCGTGAGAGAATTGAGAGCGGCGGCGGCGCGGTGGTGGCGGCGGGGCGGGTGGCGGCGCAGGGTTTTTTTTTTTTTTTTTTTTTTTTTTTTTTTTCGCGATCCAGCGTGTATAACGTAAAAGTAAAAGTGGGAAAAAGCGTATCTCATTCCATTAGATAATCCCTTTATATAGGGTCACGATTCTACAATGTGAACACAGATTACATTGATGGCAATAAATCTTGATAGACCGTTACATAATAACCGAAAGATAATCGTCATTGGCTTTGACGAAGGCACATAATAGTATTTTCCTTCAACATATAATTATTTTTACTACCAAATTATTTGTTTCGTTTATACTGCATGGCTTTTTTAACCCCGTTATGGGATAAATAAAAAATAAAAAAAAATAAAAAAAGCCAACACGTACAAATTAGATAAGAAAGACATTGTTCAAAAAGATTAGACGAATTAATTACATTTTGGTGGGATGCATGCTTCTAAAAGTAGTGATAATGCCACAATAAAATAACAACAACATTGTACGCAACACATTTTAGAGTCATTGACTATGATGTGGACCTATTGAATCATTGGGGCTCCAAAAAATCAATGCTTTAAAAGTTTGTTGTGGCATTTATTATTTATATTTTGTTGTGGCACAAACATTTCTCTACTTCAGGAATCAACCACATAAGAAAATAAAAGAAGTGTTTGTATTGCATCAAAATATGCACAACAAATGTCACAATAAATTTTTAAACCATTGATTCTTTTGGGAATTATATGATTCAATATGTTCCATATTATAATCAATGACTTTAAAATATATTGTGTATAATGTTGTGATCATTTTATTGTGGTATTATTAATACTCAAAAAATAATATGAGCATCTAAAAATTCACAAAAAAAAAAAAAATAAAATCTCCAAATAAGAAAATAGTATGCATCTAAAAATTCACAAATTTTTTTAAATCATTTTATCTACAGCTCACGCCTAATAAACTTGGATTTAGTGGTCGGTATCAAGACTAAAACGTTATGATCGAGTTCGAACTCTAATTGAGGTAAAACAAAATACGTGCGTTAAATAATTGTCTATTTATTCCGTAAAACAAAAAACTAATGTATAGCTCAATGATAGATTTCTATATTAACGTGACATCGTCGTGTAATGTCGATGTCCCCATTCTTTCTTTATATGTATATATTGTTAGTTAATGTGATTTGATATTTACGTCTGAATCTTGTAAAGCTGATAATCTGAAAGACTCGGTTGAAGTGTTGTTCAGTTGAAGTGCTTAAATCTAAGAAGTTCAACTGAAGTAATGGTCAGATGAGCTAATTAGTGTTCAAGCAGGGAAGTCGGTGAAGTGGTATTCAATTGAGTTCTTTGTTCGATTAGTGATCTCAATGAAGTTTATTGAAAGATGTCTGAGTTAAGCTTTGTATATGAGTATGATTACGTCTGGCAGTTCTTATCTGAATTATGTGAAAACTGCATCTGGGGTATTTTAGTCAAATTGCTAATTTGTTGTTACGGCGGCGATAAACTAATATAATATTTTGCATTGAAATAATAAAAAGTAAGTTTTTTTTAAACTATGTGAAATGGTCAAAAGAATTAATATTACGGGACGGAGGGAGTAATTATTATTATTATTATTTAAATTTATCATTTGCATTTATGTGACTAAGTA
Source organism: Gentiana macrophylla (assembly GCA_026214975.1). Classification (NCBI taxonomy): domain Eukaryota; kingdom Viridiplantae; phylum Streptophyta; class Magnoliopsida; order Gentianales; family Gentianaceae; genus Gentiana; species Gentiana macrophylla. Next base: position 158,085,558 of record CM047805.1, read on the forward strand.
TGAATGAAATAGGCAGAAGAAGGAGGGTCCCGGTTAAACAATCCAAAAGTAGTAATTACGCGTCCGTTAGGAAACTAAACTCTGGTTAGAGTCAAACTCATTGAACGGAAAATTGATATTTCACGAGATAAAGCTGAAACCGTGACGTCCCGTTTTATGTACCACACGTTCCGCTTCCTATGATACATAATGAGCTGTCTTGCAATTTACGTTTCCATATTTTTGAGATATCCTAAAATATAAATCCGTTAAACTTTTTGAGTTTGTCTTATATTTTTTCCGTCTTATTTTATTTGTTATGTTTAACTTTTCAAAGATATTTTGATTAACGTATTTAATGATTTAAATCTCATTAAATGATCAAATATTTTTACATTTATGTCATTTAAGTAATACTTTATCATATATAAAAATATTGGATCAATTAATGAGATTCAAAACATTAAATACGCTAGTTAAAATATCTTTAAAAAATCAAACATGACAAATAAAATGGGGCAGAGGGAGTAATATAATTCTATTTAGAATATCAAGAGTATTTATTATATTTTTCTTCTTTTTAGTCATAATTTATTATACATTCATATACTTTACAACTATTATATTAATAAATTCAAAGGGTATTCTAGACTTTTAATACTAAAATTAATGACATTTAACCATTTTTTTAATCTGTATGAAAGTCTAAAACAGACTTATATTTTAGGACGGATGTAGTATATATCAAGAGTCACAATAGATATTGTTAGAAAAACCAAACAGAACGATAACACAAACTAAGCCTCTCCGTTTGTTTTGGATTGGGTTTTGGAATTGGTTTTATTTAATAGTCAATAATAAAATATGAAAAAAATAATCGAAGCAATGTATAATGTATGAGAAATTAATAACAGATTGATAATGAAAAAGATTAATTTCCCTTTTAGTTTCTTGACTACAAGTATGTGAGGAGATCAATATTTGGAAACAATTTATGCGGTTCATGTCTTTTCAACGGTCAATATATAATCATGCACATCGCGAGGGTTTCTAGCACTCGGGTATAACCTTTTGAACTGTTTTGCATATATTTTTTCATTTGGTGCCCGGACTAATATATTAATCGGGGCATGGCCGAACGACCCATACGCATCATTGCTCGTGCAGACGGGCAGGGCGTTACAAAAACCCTCACAAAGCATTAGATATTTATGTCGTAAGATTAGTAAATGCATGTATTGATATATAATGAGAGGAAATTATGATGCAGTTGTTGATATTTGTGAGTTATATCAAATGAAAACATGTGATTAGCTGTTACGCACTCTCGCATTAGTGGTGTGTAAGAAGTGCTGATTTGGATGCATTACGACATACATCATCAATGCCAGACAACCTATAAATAACAGATTCAGATTACAACTCTTGTCGTATTTAGGATGATATACGTACCATGTATTAGCCTTGTATCGATGATGCAAAACATCAGTAATCAATTACATCGATCCGTTACAAAGTGAACTTTAGCGCGCGATGATGATGATCAAATGCATATAGAACTGAAAACAAGACTATGTATGAGGTGAATTACAGGTTACCAACGTTTAAGGTGTATATACTACTTTTATGAATTCAGTATTGAATTCTATTTAATTTGTCGATTTTTTTTTGCCCCTCAAATTAAATATCGATTTTTTTATTTATAAAGAAAGTATCAGTAAAACATGTCTCAATACGTACGTACCACATGAAATAAGAAGAAAAAGAAAGATGGAATCTCAATTGTTTATAAGGAAAACGATACATCTCATTTTATTTATTTCAGCAATAATATATACATATATATATATATATATATAAGTAACACATAACTAAAGAAAATCAGAATAGTGGAAGAGGCTACGAAGGTGGTTTATTAATGAAATTTTTTTCCAATGATCTGATAGAGAATTTATGCGCTTATACTACTTAAATGGCATAAGAACATTTATTACAAAGATCGTATGTAATCAAAATACAATCATAAGAATCATTTAACATTAATTATAAGAATTATTCTGTATTAATGGTGTGATCAACTGTATCTTCAAATTTTGTCTTTTATCAATAACAACTCAAATATATATATAGCAGTACATATGCATCAAACTTCCATTATTCCGTATATATATATATATATATATATGCTTTGTCCAACACTGAACACTCATAAATAAATAATATGTATGTATATATTCAGGGGCACTTGGGCTTGCCACCATAGGTAGTCATGTTGGCATAGCATGGACATACATCTTTGTTACCAGAAGTGCCAGGTGGAACACAGTTGCATCGCTGGCAGCAAGTTCCGCATGCTCTTTTACATATCTTTGGCCTTGATGACTTTGCACACCTTGCATCACATGCCCCCACACAATCTACATTAATAGTACGTATTTCTTTTTATATATTATTAATTATTAACCCTCTGCCTGCTGAGACTTATAGAATTAAATTAAACACAAGTTTTTTTTATTATTATATATAATTAATATATAATAAGGAAGAAGAGGAAATTAATAATAATAGTACCAATATTCTGGAGAAGAGTACGTCCAACGTTGTGGTTTGAGTCACCAGCCTGCAGAAGAAACAATATATATACCATCTTTTCGATGACATAAGCAATGAATACCAATATTTAAACAATTACAAATAACAATTAAAACAATACTATTTTATTTTTTATACCAATATATATATATATATATGTATGAGATATTACCATTAGGACATCGGCTAGAACAGCATGAAAGAACAGAGAAAATATGAGAAGTGAAGCAAAGAATGGCTTAGACAAGGCCATGATGTCTTTCAAGTTGAAGGAAGGGATTAATTATTTGCAAATTGCAATAAATAAAAATATACTGCACAAGTAATATATATATATATGCATGGCATGCAACTATGCAAGGTTTATATAGGCATATCCGCATATACATTGCGCCAAATAAACAACAATTAATAATATATAATAACGAAAATTTGTTGTACTCATAATATTATTATAAAAAAAAAAAAGTTAAATGAAATTAAGGGCATAAAATTATGTGGTGGTGGAGGGTTAGGTTGCATTCTAGTCAGTTCGAAGATGGCGATTGGTGATATATAGCTGGCAATTAGGCAAAACCAGAAATCTAATATGGCAGTTTCTGGAAAAATTTGCTATATTGCTTGTTAAATGAAAAGGGCCCTTTTTTATTACTTATTTAGAAATACACAGACGGAAAACTCTAAAACTATTTTTTATTGAATTGATAAAATTAATTACAATGCTTCTCTCTATATATATAGGAGAGAATTGAGAAAATTTATATCAAAAAACAAATACTCTGAAGATAAACAAATATTCAAAAATCATAGATAAAAAAAACTGTGGTTACTATCCGGGCTCCTGTGGTTGGAGACCCGGGTCCGATTCCCCCCGTAGTTTAGGTCTTTCGTCGCTGTAAAAAAAAGAAAAAGAAAAAAAAAATATCTATCATTTATTTAAAAATAGATTCATCTTGTTGGCAATAAAAAAAAAAATAGATTCATCTAAATATAACAATTATTATTTTGTTGATATTCATATTTATCTATTGACTTTATCTTCTAATACCCTCCTCAAACGTTGCTGGGGTTGGAGGCAACGTTTGCCTGTGTCAACGAAGAAGATGATGCGGCTTTTCGACACTTGCGAACTTGTAATTCTCCAATTTATTTTAATTTCTTGGGTCGCCGCCGCTTTTAACCTGCGCTCTTTTTTTTTTTTTTGTCGGAAAAAACTGTTAAATCTTTCTCTGATCGATGATGACAAACTTGCTTTCTCATTTGGAACCTGCAATGAAAGGATCCGCTTGCTTTATCATTTTTGTGTTTTTTTTTTTTCAACTGAATCTGTAAAAATCGGATAAGGAATGGTTGCCAAAAGAAAAAAAATGGTATGATATGCATGACAAAAGAACTGGCCCAAAAACAAAAGACGTGGAAGAGGAGGAGGCTTTTTTTTTTTTTTTTTTTTTTGGACTACATATATCTTATGGATAAATAAAAAAAAAATAATGCAACACTCCACAAAAAACTAAACGAGCAACCATACATGCTTGCTTTAAGTTTTATTCAAACCAAATTGGCGAGAACGCAGATGCAGAAATGAGATTTTTTCTTTTAAGTCGAAAAAAATAAATGATAGATTAATTTTAGATTTATCTATGATTTGAATATTTGTTTATCTTTCAGAGTTTTTCTTCAGAGTATTTGTTTTTTGATCTAAATTTTCTCAATTCTCTCCTTTATATATATAGTGGGGACCTCCTTCGTTGGCTTCATTAACACGGTGAGACTAGAATCCACTATGGGAAGTAGCGTTCTCAATCGCTCATTTATCTGCAAGAGAAGCATTGTAATCAATTTTATCAATTGAATAAAAAATAGTTTGAGTTTTAAAATGCATGTCAGATTCGATTTTCTTCACAGTATCAGTGGGCGGCGAGGTTCGATGTCACAACAAATGATAATGAAACCTCGCCCGATCTTTTTCCGCCTTTAAACAAATGTCTTTTTTTCTCAATAGTATCCGAATGCTATCCTCATCCATCTTCCTCCGGTGATGTGGTAAACCATTTACTGGGTGTAGTTGTTCCATATAAAAAAAAAATAAAAAATAGAAAGGTGTTGATAAAAAGGTGTTGTCCGGCTGAGAAAGAAAAGAAAATATCAGCATTCAACATCCCTCTTTGTTTTTATTTCCTTTTGCCGTCTTTGGTTTAGCAAATTTTTTCCATTTTTTTCCACGTTTTCCATTATTCAACGTAAAAATTAAAAATTAAAAAAAAATAAAAAAATCTCATTTTTTTCTTTCAGAGTGCAATTCGTTTTTTTCAAGTATTTGTTTTATTTTTAGGCATAAATAAATGAAAAGAGATTAATTCATACATATATCATCAATCTTCTTCTTTTGGTATCCATTTCATATCAATATATTTTAGATACATTTGAGGAAGACAAATCCTTCCGTCTGACCGTGCAGAGTCAGAGAATATGTTTGTCGTCGTCATCAAGGAAGACTTCACAGACTTTAGACAACAACAAAAAAAAAAATACCACAAGCCGAAGCCGAAAGCCAAGAGCCAAGAGTCAAAAGAGCCGAGAGTCAAGAGCTTAGAGCCGTGAGTGTCAAAAGATGCATCATCTTCTTTGTTGACAGGCAAACGTTGTCTCCAACCCCAGCAACGTTTGAGGGAGGGTAATAAAGATAAAGACAAAAAGATTAAAAAAAATGGAGTCAAAGAAGAGACCGAGATGATATTTTGTGGAGATAAATTAGTTGTTTAAATAAAAAATTGTTTATTTGTATTTAAATTATTCAAATTATATTTGAATAAATATTTAGGTTTATCTCATAGCATTTATCTTCTACTATATATAAGTGAGATCCATTGTAAGCATTTTAATCAATTTAATAAAAACAGTTACAGAGTCTTACGTCTGTGTATTCTGATTTTTTTCACTACTTAATTGATGAGATGAGGATTTGTTATCGGGCTATATTGTGCATCATATATATGCTCTAATAATTACTATTATTTATAGTTAATTGAAGATAATGAAAGTTTGATATTTCTTTTCAGATTATAGTCTAACCGGATACATTTTAGTTCTTTTTAAGGACAATGGAATTTATTTTGGAAATATAAACTCTTACTAGTGAATCATTTCATTGAAGAAAAAAAATAAATTCAAGATCATCTATGTCTTTACGTTACTTTCATTTTTAGACCAACCAAATCTGAATGCCGCTCTGCTCTCCCCTCCTCCTCCGCCCCTTTTCTGCCGCCGTCACCATTATCGCTGCCGCCTACTGGTAGCTAGATAGCAATTTTCAAGTTAATGGGGATTAATTTGATGGTGATTTCATTTTCTGGTAATAATATGTAATTTCTTTGTATGTAGACTTTTTTTTATTTTCCTCTTATTACCTTAAAAGAATGAGAAATCAACTATAAAGAAAATAGAGGAGACTCATTTATATAATTCGAATATTAATTCCACCACAACACTTTGTAATAAGCATACTAATTAATTCGTATTTGATTATCACATAATCACAGTTTGATCGAGACGATCGTTCACATATGTGTGACCGGTAGACTTGTGAATATGTTGACCGTAAATACGAATTATAATTCCATAAATAGAATGAGATAAGGTTTTTTTTAAGGGAGAATCAGATATGTTAAAACATTCAACTCAAAGGAAGAGTTGAAAGCAATAATCGACTAAGGGCAACCGTAGTGGCTCTATGATTCATCCTTTATGTTATGCAGTCCAAAAAAGTTGATGTACTCAAAAAAAAAAAAAAACAAAGAGGGAAGGAGGGAAAAGTCCAATTTTTTTACCCAAAATAAATAAACAGGACACAATCATTTTTTTAGTTGCAAAAAGGAAAAAAAAATTCAGACGGACAAAAATACCCTCTTATTGAACATGTGCGCTTCATCTTCATCAATATTCGCTGCTTCATCAATATTCACTGCTTCATCTTTTCTTTTTTTCCTTTCAAACAACCGTAACTTTTGATTTAGAACTCCGATCATTAAAAAAATTTCATCAAAATCCATATTTTTTTTGCTCTTTATTTTGAGATCTCATACGATACCAATGCAACGTAAATTTTGAAAACCGAAAAAAATATTTACATTAATCGGAGCATTTTTCTTATAAACAGCCGTAACTTTTGATTTAGAACACCGATCATCAAAATTCTTTCACCAAAGTTCATAACTTTTTTTTATACCTAATTTTTCCAAAAAAAGAGAGTAAATAATGACTCTTTTTTTTTTTTTTTGAGGAGAGACTCCTTTTTTAAGTCCTTTTTTTTCACCACATCTATATGACTCTTCAAAAGTAAAAGTGTCAAAAGGACTGGTTTCTCAAGATACGTATTCTTTAAAGGCAAAATTAGTTATAAGGCCGTCGCTAGAGATTTAATGATCATTTAGGACACTCCGAAATATTATTTAGTTATAAGAACATTCTAATTTTAAGAAGGAAACTTATTTAGTTATAAGGACATTCTAATTTCAAGTGGATAAAGAAGAAGAAGGAGGAAAAAAAGGAAGGAAGGAAGGGAAAAAAAAATAAATAAATAAAAGTTGAAGCTAGCGCTGGATGGAGAGCTGATGGTTCTTTTTTTTTTTTTTTTAATTTTAATTAAGGAAGGAAAAAAAAAAATGAAGCGCTGGAGCTGCTGTTTTTATTATTATTTAGATGCAGTGACATTGATGACTTATGCAGTGACATTGATGTCTGATGCAGGGACATTGATGTCCGATGCAGTGACATTGATGACCGATGCAGTGACATTAAGCTAAACAAGATCGTCAAATGATTCAAGATCGTGTTAAAGAATTGAGGGATTCCACAATGAATCCAATTATCAGGAGGGCACAAACAATGTGTGGCCATTCTGAAGAGTCAGAAGTGAAGAGTCTTTGTAGTTTCACCAAACTTATACTTTATCCATATTAAAAGCTCCACATTTGAAGAAATGCAAAACAAGAGCGAATCGATCGCTATTGCAGTTGTTGAATTTATCGCGATGACATTGACGACTTATCGCAGTTGACATTAATGTCGATGCGGGGACATTGATGACTTATCGCAGTGACATTGATGTCTCAAGCGATGACATTGATGATTGTATTTACAATTAGATAAGCGATGCTGATGATATTGATGTCACCGCATATACAACTTGATACACACATTTGATAACTTTGTAAAGTAACTTTATTTCTTTGTTATCTTTAAATATTTGATTGATTTTGGTTTATTTGATTAGTGTTGGTTTAAATTTTCGATAACTTTGTAAAATAACTATATTTCTTTTGTTTTTTTGGTTTAAAGGCATATTTTTACAACCAAGGGTATGCATAAATTGTTACAATAACACGTCACTGCATAAATCGTTACAATAACACGTCACTACATAGTTCGAGACAATAAGACATCACTGCATAGATCGCTACAATAAGAAGTCACTGCATAAATCGCTACAATGAGACGTCATTGCATAAATCGCTACAATGAGATGTCATCGATCAAGGTTGTCAATGGATCGCGCGGTCAATACATCATGGTAGCCAATGAATCGCGGTCAATGCATCGGGGTGGTTAATGGATCCCGGTGGCCAATGCATCCGGGTAGGTGGTCAATGCATGACGGTGATCAATATGTCACGTCGATATTTATGAAGAAAATATCGATTTTATGAAATTCAGTCGGAAAAAAATATCAAATTTGATTTTAGAATAAAGAAGACGAAAAAATATGAATTTTAGTGAAAAAATTTTGACGATCCGAGTTTTAGATCAAAATATATAACCTTCAGAAATATGATGAATTTAAAAAAAAAAAAACCAAACATCATCCATCCATCCAGCGCTAGCTTCCTCTTCTTTTTTTTTTTTCCTTCTTCTTCATTATAAATTTGAAATTAGAATGTCATTATAACTAAATAAGTTTCCTTCTTAAAATTAGAATGTCCTTATAACTAAATAAGATTTCGAAGTGTCCTATTACACCTAATAAGTTGAAAATCGATCATTTTAAATAATTGGTTATTTTTAAAGCCATTACACCTTATTTGTGCAAGTTGCTTTTAAAGATTTTTGGAAGTGGATCATTTGCATGATTTATACTATTTTTACATTGACAAATGGAATTTGGAAGAACATGAACAATTTGATCACTACGGTTTGCCCTAATAGGAAACGACTTAAAATCCATAGCAGAGTGTTTTTTTTTTTTTTTTTTTTTTTTTTTTGAGTGGATGAAACCATAGCAGTTTTATAATTAAAATTGATTTCGTATTACTGTTTGATTTCATATTTTAAAAAAACGTTTTTTTTTCTTGAGGGGTAAGGTGGTTTGATGCGAGCCAATTCTTTCTATCAAGCACAATTTATCTACTTCACAATCCCCTCTACGACTCTACCCCAGTAGTAAATGATGGTTTATCAGACAGAGAGAATGGAATGCTCCGGTGGGGAACTTGAACTGTTGGTCCACCACCCAATCGCTGTCCCGGAGTCAAACCCTGCTTGTAATTTTTTACAATTTTATTTTTGTTTTATTCGATAAATGTCAATTCCAACCCTATTAAACAATTAACAGAGATTCTTCTATTGATTTTCATTCACAGAATAGAATTATACAGTACTATAATTATAATACCTCCTTTCCTTTGTGGTCTAAGTAGAACCTGCTCTTCAATTACGTCAACTTCCACGCCAACACAAGTTTAATTTAATTAGTACTACAACTTAGCCACATGAATACATCTGGTGTTCGTTAAATGTACCGTGTTGAATCTACCGTGACATCGCATTTCGGGCTATGTTTGATTCTGACTTATACAAAGTCTAACGCTCAGCTTATTTTCGACTTTCAAAATGTTGAATGTAGTGTCGGGAAGTAGATTCGCTGTGTTTCTTTAAGAAGTGCTTTATTTGTTGTATGATAGTGATGCATCTTGGATTCGTGTGGGGTTGTCTAAGCCACTTTATTGATTCATTGTTAGAGCGAGCGTTTGCATTAGATATTTTAACATATTCTTTCTTTTACGGATTCAAAGACCTTACTTATTTCTTTAATTTATAGATATTTGAAGTGATATTTTAACATATTCTTTCTTTTGCTTCACTGGGCTTTTTTTACTTTTGAACCACTCTTACATAAAAAATTCATTCTGGTGTTGATGATAAGAACAAGCAGCTTCTTGATCAACAAGCTCATTTTTGGATAGGTGAGTTGGAAATTAATACAAGTGGTGCTACATTTAATCAGATGTTGAATGATAGGCTTATACCACAACATTCCCAGCCACAGCCACAGCCACATTCATTTTCTTCCTCTCTGTTCATTTCTCTTTATGTTGGCCATTTTCTAGCCAGATGGAGTGCCAGGTTTGTATCATCTTTCTCTTATTTTTTAGCTTATAGGTTCTCTTCTTTAATTGCTAGTGAACTGGTTTTTATTTGCTTATCAGTTCTTGCACTTGTTATCTTTTGGTGTAGCTAGTTAATATGATGATGCTATAACCACTGATCATATACCCTCCATTAGTAACTTTCACTTGAAGATATTCGTCGTTCTAATCTTTACTTTGTTGTGGGTGGTATTGAATTCACAAACCTGACCTTACTTCTGATGAAAAATTGTCTCTTGAGCCCTTATACACGTAGTCAAGTAAAGCGCTAAAGCGCCTTTAGAGCTAGACTTTTTCAAGAAAAACCTTTTTATGCATTGTTAACTTGTGTAGAAAAGCTATTCAAGAACTCTATACTTGTAAATACCAATGCAGAATGTGGGAATTCTCTGTTGGTTTATACATGATCAACGTGTGGCCGGACTCTTTACTCCTTGCTGCTGCTTATGGTGTGGTTGAATCTGCCTCAACCGCGTTGTTTGGTCCCTTAGTTGGACAGTGGGTTGACAAGATGACATATGTGAAGGTTCGCGCTTTTAAACCTTTCCTTTAAGTGATCTCTTGTCAGTTCAGTGAAAGAAAGCCGCAGCAAGTCTATTTAAGATGAAATAAATATTTGAAGAACAAAAGTTTTCGTGGACATTTAGAAACTAGATTTCAAATCAGGTGTCAATTACATGAATGTTTCTAATTTGAAGATTCGTGTATCATGCATCTTAAAAGTCTTGGTAACTTCACAACTATATATGTTTCTTCTCTGTTATCTTGTAGCACTGTAGACAGGTCGAAGCTGAAATCAATTACATGATGTTTACTTATTCTTTTTTTTTTTTTTTTCTTTTTTTGGCAAAAGGTTCTTCGAGTTTGGTCGCTAAGCCAAAATATATCCTTTGTTGTTGCTGGAGGATCAGTAATTGCACTTCTGATGTATGAAGACTTGATCTCCAGAAACTTCATGGCCTTCTTTGTCCTTATTATATTCATCAACGTCTCTGGAGCTGTTGGCGTCCTTTCCACTTTGGCTGGAACAATTTTGATTGAAAGAGAATGGTGACGACTCTTTCTGGTTTTGATGAATATCAATAACACGTTTACTTCCAAGAAACTAAACATAATATGCATCCGTAAGTATGTCATGATGTGTTCCACACATTCTGTTTCAGGGTAGTTGTAATATCCGAAGGTCAAGCCCCAGGTGTACTGACAAAAATGAATTCAATAATCAGGAGAATTGATTTAGTTTGCAAGTTGTTTGCCCCTGTAGCCTCTGGCTTCATTATAAGCTTTGTATCGTTATCTGCTTCAGCAATGGCTCTAGTAATCTGGAATATTGTATCTGTTTTCCTTCAATACTGGCTTCTGATATCTGTATACAACGGAATTCCAGCTTTAAGTGAAAGTAGCCGAAAGAGACTTGTAAAGCATGAGCCGACAGACACCGAAGTAAACACGTTGCATCAACAAGAGATAAGCACACATGGATGGTTAAGAAGAATAGTACAGCGAATTTCAGGAGTTTCATATGTCAGGGCTTGGAAAGTTTACTTAGAGCAAGATGTACTTCTACCCGGAATTTCTCTTTCTTTGCTCTTCTTCACCATACTTAGGTAAGTCCCTAATGATTATATTTAGGCATATCGTACCCCTGTATCCATTTTTTCAGTGAAGTGGCGTGTAGTTGGTGCTAATTGTTTTCATGTTTGGTACTTGAGTTTTGGGACTTTGATGACTGCTGTATTGGAATGGGAAGGTATACCGGCATATATAATCGGAATTGCACGTGGATTTAGTGCTGTAGTTGGGATCGCTGCCACGTTCTTGTACCCAGTTTTGGAGTCTCGTATTTCGACTACTCGTACAGGTCTCTGGTCCATTTGGTCCCAGGTATTAATTAGTTGATAACAACATGGCTGAGAATTCATGTTGTTTATTGGCTCAATCAACATTGTTCATAGAAAGAATTTATTTCCCTGTTTATTGTTTGCAGTGGACATGTCTAGTGGTATGTGTGGCTTCAATATGGGCGCCAAATAAAAGCTTTGCAGCTTATATGCTGATGGCTGGAGTGGCTGCTTCACGCCTCGGCCTTTGGATGTTTGATCTATCTGTAATTCAGCAAATGCAGGTGATTTCTCAATCATAAAGGGGCTAGCAGCTTGTGTTTCCCATAACTTAATTCATTTCTTTTCTTTTCTTTTCTTTTTGACGTCACGTGACACTCGGTTGCAATCCAAACAACATGGTACCTAAAATTTGTTTAAATTAAAGAGAAAATATCTCATGTTCAAAACAGTATAATTTCAACTTATTGTATCTATTTAAATTACCAGGATCATGTTCCTGAATCCGATCGTTGCATTGTTGGAGGTGTGCAAAACTCCCTACAGTCTGTCTTAGACTTGACAACTTATATCATGGGGATAATCATATCTAATCCACAGGTAACTTTTGCTTATTCTTTCTTGGTTTGCGATGAATGTATATAAATGAAGAACAAGTATTTAAATTCTCTGGGCTTTTTTCTAGCAACGACGTGTTGACCTAATAATATTTATATATCTTTGTTGGTTGTGGTGACTCGTGATTAGGATTTCTGGAAGCTGATAATCATGTCTTTTATGGTGGTGTCAGTGGCTGCTGTGATATATACCATACATGTGTATCGTGTACGAAAGCATCTTTTTCATTTCTATCCATTTCTTCAAAATACTATATCTGTGTTGTCTTCGCGCTTGTAGTTCTTTTTCTTACCTGTTATGAGATAGTTATATTACATTGACCAATCAAATCGAGCAGCGTGACTGTGACATGTAAAAAAGATAATGATTGATTGACCACAATGTATGTTACAGAAAAACATGGAAATGAAGAGCAAAACTTGAAATATAGAGCATGTTGTTAATGAAGAGTGTTGGTAAATGTTAATACAAGGGGTAGGGTAGGGTAGGGTAGGGTAGGGTAGGGTATCTAACATGTCCAAGAAGCAGATCTTTTCAAGTTAGTAGTCATTTGTTTGTCTTCCTCAAGTGATATCATTCCCAAATGTGATGGATCATCAAGCATCATCTTAGCAACCAAGTAACCTGCTATTGACCATGTCTGATTCTTTCTTGACTGTTTTCCTACATATCTACCTAGCTTCCCGTCGTAATACTCGGGCCAATGATCTTTCAACAACCGGCTTTCCGCAAGTTCGATTTGCGCCTCGCGATCTGGATCCTTCCCGTCTTTACACAGGCAGCAGTCAGCAGCCATATGAGTACTACATTTCAACAGTCAAGAAGAACCCCAACCAATTTTAGATCATCAAATCAATCATTCAAATGGTTAATTGCAACAAGATAATGTTAGAGACACATTCTTTCATACTATGATATGGGATCAAAAAAGAAGAAGAAAAGGTTGTATTACCTGGCCAAGATCCACCATTATGGTAACTCCAGCTAGTATTTTTCGGGTCACAGCCAGTAGCGATTCTCCATTCATGACTTTCCATGGCAGGGTAACAGATCTTCAACGGCATTTCTCCCACAAGTTCTTCCCAACGTGATTCGATGAGATCCATAATTGCTGTGGCTTGATCAGGAGTTGCCAAAAGGCGACAAAATTGCGATACAATTTCCTAAGCAAAACCATCTGAAATCCATTCTTGCTGGACTTACATTACCGATGAAGTAGCCACCTCGAGTTGGCATGAAGTCGAATATCCAATCAGGGAGGGAGTCAGGCATCACATTGAACTTATTTACTGCTGTGTGAGAATATTCCTCGGTTTTGTAACGATATATATCATTAAGCTGTTTTATATCTAGCCAATAGTAAACCCTCATGTGAAAGCTCAATGCACGAAGACGTTTCACAATCCTATCGATGAACTCCTTCCCTTCTTCATCATGTTTGAGGAGACATAAAGCACACCTCAAGGCCATAAAAAACAGTGCTTGAATCTCTATAGGATACCCATAAACCCCCTGTACATATATAAAAGAGGATCAAGAATCATGTGAATCTAGAACATTCTAATAACGAACACAAGTGTGCTATATATAGTACTAACCATTCTGCGATCAACCATACAACATCCATCAGCACACAGAAGTGTCGGGAAAGTATCGAATGCTTCTGAAAGGCATAGAGAGAGTATAAGCCGCATTCCACGTTGGCATTGAGGCAATTCAGCTAAAGAAGCATCTCCTTGGACTTAGTATATACATGAAGTAATATGATCCACCAAAATCCAGAATCAACAGGTGCCACCCTACCTATAGCTGTCTCCCCAAAATCAGCAATTAGAGTCTCCGTGTCTCGAACAGGATCATGGAGCACTTTGAAACTTGCAGGCATAACTCCTTCTCCTAATTTGAACTGGTCTATTCTTTTCTCCCATGATTGCAAACGCAGGGTTTTCAGTAGAAAGTGTTCGACTATTTCATGTTCCCCGTTCATCAAGAAGGCCAGAGCACTAGGAACAAAATCTCTCACGAAAACCTGAAATCATTCAAACTTAAGTGATTTCTTGACCAAAGGTCTGGTTACCAAATGATTTAGGGCATTCATGAATTATATCGAGTCAAAAACAGATAAATAATAGAAATACAAAGCTTGGAGTACAACAACACCAAGAATCAAACAAAGCATATGCTTGAAAAGCAAAGAGCTGACCTGATCATAGTTGAGTTCTTCAATGGAAGGATCCAAAGCAGCAATAGTCCCAACCGGTTTCCCTTGATAGTAAACCTTAGCGCGTCTTAAAGCATCCCATGCCTCACCAACAAGAGGATGTGGTTCAAAACCTCTAGCAGATCTAGGACTATTAAAACCAGACATTCTACCAGGAGAATATCCAATATCAAAATGATCAATACGAGAGGAGATCGACATCTCACTAAACGATCTTTCATCGAATGATCTTTTCCTCTCTATGTTAAGTGCTCTAGGATTTTCCAACAGTCTAGACAGATCAGGATCTTCAATTTCAAACAAAGAAGCTACGGACTCAAGATGCTTCACTCTTCCGTTTTCAGCTGGAGTTTCTATATTTTTGGGAGACATTATTGAAACTCTGTTTATTAAGCCTGATACATACAACAAATCCAAGGAACAGGATTAACTCCAACTTGTCAAATACAGCAAATATAACTCCAACTTGTCAAATACAACAAATCATTTCGTAACCGCATCAACGAATAGAGAAATCAAGAAACGTTAGCCTCCTAAGAATATGCATTGAAAGTATATTTTGTGGTTAAATGATTAACAAAAAGCTTGTGATCCAAAATAAATAACTAGGTCATAAGCTTAATTGATCAACAAAAATTGGCAATCTAATTAGCTTTGTAACAGGATGCATAAACGAATTGTTCAAGAAATGCTAAAAAACGAGGTAATGAGGAATCGAAGTTCACTATTTTTTTGTTAAAAAAAATGCTCATACAGATTCATTATTCAATCTCAAAAGAGCAACTGAGAAAAGTAAAGAAAAAAACGAAAAATTAACATGAAGAAACAATAATTTGGTTGGAAAAAAACTGAAAACGGATGGAACAATGGATAGATCAGAAGCAAACCTCGTAGGTGTCGGTGCAGAAAAGTGAATGAAAGAAGAAGAAGAAGAAGAATGAAGAAGACGGAGCACACCAAGCAAAGGATAGATGAAGGCTTCAAGTGCAGTGCCAAGGGGAATAAATGAGAGCGGAGAATGCCTCGGATTAAACGAACTCGGAAATATATATGTGATACCGTCCAAGTCTGCGCTGTCAGTCAACTTGATACTGCCGGTACAACTTCATTACAGAAAGTGTCTGTAATAAGCGTGATGTGTGATGTAAGACTTCACGGATGTACAAAAATTCGGCAAATTCTTACATAGGGGCTCCCTACGTAGGGAGTCCCACGTGGCAAAATCTCGACCATATAGTTTTATTGCAGATGAAATTGTGTGGTCCAGATGATTCCACGTAGGCTACTAGGGAGTCCCTATCATAGAATAACCCCAAAAATTCGATCCTTGATTCCAAATGAATTAGACATGCTTTATTTTCATGAGAACAGATTTATCATATTACCATACCAGAGAAATTAATAAATCAGGCCACTGTATGGTCTGACATTTTTTTTCAGGTCAAATATTTTCTGACATTTTTTTTTAGGTTCCCCGTCTAAATTTGGAGGATTTCGTCCAAATGTAGTCAATCCGTCCAAATTTGGGTTCCAGTTCGTCAATTCATTTTAAATCAGAATTTGGGACGAATAAAATCCAAATTTGGACGTTTACCTAAATTTTAGACGGAACCGTCCAATTTGAAAGCGTATGACTATGGTGATAATTGACTTGTAATAAGGTCATAGACCAAAAGATTATCATATTTAGCAAAATCAAGAAGGCCATTGAAATTATGAACTAGAAACTGAGCAGCAATAGCAGTATTAACAATCAAAATTGATCAAACCTCCATGTCAAACTGAAGGAATTGACAGATATGAGATGGGTGAGCCGTTTTAGAGTTCAGCAAATATGTCGTAATTCAATAGCCGTTTAACAGGTTGGATCAGATTTTCATGTTTTTTTGGCAATGAAATAGATCTTAGAATGTTGATTTTGAGCTTTACTAAGAAAAAAATGGCAAGTACCTGAAGTTATGAAAATGGGGATGAAAGGGTACAGATCTTCGGCCGTTTGAGTCTTTATCCCTTTATTTTGGGCGAAACGTCCTGGACGGAATCCGTCCAAAATTTGACGATTCCGTCCATTTTAGCCAGTTAATGGATTGGGACGAAATGGAATCCAAATTTGGACGGATTGACTACATTTGGACGAAACCCTCCAAATTTGGATTTTAACCAAAAAAATGTCGAGAAAATATTTGGCGCGAAAAAAATGTCACACCATCTGATGGTTTGATTTATTAATTTCTCACCATACCATCAATCTATCACAACATAGTGATCAAATTTTGAGAATGTACTTTTAAAAATTAAACTCTGAATAATTTATTGATTAAACAAGAAATTACACGTTGATATTGATCAAATAGAAGCAAAAGTATCAATCGAAGCAAAATTGAGCTAATACTTAACGTACAAAGAAGAAAAATACTTCACTGATTGCATAATCTGTAAAAATTACACTTGTTCTTTAAATTAATACACTTTATATAAGGGATACATCAAATTATTAGACAGCAGTTCCTAACAAGCCGAATGACCAACTCTCTTCTTCTAACAAACTCATAACTGCCTCAACTAACTTTTGAAAGAAGTGTTCGACTTATTGATCATGAGAAGCAATGCAAGTACTTTTTGTAGCTTCAGATCCTTTAATTTTGATGCTCAACTAATGTGTTAACTGCAGTACTCCCCTGAAAAATGAGAATTCGGTTTGGATGTAGCTTATGATCCTTCGATGCTCAATTAAGTTTGTTGACTGCAATGAGTTTGTTGTGAGTTGTGGATTGTAGAAGGAGCTAGTGCCAATATTGTTCGGGAAGAAGGAGAAAAATAGGCGTGTCAAAAGGCTTAGTCAAAATATCTGCTAGTTGATATTGTGCTCTCACACGCATCAACTTTAAGAACCCACTATTGACTTTGTTCTAACTATGACATGATCGGGTTTATATGTTTAGTCCTTTCATGAATTTTTAAATTATATCCAATGTGAATAGGACTGGCATTGTCATAAAACAATAACACTGAAAGAGAAACCAATATTCCTAAATCCTTTAGGACGTAGGTAAGCCACTGTAATTCACATGTACCATTAGCCACGACCTTATATTCAACCTCAGAAGAACTTTTGGCAACAATATTTTATGTTTCTTTGATTTCCATAAGATTGGTGCATTGACCAGGAAAATTATGTACCCTAAGACATATCTTCTAGTATCAGTACATTCTGTCTAATCTGAATCTGAATTTCCTTTCAAGGTTAACTGATTTTGGCTTGGAAAAACCGGACCTTGACCAGGATTGTTCCTTAAATATCTCAATAGTCTATAAGCTGCATATATATGATATACTGTAAAAATTCCTGAGAAATCGGCTCATCGGTTTTACTGCATATAATATTAGGTCTAATAAAGGACAAATATAGAAGCTTTCCTATTAAAATCGTGTATTGGCTGTTGTTTGAAAGCAAGTATGAGTCACCAGTGCTCAACTTTTGTTTGGACTGCATAGGTGTAGTAACGGGCTTGGAATCTAAGAAACCGAATTTCTCCAAAAGATATAGCGTATATTTCTTTTGAGTTATGAAGACCCCTTTTGTTGGTCCTAGTTACTTCAATGTCATGGAAGTATTTGAGTTGACCTAAGTCTTTGATTTGAAAATTTGTGAAGATACTCATTGACTTATTTGATAAGATCCATGATGCACCTGCAGCAATAATGTCATCTACATAAACCACTAAGGCAATACAAGTGGATAGAGATTATTTAACAAATTATTTAGACTGAACTATTGTCTATCCATGTCAAATTAAGATCTCAAAACCAACTATCTCTTCAACTATCATCCAAAACAACAAAAGCGACACTTACCACCGAACTTCCTAGCTAGGCACAAACAATAAAGAATCGTATCTTAGTCATTTCAGGTTCACCAATGAAGATTTAGTCTCTATATGTTACTAATATTGTACTAACACCTTTGACATTGAATAATTTAAACAACATGCTTAAGACAAATAGTATTTGAGTGAGATAATGAGAGAAAGATGAACGTATTATTTTTCATAAATGATTGAGATAGAGGTGAAATGTAACTAGTTTTCGCACATATCAGGAAAATAATAATGAGTTAGGGTGTTGGGGATGCAGAAAGAAAAGTTGGAGTTAAGGGTTGTGAGTTTTCGATTGATTTGTGTTTCTTGTTCTTCTAAGAGATCGAAATATGGAAGATAAATGGCTGAAAGGATCACAAAAATCCAAATTTTTAGAATACGAAATGAATGAGCGATCAGTATTCATTGCATATACGAAATATAAATGGGTTGAGTTGAAACGAATTAAGTAGACCAGTAATTTATATTAATAGTAGAAGTAAGTATCCGGTCTAGTCCGGTTTGAAACGATTCTAATTTTTTCAAACTGAAATTGAATTTTACTAAACGGTTTAGTTATTAGTTATATGAAAACCATTGAGAAATCACACTTTATGTTATTTTGGTTTGGTTAGATTTGAGCGGCCGATTCGTTAGGTTTATAGAATTTTCATTCACCTCGGATATAAGTCTTATTAAAATGATAGGGAGAATGTCTAATTATCAAGTGAAGATGTTGAGTACTGTAATGTATTTTCTTCTTTGAAATTACTACAAATATCGCGTCTACCTAACGATAAATTGTTCGGTCATGATCCAAAACGAAAATTTCAAATCACAAAGCCTTACTGCTGGAATCAAAACTAGAAATCCATAATCAAGATGAAGACGATGATAATGTCACTCGATATCAATTAGAGTTGTATTATGGTCCATGCCATATTTGTTACATCCCGTTAAAAATCTCAAGAGTCTCAAAAGAACTATTCATTTTCCAGAGAACTTGTAACCTACTCCCACAAGACTTCATTGTGGAAGATCAAGATCAACGCTCCATCATCTAAGTAGTCATAACTCAAAAGCCCACACATTATAATTGAGAAATCTAGCTAAAGTAGTGGTCATGCGGTCCTCATCGCCTTCCGGCATCTCAAAGTCTCATATGAAAAATAAGATCTACGAGAGTGAGCACGAATACCCGTTAGGAATGAATAAATATGAAAATAGAATTAAGGAAGCCATTGGGCTGGCAATCCAGAATTCACTTTTGGGTAGTCTAAAAAATTTATATGCTGAGAATATATGTGTTGGAAGTAAAGCATGTTATATAGTGTGTACATAAAATAATTGACTGAAAATGAAGCATACAACTGAGCTAGAAATAATTTTACTGAAATTCATTGCACTAAAATTAAATAATGTAAATGTAAATATAGTAACTATACCACATAAAGTCATTATATGGGTATAAACAACTTTACCGTAAGCCATTGTCTTGGTGGTGACTAAAATTAATACGAGAATAATGGTACGGTTATAATTGTATTTGTGCCTCTATATATGGAGGCTCTGTATCTTAATTAATTGAATTTGCGGACCTAAATTCTGACCGCTCGAGCATATACAAAATGGCCTTACTACTTACTTCTATCCGAGAGGATGGCCTGATGCCGAGTATTCTCAATACCTCATTACACTGAATCTGACATTAGTATTCTCCCAAGTCCCAACCATAACTCAGGAGTAGATCTGATATATAAGCTGGCCAGGGCGTGTGAATCGCTACATTACACTTATCTTTTAAACCATTTCTTTTACATGTTCATCTCGAACTAAAAGTTTACGGTTTCTAGAAATATGCGACTCACCTTAATGTTATGTATGTGAAACTTATTAACATTTAATTTAGAACTCCTGAAACGGTATTCTTATTTAATTTACTAAAAATACTTTTAACATCTATGTTTATTCAATCTATGTTTATTAACATTCAATTTAGAACTCCGATTTAACTTCATCACTCTCTTAAAAATCCCTTTTATGCAGTTATTTAAGTAAACATTATTAGGAAATATGATTACGTAAAAGCGTTCAAACAAACACATTAATTTCAGTTCGAAAACCAAAGGCTTATGTCATGTGAGACCATCTAATTCGCCCTACACTTAAAAAAGCAGTTATGGTATACATTAAGGGTGATTTTATACGTTTTATAAGGATTGAGAAACATACGAATATGGTATCATTAAGGGTGATTTTTACGTTTTATAAGGATATATTTTATATCAATTCTCTCCATATTCGTATGTTTCTCATAGAAATCGAGCTTTATATTGAAATATTGAGCAAATGGTGTTTTTAATAGTTGAATTGCAAAACGAACTTAATTATGTGCTTAAATTGTGATTTTATATTATTTTGGAGTTATGTTACGCTTTGGTATGTTTTACTATCTCTTAGATACATGTTTTCGAGCTAAAAGAGGATTAGAAGAGGTTGCATTCGGATTTTACGATGAAGAGAAGAGATAGGGATGAGAAGAAAAGGATAAAGATGAAGAAATCAAACCACAGGCATCTTTGGTGGCGCCCAAGTCCCGTCCACTATGGACGGGCGTCCATTGCTTGCATCAAGCGCCCAAGAGGGGTTTTACATACAGAGAGTTTGGGCGTGGTATGAACGCAGCGCCTGCTCTAGCGTTCGAGAATGTTGGACGAAAGCGTCAGAGAAGAGGACAAGCGTCCAGCGCCGACTCAGCCAATTGACCGACTTAAAACTCTATAAATACAACCACGCGATTTCAACCCTAGTACATACATTATTCGATCTCATTGATACACCATCATAAGAGGCAAACCTAAGCGGCTGACCCCTTTGGGGAAATTTTGGGGTGGCAAGTTAGATTAGGTTTTATTTTGCTTTTCTGTTTCTTTCTTTGCGATGTACTCCATGCAGAAATTTGCAATTGTTCGAACAGTTTGAATCCTTTTTCATTCAGGTTTTATCTACTTTTATTTAAGTTTGTTTTATGATTTTATCTCAAAGTTGTATTTTTCCTATGCGATTATTTGTTATGCAACGTATATCGGAAGATGGTTGCTTATCGATGTTTGATTTTGATGGAAGTCATGTTAGACTTAGATCACCATAGGAAAGATTGGATTTTTAACCTTGACATAACGGAAGTTGATAGGTTGATTATCTAGGTTGCTAGATTTGAATAAATCTTACACCTTGTTTTAATTGATAGACGAATTATCTACGGAAGTAGGATTCATACTTTTGATTAGGTGAACCATATCTTTAGTTAATCATCACAAGATAACCCTAGATAGAGATAGAGGGTTTGAAGGATTGGATGATTTTGTTTGTTCATTGTTAATCTCCATGTTCATCTTCTTGTTTATTTCCTTTTATAGTTAGTAGTTTAGATTTAGTTTTTATCGCTTTTATCCTTCCACGGCTTTGGATTAACAATCCTCTGTCAGCTTTACTTTTCATTTTTCGTTTTCGATTCCGTTTTGAATAAGTAACAATTTAAGAATTAATTAGATTAGATTCGACATCCCTTTTCACGATGATCGATACCGCACTTATCCAACTTTACTAGCAACTACCCGGTATTCGGCCGGTTAGGAGGTAGTTTTGCATGGTAGTATAGGTTTTATAAATTTTCTTTTGTTTTAATGATGCAAAATCTCCCCAACAGTATCTTTCCCGGATATGCCGGGTATTCTCTTAACTTGAGAACTTAGTAAAGGTCACCCCCACGTCATTGTTTTGGGATATCCGTTAAATCCAGCTTGAGTTTGTTGCTTCCTAATTATAACTTAACTTTACTTTTTGTCTT
The DNA here is from genome assembly GCA_026214975.1 of Gentiana macrophylla. Lineage (NCBI taxonomy): Eukaryota > Viridiplantae > Streptophyta > Magnoliopsida > Gentianales > Gentianaceae > Gentiana > Gentiana macrophylla. The sequence goes on from CM047805.1 coordinate 158,107,937, forward strand.
AGTTTTGTTTATTAAGTACGGAACGTATTTCTAATTTAGGTAATGTTGGTTATAGTGTCGTGTGTAGTGATTTACGGAACAGATTCGTAATTCACGGATTTGATTACGGAAATTAAATGCAGAAATAAACAACTCGAAAATAAAATTTAATTTTATTATGTAGATCTAACAAATTAAAGAAATTACGGCGGAGATCTAATAAATTAACACAACTATAGTATAGATTTATGAAATAAAACTATTACAACGTGGATCTAAAAATTAAAACTATCACAGTGCAGATCTGACTTGAAAGTAAAGGAAAGTAAAGTACGATGCATAAATAAATGACAAACTGAGGCGAGTATGATACTCTTTCCTTAAGATAGATTGCTCCGGTATGGTGCTCACGGTAGTAGCAATTTGTCTCCCAAGATACAACGGCTTACGTCTTGGATTGAGAGGCACTTCAACAATCCAAGCTCCGCGAACTTCTGAGTGCTCCGACTTCTCTTCGACTCAAGAACTAGACTATATGCTCGACCCTTTTAGTAGTGGAAGTCACAGAGAAAACTAAATCTCTTAACCTTCATCCAAGGGATATAGTGGATAAGACCTGAGTAGGGTTTGAAATCTTGTTACATCCAAGGGTTTTGTGAACAAATCTGCAAGTTGCATCTACGATGTGTTGGTAGTGGTTTTAAAAGTCCTTGTTGATATCTATCCCTCACAACATGGCAATCTATCTCTATTTGCTTCTTGGATCTCCAACTAATGAGAGAATCACCTAGAAAGACCGAAAACCCGTGTGATGATCTTCTTGTGTCATTGCAACTCGCCCAATCTGCATCCACATAGCATTTTAGTTCTAAGTTGTGCATTGTGGGAATAAGATTCATTGACTTGGTGATTTCTTTAGGTATCTAAGTAGTTTGTGTGATTTGTCTCTCATTGTTGTAATTCTGTAGGTTTATTCAGAAATTGGCTAAGTTGTTGTGTAGTCTGGCCCTGTGATTCCTAGATATAGCAACTTTCCTACAAGACTTCTGTAGTAACTATTTGAGTTTAATTGTGGGGAATCCTTGGTGTGTAACTTGATTGTAGTGTCCATAGGGGTTTGGCTAGGCTTGCAATCTTAAAAACCATATTCCTCTAGCAATTCTAGACAGTATTTCCTTTGTGAAAGAATTATGTCTCTGTTTGATCTTGCTACTTCCAATCCCAAAAAATATTTGAGGTCTCCTAGGTCTTTAATGCCAAATTTACCATTCAAATACTCCTTCTGACTCTTTATTTCACTCGTATCTGGACTTGTGACTAACACATCATCTACATATACCAGTACTGCCACAAAGTTGCTGTCAGATCCTTTTATGAACAGGCTATAGTCTTGTTTTGATTGGACAAAACCCCTCTCAAGAAGTGCTTGGGATAACTTGATATTCCACTGTCTACTAGCCTGTTTCAAACCATATAGAGACTTTCTTAATCTGCACACCATTCCTGGCTCAGTCTGAAAAACCCGTGGCACTTCCATGTATACTTCTTCATCCAAATCTCCATGCAAGAATGCATTGTTGACATCCAATTGGTGAAGATACCAATGCTTGGCTACAGAGATTGCTAAAAGAGTTCTGACTGTAGTGAGTTTAGCTACAGGTGAGAATGTGTCTAGATAGTCCAGTCCCAACTGATGTGTGTAGCCCTTGGCTACGAGTCTTGCTTTAAACTTTTCAATTGATCCATCTGAGTTTCTTTTGATTCTATGAACCCATTTACACCTATTGGGAGCTTGTCATATGGAAGAGGAACCACCTCCCATGTTTTGGTTTGTTGCAAAGCATTGATCTCATTTTCCATAGCTTTTCTCCATTCTTCATGTTGTACAACCTCATTGTAATTCTTTGGTTCTGTCAAGATTTGAGAATTAAGCACATAGCATTTGTAAGTATTAGATAAGTGTTGTAGAGAGTCTACTCTCTCTAGTGTGTAGGGGGGCTTCTTAGACTGGATGTGATTGCATAAATAGTATTTGAGATAAGATGGTGTCCCTCTATTTCTAGTAGACTTTCTGGTGTAAGCTAAATCAATGTCTACAGCATTGTGTAAATCCTCAACATATTCAACATTGTGAATAAGATCTGGTTGAATCAGATCATCACCATTAGGATTATGATCTGATTCATATTGTATCTCATTACCAAATTGTGTATTGTCAGGGCTGTTAGGAGTCTCTGGTTGAGACTCAAAATGAGGTAGACTTACATGAGTATCATTCCAAGAAGTACTTTGATCAATAGGAACTGGTAAAGATAGGTTAGAGATGTCACCTTGTGTAATCGATTGATCTTTGTAGGGAAACAAGAACTCATGGAACACTACATCTCTTGCCACAAAAAAATTGTTTAGTATGCAAATTTAGTAGATAGTAACCCTTAACATTTGGAACATAACCAAGGTATACACATTTGATACCTCTTGCTGCAAACTTATTATTGTCATGATGAAGGTTATAAGCAAAAGTTAAACAACCAAAAACTTTGAGAGAATCATAATTAGGTTTGTAGGCATACAACAATTCATATGGAGTTTTATTATTTAACAAAGGAGTAAGAGTTATATTATCAAGTTAACTGCATGAATAAGAAAATATGACCAATAAGTCAAAGGCAAATTAGATTGGAATCTCAAACTTCTTGCCACATTAAGTATGTGTTGATGTTTTCTTTCAACCACACCATTTTGCTGTGGTGTCTTAATGACACAAGTTGGATGTATGATTCCTCTTGCAGCATAAAATTCGAGGCATAGCAAATTCCAAGCCATTATGCATTCTCAAAACTTTAATATTCTTCTTGAGTTTGAACCATATTACTGAATTGTTGCACTAAACCTCTCACTTCTCCCTTGGTTTTTAACATGAAAATCCAACAAAACCTACTAAAATCATCAACTACTGAGAAGAAAGTATCTGTGACCATGAATACCAACTATTCTATATGGACCCCATATGTCCATATGCACCAAATCAAATACATCTTTTACACATAATGGCTAACAGAAAACTAAGTCTTTGTTGTTTGGCAAGTGGGACAGACATCACAAACATAACCTTGAGGCACATAAACTTGATTATGATATTGTTTAATGATCTTGAGCCTTTGGTCCGATGGATGCCCCATCATATAGTGCCAAAGAAGATTAGAAGAACCATTGGAGTGAACATTATTCACAGATATATTATCACAGGAACTATCAGCTCTTAATATGTATAAACCCTAGATCAATTCAGCTGATCAAATCTTCTTTAGAGTAATCAAATCTTGTATGACCCAACAGTCCATAAAAAAACTTAACATTATAGGCCCTACTTCTAATCAGTTTGCTTATAGACATCAGATTAAAAGTGAATTCTGGCACACAAAGCACATTATCTAGTACTGGATCATTGTTAACTTTAACTTGGCCAATGTGTGTGATCCGTGTACCTCTACCATTAGGTAAGGTCACAAACATATTTTCAACTTGTTTACAATTAGAAAGCAGAGACTTATCAAAGACAACATGATCGGTAGCACCGGATGTTAGGTGTAGTGCCGAAAGACAATTTACGTAATTGTTTTTGAAATGATTTATAATTCATCTTAATATTTGCATTTATGCTTATATTAATACTAATCGATGAAAACCCTAAGTATATCGGTATGTAACCACATAACTCAGTGTATGGCATACACACGAGGATTGAGTTAGTGATGATATGCTTAAAACTATTTAGTCCGTGGTGAATTTAATCAGAGTATGAGTCTCATGATTAATATACCAATAATGCGCCCAGAACACTTAACGGTGTGACTATCTTATCCGGACCTTCGGTATAGGGTACCTAGAGGGGCATTTATATATGATGTCTATCGTATAGAACTTGACCGATTTGATTTGAATTCTCGATATAATTCCGTGATCGAGAAATCTTATCGAATCACAAGATGATCATGTATGATTAATCTCAATCCTGATGTGATCACAGTCTACTGCTTGGTTCAAAGTAGGGTTTGATGTGTTAGTTAAGGATCACTTGGATACATGTGATATGTGTTAGGTGTGATGCCCGAAAGACAATTTTGTAATTGTTTTATTTAATAAATGAAATGATGTTATTATTCATATTTATTATTCTCATAATCACCGATGTGACAATAGTATCTACACTTCTACGAAAAACCCTAAGTATATCGTTTATGTAATCACTTAACTTTCGGTGTATGGTATATACGGGAGGATTGAGTTAGTGAAGATGTACTTAAAATACAATTAGCCCGTAGTGAAGTTAATCGAGAGTATCGGGTCTCTCCTTTAACGTGCTATTAATGCTTGAGAACACAATAGGTGTGATTGTCTTATCCGGACTTTCGGTTAAGAGAACCTAATGGGGCATTTATATATGATAGATATATCATATAGAAATTTGGACCGATTTGATTAGAGTTCACGATATAATTCCGTAATCGAAGTCTTATCGAATCAATGGATGATCATATTTATGGATATATCTTAATCCTCGAGGTGATCACGATCAAGCCGCTTGAATCGGTATGAAGTTTGACTTGACGGTTAAGGATTACACTGAGTGCGTGGTGCGAATTACCCCATCTTGGCATTGTAATTGGATTGAGTGAGTAGTACGTTATATCACAGATACGGAATCCATTCCTTCCATTTATGGAAGTAGATAGAAAGTTCCCTTATTTGTTAATCCTAGAAACCGATCGATAAATGCGAGTTCATATTACAACGATTAGCTACCGGTGAGTTGTATGAATTAATTGATCACTAAGGGGTTAATGGTAAATAAGGATAAGAGGTTCTTAAAAGGGTTAACGGTAACTTCTCGATTTAGAGCGAGCGATCATGGAGGATTAATCCATATGTAATGATTATATCAATGGACGCTTATCATTATTCTCGTGAGGAGATAAATATAATCTTATAATCGGAGGAGTGCGATCACGGGATTATGGTGGCATATTCACGTGATTGATTTATCGAATATAATTATTCTATAATTATTTATTTGATTTATCGAGCCCGTGATTATTAGTCCATGGTCCCCGACGTCCCTCTAATATAGCATAGCTATTCTCGGACGTCGAATCCTAATAATATTAATTTAGTTCTTGTTGGACTTTATTAAAAGCGATATGTGAATTAATTGTTTAGTGGACTCTTAAATTAGTTGAAATTAAATAATTAAATATGTGAAAAGACATTTTTCATAAAAGCAGCTAATTGTGTTATAGCCCAAAAATTAATTATGACTAGGTCATAAATTAAAAGTGGCGCCCCCTCTTATTTTTGGAACAAGAAATTAGTTTTCTTATGATTAATAAGACATGTGCATAAAATATTTATTGGATAAATATTTATGGTAAATAATAAAGATAAATATTATTCTAGATTTGTTCTAGAATATTATGGAATTATCTTTTATTAAAGGATTTATTTTGTTTGATAAATAAAAATCCTTGGAGGCTAAGTTTTACTCTCTCATATATAAAGAGTTCTCCCAAGCCTTAATACAATGATAAATTTCGACTTCTCCCTATAGTAGAGAGAAGAAAAGAATTTGACCAAGGAGATTTGGGGAGAAATCTTGGAGATTTTTCGGTAGCATATCGAAGGGTTCGAGTCGAGAATTCCTTCCACGGGAATTGCTTGGATCACACGATCGGAAGAGGCGTGGTGCTCTTCACATCTTCACATTCATCCTTTGCGGTTCTTCAACTTGAATTTAGAGATTCAAGAGGTATGATCTACATCCCCTTGTAGAATAGATCTAGTTGTTTTATTACGCATATTATATAGATCTAGATCCATAAATCGCTTCCGTTGCGGATGGTATTACTAACAATATGAACACTTCTCGTTGACTCTATTCTAGAATGAGTGAGTAGTCTGTGACTTCACATATATAGAATCCATTCCTTCCTGCGGGAAGTAGACAAACAGTTCCACTTATTTGTTAATCCCAAAAGCGATCGATGGGGCGATTCATATTATATTAGTTATGAACTAATTGATCACTATGGGGTTAATGGTAAATAAGGATAAGATGTTTTGAGAAGGGTTTACGGAAATATCCCTAATCAAAACGAACAGTCTATGGATGATTTATCCGTATGTAATGATTATATCAGTGGACGCTTTTACTCAATGATTAGAGTGTAAGTATATATCTATAATCGATAGAGTTCAGTTTCGGGTTTATGGTGGCGTAATCCCAGAATTAATAGATTGAATAAGAATTATTATGTTCGATGAATAATTTTATTTAATTTATTGTAGCTACTGGTTATAGGTCCATGGTCCTCGATGTGGCTCCTAACATGCATATGTTTCTTGACGTTGGGCCTCAATAATAATTAAGTAGTTGGACTATTTAATTGATGTGCGAAATAATTATTTAGTGAGCTAAATAATTAAATACATGGAAAAGATATTTTTCATGGACTCGGCTCTTTTGTGTATCATACGTGTGCTAACCTAATTGAATTAGGGGAGGCGCATTTTGTAAGTATATATTTATCAAGAAATTAGTTTTCTTGGATAATTATATGACATGTGATTAATTGTTTATTTGTTAAATAATTAACTGGAAAAATATTAGATTGATCCTTAAATATTCTAGATTTGTTCTAGATTATTCTAGGAGTATATTTTATTTAATAAGGATTATTATAATTGATTTTGTATTAATTATTAAATCATTGGAGGACAAAGATTTCTCTCCTATATAAAGAGAGCTCTCCTAAATCCTACACAACATGTAAAACACGCCATATACACAATTATAATGGGGAGATGTCGACTTCCTATTAGGGTTTAGAGTTGGGAAAATCTTCGGGATTTTCCGGGTAGCATATCAAGGAGGTCAAGCATCAAGGATCAACATCCACCGGTTGTTGCTTGGAGATACACATCGGAAGACTATGGCTTCTCGATTCTCGGATCTCGGCTTATTCTTTGGATCTCGGCTTATCTTTTGATTGGTAAGTAGATCTAACCTTCTTGTAGGTAGATATTAAATTATGTGCTTTAATGTTATATTGATCGTGATCCATGTTATTCCATTCGTAATCGGGCGGATCTAGATCCGTCCGCGATATTACATCCAACACCAGAATCAACAATCCATTCAAAGAAATTGAGTTTCTTAGACAAACCTAATCCTGCACTACCAAAGTTGCTAGAAAGAACAACAGAATTTACAGCAGGAAAACCATTGTCTGAACCATTTTGTGCCATAGAACGTCCTGAGAATGTTCATAATCTGTTGATACTGCTCTTGTGTCACTGGAGCCTTCAAATCAGTGGATGAAGGCTGAGACTGAGATTGGGGTTGAGGATCTTCCCAAGGACCTTCATCAGCAGTCACATGTTGGCAAAAGACCTGCCTCTTCCCCTGCCTCTAAAATTAGGAGGATAATTGATGAGCTAAAATTTACCCCTTCAAAAATACAATTTATAAAGACTCGCAACTGTGGGTAAACTAACTCTCTAACCAGCAGAGTACCGGGTCGATTGTTAGGATAGCTACAGGAGTACGAGGTCGTCCCAAGAGAAATGTGGTTGTGAGTACCAAAGCGAACGTGGTTCTTAGTCTAGGCGATCAAAGTTTTAAGTGGAGTGTTTATACTAATGCGAAAAAGTAAAGATTATTCTAACGAGTTTAACTAGGTGATTAAAAAGCATAGCCGAGCCATGATCCAACAGGTTATCTCTCCACAGGAAAAACTTGATAAGGAGTGTGTTTTATCCGATTCGATTCATATGATATTCACGGGAGTCAACTCTTTATTCTTACGTTAAGATCGAACGGCTCTCACTTAACCCCCCACACTAGGTTTATTAACCTCCCTTTAGAGAGCTAACTCGCTTTAACATGGTTGACGGAATAAAAAGCCGTTGAAAAACCTCACGAGAAAACATAGTTTTAACGTGTCACTTAGGTTTCCAATCTAACGATTAAGACTATGGTTTAGTGATTTTAAAACATGTTTCGCACATCTCATAAAAATAAGAATCTCACTTAGGCATAGTCCGGATCATCACTTAGATTGTCAATCTAACAATCGGGACTATGATTAGTGATATCCATATCTCACATCTCACCGCAAAATACATTTATAAGCTCGATGTAACCGTGAACAAAGTTGTCAATTTTATTCAAAGCTACTAAAATGATCAAAGCGGGTTTTAAAACATGAGTTTATCATACTAACGTTTAATTACGCGCACACAACTCCCATCGCGTCCCGAGGGTCGATTTCACCCGTTTTCACATAATTCGGCTATACAACTACTTTAGCTACTCATAAAAACAGAGAAAACAACAAAATATAAATATATATCTAAATACATACATATATATATAAATACTAGTATATAGATATATATGCGTATATATAGATATATATATATATATATATAACAAGAACAAAACGAAAGAAAACAAAACAGAAATAAAATAACTACAGCTATATAGATATACGTATAGATATATATATAGATATATATAATATAATTATATATATATATTTATACTAATTGCATAAAAATGAAAGAAAGCAATAATAATAAAAAAGCGAAGCGAAATTATATTAAAAGCGATAACTAGTGGGTTATTACACTGTGACATTATAACTACATATATATATAATTATAGGCCCCAAAACATAAATTAAAAGAAAGGAAAAGATGAAGGAGGATGGGGAAGAAGAGGGGCAAGGAAGAAGGAATGGAAATGGGGAGTATATATAGGAGATATATATATATATATATATATATATATATATATATATATATATATATAAAACACATGCATGGGATATCATTTAGAAGCATGTGGGATGTAATGATGAATCCTCACATGTCCTCACATGCCTCACATGCCCTCACATGGGAGAATATAATCAAGTTGGGAGAATATCTCCACTTTTCCCGGCGTTTCTATTGCGGCGCTTATTGATAAAATAGCCATAACTTGAGTTGTAGACCTCCAATTGACGTGATTCAAAATGCGTTGGAAAGCTCATTTGAATATCTACAACTTTTATGAAGAACGCTTCCCCAGAAAATGCCTCTAAGTGGGGTCAAATGTCTGTCGAAGATATTTTACGGTAGAAGCATTCAAGACAATTGATCCGTTTGAACTTGTTAGCTTATGGCACATTCTTCCATCCATCAAAATACATCTTCTTAGGCTCAAAACATGTCGTTACGTGGAATCTTGGTCAATGTATAATCACGCAATGAACCACCAAAACACCAAACGTAAATCCGACCACGACACTCCGGTTACTAAACCGGTACAAAAACTAATAAAAACACATAAAAACACGATGTTTTATAAAATATTCATGACTTATATATTTTTATGAAATTTAGGAATTAAAGACTCGAAATGATACAAAAGTGCTCAAAATGATATCAGAAACGGGGTGAAAAGTTATAAAAATAACAGTGAATTTTTCCGTCATCACAACCCCCCACTTAGCTTTTGGTCGTCCTCGAACAAAATAAGCGATAAAATAAAATGAATAAGGAAAAATTCATGAAGATATAAGATATAAATGACAATCAGATGATGCAACCATTCGAATCATAACTACACGTTAACCGCAATATAAATGTATAACAGATTGAGTGTGTGACAAGCCTTTTCAATTTCCACTATCCTCTCTTGAATAATTCAAGCAAACGCACAAATATCCATTCAGACAGTCCTAATGACTTTCCTAGGCATAGGTAGTAACAATTCCACACAACGTCCTCCCGTGTACTTATTAGGATAATCCCTAATGCATATCATTTAGTTTATACTGGGGATAGTCAGAAGTTAACTAGGTTGTTATTATTATTATTATTTTTTTTTTTTTATTGCTTATGCCCTCATTCCCAGCAATAGGATGTTTCGTGATAACACCCTAGCTGGACTAATATCATCAGGCAGTCGGGAGCTTTTAAGCCTCATAGTGGTATAGGGCGTTTAGTGATAACGCATACACCGCACTCAAATCATTGGTAGCTACAACCGACATATAATATAGTTTATCTTATTTTGACATTCTTTCTATCACATTCAAACCTTCAGATATTCACAGTACATGTTCGAAGTTAGGTACTAAGTTACTGCTATTTCTAGGATAAACCACTAGGATTATGAATGGGTACCAATTTAAAATTTTCGCTTCAATATCAAAGGCTTACGTGAAGGAATTCATGTTACACAAATAAATTTAGGCTAAAATGCACTTACGGTTCACTTTGGTTATACATATCCAAATTAATCATTACATCTTTAAATCCATGAAATATATACCTTATACAGATTATTTTAATCAACTAAATAATGCTCGAAAAAGAATAAAAAACTAAGGGTTTAAACACTTACTGCCATTTCTAAACCAACCAGACTCTACCCCCCACTTACGATTTTGCATTATTCTCAGAGTGTAAATGAGATAGAGAGGAAGACTTAGCTTATAAACCAGGCGAGAAAGATGCTATCGAATCCCGTAAATGACCATGAGAAAGCACGATCCGAATCCACTATACCAAAACTTAAAACAAAGAAAACACGGGACATGGTCCTCGTGCCAAGACATCGAATAGGGATATGGGAATAATAAGATAATGGCCTACATTACGTCGAGAAAATTCGATAGGCAATATATATATAGCTTTAGATGGAAAAATAACCCACACGGGTAAAGCATGAGAACATCTAAGCATATACGTATCACATGAGCATATATCATAGTCAAGTCACTATTCCTAAATTCATTTTTATTACACACGATTTTATTAAAGCGGGAATACTCACCACTATACTACAACGACCAGAAATTTGAAGCAGACTAGATCATAAAATGAAATGTAGTGAGAGAGTATTGAGTCTTTTATACCCAGATCCTCGAGGGTTCAATAACCTAAGTCCAAGAAATGATACATTTGAATTTTTATCTTTTTCTCCATCGGGATTTTCGGATAACCACCTAATCATTCCCTCTTAATGACATTCAAACATTCATCCCGAGACTTGGTTGTGTTTTGTGTTCATCTTTCATACTGATTCTACATTTCATTAAGACTAGGCTTATTCAAACTATCTTTATTATTATTATCGGGCTGCCTCGGTGGCGCTTTTGTTTAACGTCGTTGGCTCGGCCAGTTGACTCTAAATAGACTCAATCAACCAAAATCGAACTCAAGAAGATCAATAGCTTAAGAAAAGTGATCAAAGCGAGAACCATCGAAATTAAATTGTCTAGAAGCGTACCTTGTTTGGTTCTCGATGTTATCTCCTCCCGGCCTAGAGAATCTTCTTTTATCACTGTCGAACCATCTTCTTTTGAAAATCACCATAAAGCTCATCCATTGGGGAGTATATGAATGAATCATAGAAAATTCATCCTCACAGAGTGGGCGAATATAGTAATCCGGGACCGATATATCGGCTATTACCAACTCTCCCAAAGTGGCTTTACTAAAGATGGCCAATCAATCTCTCGCTCCTCTAACTCTGTCATCTCCAAATCTTGCACTTTTTCTTCGTGAATCGAATTATCAACCTCATTCTCATCCGAACTTTTCGGTGATAACATTTTCATCCCTAACCACCTCTATTGCACTTGTCTCGCCTCTTTCACATACCTCACTAATTCAATCAATTGCCCCACCTTGTCTTGAAGATTTCTTATAGCGAGTCAAGATTTACCTTGAACTCCTGCATGTCCAACGATCGCTCTTCCAAGATCCGGTTCAATCGTTCTAGTTGCTCTATTTGGATCGGTGAATTCTTCTTGTGGCATGGAGGCGCGCGATCATATTGACTTTGATTCATCGGAGGTGAGTAGTAGTCCTCTTGCCATTCAGCATAATCGATCGGATGGTGAATATGGTTAAAGCTATCAACGTCTTTGAGTATGAACACCGTAATCTGATAAGCATTAGGGTTGGGTAACCCTCGTAATGGTGTGGCTCATAACTCGAATAACCATAATCTCGGTCCTGGTATGCACTAGGCAATCGATAATTCCATGAACCTTGGTTATTCTCTTTGTTGATATTGAGGCTCGATACCTAACTTTATTGTTGATAAGGTTGGTAGGGTATTGTTGTTCAAATTGAGTAGTTTTGATTGAAAAATCCATCCATTTAAGCTCAATCTGCAAGATCTCGAGAAAACAACAATAAAACAATAAAAATTTCTCTTTTTTTTTTTTTTTTTTTTTTTTTTTTCAGTAAACACACGATATTTAGACCCCTCAAAAGTTATGGTTGCCGAAGGCCCTAATCCCCAGATTTTAGCCGGACTTACAAGATATCACCCTCCGAAGAGGCTAAGTACCAAAGTCGTATTCAAACCGAGTTCAGGACAATATCACTTCAAAGATCCATAGCTCTTTGTCGACATCTAAATAAAACAAGAAAATAAAAACCTAGGCCCAAGCCTTCGGTTCACTTACAAGATATCACAACAATATCACACATTTCCCGGCACATGGCGCCAATTTTGATGAGCTAAAATTTACCCCTTCAAAAATACAATTTATAAAGACTCGCAATCAGGTAAACTAACTCTAACCAAACACAGAGTACCGGGTCGATTGTTAGGATAGCTACACTGAGTACGAGGTCGTCCCAGAGAGAAATGTGGTTGTGAGTACCAAAGCTTAACGTGGTTCTTAGTCTAGGCGATCAAAGTTTTAAGTGGAGTGTTTATACTAATGCGAAAAAGTAAAGATTATTCTAACGAGTTTAACTAGGTGATTAAAAAGCATAGCCGAGCCATGATCCAACAGGTTATCTCTCCACAGGAAAAACTTGATAAGGAGTGTGTTTTATCTGATTCAGTTCATATGATATTCACGGGAGTCAACTCTTTATTCTTACGTTAAGATCTGAACAGCTCTCACTTAACCCCCACACTAGGTTTATTAACCCTCCCTTTAGAGAGCTAACTCGCCTAACATGGTTGACCAGAATAAAAAGCCGTTGAAAAACCTCACAGAAAACATAGTTTTAACGTGTCACTTAGGTTTCCAATCTAACGATTAAGACTATGGTTTAGTGATTTTAAAACATGTTTCGCACATCTCGTAAAAATAAGAATCTCACTTAGGCATAGTCCGGATCATCACTTAGATTGTCAATCTAACAATCAGGACTATGATTAGTGATATCCATATCTCACATCTCACCGCAAAATACATTTATAAGCTCGATGTAACCGTGAACAAAGTTGTCAATTTTATTCAAAGCTACTAAAATGATCAAAACGGGTTTTAAAACATGAGTTTATCATACTAACGCTTAATTACGCGCACACAACTCCCATCTCGCCTCCCGAGGGTCGATTTCACCCGTTTTCACATAATTCGGCTATACAACTACTTTAGCTACTCATAAAACAGAGAAAACAACAAAATATAAATATATATCTAAATACATACATATATATATAAATACTAGTATATAGATATATATATATATAGATATATATATATATATATATATATATATATAACAAGAACAAAACGAAAGAAAACAAAACAGAAATAAAATAACTACAGCTATATAGATATACGTATAGATATATATATATAGATATATATAATATACGTATATATATATATTTATACTAATTGCATAAAAATGAAAGAAAGCAATAATAAAAAACGGAAAGCGAAATTATATTAAAGCGATAACTAGTCAAGTTATTACACCGACATTATAACTACATATATATATAATTATAGGCCCCAAAACATAAATTAAAAGAAAGGAAAAGATGAAGGAGGATGGGGAAGAAGAGGGGCAAGGAAGAAGGAATGGAAATGGGGGAGTATATATAGGGAGATATATATATATATATATATATATATATATATATATATATATATATAAGAGCACATGCATGGGATATCATTTAGAAGCATGTGGGATGTAATGATGAATCCTCACATGTCCTCACATGCCCTCACATGCCCTCACATGGGAGAATATAATCAAGTTGGGAGAATATCTCCACTTTTCCCGGCGTTTCTATTGCGGCGCTTATTGATAAAATAGCCATAACTTGAGTTGTAGACCTCCAATTGACGTGATTCAAAATGCGTTGGAAAGCTCATTTGAATATCTACAACTTTTATGAAGAACGCTTCCCAGAAAATGCCTCTAAGTGGGGTCAAATGTCTGTCGAAGATATTTTACGGTAGAAGCATTCAAGACAATTGATCCGTTTGAACTTGTTAGCTTATGGCACATTCTTCCATCCATCAAAATACATCTTCTTAGGCTCAAAACATGTCGTTACGTGGAATCTTGGTCAATGTATAATCTCGCAATGAACCACCAAAACACCAAACGTAAATCCGACATTTACACTCTAAGTTCTTAAACCGTACAAAAACTAATAAAAACACATAAAAACACGATGTTTTATAAAATATTCATGACTTATATATTTTTATGAAATTTAGGAATTAAAGACTCGAAATGATACAAAAGTGCTCAAAATGATATCAGAAACGGGGTGAAAAGTTATAAAAATAACAGTGAATTTTTCCGTCATCAATAATCATGCTTTTTATAGCATCTATCCACTGTATGTCCATCCATTCCACAATGTGTACATTGTGGTTTTTGTTTACCATTATTGTAATTCTTCCTGAAATTGTTTGAAGCATTTAGCCCTTGTGTTGCCATAGCAGATTTCTCTACATTATTAACTGGATTTCCTCCAAGATTGTTTGAAGAAACGGCATAAATATGTCCCGATGAATAGAGTTGTTGTCTTTCTTGTTTGAGAGCCATGGAAAACACATTTTTGACAAAAGGAAAATGAGAGATCATTAAGGCTTGAGACTTCATAATGGCAAAATTAGCATTGAGGCCCTTCAAGAATCTAATAACATGGTTCCGTTCATTATGAACCCTATACCATTCTTGACCACAATGACAAGTGGGGGAGAAGTAAACACCAAAAGTTGATCCCATAAAATCTTGAGTTTTGCAAAATACTCTGTAACAGAAGAATCTCTCTGTTCATTGCTTGGATTTCATCAACCAAGTCTGATAACCTATCAGCATCACCCTCTCCATATCTATCCTCAAGATCATCCCATATGTCCTTAGCCGTAGGATAACACATAACACTTTGTGCAATGTGTTTGGAAACTGAATTTGCAAGCCATGCCTTGACCATACTATTGTTCTGATTCCACAGCTTGTAATTAGGATCATCAGTTGTAGGTTTAACCACAGTTTCATCAATAAAACATGTCTTATTCTTGGAAGATAAAGCATTCAACACAGCTATCTTCCAACTATGGTAATTTGTCTCATCAAGAATAGGTTGAACAAGAATAAAGGCAGGGCTCTCACTAGGATGAAGAACAAGATCTGGAGGGATAATAGGAGCTTGAACTTGATGATTCATGATGAAGAAAATGGGAAGAATCAATCAAAAAACAGGAGCAAAGCCAAATTTCTGGAATAACAATCCAGCAAGAGAAAAGAAGATATCAAATACGAATCAGACGAAGCGGAAGAACAATCAAAAATTGAATAGCTCTGATACCATGATGAATTTGATTAGTTCTTGATCAAAATCAGAAAGAGGAATAAAACTAAGAACATTCAAACTTGAACTAAAAGCGGAAAAGGAAGAAAATTTTCATTATGATGATTTTCGGTTTATTATCTAATCTGATGTTACTAGGTGTTAATTGATAGCTTATTGATGTATTATTTTTATATGATTAAATATACGTTATATTATTATGTTTTATCAACGAATTCTATGAAATTATGATATAATTGGTATAAAATGTTAATCTTTATAATTTAGAGTAGTTAGTAGTAAAAATAGTAAAAAGTTGTAATTTTGTACCGATTTTAGTAAATCGGAGTGTCGTGTCAGATTTACGTAGGTATTTGTGGTATTTTATTGCAGATTTATAACCCGAGACCCCGAGAATTGACATATTGAAGTTTAATCATATCTCTGGAATGATTTAGAGAGTGCCACGAGCTTAAATGGTCAATTGAATAGCTTAAGTGGTCAAGTGGCCACTCAATCTGGTTAAGTGGTAATAGAGAAATGTCTTCGACAAACGAATGGCTCATCAAAACGATATTTTCAGAAAAAGTGTTCTTCACGAAAGTTGTAGATTTTACCGAAAGCTTTCCAATGCAATTTAAATTATGAAGATTGGAGGTCTACAACTTAAACAGTGATCAAGTGGCTAATCGATTTGGGTTAAGAAAATCCCGAAATAGCCGGAGGAACACGAGGTAATCAAGAAGGCGTTATCTGAAGAAGAGTCCTTCATGAAAGTTGTAGAGTTTCTCGAGACCTTAATTTTGGCATTTCGTTTGCAATTTTTGGAGGTCCAGAATTCGAGATATGAATTTTAGAAGTTTAATAATTATATATAAAAAATAAATATCTTCACCGCACATGCTGATTGCAATCAGGAGTGGAAGCAATCATTAGTCCGGACCGATCCGGCTTAATCTCGGACCGGTCCGGCCAAGGATCCAATTTCTATATAAGGGGCCTCATTTCAACAGACGAGGGGAGTACCAAATATATATACACCATATCATATATATATTCTCCTCTTCTCTCTTTTCTTTTTATTTTTTTAGTTGTAGTTGTAAATAAGGCCTTACGCCGTAATAATGTAGTTTTAGTATCGTTATAATGCTCGGGAAAATCTCGGAAGTCGGTTTTGCTGAAGAAGTTGTAATGTCCGGAAAATACGATTTCTGAATCAACTGCCGTATTCGGGTAACTTTTCTTAAGTATTTATGTTTGTTTTTATATTTTTCGTTGTTATAATGTTTTTAGGCTAAATATAATACTGGCCAAAACTATGTAATCGGTTTTATTTCGATCTTTTCGTTAAAGAAATGTTGTTAAGTTAAAATGATAAAAATTGAGTTAATTGAATCTTTTTCTATTTTTATCATATTCGTATTGACGTATTTAATCGATCTGAGGAATTCATAATCTAATTATGAATTGACGCCTCATATTTAGGATATGAGATAAAAGATAGAAAAACCGGAGGGTAAAATTGGCCGTGTGAATAACGTGATAACGGAATCCGATTTCCTACCCGGGGGTAGATTTGTTTTGGGAGAAATGAATTTTATTATAATTTGTACTCGAGATCGTAATAATGTTAAATCATCGATTAATTGAAACTTAAAACCGAAAGTTGAATCGTCCGGCTTTGACAACCGGAGCCTTTTAAATAAAATTGACCGTTTGACGAACGGAATGACTCCTTTTTATCTAAAGGTAGATTTGTACTCGGGACCTGTTCAGAAAAACCGTAACAGTTGTGGACCTTGGACTGATGCAATGGACATATGACAATTTCATACGCTTGTGTGAGGATGAATTGTTTACCTCAGGAGTGCACCGTTTCATTTACTCAATTGGACCTAAAATAAAAGGAGAGATCGAACACATTTCATTTAATCGAAAGATCGTATAAACCAATTATATAAGTTTTGATTCTCTAAAATTATCATTTAATATTTTGGTATCTATATATACTTATATCTATATATATAAATTTAGTTTATGCAGATCTATATATATTTATGTATTTATATATATCATGTTAGTATAGTTTTTAATTTTCGTATTTATTTTATGTTGACTAGAATAGTAGTGATCTGTGCTATAAAATTGCGGTTTAGATCGAGTTAATAATGACTCTTTGGTGTTTAACCACACTTAGAAGAATTACCAAGTTCCTGTGGATACGATACTCGACTCACCATACTAGCACTACTGATTTGACCCGGTACATGCGCCGGTTAGGATCGTTAAACCCAGAAACGCCTGCCGATTTCGGCGCCGTTCTCGGGGATAGGTTTAGGTCACATCACTTATATAACAAGTGTGGAAGCATTGGTTGTATGTAAATCGCCATAACCGATTAATCGACTTGATCCCTAATGTCTAACCGTTCTCTGAGATAGGTGTTCGACCTATTTACTCAAAGAACTTATTTGCTGTTGTTGTTGCTTGTCCAATTCTGTGTCTCCAATCCCTCGTTCAGTTTGCACTTGATACTTCAACAGCGCGTGTGGAATTATTTAGGTCCTCCCTCCTGCACAAAAGTGCATTGCCCTTTGGGCGCGTCTATAGACACACATGCTCTTATTACTTGAGCTCTCAAGCTTCAAGTTACCTATCTGGGAGATTGAGTTGAAGTCCTCCCTTCAACTCTCATCTCCTACACATTTTCAACCAATTTTAGGCATTAATTTATCATTCATCCGATATCCGAATCGAGTGATTCCAAAGCAAAAAATTATCTACTCCGTGAGTAGAATATTTAGACGTAATAAATTTCCGGTGAATCACACCGGAACACATCCGAAATTCACGCTAAAGTTAACCGTTTCAACCATTAAAATGGGATATCTCCAACAGGTAATACTAACATGCATATATTAGATGTCACGGGCCATATCATGCCAGATAAGAATTAATGATACGTTTAAGTTTGCTTTAATAAATTATAGCTATTGATGAACAATAATTTTAGGATGGTCAGTGCAAGAGTTTTGACCATGCAGTCAAGACTTTCAAAGGATACATTGGTGGAAAGTTTTTACTGGTAGGGGCCCATTGGTGGAAGTTGAATTCTATTTGGTTTTGGTGCTAACCAGATTTACACCTGTTCAACATAAAATTTGTGATTGATGAAACAAAGATTCTACTACACATTGATTTTGTTATAATTAGTTAATTGGAACAAGGACAATTTGAAATTTATTTTCAGACAATACTTCAATTTTACGTTTCTTAAGACATTGAGAACAAAGCCTATTGTTTTAGATAATTTTACCCTGTTCATTCATCTCCTCCTATTCTGCCGATCTTCTCTTTGTATTCTTCGATATGTTTCTTACGTCTTTCTAATCAAGTGAATTCGATATGTTGCGTGTTTTCCTCTTCTTTTTCGTTTCGTTTTGATTGCTGATGTGTAACATTTATATGATAAAAATTACGATGTTTTATATACGTTATCGATTTCTTTTATATATAAAATATAATAAAATATAACGATAATCTTATAAAATATTAATAGCTATGAATAAATCTAAATACCATAAAAATCTAGTAAAAAATGATAAAAAGTTATAAATTTTGTACCGGGTTAATAACCGGATTGTGTAGTGTGTCGATTCACGCGTGGGTATTTTGGTATTTTACAGACCTTAAGTAAACCACGACCCAGAGTGACGACATTTTGTGAGTAAAATCATATCTTTTGAAGGAATAAAGGAAGTGCCATGAGATTTAAAGTTCAAGTGGGACCAAATGATTCGTGACGCCATATCAAGTTATATTTTCAACGAACAAATGGCCCAGCAAAAAAAGGCATTTTCTGAAAAGAAGTCTTCATGGAAGTTATAGATCTCCTCAAGAGCTTTCCAACGCATATTGAATTATGTCATTTGGAGATCCAGAGCTCAAGTTATGATTTTATCAAGTTTCGGATTAAGATTGGAAAAAATCTATCCGGATCGATCCGGATTTACCTCGGATCGATCCGAGGAGGCATAATGATTATCCAGCATGTGGCCTGCAGAGAATATCCTGGGATAATATTTTTATTCCCGGATCGATCCGCCCTTTCTCGGATCGATCCGGCAGGAAAAATTGCCTATAAAAAGGCGAGATTGCAGCACATGAGGGGTACCAAATATATTTCTTTTACCTCTTTCTAGTAGTAGTAGTATGTATATATATAGGCTTTATGCCATAAATAAAGTAGTATCGTCATAATGCTCTTAGAAATTATCGGAAGATCAATGTTGTTGAAGTTGTTGTAGCATCCGCAGGCGAATACATCTTCTCGATCCAATCGTTGTAATCGGGTAAAATTTCTAAAGTATTTATGTTTATTATGTTTGTTTTTATCTTTTCGTATAATGTTAGTAGGCTAAATCTAATAACTAGCCAAAGTTATGTAATCGTTTTATTTCGATCTTTTCGGTAAAGGAATGTTGTCTAAGTAAAATTGAATAAAAATTGAGTTAATTGAATCTTTTCTATTGATAAAGTTTGACTTGAAAGAATTCATAATCTAATTATGAATTGACGCCTCGTAATTAAGTTATGAACTCGTTAATAGAAAAACCGGAGAGTAAAATTGGCGAGTGAAACGTGACAACGGAATCCAGTTTCTATTCGGGGCGATTTGTCCTAAAAGATAAATCTTATTAAAATTTATACTCAAGATCGTAATAATGTTAAAATCATCAGTTAATTGAAACTTAAACCGGAAAGTTGAATCGCCCGGCCTTGACAACAGGAACTTTTAAATAAAATTGACCGCTTGTGAACGGAATGACTCTTTTATTCAAAGGTAGAATCGTACTCGGACCTGTTCGTAAAAACCGTATAATGATTGTGGATTTGGGTGATGACAATGGACATATGACAATTTCATACGCTAATGTGAGGACGAATTGTTAACCTTAGAGTACACCGTTTCATTTACTCAATTGAACCTAAAGATCGAGCACATTCCATTTCTTTGAAAAGATCGTATAAATCAATTATATAAACTTTGGCTAGTTCTCTAATAATATATTTGGCATCTATATATTTATATATATATATATATACTTTGCAACTTATGCACATCTATATATATTTATATATCTATATATATTATATTAGAATAAAATTTTAATTTACGTATTTATTTTATGTTGACTAGAATAGTAGTGATCTGTGTTATAAAATTGCGGTTTAGATCGAGTTAATAAAAGCTCTTTGGTGTTTAACCACACTTAGAAGAATTACAAAGTTCCCTGAGGATACGATACTCTGACTCACCATACTAGCACTACAGTTTGACCCGATACACTGTCGGTTAAGGACTGGTATTAGCACTAGAAAAGGCCACGTCAGCTTTCTGGCGCCGTTGCCGGGGAACGACGCTAATTTCTTTTTTGTGTCTATGGTTACTACTTGTATTAGCTCAAAATTCTCGAGAATAAGTCAACACTTTTCTTATCTCATTTCTAATTTTATTTTCGTCGGTACTTACCTTATAGGTAAGTTACCAAATTTTACTACTATCAATTTCGTGTTATTTTCTAATTTCGTTAGTTGATGACCAGAAGTGGTAAGGCCCCACTCACTCCTTATAAGCCTGACATAAACACTTACGAAAGGCAGTTAAGAGTAGAGAGAAAACGTGGTCATACTAGTCAGGAAATCGACTAATCGTCTTCAAACAGAAATACGAGAATGGTCAAAAATCGGTGATGAAACACCGAACAAGTGGTGGAACATGCTCAGGGCATGGACAAAACCCGTTAACCTTAATAATCAAAATAATAATAATAATAGAAATAATCGAATCGGAACCGTAATAATCGTAATGCTTGAAGAACCCAAGGCCTATCTCGTGACCAAACCATAAGAAGAAATCGGACTAATAATCCCATACTTTTACCTAATGAAGGAGAGCGAATAATTTGAGATTAAATCTCATCTTTTGGTTTAATTGACGCAAGAGCCCAATTCCTAGGAGAAGATGATGAAGATCCGCATCATCATCTCTATCTTTTGAAGAACTGTGCAATCTGACCAAAAGTCAAGGTGCTCACAAGGAATTAACAAGGATGACTATGTTTCCTTTTTCTAAAAAGGACGAGCCCGAGATTGGTTTATGTCTCTTCCACATCATTCACTTACAAGTTGGGAGGAGATTCAAACTGAATTTCGAAACAATACTTCACTCGGACGGAATTTGGAATTAAAAGTCGAGGTTGCTAATTTTAGACAAGGATCTCAAGAAACGCTTGGGAATGCGTGGGAAAGATTTAAAAATTACTAAGAGCGTGTCCCGACCATGGTTATTCTTAGACATGCAAATTCAACTTTTCATCGTAAATTAAGAAAAGATTCACGTCTTTGATGTAGACCATGCATGTGGTGGTTCTTTAATGATGAGTGAAGCTCAATTAGTTTACGATGCCATAGAAAAGATTTCCAAAAATAACAGAATGTGGGAAACCGGTTCTAGCACCGTGAAAGTAGCTTTTGCGGGAGAATGTACGCCTAATACGGAAGTTCTAGCACATTTAGAAAATTTGAGTAGGAAATTTGATGGATTACAATGAGAATAAGAACCAAAGTTCGAGGAAAATAGTGCACCAACCGAATACTCAAATCAGGATAAAATACCACTAGGGATTGAAGAACCGACAGGATGCTCAAGAGAGAGAGGTGAGTTTTCTTGACATAGAAATTTAAACAATGCTTATTCAAACTCATTCAATGCTATTAGAAGAGATCACCCTACTTATCGATGGTCCAAAACCCTAGCAAGCAAGGACAACCGCCGTATCCAGATTCCATATATAGAACTTGAATAATAATCAAGTTTATCAAGAAAACACATCTAATCAGAATTTACAATCATTACCTAGATCCTATCCTCAACATACCACTCAAAGTATACCAGTAACTCAAAGTTCAACTCAACCTGCAGAAGGAGTTGAAAAATGGGAAAAACTAATGGAAAATATGATGGGTGTAGTATCTACTCAAGCTAAAAATATAGAAACGATGGTGACTTCTATTGGTACAGTCACTAAGGACATGAGTTCAATGAAAACATCTATGAGTGGACATGATACCAGGATGAGAACGATAGAAGCCTCATTAAGGAATATGGAAGATCATTTGAGTAGGACAGGTGAACGTAATAATAATAGCACTCCCCGGGAGGATTACCAAGTAAGTAACACTTTGAAAGGAACCCAAGAGAGGTAAATGTTGTAGTTACGAGAAGTAGGAAGCTCGATGGAAGTAATGGAATTGAAAACCTTGGGAATAATGAAGTAGAAGATGACTTAGATGTTAAGAATGATAAAGATGAACTTGAATTTCTGAGACGAGGAAGAAGAAATTATAGACAATTACTTAAAAAGAAATAAAAGTTCGAACTCGAAAATGAAAAGGAAAATTGGGTAAAAATCCCTAAGATTCTCGAAAGATCCCATGGATAAAGATTTAAGGACTTTATTTAAGGAACACATTAGAATGGAAGAAAATGAAAACAAGGATGAAAAACATGAAGAAATGAAGGAATCAAGTAGAGATGGATTCAGTGGAACAATTTAAAAGAAAGAATTCAAGAACTCGAAACATGGCGTGAGTAATACTCAAAGGTTTAAGGAAAAGGAAAAGAGAAAGCGACAAAGGAGCCAAAGGTCATAGATTTAGAATCTTTACCTTACCCTCCTAAAGATCAAATCAAAAGGCAAAACCGATAAGAAGTATGCTCGTTTCTCGACACTTTTCGTCATATTCAAGTTAATATCCTCATTATCGAAGCTTTGATTAATATACTCGCCTATGGAAAATTTACGAAAGAAATTTCACAAACAAGAAAAATTAGAGGAATATGAGAATATATGCCTAAATGAAGAATGTTCCGCACTTGCAACATAAGTTACCACCTAAAATCGAAAGATCCAGGTAGTTTTACCATTCCGTGTGAAATTGGAGGATTTCATTTAAGAAGGTCTTATGTGATCTAGAGCAAGTATAAATCTCATGTCTTATGAGGATTATAGAAAGTTAGGCATAGGAAAGCTTACTAAGATCGAAATGACTCTGCAAATGGCGAGATAGATCGATTAAGTACCCTAAAGGAATTATAAAGGACATATTGGTTAAAGTAGACAAATTCTATTTTCCAAGAGACTTTGTAGTTATGGAAATGGAAGACGGTTATTCGCGCCTCTCATTCTAGGTCGTCCATTTCTAGCTACAGGAAGAACTTTAATCGATGTTCGAGTAAAGGAGAATTAATCTTAAGAGTCAATGAAGACGAAGTTACTTTCAATATTTTCAAAGCTATGAATCATGCATCAACAGAATCATGTTCTTTATAGAAGATATTCATTCTGCTCTATGATAATCGATTACCAACTTTTGAAGACAGATTAGAAGAATGCTTAACTTTGTCTATCTATAAAGAAGATGAGGAAGACATTGAAATGAAAGAGATAATTCTTTCTTTAGATACTGAAAGTTTTACCTTTAAGCCACCATGGCATAAGCACTTGGAATTAGAACTAGAAGGACCGGTTCTTAAATCGTCAATAAGATCCGCCAAAGAACCCGGACTTGAAACCATTACCTTTAAATCGAAATATGCTTTTCTTGAAACCGATAATCTATTACCAATTATTATTTCATCACTTTAATCGAGCAACAAGAAGATCAATTACTTGGAATGTTGAAAAAGCATAAGAAAGCTTTTGGATGGATGATTGTTGATATTCGAGGTATTAGCCCACGAGATTTGCGCTCATAAGATAATTCGAAGGAAGATGCTAAGCCTTGTATTCAACCGCAACGCCGCCTCAACCCAAATTTGCAGTTAATTGTTAAGAAAGAGGTCATTAAATTTGTTAGAGATGGGAATAATTTTTCCCATATCGGATAGTGAATGGGTAAGTCCAACTCAAGTGGTACCAAAGAAAGGAGGTTTCACAAAGTGAAAGAAAATGATAGAAATGAATGGATTCCAACAAGAGAAATTACAGGATATCGAATGTGCATTGATTTTAGGAAACTAAATGATCATACTAAGAACGATCATCATCCACTTCCATTCATAGTTCAAATGTTGGAACGGTTAAGTGGTCATAAATATTATCGCTTCTTAGATGGTTATTCAGGATATTTACTGATTTTCATTGCAAATAGGAGATAGGAAAAGACTACTTTCACTTGTCCTTATGGAACTTTTGCGTATAAAAGAATGCCGTTTTGGTTTATGTAATGCTCCAATTTACGTTTCAAAGATGCATGATGGCTATATTTTCCGATATGGTTGAGAAATTCTTGGAAATTTTTATGGACGACTTTAGTGTTTACGGAGATTCTTTTGGTAAATGTTTATCGCACTTAGAAAGAGTGTTGCAACGCTGTGAGGATACCAATTTAGTTTTAAATTGGGAGAAATGTCATTTAATGGTATCGAAGGAATTGTTCTAGGCCATAGAATCTACGAAATAGAATTGAAGTTGATAAAGCTAAGGTTGAAGTAATTGAAAAGTTACCACCACCAGTTAATCTAAGGACTCTGAGAGGATTTCTTGGACATGCAGGATTTTATAGAAGATTTATTGTAGATTTTTCAAAGATAGCAAAGCCCCTAAGTCATTTGCTTGAAAAGGAAGTACCTTTTAACTTCGATAGTAAATGTAAGGAAGCTTTTCAGACCTTAAAAGCAAAATTAACTACTGCACCAGTGCTAATAGCACCAGATTGGAATTTACCGTTTGAAATTATGTGTGATGCCAGTGATTTAGCGGTAGGAGCAGTTTTAGGTCAAAGATATAACAAAATTCTCAAAGCTATTTACTATGCATCTCATACGTTAAATGCAGCTCAACTGAACTATACAACTACAGAAAAGAAACTGCTAATGTAATTTTTGCCTTAGATAAGTTTAGATCGTATATTGTTGGTTCTAAGGTAATAATTTATATGAGACCATTCAAACTTTGAAGTATTTCTTTGAGTAAGAAAGATGCTGAAACCACGTCTTCTTAGATGGATTCTCTTACTTGAGGAGTTCGATTTGGAAATTAAAGATAAAAAGGGAAGTGAGAATGTAGTAGTGAGATCATCTAAGTAGAATGGAAAATGATGGAGAAAAGGAATAGAAATTAAAGATTCATTTCACGATGAACAACTTTTAGAATAGATACTCCTTCAACCATGCAGTTATTAAAGAATAGAATTCCTTCTAAGGAAATGTCACCCTGGTTTGGAGATATCATTAATTACTTAACCTGTGATTATATTCCGTCTCATTGGACTTGGCAGCAGAAAAAGAAATTCTTTTATGACTTAAAATTTTATTACTGGGAAGAACCAGACCTTTTCCGTAAATGTTCGGATGGGATAATCAGAAAGTGTGTGCCTGATAATGAAATTTTAAGTATTTTATCATTTTGTCATGATCGTGAGGCAGGAGGTCATCATGGAGGATGGAAAACTGCTTTTAAAGTTTTACAATGTGGTTTTTATTGGCCTACGCTATATAGAGATGCTTATAAGTATGTCAAATCTTGTGAATCTTGTCAAAATGGGGAAATGTATCTAAAAACATGAAATGCCTATGCAACCTATTTTAGAATGTGAGTTATTTGATGTTTGGGGTATAGATTTCATGGGACCATTTCCTATATCTTTTGGAAAAGATTTATTCTAGTAATGGTAGATTATGTTTGAAATGGGTAGAAAGTGAAGCTCTTCCCACTAATGATACCAAAGTTGTCATACGATTTCTTAAAAGAATATATTTACACGTTATGGCATTCCGAGGGCTATCATTAGTGATGAGGTTCACACTTTTGTAATAGACCATTTACCAAGATAATTGAAAATATGGTGTAACGATAAGTTAGGAACCTATCATCATCCGCAAACCCGGTGGTCGAGGCAGAGGTGTCTAATAGAGAGATCAAAAGAATTGTAGAAAAGACAATGGATTCAAATCGAAAAAATCTGGGCGCTTAAACTAGACGATGCATTATGGGCATATAGAATGCCTTTTAAAACACCAATTGGTTGTTCTCCTATAAGTTAGTTTTGGTAAGTCGTGTCATCTCCTGGGTTGAGTTAGAACACCGAGCCTTCTGGGCTATTAAATTTTTGAATTTCGATCCTAAGGCTGTCGGTGATCATAGATTGCTTCAATTGACAGAACTAGAAGAATTCCGTCTCGATTCTTATGAAAACGCTCGAATCTACAAGGAACGCACGAAATCCTTTCACGATAAGAGAATCTATAGTCGTGAGTTCCATGTAGGCGATCGAGTGCTCTTGTACAATTCACGTTTAAAGTTATTTCCAGGAAAGCTTAAATCAAGATGGACAGGTCCATTTAAAGTAACGAGTTTACAAACTGAGTCGTTGAACTAACTGATGGAAATACAACTTTTATAGCCAATGGCCATAGAGTAAAGTTATTTGTGGAAGGAGAAGGAACCACACTGAAAGAAGAAATAATGCTACTAACTGATCCTCCGACAAAGTAAAAAGCATAGAAATCGAGAAACTGAAAAGCAGAGGAGTTAAACTCAGCCGAATACCAGGTGCTATCTATCTTTACTCTATTTTTTTGTGTTTTAGTTATGTTTAAAGTAGTTTCGTCTTTTACCGGATAGACGTAAAAGAACTGGATGTCTTTTTTAGATAGAATAGAAATTTTTATACTGCTTTTAAAATTAGGCTTGGATAAAGATGTCGCGTTTAAGATAGAAGCTTCAGTTTTTGAGAAAAACAAGCAATTGTTGAGAGAGATCAGACTGAAAGAACTATGTAATGGAAAATCGAGAAGTTCGATAAAGAGAAGGGCAAAGTTTTTAAGAAGGTGTGAAAATTTGTGGGAAAAAGTGAGCATGAAGGAAATGTAGGAAAGCACAACCAAATCCAGGATGAGTGTTTGAATGTTGTTAAGAAGGGAACGATTAGGTGGTTATCCGAAAATCCCGATGGAGATCAAAGAGAAAATTCAACGCCTCATTTCTTAAGGTTAGGTTGATAGAACGTTACATCGAACTCTGGAAGATTTAGAAGTATTGGAATTAGGACCTCGTGAATTTTGTAGTACTTATAAAATTTTATATAACTTTTGAAAATTTTATAAATAGGATCTTTATGAAATTACTTAAAAGTTTTATAAAGTTTTTTTATATTTTTAAAAGTTTTTTTAAGTTAAAATAAAATAAAAAAAAAAAAAAATTGGTCGGATCGATCCGACCTAACCCGGATCGATCCGGAACTGAAAAAACCTAAAAAGGGACGGGACCTCTTTCTTCTTCTTCTTCTTTTTTTCTAAAACAGCCGCCCCTCCCCTTCTCCCCAATTCGAATTTTTTCCTTCAAATCATCACACACTATCACCATTAAACTACACCACTTCTTAAACTTTTCTCATTTTCCACTCCTCTCTTCAAATTTGCATTTACATTGAAGTAATTTTCAAGGAAAGCTTCAACTTTCATTCCGCGACTTTCCATCTTTTCCGCCAAATTTCAACCTCTTTAAGCTTTGTAAGGTAACATTGTAGTCACTTATTTTCTTAATTTCGTTTTTATGCAATTTTTATTTTTCAACTGTTTTGTCACTCACATTTGTATTGTTGTTTTGTGTTGTTTTTTGTTTTTTTTTTTTGTGTTGTTTTGTTATTGTGTCATTATCGTAGAATGGCCGAATCATCCAAAGCTAGTAAAAACGCAAACCCATATCCCTACCCAAATTCCAGCTTATAGAAACTAGGCCTTTAATGAGAAGAAGAATTGGCGGTTAGTTTTGAAAGAACGCGTCTCTGCGCAGCCTAAGAAAGCATTGAAAAATAAATTTGGGCAGTGTTTAGTTGCAATAGAGAGGGGCTTAGACTTTAAAGATTTGGGAAGGGAGGTGAAGGAAATTTTTGAAAGGCGACATTGGATGGAATTAGCCAGTTTAAGGTCGGGAGAAATTAACACCACCTTAGTAGCAAGAATTTTATTCTTTGGTAGCAACTCACAATGCTACGGATGAAGGTGAGTTAACCTCGTCAACCTGAGAACTAGGACAGTGCCGTTTACTCCTCACATTATTAATGCTATTTATGGTATTCCTGATATACCGGAGAATGAGGATTATTATACGATTTGGAATTTGGATGAGCCAAACAGACTTTGATCATATTGTTGCGGTAGTACGTAATGAGTTAGATCCCATCGCTGCCGTCTGGCATGAAAACAGTTTTCTATGGGAAATGTATCCGGGATATGAAAGCCATTAAACGTTTTATTAGTCACACTCTTTACCCGACTCGGCATTTTACATCTTTTGGTAAAGAGGATTTGTGTGCATGCTTGGGCTATAGTTAATGATGTACTGTGGATATAGGCAGAGTGATGTGTAGAAAGGGCCAAGGATTTTGCCCGATCGCTAGACCAGTGCAATCCACATGCCTTTTCCGTGTTTTATTTCTTCCTTGTGCCGTCGGATAGAGTCCCTCGAGCTCCCAAATGATAATTTGATGATGGTGGATGACACACTTATAGGTCCTAGTTTACCACTTAGGCCGGCGGGAAGAATAAACTTTTGGACCCTAACCGTCAACGACCTCGGCTTACTCCATCCACTCATTGTCCCTCCTTCATCCGGTCAAACTCAAACTCATCTTCCCAATACCATCACTTACGACATGTTTCAATCCATGGCCTATGATGTTCATCGTGCTAATGCCAATATGGCTGTTTTTTTGCGGAAAGGAATAAATTATGGTCTCAAGATTTACGCCAAGGCATACGAGGTTTATATCAAATGAATATACTTTGCAAAACCCTACCTATGCCGAGATGGATATTCCGCATAATGCCAAACCCACCTTATACCTTGCCCGATTTCATTCCACCGATGCCACCACCTCGGACTTCCAACAAATGCCGCATTCTTTTGGATTTCAAACTAGTGGTGTAGGAGATTTTTCGACAAGTACTATGGCAATTTGCGACATCGAATGGACTGGATCTCGGATCATTTGGCCATACCACGATGAGATGGGGAAGCACTTTTTACGATATCACGAGAGAGATGAGCTCGATGGGACTAGATAGCTCGCACGGATGTCAACTTATTTTCAAGATCCATCCCAAGAATCGACCCGTTCTCAAGCTATGCCAAGTTCAAGACACGCTGAAGTGAGTGATGAAGAGGAGTGATAATTTTTAAACATTCTATGGTTTTTGACATTGAAACAATTTTATTTATCATGCACTTTTTCTTTTTTTCTTTAAATTTTAAGTTGTTTTGATCATAGTAGAATATTATACGATTTTCATGTTTTCATTGCATATTAAAGTATTAAGCATCGTGTAGAAAAATTTATCGTTATAACATAATGAAAGTGAACCAAAAATAGGAAGAAAACTTGTCACCTAGAAAAAACTAGGCATTTTTCATGCAAAATCGACTCGTCCGTGAACAAGTAATGTTCCGGATCGATCCGGCTTTTCACGGATCGATCCGGACGAGTATACCGACGACAACATTCATCGGTTCGAGAGGCGGATCGATCCGCCCTATCTCGGATCGATCCGGTAAGTACAAAACGCGCAGAAAGTAGATCTTTTCTACTTTTGCTTGATGGATGTATTCTATAAAAGGAAAGAGCAAATGACCAACCTTTTGCTCATTCTTTCCTTTCTTCTATTTTAAATCTCTATTTTGAAATGTCTAACCGATCCTCTCCTCGGTTAATAGTTATGAGCCACATACGCTGATGGTGTGGTCCCGAAGCGGCATGCCTCTTGTTTTCATAATAACGCCCCGAGACATCTAAATTTCGTCCGTTCTCCTATTCGATGGAGAAAGGCTTAAACATGAAAAAAAATTGATCAATGGGGACGAATCTAATCCGAGGTTGCGGGTGGAAAAAGTTGATAAGGACTCCCAGGAGGTCGAATAAACATTTCGATAGTTAGAGATTTCTTTGCGTCTCTCACCGAGATAACGATGTAGAGCCTCATCTCAACTTATTACGATTAGGGAATCGTTATTTCATTTTCACCAGCTATCATAAATCAAATCTATCAAATTCCACCATGTACTTTTGATGAAACCCACACTTCGAGTTTCTTTGGGAACTTGGGGATGCATATAATGTTGTAAACCGTATCATGAAGCCTTTCGATTCAGATTTCCGTTGTTTGATCATAACTATGATTCTTCAACTCTGGCTTTATCCCTCATTTAAGGGCTTGAAACGCTTCATTAATTCTCGGATCTATCCAACTAGAGATTTTTATGGGGTTACGGATGATGATGAGATGTCTTTGTTGTATGCGTTGGACTGTAGGAGCATACATTGATCGGAGTTTTGATTTTTAAGACTGCAATTAATTTTAAAAGAGAAAGACGTAATAGGGGAAAACCGCTACCATTTGCCTGGTTATCTCTCACCTTTGTATCCAATCGAATCACGTGCCTCGAGTTTGCTCGGCGAGATTTTTCCATCTCGTGATTCTCGATTAGATTACTTCCGTGGATACTCCCGGATGTTCATCTACGGTTTGATAATCCATTAGAAGTTATGTTGTTAAGATGGTAGTTGTTTAAATTAGTTGTTTAATTGTTTTTGTTGTTTGTTGCTTTTATTTATAGTTTGTAATAGTGTTTAATATATATGTCATTTTCTTTAATCAAAATAATATATGGTTGCTAAAAATAAGAAATAATAATCAAAATCATATAAAATTTTAATTTTATTTGCAACCTATTTTTTTATTTACTCCTTTGAACATCGGGACGATGTTCGTTTTCGTAAGTGGGGAGTAGAAGTAAGTTAGTAAATTAAAATTAAAATTTTCTTATATAAATGTATACTTAATTGCTCAATACTTAGTTTAATTTTTCTTGAAACAAAATAATTAGATAATATATAATTAGTATGAATAAAAACAATATAAATTGGTAAGAATAGATTTTAATTAAGTAAAATAAAGTAGATATATTATAATTATATTATATATGTCAATTTTAGATCTTTATAAGATTTTAAGTATATGTAACTATACATAAATATTATCAAGTAAGTTTCATATGAAATTTTAGCAAATATACTTATATTTATAATGAATTTTTAGAATAATTTTCTTTGTAAAATGAAATATGAATATGGAATCGGATTAGGAATGATGAGATTTTGACACCACAAAATTACCTCAACCTTGATTAGAGTGATCAAGACCTCACTCGAAATAGCCATTTTTGATCATAACCGACCCTTGGCTTATTTTGGTCTACATTTCCTAAAAATCCCCACGAGTTTGTGCGTACTTATGAAAGGAGATGATAGCACGAAGCTAAGGATGGTGTATGTTGAGTGAAAAAAAAAAAAAAAAAAAAAAAAAAAGCACCATATTTACAGATATTAATCGAATACTGTATCTTCCTTATCTTTGATCATGGATATCGGTAGTAGCTTCCAATGATTTGAGTGCAGTAGGGGGTGTTATCTAAACGTCATATATCACTATGAGGTATAAAGCTCCCGATAAAAATTTGAATCATAAGATCTCAAGAATGATTACGAGTTTAAGGAAACCGGACTCGTAATTTTAGATCGAAAGAGTATTACTCCGATCAATCTTGATGAAGCAATGCTTGTAAATTTGATTTTCTACACACACTCACGCTTTTAGTTCTTAATATTGAAAAAAAGAGAGAAAATCTGAAAAATAGTTGGAAAAGAAGATTTTATTAATCGAATCTGTTTTTGATCAAACGTGAAGGTGTAAAGACGCATTTGACTTGCCTCTTTTCTCTTTTTGATTTCTTTTTCTATCTTTTCGATTAACCAATGTCCTATCCTAAAAGTATTAGCCATCTTGTCAATTACTTGACTTAGTCTTTGATTCCAAATATTTCATATAAGTTGAGATAGGAAAATAATTCTAGAATTTTAATTATATTTATTGAGTAAATTTTGTGAAATTTCATTTGAATAATAGTTGATAAATAATTTATCAAAGTTATCTACACTTTTATCTTATTAATTTCTAAGAAAGATATAATTAATATGTTTATAATATTGAATTGATATTTTACTAATTTAAAAATTGTATCTACCACTTATATTATTTTTATCGTAATTTTTATATATTACGCTTATTTTGCTCGAGGACGATCAAAGAGCTAAGTGGGGAGTAGTTGATGTATAACATTTATATGATAAAAATTACGATGTTTTATATACGTTATCGACTTTTTATATAAAATATAATAAAATATAACGATAATCTTATAAAATATTAATAGCTATGAATAAATCTAAATACTATAAAAATCTAGTAAAAAATGATAAAAAGTTATAAATTTTGTACCGGGTTAATAACCGGAGTGTCGTGTCGATTCACGTAGGTATTTTTGGTATTTTACAGACCTTAGGTAAACCAAGACCCCGAGTGGCGACATTTTGTGGAGTAAAATCATATCTTTTGAAGGAATAAAGGAAGTGCCACGAGATTTAAAGTTCAAGTGGACCAATGATTCGTGACGCCATATCAAGTTATATTTTCAACGAACAAATGGCCCAGCAAAAAGGCATTGTCTGAAAAAGAAGTCTTCATGGAAGTTATAGATCTCCTCAAGAGCTTTCCAACGATCTTGAATTATGTCATTTGGAGATCCAGAGCTCAAGTTATGATTTTATCAAGTTTCGGATTAAGATTAGAAAAAATCTATCCGGATCGATCCGGATTTACCTCGGATCGATCCGAGGAGGCATAATGATTATCCAAAGCATGTGGCCCTGCAGAGAATATCCTGGGATAATATTTTTATTCCCGGATCGATCCGGCCCCTTTCGGATCGATCCGCAAGTGGAAAAATTGCCTATAAAAGCGGCAAAGATTGCAGGCACAAAAGAGGGTACCAAATATATTTCTTCACCTCTTTCTAGTAGTAGTAGTATGTATATATAGGCCTTATGCCATAAATAAAGTAGTATCGTCATAATGCTCGAGAAATTATCAGAAGATCAATGTTGTTGAAGTTGTTGTAGCATCAGAGCGAATACATCTTCTGATCCAATCGTTGTAATCGGGTAAAATTTCTAAAGTATTTATGTTTGTTATGTTTGTTTTTTATTTCCGTATAATGTTAGTAGGCTAAATCTAATAACTAGCCAAAGTTATGTAATCGTTTTATTTCGATCTTTCGGTAAAGGAATGTTGTCTAAGTAAAATTGAATAAAATTGAGTTAATTGAATCTTTTTCTATTGATAAAGTTTGACTTGAAAGAATTCATAATCTAATTATGAATTGACACCTCGTAATTAAGTTATGAACTCGTTAATAGAAAAACCGAGAGTAAAATTGGCCGAGTGAAAACGTGACAACGGAATCCGCTTCCTATTCGGGGCGATTTGTCCTAAAAGATGAATCTTATTAAAATTTGTACTCAAGATCGTAATAATGTTAAATTCATCGATTTAATTGAAACTTAAACCGAAAGTTGAATCGCCCGCCTTGACAACCGGAGCCTTTAAATAAAATTGACCGTTTGACGAACGGAATGACTCCTTTTATTCAAAGGTAGAATCGCATTTCGGACCTCGCTCGAGAAAAACCGTAATGTGATTGTGGACTTTGGGTGATGACAATGGACATATGACAATTTCATACGCTAATGTGAGGAGAAATTGTTAACCTTAGAGTACACCGTTTCATTTACTCAATTGAACCTAAAGATCGAGCACATTCCATTCATTTGAAAAGATCGTGATAAATCAATTATATAAACTTTGGCTAGTTCTCTAATAATATATTTGGCATCTATATATTTATATATATATATATACTTTGCAACTTATGCACATCTATATATATTTATATATCTATATATATTATATTAGAATAAAATTTTAATTTACGTATTTATTTATTTTATGTTGACTAGAATAGTAGTGATCTGTGTTATAAAATTGCGGTTTAGATCGAGTTAATAAAAGCTCTTTGGTGTTTAACCACACTTAGAAGAATTACAAAGTTCCCCGAGGATACGATACTCGACTCACCATACTAGCACTACTGATTTGACCCGATACACTGCCGGTTAAGGATCGTGTATTAGCACTAGAAAAGGCCACGCCAAGATTCGGCCGAAGTTTTAACCTCTCGCCGATTTCTTGATTTCTCTCGCTTTTTCACTTTGTCGGAGGATCGCTTAGTAGCATTATTTCTTCTTTCAAGGCGGTTCCTTCTCCTTCCACAAATAACTTTACTCTATGGCCATTGGCTATAAAAGTTGTATTTCCATCGATTAGTTCAACAGCCTGCATTTGTAAACTCGTTACTTTAAATGGACTCGTCCATCTTGATTTAAGCTTTCCGAAATAACTTTAAACGTGAATTGTACAAGAGCACTCGATCACCTACATGGAACTCACGACTATAGATTCTCTTATCGTGAAAAGATTTCGTATGTTCTTGTAGATTCGAAGCGCTTTCATAAGAATCAAGACGGAATTCTTCTAGTTACGTCAATTGAAGCAATCTATGATCACCGACAACCTTAGGATCGAAATTCAAAAATTTAATAGCCTGTAAGGCTCGGTGTTCTAACTCAATCGGGAGATGACAAGACTTACCAAAAACTAACTTATAGGAGAACAACCAATTGGTGTTTTAAAAGTCATTCTATATGCCCATAATGCATCGTCTCAGTTTAATCGCCGCTTTTTTCGATTTGAATCCACTGCGTTTTTCTACAATTCTTTTGATCTCTATTAGACACCTCTACCCGACCTTTGGTTTTGGATGATAGGCGTTCCTAACTTATGCGTTACACCATATTTTTCAATTATCTTGGTAAATGGTCTATTTAAAAAAGTGTGAACCTCTATCACTAATGATAGCCCTCGGAATGCCATAACGTGTAAATATATTCTTTTAAGGAATCGTATGACAACTTTGGTATCATTAGTGGGAAGAGCTTCAATTTTCTACCCATTTCAAACATAATCTACCATTATTAGAATAAATCTTTTCCAAAAGATATAGGAAATGGTCCCATGAAATCTATACCCCAAACATCAAATAACTCACATTCTAAAATAGGTTGCATAGGCATTTCATGTTTTTTAGATACATTTCCCCATTTTTGACAAGATTCACAGATTTGACATACTTATAAGCATCTCTATATAGCGAGGGCCAATAAAAACCACATTGTAAAACTTTAAAAGCAGCTTTTCCAACCTCCATGATGACCTCCGCCTCACGATCATGACAAAATGATAAAATACTTAAAATTTCATTATCAGCACACACTTTCCGATTATCCCATCCGAACATTTACGGAAAAGGTCCGGTTCCTCCCAAGAATAAAATTTTAAGTCATAAAAGAATTTTTCTTCTTTGCTAAGTCCAATGAGACGGAATATAATCACAAAGTTAAGTAATTAATGATATCTCCAAACCAGGGTGACATTTCCTTAGAAGGAATTCTATTCTTTAATAATCGCATGGTTGAAGGAGTATCTATTTTAAAAGTTGTTCATCGTGAAATGAATCTTTAATTTCTATTCCTTTTCTCCATCATTTTCCATTCTACTTAGATGATCTACATTACATTCTCACTTCCTTTTATCTTTAATTTCAATATCAAACTCTCAAGTAAGAGAATCCATCTAAGAAGACGTGGTTTCGTGCATCTTTCTTACTCAAGTAAATACTTCAAAGTGAATGGTCAGTATAAATTATTACCTTAGAACCAACAATATACGATCTAAACTTATCTAAGGCAAAAATTACAGCCAGCAGCTTCTTTTTCTCGTAGTTGTATAGTTCGGTTGAGTTTGCATTTAACGTATGAGATGCATAGTAAATAGCTTTGAGAATTTTGTTATATCTTTGTCCTAAAACGCTCCTACAAATAAATCACCGGCATCACACATAATCTCAAACGGTAAATTCCAATCGGTGCTATTAGCTTTGGTGCAAGAGTTAATCTCGCTTTTAAGGTCCGAAAAGCTTCCTTACATTTACTATCGGTTAAAAGGTACTTCCTTTTCAAGCAAATGACTTAGAGGTTTCGCTATCTTTGAAAAATCTGCAATAAATCTCCTATAAAATCCTGCATGTCCAAGAAATCCTCTTAGAGTCCTTAGATTAACTGGTGGTGGTAATTTTTCAATTACTTCAACCTTAGCTTTATCAACTTCAATTCCTATTTCAGAGATTCGATGGCCTAGAACAATTCCTTCTGATACCATTAAATGACATTTTTCCCAGTTTAAAATTAAATTGGTATCCTCGCAGCGTTGTAACACTCTTTCTAAGTGCGATAAACATTTACCAAAAGAATCTCCGTAAACACTAAAGTCGCCCATAAAATTTCCAAGAATTTCTCAACTATATCGGAAAATATAGCCATCATGCATCTTTGAAACGTCATTCGAGCATTACATAAACCAAACGGCATTCTTTTATACGCATAAAAGTTCCATAAGGACAAGTGAAAGTAGTCTTCTCCTATCTCTCCTGCGTGCAATGAAAAATGTAAATAACTTTGAATAACCATCTAAGAAGCAGAATATTTATGACCACTTAACCGCTCCAACATTTGAACTATGAATGGAAGTGGATGATGATCTTTCTTAGTATGATCATTTAGTTTCCTAAAATCAATGCACATTCGATAACCTGTAATTTCTCTTGTTGGAATCCATTCATTTCTATCATTTTCTTTCACTGTGTGAAACTTCCTTTCTTTGGTACCACTTGAGTTGGACTTACCCATTCACTATCTCGATATGGGAAAAATTATTCCCATCTCTAATAGCTTAATGACCTCTTTCTTAACAATTAATCGCAAATTTGGGTTGAGGCGGCGTTGCGGTTGAATACAAGGCTTAGCATCTTCCTTCGAATTATCTTATGAACGCATAAATCTCGAGGCTAATACCTCGAATATCAAAGAATCGTCCATCCAAAAGCTTTCTTATGCTTTTTCAACATTCTAAGTAATTGATCTTCTTGTTGCTCGCTTAAAGTTGATGAAATAATAATCGGTAATAGATTATCGCTTCAAGAAAAGCATATTTCGATTTAAAGGTAATGGTTTCAAGTCCGTGTTCTTTGGCGGATCTTCTATTGACGATTTAAGAACCGGTCCTTCTAGTTCTAATTCCAAGTACTTATGCCATGGTGGTTTAAAGGTAAAACTTTCAGTATCTAAAGAAAGAATTATCTCTTTCATTTCAATGTCTTCCTCATCTTCTTTATAGATAGACAGAGTTAAGCATTCTTCTAATCTGTCTTCAAAAGTTGGTAATCGATTATCATAGAGCGTAATGAATATCTTCTATAAAAGAACATGATTCGATGATGCATGATTCATAGCTTTGAAAATATTGAAAGTAACTTCGTCTTCATTGACTCTTAAGATTAATTCTCCTTTCGAACATCGATTAAAGTTCTTCTTCTGTAGCTAGAAATGGACGACCTAGAATAAGAGGCGCTGAATAACCGCCTTCCATTTCCATAACTACAAAGTCTCTTGGAAAATAGAATTTGTCTATTTTAACCAATATGTCCTTTATAATTCCTTTAGGTACTTAATCGACCTATCCGCCATTTGCAGAGTCATTTCATCTTAGTAAGCTTTCCTATGCCTAACTTTCTATAATCCTCATAAGACATGAGATTTATATCGCTCCTAGATCACATAAGACCTTCTTAAACAGTAAATCCTCCAATTTCACACGGAATGGTAAAACTACCAGGATCTTTCGGTTTAGGTGGTAACTTATGCCTGCAATTGCGGAACATTCTTCATTTAGGCATATGTTCTCATATTCCTCTAATTTTTCTTGTTTGATGAATTTCTTTCGTAAATTTTCCATAAGCAGTATATTAATCAAAGCTTCGATAACAGGATATTAACTTGAATATGATTTAAAAGTGTCCAGAAACGAGCATACTTTTATCGCTTTTGCCTTTTGATTTGATCTTTAGGAGGGTAAGGTAAAGATTCTAGATCTATGACCCTTGCTCCTTTGTCGCTTCTTTTCCTTTTCCTTAAACCTTTGAGTATTACTCACGCCATGTTTCGAGTTCTTGAATTCTTTCTTTTAAATTGTTCCCTGAATCAATCTCTACTTCAGATCCCCTCATTTCTTCCTGTTTTCATCCTTGTTTTCATTATTTTCCATTCTAACATGTTCCTTAAATAAAGTCCTTAAATCTTTATCCATGGGATCTTTCGTAATCTTAGGATTTTACCCAATTTTCCCTTTCACTTTCAGTGTTCGAACTTTTATTTCTTTTCAAGAAGTTGTCTATAATTTCTTCTTCCTCATCTCAGAATTCAAGTTCATCTTTAGTTCTATCATTCTTACCATCTAAGTCATCTTCTACTTCATTATCCCCAAAGTTTTCAACTCCATTACTTCCATCGAGCTTCCTACTTCCGTAACTACAACATTTACCTCTCTTGGGTTCCTTTCGGTGTTACTTGGTAATCCTCCTGGGTCTCACATTATTACGTTCACACCGCCTCTACTCAAATGATCTTCCATATTCCTTAAT
Organism: Gentiana macrophylla; assembly: GCA_026214975.1. NCBI lineage: Eukaryota > Viridiplantae > Streptophyta > Magnoliopsida > Gentianales > Gentianaceae > Gentiana > Gentiana macrophylla. The sequence goes on from CM047805.1 coordinate 158,147,156, forward strand.
GAGGCTTCTATCGTTCTCATCCTGGTATCATGTCCACTCATAGATGTTTTCATTGAACTCATGTCCTTAGTGGACTGTACTCAATAGAAGTCACCATCGCTTTATATTTTTAGCTTGAGTAGATACTATACCCATCATATTTTCCATTAGTTTTTCCCATTTTTCAACTCCTTCGCAGTTGAGTAGAACTTTGAGTTACTTGGTATACTTTGAGTGGTATGTTGAGGATAGGATCTAGGTAATGATTGTAAATTCGATTAGATGTGTTTTCTTGATAAACTTGATTATTATTCAAGTTCCTATATGGAACTCGGATACGGCGTGTTGTCCTTGCTTGCTAGGGTTTAGGACCATCGATAAGTAGGGTGATCTCTTCTAATAGCATTGAACGAGTTTGAGTAAGCATTGTTTAAATTTCTATCTGTCAAGAAAACTCACCTCCTCTCTTGAGCATCCCGTCGGTTCTTCAATCCCTAGTGGTATTTTATCCCGATTTGAGTATTCGGTTGGTGCACTATTTTCGAACTTTGGTTCTTATTCGTTGTAATCCATCAAATTTCCTACTCAAATTTTCTAAATGTGCTAGAACTTCCGTATTAGACGTACATTCTCCTGCAAAAGCTACTTTTCCGGTGCTAGAACCGGTTTCCCACATTCTCATTATTTTGGAAATCTTTTCGATGGCATCGTAAACTAATTGAGCCTCACTCATCATTAAAGAACCACCACATGCATGGTCTACATCAAAGACGTGAATCTTTTCTTAATTTACTTACGAGAAAAGTTGAATTTGCATGTCTAAGGAATAACCATGGTCGGGACACGCTCTTAACAATTTTTAAATCTTTCCCACGCATTCCCAAGTGTTTCTTCAGATCCTTGTCTAAAATTAGCAACCTCGACTTTTAATTCCAAATTCCGTCCCAGAGTGAAGTATTGTTTTGTAAATTCAGTTTGAATCTCTCCCAACTTGTAAGTGAATGATGCGGAAGAGACATAAACCAATCTCGGCTCGCCTTTTTTGAGAAAAAGGAAACATAGTCATCCTTGTTAATTCCTTGTGAGCACCTTGACTTTTGGTCAGACATACGCTTCTTCAAAAGATAGAGATGATGATGCGGATCTTCATCATCTTCTCCTAGAATTGGGCTCTTGCGTCAATTAAACCAAAAGATGAGATTTAATCTCAAATTATTCGCTCCTTCATTAGGTAAAAGTATGGGATTATTAGTCCGATTTCTTCTTATGGTTTGGTCATGATAGGCCTTGGGTTTCATTGGGTTGTTACGATTATTTCGGTTCCGATTCGATTATTTCTATTATTATTATTATTTTGATTATTAAGGTTAACGAGGTTTTGTCCATGCCTTAGAGCATGTTCCACTCTTGTTCAGTGTTTCATCACCGATTTGACCATTCTCGTGATTTTGTTTGAAGATGATTCGCCAGATTTCACGACTAGTATGACCACGTTTTTCTCTACTCTTAAGCGCCTTTCGTAAGTGTTTTTATGTCAGGCTTATAAGGAGTGAGTGGGGCCTTACCACTTACGGTCATCAACTAACGAAAATAGAAAATAACACTAAATTGATAGTAGTAAAAATTTGGTAACTTACCTTTAAGGTAAGTACCAACTAAAATAAAATTAGAAGTGAGATAAGAAAAGTGTTGACTTATTCTCTAGAATTTTGAGCTAATATAAGTAGTAACCATAGACAAAAAAGAAATTAGCGTCGTTCCTCGCAACGGCGCCTTAAAGTCGACGTGGCCTTTCTAGTGCTAAAACTAACCCTTAACCGATGTTGTATCGGGTCAAACTCAGTAGTGCTAGTATGGTGAGTCGAGTATCGTATCCTCGGGGAACTTTGTAATTCTTCTAAGTGTGGTTAAACACCAAAGAGCTGTTATTAACTCAATCTAAATCTCGCTTTTATAGCATGATAACTACTATTTTACTTAACATAAAATAAATGCGTAAATTAAAATTTATTCTAATATAATATATATAGATATATAAATATATATAGATGTGCATAAGTTGCAAAGTATATATATAGATATAAATATATAGATGCCAAATATATTATTAGAGAACTAGCCAAAGTTTATATAATTGATTTATACGATCTTTTCAAATTGAATGGAATGTGCTCGATCTTTAGGTTCAATTGAGTAAATGAAACGGTGCACTCCTAAGGTTAACAATTCGTCCTCACATAGTGTGTGAAATTGTCATATGTCCATTGTCATCACCCAAAGTCCACAATCATTACGGTTTTTCTGAACAGGTCCCGAGTACGATTCTACCTTTGAATAAAAAGGAGTCATTCCGTTCGTCAAACGGTCAATTTTATTTAAAGGCTCCGGTTGTCAAGGCCGGGCGATTCAACTTTCCGGTTTAAGTTTCAATTAAACTGATGAATTTAACATTATTACGATCTTGAGTACAAATTTTAATAAGATTCATCTTTTAGGACAAATCTGCCCCCGGGTAGGAAACTGGGTTCCGTTGTCACGTTTTCACTCGCCAATTTTACCCTCCGGTTTTTCTATTAACGAGTTCATAACTTAATTACGAGGTGTCAATTCATAATTAGATTATGAATTCTTTCAAGTCAAACTTTATCAATAGAAAAGATTCAATTAACTCAATTTTATTCAATTTTACTTAGACAACATTCCTTTACCGAAAAGATCGAAATAAAACGATTACATAACTTTGGCTAGTTATTAGATTTAGCCTACTAACATTATACTAAAAGATAAAAAGACAAAACAAACATAAATACTTTAGAATTTTACCCGATTACAACGATTGAATCGGAAAGTCGTATTCTTCCGGATGCTACAACAACTTCAACAACATTGATCTTCCGATAATTTCTCGAGCATTATAACGATACTACTTTATTTATGGCATAAGGCCTATATATATACATACTACTACTACTAAAAAGAGGTGAAGAAAATATATTTGGTACCCCTTTATGTGCCTCGCAAGTCGCTTCTATTTATAGGCATATTTTTTCAAGCCGGATCGATCCGAGAAAGGGCCGGATCGATCCGGGAATAAAAAATCTTATCCCGAGATTATTCTCTGCGCAGGCCACATCTTTGGGTAATCATGATGTTTCCTCGGATCGATCCGAAGTAAATCCGGATCGATCCGGATAGATTTTTCCAATCTTAATCCAAACTTGATAAAATCATAACTTGAGCTCTGGATCTCAAATGACATAATTCAAGATGCGTTGGAAAGCCCTTGAGGAGATCTATAACTTCCATGAAGACTTCTTTTTCAGAAAATGCCTTTTTTGCTGGGCCATTTGTTCGTCGAAAATATAACTTGATACGGCGTCACGAACCATTGATCCACTTGAACTTTAAGTCTCGTGGCACTTCCTTTATTCCTTCAAAAGATATGATTTTACTCCACAAAATGTCATCACTCGGGGTCTTGGTTTACCTAAGGTCTCAGTAAAATACCAAAAATACCCACGTGAATCGATATTTACACTCCGGTTATTAACCCGGTACAAAATTTATAACTTTTTATCATTTTTACTAGATTTTTATAGTATTTAGATTTATTCATAGCTATTAATATTTTATAAGATTATCTGTTATAATTACTTATATTTTATATAAAAATAGTCGATAACGTATATAAAACATCGTAATTTTTATCATATAAATGTTACACATCAATACTCCATAATTCTTTGAAGTCTTAGCTTCTTCGACCTGCCCGAGCGCTCGATCTAATTCAGCTTGTACCACATCTCGATCATGTCGAGCCTTCGCGATATCTTCGTTTGCGCTTTGTGCTCCTTCTCGCAACATCTCGTAGTCTTGAGCCGGCAGTAGCGCCTCTACCCCGACTTTGCCTTTCATCCTGCGGTCTGGTCGACTCTTCTCGTGAGTGATCGCCTTTGCTTCACCGCCACCAACTTATCTCGCAACTCTCGCACTCGGCGATCGACTCTCGCTTCCGGCGCCTATTGTCCCTCCACGGCGGAGAGGGGCACTTTTTGCGACATTGTCTTGCAAATACCGCCATTCTCCTTTTGATCTCGTCCGCCGACTCTTCCGCTTTTTTGGCTAGCCGTCGGGCAGACCTCGTTGACAATGGTGCTCGTGCAAAAATAAAGAAAGGTCAAAAAAATGGACAAGGCCTAGATCTCGAGAGAAGTTAGCACTTAAAGAAGGAACACAAAATCGACTTACGAGTCGATTCAACCTCCACAGGACGCTACTCAGAGTCTTGTCATCAGCACCGGCATAATCATCGGGCCGACCCCACCTGCGTCGACTCAAAGCGAGGTAGAGGTCTCGACAACCTTAGTCTTCTTCGATTTGACGTTGTTGCTCCTCACCGATTCAGAACGATCGACTTTCTCTTGGTCAGCGGTGCTTGTCTTTCTGTGGTATGCACGACAGATGAAGTCAAATCGACCAGCTCATCCTCGTCCTCGTCTCGTAGAGAGCCAAAACGGACCGTTAAGCCACCAGTAGACGGGGGTAGGTCAGTCGACTCAGTTGGCACAGATGACTCGACTGCAGCGGAAGTCGTTTCGGGTAGAGGTGCACCCCCTTCTCGGGAAGAAGAAGGCGCCCTGACCTTAGCCAAAGGCAAGTTAGGAATAGCCTGACCACCGAGAGGTTGGGCAGCTACGGCGGCCGACTCAGGGATACGTGTAGGGTCTGTAACCTTGGAGAACCTGCCCACTGCAAAATGAAAAGAAAACAAGTTAGTTTTGATCGACAATCAACAAATTATCAACTCAACGAATAACCAGTATGTAAAAGCAAGTAAACATCCTACGATTCTCGTGATCAGGGACGCAAAGGCCCACATATGGCATTGGCCCAGCTTCCTCCAAGTGGGCCAGGTGATACAGGAGACTCAGGTCTCGAGTACACACCTCGAAGCTATGTCCACCCAGGAGTCGAGCCTCGTGAGGAACCGGGTCCTTCCCAAGCTTGTCTTGTTTCCCGTCTCTCGACCTCCATTGCCCTATGTAGGGGTTATCCAGGCCATGACGGAGAAAGAAAAATCGAGGCTTCCACTCCCCGTGAGAAGAAGGCCCCTTAGTTATGAACTCATGTCGATTCGCTCTCCTCTGAAAGGAATACCATAACTTGTCGGGTGTAGCAGCAATCTTGTAGTAGTATCGAAACACGGGCACTGAGAAGCAGACCTGAGCCACTCGACATGCTATTAGGAACCCCATTAGGGTTCTGACGCCATTCGGGGCAAGTTGGGAGACGCTTATCTCATAGTGATGTAGAATGGCCAGAACGGCCGGGCAGAGTGGAAACCTTAACCCACTTGCCAGTTGGTGCTCGTAGATGGCACAGAACCCCTCTGGGGGCTCGTCCGCGAATCGGTGCATGCCGGACGGAAGTCGAGCTTCAAGTGGGGGAGTAATGTTATACTTCGTACACAACCTGTCAATTTCCTCAGAAGAAAGTATACTAAGACACCCCTTGGCACCTTTCCCGTCCATCCTGGTCACTAATTTCTTGGGTTGGTGAGGGACAGGAGGGGAAGAAGCTATAGGCTCGCCGGAGTCTGGCCGGAGAAGATGACTAGAGGAGACAGGTGCCGGATCTTGGCTGTGAGAAGGCGTCACACTACCCCTATCCGATTCTGTTGCACTACTACTACTAGACATGAATAAAACCACAGAAAAGATGAACGCTAAGAAAAAGAAAGAGTCTTACTTGGCGTTTGGATTTTGGAGATTATGACAAGAAAATAGCAAACAGGTTTTGCAGCAGCTTCTATCCTCTCTCCCTTTATATATGAAAGCAAAAGATATACAAATGATTTGAAGAGACGTGGGTATTGGGGGTTATAACCCCTGGAAATCGCGACAATCAAGGCAGTGACGCGTCTTTTGTGGGATTCAAAGCGTTTCGTATGCCAGATATCGTGCCACGTGCCTACAAGGCAGTTAGGGTTGTGAAAAGACGGGCTTTCTCCCGCCCAAAGGAAAACCCAACTCGATGACGGTTCAAGTGACAGACTCGACCGCGGACAACGGAAGTCGCCCCTCTCAAGTCTGGGGGGCTTATGACGATACAGGGTTTCACTCCCTCCACGTGTCATCTATCGGTTGGTCATCACACTATAAAGTAACACCAGTGTATTCATGTCGACGCCCAGGCTAGAGGCCAAAGCCATCTCATAAACGCCAGGCTACGACGATCGACTATCGACTATCGAGCAGTGTAGGACGACCAGTCCGCACCAGCCAGCAGTGTAGGACAACGAGTATAGAGTCGATCACCGCAAGTCGGAAGTATCGACTCGAGGACAGGGTCCACACCAGCTGTCCAAGCCCATTAACAGCGATAGCTTGGGCAAGGGTTTAAGGCCCATTAAAGGGTAAGTTTGACAATAACATGTTTCGACTTAACCTTAGGGTTTAAAGTAGTATTGTCATTATAAATACCCCAATCCAGGAACTACGTAAGGCTTGATTCCTGGAAGATAACAGGATACGTAGGCAATCTAAGATACAGTCTTAGACTCAGCCGCAAACATAACAATCCACCACCTCGTTCTTTTGTGCATTAGGGTTCTTGAGTGTTCATCACTAGATCATATCAGGGCCCAGATTATTAAGGTGACATAATTTGTCATCGTCAAGAATGTTTGCATCAGAATAAAAATTCATGAGAATTAATTTGAGTACTTTGTTGTTGTTTTGGCAAATTGAAATAGGGAAGTATGTACGGCGAATATCCCACATCGATAGAGCGAAACAGTGGAAGCCATGGTACTACATATAAAAGCTCACTTCTTCCAAAGTTTTAAAGCATACCTTTCTCGGTATTTTGGCTAATATCAAGTGTAGTACCTGTTCTTATCAGTTTAATATCTGATATGTGAGTTATTGATTAATACGATATTAACTTAAATTTTTAAGGGGTAGGGCCAATCGGGTAGCTTGCTGCCTAGGTCCTTGAGTGTTGTCCTGGTGTTGCACTACAATTAGATTCGGCACACCCCTCCAAACTAGTTCAATAATATTCAACTTTGCTGGGGTCGGTCTTTTTGCTTGATTTAGTTGATCATGTAATTAGAATTTAAGTAGGCTAAGCTTTGTTGTGCACATTCGATTTGATTGTTTGTTTTGGGTATTGTTTGATTCGGATGTGTGAATTGTATTACCTACAGTTTCTTTTCGACTTATCGGGCTTTACCGGGTTTTCATTGTAAACTTAAAAGGATAAAAAAAATGCTTTGAGTATGAGTAACGAGCACTTTTGGAGATGCTCTTATTATCCACAATAGATGTCACCATCAAACGGATAAGGCACACACATTGTATCGACACCATTGTGCCATGTGGTACGAGTATGTTGAAATATATGAAATTTAATTTATCTATAGCCCCGTTAACTTAAAATTTTAGATGTCACCAACAAACGGATAAGGCACACACATTGTCTCGACGCCATTGTGCCATGTGGTACGAGTATGTTGAAATATATGAAATTTAATTATCTATATCCCCATCAACCTAAGATTTTAGGAGATACAGTAGTTCAACATGGTATCAGAGCATGAGGTAAAAGTTTCAAACCCCGCTGTGAATACAGTCTTTCCTAAACAAACAAAAACATCAACACATTTGAGGAGGCTTGTTGAAATATACAAAATGTTAGTTCAATAGAGTATACAAACTATACTCTATACTATCTTATTGAAGCCTCATACGTTTCAACATAAAACCATCACCCTATAACATATTTTATTCCAACATAAACATGGATTGCTTATATGATTCATAAGACATACATCTTGATCCACACATCAATAAAACACCTCAATCAAATATGTCAGTTCAGATATATGATTTATCTGGTAGCTAATGAATCCAGCTTTGGAGAACAGTAGAGCCCACTCATCTTCGGTTCTTTCTTTACCTTGTGTTGCCACCATCATCAGCATATCAAAAAACAATTGAGTTTCAGTAGCCACGACATTACCTTTCTTCTGCTCATCCAACACCATGTTCATGATCATCACCTTTCCTCCATTTTCTTTGCTAGGAATTGCTTCTTTACACTTTTTGAGAATCTCCACACATTCCTCGTCACTCCACACATGCAATATCCACTGGAAAGGCAAAGAGATATATATTCTTCACGTACAATTGTCTAGATGTCGGCACAATTTAATGGAAGAGATTCATTACCATCTTCATAAGATTAAATACATCCGATATGTGCTAGTACAACCGTATTAAATTATTAATAATATCTCATTTATTAATACATACGGCTACAGTTATTTAAGAGCTAATCCATTTACTTTGAATCGGGATCTCATCAATGGAGAATTTCAGCTAATTAATCCTCTTAATTAATATATCAAGAGGAGAAAGAAAAAAAAAAGTAGTAGTTAAGTTAGGGCAAAACCCATACCCCAGTGGTCACCGGTGGGGATTTACCCTGGCCTTCAGTGAAAGGACTCGGGTTCGATTCCCCCGTAGTTTAATTAAAATCTTTAGTATCTCTCCAAGAAAAAAAAAAAAAAAAAGTTAAGTTAATACCTTCAAGAGAACAGCATCCGCAGAAGGGATAAATTTGAACATGTCTCCTGCAACAAAGTCCAAATTTTTATGGCTGTCCAGACCATCAACCACATGGGGAAGATCAAGCACAATGCACTTCAAGTGAGGGAATGCATCTGTAAAAGCTTTAGCCATAGTTCCCGTGCCGCCACCGACATCAACCAATGTAGTAATCCCTTCAAAAACATGCTTAAAATCTTCAATTAGCACCCTGCTAACCAAACGGGCATCACTAGCCATGGCTTCATTAAAAGAACTGTTCAAATTCGGGTTTTGAGCGGTTAATTCCCAAAACGTCGCCCCGTGAGTCGTAGCGAAAGGTGTTTGATGATCATCATTTCGAAACCACTCACTTAGCTGGTTCCATGGATTTGTCAAGATTGGATCAAGCATGGAGAATAGAAAAGGAGAAACACTCATGGGTTCATCTTTCAAGAGGAGTTTACAAGCAGGGGTCAGCAGATAACCCTCTTTTTCATTAATTTTTTCTGATTTAAAGAAACCCGAATGAATCAGAATGCGCATGAGTCGATAAACACATGACGATTTTGTCGGATTGATTGGAAGCTCATTGATCAACTCAGATAAAGTCATGGGCTTGCCATGGCGATGAATTGTATCAGGTATGCCTAACTCAACTGCAGTTTTTAAGGACATGGAGTTTATGAAGTTGAATATGTGGTTCCATATATGTGCTTGAGCTTCAAGCAGTTTTGCAGATTCACTATTTTGAACCGAGTCCATGATTGATAATAACCTTTAAATCACTAATTCAATCAATAATATAAACACATTTGAATAAGCTATTTCAGGAGTCAATTGTTCGACAAAGCATTTAATTTCTTCATGTAGAATGATTCGGCACGTTATCGGTTATTAGACGCTATCTACATCCATTTGGGGTGACCTGACACATAGAATGATCCAGACCATACAATTTAAATTCAGTTGAAAAATAAATGGTTTCTGTGATGTCACTCATGTCTTCACCGTGTTCACACCACCTAAAAACCTCCGTCTAAAATATACTCCCTCCGTCCCAATTTGTTTGGGACATTTTGGAACTCTAACGATTTAAGGGGACATCATTATTGACTTGTCTAGTCATTAAAAACATGGCTGCTTTATAATTATATCCCTCTTTTATTGTGCTTAATCTTTTTTTTAAATGTAGTTATGTGGGCATTTTAGGAATTTAAGAATAACTTTTTAGTTTAAAAATTAGTCATGAGACTTGTTTTGGGACATCTATAAAAGGAATAAGTCTCAAACAATTTGGGACGGAGGGAGTATATAGGATGGAAAACAAACTTTCTGAAAATTGCAAAATTCATGTGGCTTGCTACAAATCTCTATCTCTTCTACTATATTATTATTAATATTAAAATAGCTAGTTGGAGTGTTTCTCCTCAAAAGCGTTTCTCCACATATATAATACTAGTATTTTGATAATACTCTCGGTATAGAAACATTGCTTGAAAGTAAGTATTAAATATAAGACATAAAGCTTGGTTTGGGTAATACATTTTAGATATGACCTAACCACAGTATTGTTCCATTTTTCTCACAGATTTTAGAATATAACACATGCATATATGGTCTTAGTTTGGTAAAGCTTAAAAGTTACTTACAACATAGTTTCTGCGTTTTCCGGTTTTGTGTTGGCTTTTTTGGCTATATTTTTGTGTTGTTTCTTACAGTCATCTTATGCAATAATCTGCTTTTGAAATTTAAAGGGAGCATCGCGAGGAACAAAAACCGGCATAGGCCCTTTATTATTATAATAAAAATTATAAATACAATATATTCACTTTATCAATATCACTTTGGCAGGAATTTAAATAATTAATTAGATTTTTAATTAGTTATTTTACCAATTTGTTTGGCTAATAATGTAATTAATTAATTTTGAGCTTCATTTTATAAGTGTGTCAAATGATCTTTGTCATGACATCACTTTAAAGAGTAATGTGACATATGACATTATATTATCTATATTTATTATTTGATTTTTGATTTTAAGTAATATACATATTTTTCTGATACATTCTTCTATATAAATAGATGCGTTAGAAAAATATGTATATTACTTAAATATATATGTTGGATATATTTATATAAGGCCTACCCTCCTTTTTATTTCGGCCCTTTTAGCCCAAATTTCTTTTAACCTAATATCCATAAAAACTAACAAAACCCTATCTCTCATTTTCTTTATAATCCTGCCGCCTCCTCACCTCCTAGAAAATTCTAGGAAAGACCACAATCCCCTTCCCACGTCTCTTTTCCTTTTATATGCCCATTAATTCTCTCAGACCTCAAAAGCCTTTCTTCTCCACTAACCGATATACCCTTTCTCTGCAAACATTAAACATTCTCTGGCTCATCCGACGTCTCTTTGCCCTTCAACCGATGAAATCTCTCAGTCTCTCATCTATTTTTGGTTTGAAGATGAAGAGCTCTTTGCTCTATTGCCTCTCTCTTTCGATTTAGAAGAAAATCTCTCTTCTTTCTCTCTGAATCTCTGAAACTATGGCGTCGGTTGCTCAGTGACTCTAGCTATTGCTACTTTTGACGCGGCTGGTGTTTAGAAGGCAGAAGATATGAAGAAAACATCAGTCTTCGTTGCTATTTTCGTTGTTGAGACTGATGATGACATTATTCTGAGGTCAATGATGTCCATTTCAACAAAACCAACAAAACCAGGTAATATCTTTCCTCGTTAATGTTTATTTCATGTTTATATGGTAAAAGGTTTGATCTTTCATCTCTATTTCTTTCTAAATCGGGTCTATTATTTCCCCATTTTGAGGGTGAAACGAGTTTGATTTTCAGATATTCGGGGCGGAGAGAAGCGGTGTGGAGTTGTTTTTTTTAAAGAATGAATGGGGCGGCCGGGCGGTGGCGAGGCATGTCTCGCCGGAAAAGAGGCAAAAATGGAGATTAGGTCGCGGTTAGAAGGAAAAGACGAGCTGAGGGTTTGGTTTTTTGGGGTGGTTTTGATTTCCGGTATTAATGGTGGTTTATAGGTGATTGAACAGAAATTTGGGCTGAAATGGACAATAACAAATTGTCAAATGTAACCAAAGGCTGGGCCGAATTGTTGGGCTAATGAACAGTAAAAAAAAAGAGCCAATAAAAAAAAACAAGTGTCACCCCATCTCAAGTGGGACACGTGGAGAGAAGGGGTTGACACCCTTCCTTCTTCTAAGATAGTAAGATAAGATAAGAAGATAAGATAATAATAATAATAATAATTGTTAGGAAAAAATAAACCAAGCGATAGCCCTTAATGACGGTAACACAAAATAACAAACGGAAGGAAAAGACAAAACACAAAATTTACGTGGTTTCCGGCAATGTGCCAACTAGTCCACGGGCGAAAGAGAAAAATATTACTATAGAGGAGGATTACAAAAGAACCAACTCTCCTGAAGCCTAAAACAATAGTCAAAATAGCTAAAGAAATTGAGAGTTTATCTTAATTGACACAAATTGATACATCTCAATGGTACATTGATACATCTTAAATCAATAGGCACCTATTAAATATTAATCAAAGTCGGCTGCATTCCTCCACTTGCCAATGTGGGATTGTAGCAAACAAGGAATTTGGGCTTTGGCCCACTTAACCTAACGAATCTCCACCTTGGGATAAATGCCACACATCCAGAAATAGTAATACTATTTTTTCTCCACAAACTTCAAAAGTCTTCAGACTGTGTCAAATAAGTCCAAGCACTGCTTGAACTTAACAAATGGACAATGCTTCGTAATGTCTAACTCTGAACGGGATGACTGTAGATCCTTCCAAAACATACAAACCACCAGACCTGCAAGCTTTCATAACAACAAGACCACCTTTACTTAGCTTCAGAACTCCACCTTCAGCGGTGTACCTAAATCCAAGAGTTTCAAGTGCGCCCAAAGAGATGAGATTTTTCTTCAAATCCGGAACATATCTGACTTTCTTAAGTGTTCTGACAACACTATCATTGGTCTTGATTCTAACCGTACCAAAACCAGCAACTTTGCAAACTGCACCGTTGCCCAACGAAACAACTCCACCTTGAACTGAATCATACGTGGAAAACCAATCCCTATTGGGACACATATGATACGTGCAACCAGAATCCAAGATCTATTCATCAACATACCTTAATTTATCATCCGCAAAGAAGATCTCTCCATCACTCTCATCTTCTACGAAACTGGCCTAAGCAGACTCTTTACCACGCTCTTTCTTCTGTTCACGCTTTTCTTTGTTCTTAAGTCGAAAGCAATCGGATTTGATACGCCCAATCTTCTTACAATAATTGCATGTCAAATCTTTATGTCTGGTATTCAAAACATAACTTTCACTATCTGCATCCTTCTTATTTGATCTGCCCCGAACTACCAGCACGTCTGTCTGACTACTACTACTTCTCTCAGTTATGTCTTTATCAATATGCTCTTTCGCTTTCAAAATCGACTTAATTTCTTTGTAAGAAATTGTATCCTTACCATAAAGCATCGTTTCCCTAAAATGCTTAAACGGCTGTGGAAGCGAACACAATAACAACATGGTCTGATCCTCATCATCAATCTTAGCATCTATATTACTCAAATCCATAAGCAGGGAATCAAATTTATCTAAGTGCGATAATATAGATGAACCTTCAGACATACGAATCATATACAAACTCTGCTTTAAATAAAGCATATTCTCAACAGTTTTCTTCATATATAAGGATTTTAATCTTTTCCAAAAATTCTTAGCAGTAGCCTCGGTGGATACCTCTCTTAAAACTTCATCAGAAAGACACAAAATGATACCTGACTTGGCCTTCTTGTCGAGACCATCAAACTCCTCATCTGACATTTTCTCCAGCTTTTTCTTCTTCCCAAGCAGCGCAACATCGAAGCCCTCCTGAATCAGCATAGCCTCCATCTTCAACTGCCACATCCTAAAGTTGACGTTTCTATCGAACTTACATTTTCTCCGGCTTTTTCTCCTTCCCAAACAGCGCAATATCGAAGCCCTCCTGAATCAGCATAGTCTCCATCTTCAACTGCCACATCCCGAAGTTGACGTTTCTGTCGAACTTCTCAAAATAATACTTAGTTACCGTCATGGTGGCTAATTTTCAAACCTCGGAAAATCTCAAAAAAAAACCTCGGATTGTAAAACCTTGCTCTCGAAAAACACCTCAAAAATAACATCGGCTCGAAAAACAAAAACCTCAGCTCTGATACCAAACCTCACATCTGATACCAGTTTGTTAGGAAATAACAAACCGAGCGATAATCCTTAACTATGGTAACATAAAACAACAAACGGAAGGAAAAAAGACAAAATACCAAATTTACGTGGTTTCCGTCAATGTGCCAACTAGCCCACGGGCGAAAGAGAAAATATTAGGAAAAAGACAAAACATCAAATTTACGTGGTTCCGGCTACCGACTAGTCCACGGATGAAAGATAAAATATTACTATAGATGATGATTATAAAAGATACAACTCTCTCGAAGCCTAAAACAATAACCAAAATAGCTAAAGCAATTGAGAGTTTATGTTAATTGACACAAATTGATACATCTCAACGGTATTTCGATACATCTTAAATCAATAGGCTAAAACCTATTAAATATTAATCAAAGTCGGCTGCATTCCTCCACCTGCCGACGTGGGATTGTAGCAAATAAGGAATTTGGGCTTTGGCCCACTTAACCTAAAAATAATCAAGATAAACATAAAAAATTAAAAATATCTAATACTACACATCCTATTGTCATCACCCAAGTTGTAAAAAAAGAGAGAAATTATTGTGCAGTAGATATTTGTGAGTTATACCAAATGCATGGATGTGATTAATTCTTATACACTCTTTCACACATAATAATGGTGTGTAGGGATGACTTGGATCAATCACACTCGTCCACTTGGTACAACCCATAAATAACTGTTGTACCATAACTCCTCTCGTAAAAAAAGGCTAGCAACTTAGTTAGCGTAAAAAAAACAACCATGTTTTTTTTAGGGTACTACCGTGAAATTAATAATAGAATAAAATAAAAAAAAGTTAATTCAAACACGTACTCCTTGTCATGAAAGAAATAATAATAATAATAATAATAATAATAATAATAATAATAATAATAATAATAATCTATTATAAATACGAACGGAGAGGATAAACTTTAGCATTAAAAAAAATCCATTCATAAATGAAGCAGAAGAAAATAGTAATATAATATTAAAAATACACTGTGATATAGTAACAAAACATATAGCATTACATAATTTCACCTAAACTACTTCATACTTCCCAACAAAAAATCCACGCTCATACCAAAAGTTCCCAACAATAATTCATTAATCAAAAATAAAAATAAACATCATAAACTATTCTATTGTTCCCGACCAAAAAAATTCATGCTCATACCAAAAGTTTCGGTAAATATTCATCATACAACAATAAACTAGTGTTCAAAAGAGCAAAAAAAATTATGGAAGATAAAGGGAAAAAAAGATTTTGTACCAACCAAAAATTGCATGAATGGTATGTTATTGTTATTTTATTCAATGTATACATATATATATGTATATCTTATGTGTATCATTATAGACACATGTTCGAAGTTCACATTTTGAAGCCTGTATTTTCTTTCAACTTTTCATTAAGATTTTACAAAGCTATTTTTACTCAATTTCAATTGGTAATTTTAATTTTACATAGCCTATATATAAGATGAAGCATTGGTGCGGTTGTTACGATTGCAGCCTAACACAACATTCTTTCTTTCAGAAATTAGAAAATCAAGTTGTGTCAGACCTATGACTTGCAAATCAAGTCATGCCTTTTCTGACATGGAAAATAAGGTAAACGTAAGGATCCTTACAGTTTAAACGTACGAAATCATTGATGAGAGTCAAATTGGCTATCATTTACTATGTGATTTTTACCCCGTTTATACCTCGTTTTATGTGTTTCTGGAGACATTTGATTGTATTTTGATATATTTACACATTGGTTGTCATTTCGGGACCTATGACGTAAAGTCCGGAAATCTCATTATTTTTCGGTGTTTTAATACACTCTCGGTCACTCTAGTGTCCTGTAAGGATTACGTGTAGTATTTGTTGTGATTTTGTACAGGATTTAGGTGTTCGAGATGTCCGGAAGGCGAGATACGAGGATTGGAATGTGTGCCCGAAGCTTAAACGTTAAAACGGATCAAAACTAGTTGGTACTACAACCATACCTTCCATTGATCTGCGTTTTGATCCACCTTAGAGGCATTTTCTGGGTTGGACATCTTCATGAAAGTTGTAGACAATTGAATGAGTTTTCCAACACAACTTGAATCACTCAAATCGGAGGTCAAAGTTATGACCGATTTACTGAAGGTGTGTCAGCTTGGCGCGCGTCTGAGAAAAGCTAGGTGCACGCTCACGGGGAAAGTCGCAAAGTTTGATCCGTGTTTTCAAGATCCCAGCGGCGGCGTCTTTGCACTTTCCTAGGCGCACGCCTAGCTTTTAACTCATAAAACACTATAAATACCCCAGGAGGAGGGGTAATTAAGTCAAACTCCTTAAGTTCGTTTGATTAGTGTTGGACATGGTGGAAGTAATAACAGGATTTGTTAAGCTACCTTCAAAATTCATCTTTAAAGCACTGGAAATGGCTATAATTGTGGACCTGCTAAAGTTGTTAAACCAACCAGATTCATTTACTCCAGATGGAAGGAGAGTAACACAAGCTTTAAGTAAGTGCCTCATTAATTTATATTTCCTTTATTATCAGTCATTTACTGTTTAAGGTCTAATAATTAAGGTTAATTTATTGTTTTTGCAGTGACATGGAATGTAATGTAAGCTGTTCTAAAAGCTGCTGTCTTTGAAGATTCAAATGACCCAACAAATTCATATATATATATATATATTTTGATGGATTTCTATTGATTCTGCTATATTTATGCAACGAATTGTAATTCCTTAATTCATGTTAAACACAGCTATTCAATGATCATGAGAATGTGTGCATCAGAATAAAAATTGATGAGAATGTTAATTAATCTGAGTACTTTGTTGTTGTTTTGGCAAATTGAACTATTGAAGTATGTACGGCGAATATCCCACATCGATAGAGCGAAACAGTGGAAGCCATGGTACTACATATAAAAGCTCACTTCTTCCAAAGTTTTAAAACATACCTTTCTCGGCTTTTTGGCTAAGATCAAGTGTAGTATTTGTGCTTATCAGTTTAATATCTGATATGTGAGTCATTGACTCACACGATATTAACTTAATTGTTTAAGGGGGAGGGCAAATCGGGTAGCTTGTTGCCTAGGTCCTCGACTGTTGTCCTAGTGTTGCACTACAACTAGGTTCGGCGCACCCCTCCAAACAGGTTCGGCGCACCCCTCCAAACTAGTTCAATACTCCACTTTGCTGGAGACGGTCTTTCTGCTTGATTTAGTTGATGGTTGATTCATATTTAGCTTTGCTGTAGTCAGTCTTATAGTTAGGGAGTTATTATTCGCACCACGCCAAACCTACCGCTGCACCACTTTATCATTTGCACCACACCTAAATGAAAAAATCTACCTTTACACCACAATGATTTTGAAACTTATTTCACTCTTTATTTACACCACAATTTCTACCTTTACACCACACTTTATAACTATTTCCACACCAATTTATTTTTATTACGAATTAGTCCCCTATTTTTACCTACCTTATATCACACACCCCTACCTACAAACCCCAAAATTTCCCTCCATAAACACCTTCTTCTTCATTAAACCCATTTCACAAACCTTTCATCTTCATAAATTATCACCATTTCACAAATCTTTCATCTTCATCATCATCATAAACCCACATCATCTTCAAATTTTTTTCTTCTCCACCTTCTTCATCTTCATCATCATCACAAATCTTCTTTTTCTCCATCTTCTTCATCTACACATTTGTTTCATCATCATCATCACTTTCATCATCATCACTAATTTTTTTTCCTCATAATCATATCTACACCAAATCAATCAATAGCACAACCAAAAAAAAGCTTCTTTGGAGGGTCTATATCAATTTTCAATGGATGATGGAAAGGAATCAAAATCACATCTTGGAGAAAATAGGGTTTCCAACACCATGGATGAGAAGGTACTTTTGAAATCAATAAACTATTTGATGTTATTTTCCTTAGATTAACATTTCAAAATGCAATAATGTAAATGAAATGAGGATATTTAACTCTCATTTTTTGTTTGGTGAATGCTTTCTAGCTAATTTTAAGCCTTTTCTTAGCTAGATTTCGCCCAGATCGATACAACCTTACCAAAGTCGGATTTCATTGATTCGACCTTGGTATGGTCGAATTTAACTAATATATGCGACAATGTGAGAGTCGATGTGGCTAGTTCGACCTTGTCCAGGATCGAATGTCTAAATTGTTTCACACTATTATGGCGTTTATTACGTGTGACAATCGACTTTGCACCCTATTATTCATGATTTGACGATAGCTTATAACATTACAGGTAGACGACAACATCAGCCAAAATGATGGTCGTGATGAAAACTTCCCTAGTGAGGATGAAATGATCGCATTAGAATTGTTGAACCAAAACATGGCGTTAGTGGTAGTAGATGAAAATACACCTCTCAATATTGATACCGGTGATGCTTTCATTACTAAACAGGTAATTATATATTCACAGATGTGACGTTAGATGTGAAAACTTAATCCCACGATCGCTAATTGTTGGTAATAATCACATGTGTAGGTATTCAACACTGACACAGAAGCTATTGAATGGATGAAAGAAGTTGCAAGCAACATTGGAATTGTACTAATCAGGTGGAAGTCAGACTACTCAGATGGTCGAAGTCCTTATGTGAAATACGCTTGTGAAAGGGGTAGCGACGTGCGCAAGGACTATATGAAGAAGGATGGAGGTGTTGGGAAAGGTAAGCCCCGGAATACTTTCTCAAAAAAATGTGGGTGTCCATTCCTTTTGTTATTGAAGAGTGAGAAGGCGGTTGGCGGGTGGCGGGTGAGTGTGAAAAATGGTTTTCACAACCATGATTTGAACAAATCAGATTTGGGACATTCGTTCAAGGGGCGTTTGTCAAAAGACGAGATAGACCTTGTTAAGAGTTTGTGAAGAAAGCGGAGCATGCCCTAAAGATATACTCAAGGCATTGAGGGATAGGAATGGAAAGAATGCAACTTCGGTGCAAACAATCTACAATCAAAGAGTGAAGTTGAAAAAATTAGAGAGAAACAATCGGACAGTAATTCAAGAGGTCTTTTACAAGGCTCGTGAAGAGGAAGTGTTTTTTCGTTACTTACAAGATGGAGAAACAGTAACACATGTGTTTTGGGTTTCAAAGGACTCATTCTCATTGGTGAAGAATTTTCCACATGTGTACCTGATCGATTGTACTTACAAGACAAATAAGTATAAGTTTCTGTTGAAATATTAGCAATTCTAGCACTCTTTGTGTAACACTTGTGCACATTATTTATTCTTTGTACACATGACATATTAATTATATTATATAAATAATTAATATGTCACTTGTCATAACTTTTCTACTTTATTGGGTTCTAAGTTCTAGCCGCCCATATAGATACTCAAGTTGGCCGCCATAATTGCTATCCATAGCATAGCTAGTTTACTTTATTAAAGTTGTATCTATTTATACTCTTGTTCAATCAATGAATAAACTAAGTTGAAGTTTACTCAAGAATATTTTACTTTCTCAAACTCTCTTCATGGTATCGGAGCCCAAGGTTACTGAGTTCTAAAATCCGCTGCAACTCAGTGTTTTGTTTTCCAAAATGTCTCATCAGAATCGATAGTTCATCTTCATCGTGAGACTCCCAAACCGCCTCAAAGCAGTGGGTCATCGAATCTTCTTCTTATACAAATCATAGACTTGATGGCAACAACTACTTGCTGTGGTCAAGATCCATGAAAATGTACATCTCAGGACAAGGTAAGATGGGATACCTGTCCGGCTCTAAACCTGCCCCTGCTGAAGATGACCCAGGATTTGAAGCATGGGACACTGCTAATAATCAAGTCATGACCATTCTCACAAGATCAATGACAAAAGAGATCAGTGAGAACTTTATGATGTATGACACTGCAAAAGAAATGCGGGACAATGCCGAGATCTTTACTCCAAGAAAGACAATACATCGAAGTGTACGAACTTGAAGCTCAAATTCAAAAGCTGAGACAAGGGGATATGTCTGCAACTCAATACTTCAACCAACTATCTAAGGCATGGCAACACTTAGATATGCTGGAAACTCACCCCTGGAATGATGTTAAGGATGATGCCCTCTATAAGGACATCATAGAAAAGAAAAGAGTCTTCAAGTTCCTCACTGGACTGAACCCTACTCTTGATGATGTTAGAGGAGAATTCTTGCCACAAAACCTCTCCCAAATCTCAAATCCATGTTTGCCGAGGTCAAACATGAAGAAAGCGAGGAGGAAAGTCATCGTCTTTGAACACCCTGGCCGATAACCCATCAAGGTGCGCCTGCTTGAATGTCGGGAAAATTGCTGAGGTTCTTGGGACTTACTGAAGCTTCTTGAGAAAAGCTGGAAGGTTGTTCTGTTATCACCGCAAACGCACAAATCACACCAAGGACAATTTCTTTGGAAGCTTCATGGCAAGCCTAATCCTCTAAAATCTCAAAACCAACCAGGAAAATCAAAGCGAGACTTGTCGGTGATTTAGTAGAATGACAAACCATCCGAATGCTCG
Source organism: Gentiana macrophylla (assembly GCA_026214975.1). Lineage (NCBI taxonomy): Eukaryota > Viridiplantae > Streptophyta > Magnoliopsida > Gentianales > Gentianaceae > Gentiana > Gentiana macrophylla. Next base: position 158,167,529 of record CM047805.1, read on the forward strand.
CTTTGTCGCCTTTAAAGCCTTTATTGCTCAAAGATCAGGAAGGTAGCTCTCTCATCGAAATGGCCACTCATGCTAAAACAGGTATATTCCGCTCACCTCTTAGTAATGAGACTTGGATTGTTGATTTCGGGGCTTCTTCCCACATGACCTGGTAATAAAACCTCATTACCCACTATATGCCATGCACCCAAATTCTTGAATTAAAAGCTGGCCGATGGTTCTGTTTCTTATGCAAAAGGTGTTGGGAAGGTTAAACTTACTAATCAGATATATCTACAAGTAGGGCTGTAAATGAACCTAAGTATTCGATTCGATCCGAGTATTCGGCTCAAAAAGCTCGATTCAGGCTCGTTTCGTGGGTTCGAACTTTGTTTCGAACCTTACAAATTAGATATTCGGTGGTCGAGCCGAACATGTTCGAACATGTTCGGCTCGGATATCATAAATTCATATCTGATTCGAGGCGAACATGTTTTTTAAAACCGGCCGAACATGTTCGATTTTTTTAAAACCCGATTCGAGCCGAACATGTTCGAACGGTTCGACATGTTCGAGCCGAACCGAGCCGAGCTTTTTCCCCAAATACCAGATCGAACCGGAGCCGAATAATGAAAATATAAGGCTCGGCCATTTCGAGCCGAGCCGAGCCTAAGGTTCGAACATACCGAAGCCGAGCCGAACCCCGCCAGGGTTCGGTAGGTTCGCCTGCGTTCTGTGCCTATCTACAAAGGGTCTTATTTGTTCCAAAGTTAGATTGTAACCTTATATCTCACAAGTAAACTCACTAAAGATCTGAATTGGACTGTTGTTTTTGATAAGGATCAGTGCACATTCCAGGATCTTTCTTCACAGGAAGTGATTGGTCAAGCTAAACCCTGTTCAGGACTGTTTGTGATCAACCCTGCCAAGATCAAGATCGAATCCGCCTCAGCAGCCTGCACTCAAAACCTAGACAATGTCATGTTATGGCATTATAGACTAGGACATCCAAGTTTTGGTTATTTAAAGTCTTTAATTCCAGAATTGTTTAAAGGATGTAATCTTAATGATATTCAATGTGATATTTGTCAATTTGCCAAACTCACCAAATCTGTGTATACTAAATTACCTCACTTCCCATCCACACCTTTCACCTTAATTCACGGTGATGTATATGGGACCTCAAGAGTGAAAAGTATAACAGGCAAGAGGTGGTTTGTAACCTTCATAGATGACCACACCAGAACCACTTGGTTATTATTAATGAAGGATAAATCTGAAGTTGGATCCATCTTTCAAGAGTTTTACAACATGGTCTCTACTCGGTTTGACATTAAGATTAAAATTTTGAAGACCGACAATGCTCTTGAATATTATGAGTCTAATCTCATTAATTTCTTGATGAATAAGGGAATTGTCCATATCAGTAGTTGTGTTGAGACACCTCAGCAAAATGGGGTTGCTGAGAGAAAGAATAGGCACTCTTTGAAATGGCCCGATCAATCATGTTCATTACAAATGTTCCAAAATATATGTGGGGTGAAGCTATATTGATCGCCACATACTTAATCAGCAGCCTCAAACAGAGTGTTGAGTTTCAAGACTCCTATCCAAACCCTCGTGACCACACACTCTCGCCCTTATCTTATTGCCCAATTGCCTCCAAAAATCTTTGGTTGTATCTTGTGTTTGTTTATATCCATGCCCAACACGAAGCAAACTTGATCCCAAAGCTCACAAGTGCATTTTTTCTAGGGTATGCTAAGGACAGAAAGGTTACAAATGCTATTCACTCATTGAAAAGAAATTTTACAACTCTATGGATGTAAAATTCTTTGAAAGGACTCCCTACTACAAACAAGTTTCATCAAGCGAGCCAGCGATGGAAATCTAATTGAAATTGATCTAAATCCGTTCCTCAACAAACTCTTAACCTCAAAGAAACTCCATCGAGACTCAAGCAGATCGAACCTCGGCACCTTATCGACCAGAGCTGCTGGACCTCAAGACCTCATCGACCCAGAGCCTCGCCGAACCCGAGCCCGCCGAGCCTCAACACCCTATCGACTCGAGATCGCCGAACCCCAAAGACCTACCGACATTGATGATGGACCTATTGCTCTAAGGAAAGGGAAAAGTGTTAGGAAAATATCATCCATAACGGAAGCGATTTATGGATCTAGATCTATATAATACACGTAATAAAACATTAAATCTATTCTACAAGGGGTTGTAGATCATACCTTTGGATCTCAAATCCAAATCGAAGAACCGCAAGGAGGATGAATTGGGAGTAGATGTGATGAGCACCACACCTTCCGTGCGTGTGATCCAAGCAATTCCGGTGGAAGGAATTCTCGACTCGAACCCTCCGATATGCTACCCGAAAAATCTCCAAGATTTTCCCTTAAACCCTTGGCCGAAATTATCACTTCTTCTCTCTAAGAGGAGAAGTCGAAATTTATTGTGTGTTTTAGACTTGGGAGAACTCTCTTTATATATGAGAGTAATCATTGTCCTCCAAGGATTTTATAATTAATACAAAATCAATTATAATAATCCTATTAAATAAAGATAATCTCAAAATATTCTAGAACAAATCAAGAATATTTTTATCTTTATTATTTACCATAAATATTTATCCAATAAATATTTTATGCACATGTCTTTTAATACACAAGAAAACTAATTCCTTGCCAAAATTAGACATATGGGCGCCACTTTCAAATATTGACCTAGTCAATATTAATTTTGCCACTACACAATAATTTAAGAAGTAAGATTATGGAAAATGTCTTTTCCACATATTTAATTATTTAGCCCAACTAATTTAATAGTCCACTAAACAATTAATTCACATATCGTTTTAATAAAGTCCAACATGAACTAAATTAATATTATTAGGATTCGACGTCCGAGAATATCTATGCTATATTAGGAGGCACGTCGGGGACCATGGACAAATAATCAGCGGCTCCGATAAATCAAATAAATAATTATCTTATGAATGTAATAATTATATTCGATAAATCAATCACAGAATATGCCACCATAATCCCGTGATCGCACTCCTCCGATTATAAGATTATATTTATCTCCTCACGAGAAAGTAATAAACGCCCACCGATATAATCATTTCATATGGATTAATCCTCCATAGATTTATTCATTCTAAATTGGGAAGTTACCGTTAACCCTTTTCGTAACATCTTGTCCTTACTTACCATTAACCCCTAGTGATCAATAATTCATATAACTCACTTTGGTAGCTAATCGATTGTAATATGAATCCCATGGATCGATCAATGTCTAGGATTAACTTATAAGGAATCGTCTATCTACTTCCATAAATGGAAGGAATGGATTCAGATCTCGTGATAACACGGACTACTCACTCAATCCAAAGACAATGCCAAGATGGGGTAATTCAGATCACAGACTCGGTGTAATCCTTAACCGCCAAGTCAAACCTCATAATCGATTCAAGCAATCATCGTGATCACCTCAGGATTAAGATATATCCATAATATGATCATCTAATGATTCGATAAGACTTCTCAATTACGGAATTATATTGAGAACTCGAGATCAAATCGGTCCAAAATTCTATATGATATATCTATCATATATAAATGCCCCATTAGGTTCCCTTAACCGAAAGTCCGGATAAGACGATCACACCTATCGTGTTATGGGGCGCATTAATAGTAACGTTAAAGGGAGACCCGATACTCTCGATTAACTTTACTACGGACTAATTGTATTTTAAGTACATCTTCACTAACTCAATCCTCCCATGTATATCTCATACATCGAGTTAAGTGATTACATAAACGATATACTCAGTGGTTTTCAGAAGTGTAAATACTATTGTCACATCGGTGATTATGAGAATAATAAATATGAATAATAATATCATTTCATTTATTAAATAAAACAATTACAAAAATTGTCTTTCGGCATCACACCTAACAAAAGATCATGCATCGATCATTCTATTCATACTTATTTATCTTATGACCAGATTGTCTCTGTATTTGCTATGTTTACACAGACTGGACTCTCACTCTATTCCTACAAATATTCAGGAGGCCCTTCAAAATGATAAGTGGAAGGTCATTGCGTTATTACTGAGATGACTGCACTCTGGATAATCATACTTGGGACCTCACAACTCTCCCCAAAGGCAAGAAGACAAAGTCGGTGTAGATGGTTATTCACCATAAAATACAATCCGATGGTACTATTGACAAGTATAAAGCCGATTGGTGGCTAGAGGGTTCACTCAAACTTATGGCATTGACTATACTGAAACTTTTGCACCAAGAGCAAAGCTTAACACCTGTCAGAGTATCGATTTCTCTACCTGTCCAACTTGATCGGCCTCTTTACCAATTGGATATCGTAAACGCTTTTTCAATGGTGACCTTATCGAGGAAGTCTACATGAATGTACCTCCTGGTTTTGTCAATCCCCACACTCAAGGCAAGGTATGCAAACTCAGGAAATCTCTATATGGCTCAAGCAATCCCCCAGAGCCTGGTTTGGAAAACTCACTACTGTGGTTAAAGCTGCTGGATATCATCAATGCAACTCTGACCACACTATGTTTATCAAGACAACCAACGTGGATGATATCATCCTTACTGGAGATGACTCATGAGATCCAACATTTGAAGACTCTACTTGGCAAAGGTATTCCAAGTTAAAGATCTGGGCTCCCTAAAATACTTTCTTGGTATGGAAATAGCTAAGAAACAAGAAAGGCATTTGATCTCTCAAATGAAGTATGTACTGGATCTGCACAAGGAAGCGGCATCTTTGGGATGCAAACCTCTTTGTATCCCCAGAGAGACCCAAGTAATACCTCGCCGCATGGTGACATTCTTTGTCAGAAAGATCAATATCGAGACTTGTAGGAAACTCATTTATCTTTCCCATACAAGACCCGATATTGCATATGGAGTCGATCACCGTGAGCCAATTCATGCATTGCCCCTACCGAGCAACATTGGGATGCTGTGAATAGAATACTGAGATACTTGAAATCCACTCCTGGCCAAGGCTTGCACTTCATCAAGTCTGCTGAGAGATCTATCAAGGTTTACACTGATGCTGATTGGGCTGGTTGTCATATAGACAGAAGGTCTACCACAGGCTACTGTTCTTATGTATGGGGCAATCTTGTCACCTGGAGGAGCAAGAAACAACCTACTGTCTCTAGAAGCAGTGCTGAAGCTGAACTCAGGGCACTTGTTTTGGGCATTTGTGAAGCTCTTTGGCTCAAAAGAGTACTTACTGAACTTCAAAGCTAAACTTACTCAAAGAACCTATCACACTCTTTGTGATAATAATTCAAAGATTATGCATGGCGAGAAGATCCACATTCATCATGAAAAAACCAAACATGTGGACATTGACAGACACTTCACGAAGGAGAAGATTGATGCAAAGATCATTCAACTCCAAAGATGTTCCTCAGTGAGACTGCACGTCGACATTCTCACCAAGGCTATTCCACCTCTTATGTTCAAATAGACTAAGTCACAAACTTGGTTGTATCAACATATACAACCCAGTTTGAGGGGGTGTTGAAATATTAGCAATTCTAGCACTCTTTGTGTAACACTTGTGCACATTATTTATTCTTTGTACACATGACATATTAATTATATTATATAAATAATTAATATGTCACTTGTCATAACTTTTCTACTTTATTGGGTTCTAAGTTCTAGCCGCCCATATAGATACTCAAGTTGGCCGCCATAATTGCTATCCATAGCATAGCTAGTTTACTTTATTAAAGTTGTATCTATTTATACTCTTGTTCAATCAATGAATAAACTAAGTTGAAGTTTACTCAAGAATATTTTACTTTCTCAAACTCTCTTCAGTTTCCCTTTCTACAGATTTTTGGGGTCACCTCTACCAACATGACATTCTCAATTGGTTTTGCTTTTCTAGCAAATGAGACAACTTCGAGTTACGAATGGGCCTTACGAAAGCTTCACGAGGCACTTATCACCATTGACACTCCGGTTAAAGTGATTGTTACTGACAAAGAACAAGCTTTAATGTCTGCCATCCGCACAGTATTTCCAACATGTAAAAATCTTTTGTGTCAGTGGCACGTAGAGAAATCAGTGCAAGCGAAGCTTAGACAGTCATTAAGTGTAGAAGCATCCGCTGAGATTGAAAAGATGTGGAAGAGAATTATATATAGTGACACCGAAGAAGATTACTTGGCTGGAGTGGCTGAAATAAAGACCAACGTAAGCGTGAGTGTATTCAAATATCTGGAGGAAAATTGGTTGGACGATTGCAAAGAACAATACGTGAATGTTTGGACGAATAAAGTGTTCCATCTTGGGAACACCCACACTAGCAAGATTGAGGGGGCTCATGCAGTTTTAAAGAATTGGTTACGTACTTCAAATTGCGACATGGCAACCGGGTGGAAATCGGTGGCGAACATGTGTGTGCAACAGTTTCGAAACATAATGGCGTCATTTGAAACATCAAGAACAAAGTGGCCTTCGAACTTAGATGGGAAAACGTGGTGTCGCAATCTACGTGGGTTTGTGTCACTAGATGCTTTGACGTTGATCGAGAAAGAGGTGGATAGGTCGAAGAAAGTTGGTTTGGACTCAACAGATTGTGAGTGTGTGACTAGGAAAACGCACGGGATACCTTGTGCACATGAGATTTTTGGCATCTTACAGACTAGGGAAACCCTACCTCGGGATTGTGTTCATGAGCATTGGAAAACGTTATCATTGGATGGGCCGTCAAGAGATGATATCATTGATCCAACGCCACATATTGCTCGTTTCGTTGAAGTGTTTAACAGTTCAACCAATACACAACAAATGGAGATGGTCCAACGACTGGTAGAAGTGGTTGATCCGGCTAAAACAACGCTTAGTCAACCAAAAGTGAAGATAAATCCTCGAGGGAGGCCGAAGGCGAAGGCAACCGCTAAACGTAGGATGGCAAATGACGAGTGTTCGCGGTTTTATGCAAAGCAAAAGATAACAAGTAATAAAATAAAACCGATGTCACCCCCGCAAGTGCGAAGGCTCATACTATAGTGGTGAAACCGGATCGTATCCGCAGGACTTGTACTAAAAAGAGTCTTTGCCTTCGATTTCTTTCTTAAAATTGATGATTATGATCTCGGATTTTCAATTAACAAACTAAGGTAGCAAGCGTGAAAATAAATAATACTACGATAACAACTTTTATAAAAACTTATAATTTAAAACAACTAGAACTCACCAATGATCCACCACCCCACCGAAATTAATAAGACAAACACATATTCGTCAGTAAGTTCTTGGATTATTATCTACTAAAGAGGCGTTTCTTCTCTCGGTTCATCGCCTTTAATTAGTCCCCTTTCGGTACAACTAAAGCATTTATGGATCAAAGATATGGATATAAAATCCTAATCTAATAATATTATCCTCAACTCTCATTTGTTGGAATAAATATTATTACTCTCCTTCACGGTAATCTATGAATTTATCAACTGTCGTATGTTTAAATTCTATTAGCATGCAACATAAGTATAGTTCATACAAATTGCACATAAACAATTCAAACATGAAGGAAGAACAAGAAACTTACTAGAACGAATATGTTCAAACTCTTATTTATTCCGGTGATGGTGGCTTTACAATGGTGGTTCTAGCCTCGAGTCCTTAGCCGCTCATATTTAGATTACAATTGTAGCTTTAGAGTCGTATTCTCCGGAAATAACAACTCCTTCACATCAATGAACCTTGATACATCTTCTAAGCATTATAACGAAACTTATATTACAACATTACATCGCAGTATTCCGACAGAGTGCCGTTTACAGCATTTATTTAACTAAAAAACAACAAAAGAGATTGGGTTACTTCGCCACTGTGGGAATCTAGTAAGGCACGGGAAGTTGCAAGAAAAGGTCTTCCAAGGATCAAGGGGGTTTTCTCATCCTCGGTCATGTCCATGATTACCCAATCAGCTGGGTATATGAAGTTTTTAACCTTGACCAACACATCTTCTATGATTCCCCTTGCATACTTCACACTTCTATCTGCAAGTTGAAGAGAAATAGATCTAGGAGTAATAGATTGATCCAATCCAAGAGATTGGAAGATTGAAGTAGACATCAGATTGATTGATGCTCCCGAATCGCACAAAACATTGTGGAAGTCCCTGTTCCCAATAGTACACGAAATCGTAAATCTTCCAGGGTCCGGACACTTCACAGGAAGTTTAGTCTGGACGATTGCGGAACATTCTCCATTCAACACCATGTGTTCGAGCTCTTGAAGCTTCTTTTTCGAACTCACTGCGTCCTTTATAAACTTTGTATACTTTGGCATTCCTACCAAAAGATCAACTAATGGAATGTTTGCCTCAGTGTTCTTGAGCAAGTCGATAACCTTCTTATACTCTTTATCGACTGTTAACGACAGCTTGTTTTTGCTAGGTGGATAAGGGAGATCAGCAAAGTCTTCCTCAGTGAAGTGCTTCTTTGCTGTCTTATGATTGATTGCTTTGTCTTCCTTATCCTTCCACCTCACATGCTTCCCAGAACTCAACTTAGATTCTGACTTCTTCTCAGTACTCTTCTCTTTATCATCAGTATTCTCAACTCTCACACTTTTCTCAGAATTTACTTTTTCACTTGGCTCAACAGTCGTCCCAACATCTTTCTGAGGAGAACAAAGATCTTCCCCTCCTGCCTCACTGCTCGCAGGAAGGGCTACTCGTTTCCCTGGTTGGCCTGACTGCCATCCACTTTCCCACTCCTCAGATTTATGGCATTCAACTCATCCTGACCATAGTCCCATGGTGCAGCTAGATCGGTGCAAGTATTTTGGTCATTCTGGACCAAGTTGACCCCTCGGGGGTTCTTCTCAGTAAAACTCGGCAGCTGACCCTGAGGTCGACTAGCTTGCTGTCCCGATATCTGTCCCATTTGCACTTCTAAATTTCTCACTATACTGGTCAGAGTACTTAATGCATTTGCCAATTGAGTGTTGGCCGTGACTTGCTCACTCAACTTTTGTTCCAAGATCTGAAATGATTGGTTCTGATTTTGATTTCGATTTTGATTGACCGGTGGATTGGTGTTCCATGCCGGTTGAGAGTTGAATTGAAAATTGCTTTGATTAGGCCTAGGGGCCTGAAAATGATGGGGGTTCGCTGCCCCAGAAGGGTCATTCCATCGGAAACCAGGGTGGTTCCGGTTGTAATTGAACCCTTGAGTGTTTTGATTCTGACCCGAAGGTCGATAATTTATAGAATTGAATGCATTCACCTCCTCTGAATACAACAATAGATGACACCGGCAAACAACATTGTTTTGAAACGACTTTGACCTGACAGATTGGGTCAAAGTGCGCGATCGACATCGCGATGGCCTTGGCCATGGCAATTCATCACACAAGACTTGGAACATTCATTGCCGCCACTTGCTTCACGAAGTGCGCCAACCGAGCTTTTAGAAACGTGGTCTCATCTACCTCATACTTCCTCGCAATGAGCTTTTCGATTGGATGCACTGCATAGGTAGGGGCATAATTATACTTTGCAATATCTTCAAACAACGCCCATCCTCATCGGTGTCTTTCTCTAAATGCACCTCCTCAGTAACTATTCACCATTCCTTTAGTCAATTCAGTCAAACCACTGTAGAAAGTGTTGACCAATCTTTGTTTATCCAGCCCATGGTGGGGGCACTTTCTCAAGAGAGCCTTAAATCGTCTCCACGTATCGTAGAACGATTCCCTCTCGGGTTGCACAAAAGTGAATATCTGATTCAGAAGATGAGCTGTCTTTGCAGGTGGAAAATCTTGGCTCGAAATTCTTTCTCCAACTCCTCCCACGAAGTAATGGATTCGACTGGTAAGGATTTATACCATTCTTTCGCTTCTCCCTTCAGTGAGAAGGGAAAAAGTTTCATCTTCAGGGCGTCCTCAGTGACCCCTTTGATTAAAATAGTCCCGCACGATTTTAGAAATGAGTGAATGTGATCGCAAGGGTCCTCAAAGTGGAAAATCCATGAAATGTGGAACCTCTACCAAATTGATTAAAGAAGTTTTGAGTTCGAAATTATCAGCCGTGATTTCAGGAATCACGACCGCAGGATTAACTTTCACAGTAGATGGCATGGCAAAGTCTGCCAATGTCCGTTGATCTGCCATTTTCTCAATCTCGGCTCCTACTTGAGCTTCTCCCTCAACGTATCCTTCAGGATTGTTTCCTTCTGTGGTTCCCTCGTCCGTTGGTCCGGTGAGCCGGGCCAAACGTCGGTTTGGTCGAACGATGGTTCGCTCTAGCTCCGGGTTATACAAAAGAGGTCCCCCGTGAGTTCGAGTTTTCATAAACCACGTTCGAACACCAACACCTTAACCATGAGGTTTCGGGATTTTAATTCTTATGCTTCCGCAGAGTGGGATTCACCGAGAATCCATCACCCAACCTCGACGATTAACCAAGGAACACGGGTTTTTTTTTATTTATTTATTTTATTTTATTATTATATTTTTTTTTAGACTTAATAAATAAAAACTAAACTAAAACAAGCTCAAAGCAGTGCGAGCAGCGTAGATAAAATAAACAGTAATGTAGATTGAACGAAAACTTTCCGTGCGAGTCCCGGCAACGGCGCCAAAAACTTGTTCGCGGTTTTATGCAAAGCAAAAGATAACAAGTAATAAAATAAAACCGATGTCAGCCCCAAGTGCGAAGGCTCGCAGCTATAGTGGTGAAATCGGATCGTATCCGCAGGGACTTGTACGAAAAAGAGTCTTTGCCTTCGATTTCTTTCTTAAAATTGATGATTATGATCTCGGATTTTCAATTAACAAACTAAGGTAGCAAACGTGAAAATAAATAATACTACGATAACAACTTTTATAAAAACTTATAATTTAAAACAACTAGAACTCACCAATGATCCACCACCCCACCGAAATTAATAAGACAAACACATATTCGTCAGTAAGTTCTTGGATTATTATCTACTAAAGAGGCGTTTCTTCTCTCGGTTCATCGCCTTTAATTAGTCCCCTTCGGTACAACTAAAGCATTTATGGATCAAAGATATGGATATAAAATCCTAATCTAATAATATTATCCTCAACTCTCGTTTGTTGGAATAAATATTATTACTCTCCTTCACGGTAATCTATGAATTTATCAATCGTCAGATGTTTAAATTCTATTAGCATGCAACATAAGTATAGTTCATACAAATTGCACATAAACAATTCAAACATGAAGGAAGAACAAAAACTTACTAGAGCGAATATGTTCAAACTCTTATTTATTCCGGTGATGGTGGCTTTACAATGGTGGTTCTAGCCTCGAGTCCTTAGCCGCTCATCTTTAGATTACAATTGTAGCTTTAGAGTCGTATTCTCCGGAAATAACAACTCCTTCACATCAATGAACCTTGATACATCTTCTAAGCATTATAACGAAACTTATATTACAACATTACATCGCAGTATTCCGACAGAGTGCCGTTTACAGCATTTATTTAACTAAAAAACAACAAAAGAGACGATAGAGATCTATATAAGAGAGATATATATATTGGAGCAACTCCAATAGGCTGAAAATGAGCTCTATTTATAGACTGCACCACAAGGCCGGCGCGTGCCGGAGCACCACCGGCACGTGCCGGCTAAATAGTATATATTCTCTTGTTGTCAGACCCACGTGCCGTTGTCGAAATATTCCTGCAAGGTTCGGCCTTCTCCGGCGCGTGCCGGCCATGCAACATCTCCGATGTTCGTAAAAACCTATCTCGAGCTGTAGACCTCAGATTGACATGATTTAATATTCGTTGGAAATCTCTCTTGAAGATCTACAACTTTCATCAAGGATTTTTTTCTCTGAAAATGCCTCTAAGTTAGGTCAAATGTCCGTTGAAGATGAATTACGGTAGAAACACTAAGGACAGCTTGATACATTCAAAGTTGTTAGATTTTGGCATAATCTTTTATCCCACAAAAGATATGATTTAGGCTCCAAAACATGTCATCTTTTGGGATCTCGTAAACGTATAATCCTCGCAATAAAAGCAACAAAGCACCGAACGTAAATGACACTAAAACCATCATTTATATCGTTTTTATAACTTATGCATCTAATTCTAACTAACTATGATTTTTATAAGTTTTTGATGCATTATTATGAAATTATTCAATATTATTGCAAAAATATAATAAAAAGTCATATAATATAATCATATTTTTGTCATACAACAACTACTCCCCACTTAGCTTTTGATCGTCCTCGAGCAAAATAAGCGATAAAACTTGAACGAGGGACAAATTCATGAAGATATAAGATATAAGAGACAATCCAGATGATACAACCATTTGAATCATAACCACACGTTAACCTCAATATAAATGTATAACAGAGTGTGTGTGTGAATAGCCTTTTTAATTTCCACTATCCTCTCTTGAATAATTCAAGCAAACGCACAAGTATCCATTCAGACAGTCCTAATGACTTTCCTAGGTATAAAAGCGAAGAATGATTCCACACAAAGTCCTCCTGTACTTATTAGGATAGTCCCTAAAGCATATCATTCAGCTTTATCTTTGGGATAGTCGAGAAGATAACTAAGTTTTAAACCATATTTCCATATTGTCATCAATTTTTTTTTATTATTTTTTTTTTTATGAACTTTTTTTTTTTTTTCACATTTGCAGCGGATGCCCTCATTCCCAGCAATAGGATGTTTCGTGATAACACCATAGCTGGACTACTATCATTGGGCAGTCGGGAGCTTTTAAACCTCATAGTGGTATAGGACGTTTCGTGATAACGCCCTACCGCACTCAAATCATTGGTAGCTACAACCGACATATAAATATAGTTCATCTTTTACTTTTATTTCATTTTCCCAATAAACTTAACTTATATCATTCCTATCACATTCAAACCTTCAGATATTCACAGTACATGTTCAGAAGTTATGTACTAAGTTACTTATATCTCTAAAATAACCAGTAGGCTACTGAATGGATACAGTTTAAAATTTTCGCTTCAATATCAAAGGCTTACGTGAAGGATGAATTCATGTTACACAAATAAATTTGGGGTTAAAATGCACTTACGGTTCACGTTTGTTATACACATCCAAATTGATCATTACATCATCAAATCCATGAAATATATACCTTGTCCAATTTATTTTAACCAACTAAATAATGCTTGAAAAAAATCGAAAACTAAGGGATTTATTGATACAAAATAAACATCAATTCCATTGCTAGACCAACCACGACTCCACTCCCCACTTACGAACTTACATTGTCCCCAATGTAAAGTGAGGGTAAATAAGTTGTTGGGAAAGCAATGGTGCACTAAAATAAGTCAAAAGAAATACTGGGATGATAGTAAAGGGTGGGTGGGTGGGTCAAAATTATGATCAGAGAAGTGTCACACTCCACACACTTAATATTCCATAGTAGTTGAACTAATACATGTCACACATTATTTGAAATTTAAAACCAACTAGATTATGATATGAAATATGTGACAAAGTATTAACTCTGAGTCTTTTATACCCAGATCCTCAAGGGTTATTTCAAATCGTTCTAACAACGTAAGTCCAAGAAATGATGTATTTGAATTTTCTCTTTGTTATACCCGGGATTTTCGGATAACCACCTAATCGTTCCCTCTTTAATGATATTCAAACATTCATCCTAGGACTTAGTGAAACAAAATGAAAATCAATCATAAGTACTAGCAAAGTATCATCCCAAGTATGAGTGATTATTATATTTAACATTTTTTTTTTACGGGCTGCCTCCCGGTAGCGCTTTTGGTTAACGTCGTTTGCTCGACAAACTTAAACAACCAAAATGATGATGATTAACTAATATAATATATTAAGATAAATGGGACACTTCTAACAATTACTCACCAAAGCATGTAGCAATTAAGTTCATGAACTAACTAGAAATAAATGCTTAAGGAGCAAAGAGGAAGGATAGTACCCATGTTTTTACTATATTTATAGTCTATAGCTAGACTTTCTCTTGCTTCGGTTTCTAATGCACTGGTGGTGGGTCATCCTCACGCGCCACATTCTTCTTTAATACCGGTCTTGCACATAGAGTAGACAAATTTACCAATCCAAACGATTCTTGACCTTTTCCTTTGATTTCCGAGCTTTGGTTTATGAGCCTTCACATTATTGATGGAGTCATCTTCTTCAATTACCTGCGTGTTAGTACAATCCACAACAAGGGGACACAAAGGGTCCACACAAGAACAAGATTCTAGTGTAGTGCATGGATATTTCAATGGAATGTAAATGTTGAAGACAACGCGCTCATTACTTCCCAAACTAAGCTCTCCCGAACATTGATGAAAGGGATATTAATAGTTAAGTGCCGAAAAGTGTAAAGAAAACGTGCATAACTATTATAGTTAGATGAAGATGGTAAAGCTTCCTTGAATGATTGTGCCATTAGAGGACACTGTGTGTCATCATTCAGTACCTTTTTCCTTCAAAATATGCACTGGATATGGTTCTGCCCTATCAGGTTGAATTTGGTTTGAATTGTCCCTTTGAGTATTACATGATGTCCTCAGTATGTTCAAAATAAGAAAAACTTAGCTAGTTGTAATTCGAAGGTGGCAATTCTGGAAGTGGTCATGAGTCAGATCCAGAAATGCTTGAGGAAAGCAGTAGACTGTGGACCATCCACCGGTAAACTGATTTCATCTAAAAGCTCACAATTGCTATCGCAAATATCCTGCACATATGAGGAAACAAGACATACCTCGGGGATACGGGCACAAAAGATGATAGACAAGGCAATATCATGGAACAAAGCAGAAGCAATGCAAAAATTGATAATAACCGAATCTATGTGAAATATAGTGCACAAATGTAATATCGAGGAATACTGGGGTATATGAGGAAACAAGGGTCAGTCGTTCAAGTACTGATCCATGGTCAGAAACTGCTAGATGGAAAATATTAGCAACCAACAAGAGAAACAAAACAAAAATAAACTATAGACAAAAAAGGAAAAGATATCTAGGTTACCGTCCTAGTAGGGCTTAATTATAGTCGGGAGCTCGACTAACCAATAAAAACTCAACTGGTCAGGCCAGGAGGCCTCTTCCCGAATCATTCTCGATCCTCTCTAGGTCAACAAATCGGAATCCACAGAACAAAGTCTCGCTAACATCTTGGCCGAGATCATCAAACTTCGGACCCACTTTGTTCCTATGATTCTTTTCTTCTTCTTTTAGGTTTTTGTTTCACAAGCCGAGGTGTAACATCGAGGATCACAACATCATCAAAGAACTCACAGAGATGTAAATCGTCAGTGCCAAAGGATCGGAGCTATTTTGACTAGGGGACGTCGCTCGAGATAAAACCACCGGTCGTTCCTTTTGTTGACCAATATAATGTTTAAACCGATGACCATTTACTCTGAACAACCCGCCCTGTTTATCTTTCAAATCGACTGCTCCATGATGTGTAACATTTATATGATAAAAATTACGATGTTTTATATACGTTATCGACTATTTTTATATAAAATATAAGTAATTATAATGAGATAATCTTATAAAATATTAATAGCTATGAATAAATCTAAATACTATAAAAATCTAGTAAAAATGATAAAAAGTTATAAATTTTGTACCGGGTTAATAACCGAGTGTCGTGTCGATTCACGTGGGTATTTTTGGTATTTTACAGACCTTAGGTAAACCAAGACCCCGAGTGATGACATTTTGTGGAGTAAAATCATATCTTTTGAAGGAATAAAGGAAGTGCCACGAGACTTAAAGTTCAAGTGGATCAATGGTTCGTGACGCCCGTATCAAGTTATATTTTCGACGAACAAATGGCCCAGCAAAAAGGCATTTTCTGAAAAAGAAGTCTTCATGGAAGTTATAGATCTCCTCAAGGGCTTTCCAACGATCTTGAATTATGTCATTTGGAGATCCAGAGCTCAAGTTATGATTTTATCAAGTTTCGGATTAAGATTGGAAAAAATCTATCCGGATCGATCCGGATTTACTTCGGATCGATCCGAGGAAACATCATGATTACCCAAGCATGTGGGCCTGGCAGAGAATAATCACGGGATAAGATTTTTATTCCCGGATCGATCCGCCCTTTCGGATCGATCCGCTTGGGAAAAATATGCCTATAAATAGAAAGCAACTTTGCAGTGCACATAAAGGGGTACCAAATATATTTTCTTCACCTATTTTTAGTAGTAGTAGTATGTATATATATAGGCCTTATGCCATAAATAAAGTAGTATCGTTATAATGCTCGAGAAATTATCGAGAAGATCAATGTTGTTGAAGTTGTTGTAGCATCCGGAAGAATACAAACCGATTCAATCGTTGTAATCGGGTAAAATTCCTAAAGTATTTATGTTTGTTTTGTTTTTATCTTTTTCGTATAATGTTAGTAGGCTAAATCTAATAACTAGCCAAAGTTATGTAATCGTTTTATTTCGATCTTTTTTCGTAAAGGAATGTTGTCTAAGTAAAATTGAATAAAATTGAGTTAATTGAATCTTTCCTATTGATAAAGTTTGACTTGAAAGAATTCATAATCTAATTATGAATTGACACCTCGTAATTAAGTTATGAACTCGTTAATAGAAAAACCGGAGGGTAAAATTGGCCGAGTGAAAACGTGACAACGGAACCAGTTCCTACCCGGGCGATTTGTCTAAAAAAGATGAATCTTATTAAAATTTGTACTCAAGATCGTAATAATGTTAAATTCATCGCTTTAATTGAAACTTAAACCGGAAAGTTGAATCGCCGGCCTTGATAACCGGAGCCTTTAAATAAAATTGACCGTTTGTGAACGGAATGACTCCTTTTATTCAAAGGTAGAATCGCACTCGGGACTGTTCGAAAAACCGTAACGATTGTGGACTTTGGACCGATGACAATGGACATATGACAATTTCACACACTATGTGAGGACGAATTGTTAACCTTAGAGTGCACCGTTTCATTTACTCAATTGAACCTAAAGATCGAGCACATTCCATTCACTTTGAAAAGATCGTATAAATCAATTATATAAACTTTGGCTAGTTCTCTAATAATATATTTGGCATCTATATATTTATATCTATATATATACTTTGCAACTTATGCACATCTATATATATTTATATATCTATATATATTATATTAGAATAAATTTTAATTTACGCATTTATTTTATGTTAAGTAAAATAGTAGTTATCTCAATGCTATAAAGCTGAGATTTAGATTGAGTTAATAACAGCTCTTTGGTGTTTAACCACACTTAGAAGAATTACAAAGTTCCTCGAGGATACGATACTCGACTCACCATACTAGCACTACTGAGCTTTGACCCGATACAATCGTCGGTTAAGGACTCGGTTTTAGCACTAGAAAAGGCCACGTCAGTTACTACTTATTTTGCCGGGAGCACGCTAATTTCTTTTTTTGTCTATGGTTACTACTTATATTAGCTCAAAATTCTAGAGAATAAGTCAACACTTTTCTTATCTCACTTCTAATTTTATTTTCGTTGGTACTTACCTTAAAGGTAAGTTACCAAATTTTTTTTTTTTACTACTATCAATTTAGTGTTATTTTCTATTTTCGTTAGTTGATGACCAGAAGTGGTAAGGCCCCACTCACTCCTTATAAGCCTGACATAAACACTTACGAAAGGCAGTTAAGAGTAGAGAGAAAACGTGGTCATACTAGTCGTGAAATCTCGACGAATCATCTTCAAACAGTAAATACGAGAATGGTTGAAATCGTTGATGAAACACCGAACAACAAAGTCGAACATGCTCTAAGGCATGGACAAAACCCCGTTAACCTTAATAATCAAAATAATAATAATAATAGAAATAATCGAATCGGAACCGTAATAATCGTGAATAACCCAAGAAACCCAAGGCCTATCTCGTGACCAAACCATAAGAAGAAATCGACTAATAATCCCATACTTTTACCTAATGAAGGAGCGAATAATTTTGAGATTAAATCTCATCTTTTGGTTTAATTGACGAAGAGCCCAATTCCTAGAGAAGATGATGAAGATCCATCATCATCTCTATCTTTTGAAGAACTGTGCAATACATCCAAAAGTCAAGGTGCTCACAAGGAATTAACAAGGATGACTATGTTTCCTTTTTTTCTACAAAGGGCGAGCCCGAGATTAGTTTATGTCTCTTCCGCATCATTCACTTACAAGTTGGGAGGAGATTCAAACTGAATTTCGAAACAATACTTCACTCTCGGACGGAATTTGGAATTAAAAGTCGAGGTTGCTAATTTTAGACAAGGATCTCAAGAAACGCTTGGGAATGCGTGGGAAAGATTTAAAAATTGTTAAGAGCGTGTCCCGACCATGGTTATTCTTAGACATGCAAATTCAACTTTTCTCGTCGTAAATTAAGAAAAGATTCACGTCGATGTAGACCATGCATGTGGTGGTTCTTTAATGATGAGTGAGGCTCAATTAGTTTACGATGCCATCGAAAAGATTTCAAAAATAACAGAATGTAGGAAACCGGTTCTAGCACCGGAAAAGTAGCTTTTGCAGAGAGAATGTACGTCTAATCACGGAAGTTCTAGCACATTTAGAAAATTTGAGTAGGAAATTTGATGGATTACAAATGAATAAGAACCAAAGTTTAGAAAATAGTGCACCAACCGAATACTCAAATCAGATAAAATACCACTAGGGATTGAAGAACCGACAGGATGCTCAAGAGAGGAGGTGAGTTTTCTTCTGTGAGATAGAAATTTAAACAATGCTTACTCAAACTCGTTCAATGCTATTAGAAGAGATCACCCTACTTATCGATGGTCCGAAAACCCAGCAAGCAAGGACAACCGCCAGATCCGGTTCCATATAGGAACTTGAATAATAATCAAGTTTATCAAGAAAACACATCTAATCGGAATTTACAATCATTACCAGATCCTATCCTCAACATACCACTCAAAGTATACCAAGAACTCAAAGTTCTACTCAACCTGCGCAGAAGGAGTTGAAAAATGGGAAAAACTAATGGAAAATATGATGGGTGTAGTATCTACTCAAGCTAAAAATATAAACGATGGTGACTTTATTGGTACGATCACTAAGGACATGAGTTCAATGAAAACATCTATGAGTGGACATGATACCAGGATGAGAACGATAGAAGCCTCATTAAGGAATATGGAAGATCATTTGAGTAGAGCGGGTGAACGTAATAATGTGAGACCGGGAGAGGATTACCAAGTAACACCGAAAGGAACCCAAGAGAGGTAAATGTTGTAGTTACGAGAAGTAGGGAAGCTCGGTGGAAGTAATGGAGTTGAAAACTTTGGGGATAATGAAGTAGAAGATGACTTAGAAGGTAAGAATGATAGAACTAAAGATGAACTTGAATTTCTGAGATGAGGAAGAAGAAATTATAGACAACTTCTTGAAAAGAAATAAAAGTTCGAACTCCGAAAGTGAAAGGAAAATTGGGTAAAAATCCTAAGATTCGAAAGATCCCATGGATAAAGATTTAAGGACTTTATTTAAGGAACATGTTAGAATGGAAAATAATGAAAACAAGGATGAAAACAGGAAGAAATGAGGGATCAAGTAGAGATTGATTCAGGGAACAATTTAAAAGAAAGAATTCAAGAACTCGAAACATGGCGTCGAGTAATACTCAAAGGTTTAAGCAAAAGAAAAGAGAAAGCGACAAAGGAGCCAAGGGTCATAGATCTAGAATCTTTACCTTACCTCCTAAAGATCAAATCAAAAGGCAAAAGCGATAAGAAGTATGCTCGTTTTCTGGACACTTTTCGTCATATTCAAGTTAATATCCACATTATGAAGCTTTGATTAATATACTCGCTTATGGAAAATTTCTCAAAGAAATTTCACAAACAAGAAAAATTAGAGGAATATGAGAACATATGCCTAAATGAAGAATGTTCGCAATTTGCAAAGATAAGTTACCACCTAAATCGAAAGATCTGGTAGTTTTACCATTCCGTGTGAAATTGGAGGATTTCTTTAAGAAGGTCTTATGTGATCTAGGAGCGAGTATAAATCTCATGTCTTATGAGGATTATAGAAAGTTAGGCATAGGAAAGCTTACTAAGATCGAAATGACTGACTCGCAAATGGCAGATAGGTCGATTAAGTACCCTAAAGGAATTATAAAGGACATATTGGTTAAAGTAGACAAATTCTATTTTCCGAAGACTTTGTAGTTATGGAAATGGAAGACGGATATTCGGCACCTCTTATTCTAGGTCGTCCATTTCTAGCTACAGGAAGAACTTTAATCGATGTTCGTAAAGGAGAATTAATCTTAAGAGTCAATGAAGACGGTTACTTTCAATATTTTCAAAGCTATGAATCATGCATCATCGTAATCATGTTCTTTTATAGAAGATATTCATTACGTCTATGATAATCAGTTACCAACTTTTGAAGACAGATTAGAAGAATGCTTAACTCTGTCTATCTATAAAGAAGATGAGGAAGACATTGAAATGAAAGAGATAATTCTTTCTTTAGATCTGAAAGTTTTACCTTTAAACCACCATGGCATAAGTACTTGGAATTAGAACTAGAAGGACCGGTTCTTAAATCGTCAATAGAAGATCCGCCAAAGAACTCGGACTTGAAACCATTACCTTTAAATCAAATATGCTTTTCTTGAAACTCGATAATCTATTACCGATTATTATTTCATCAACTTTAATCGAAAGCAACAAGAAGATCAATTACTTAGAATATTGAAAAAGCATAAGAAAGCTTTTGGATGGAATGATTCTTGATATTCGAGGTATTAGCCCCGAGATTTGCGTTCATAAGATAATTCGAAGGGAAGATGCTAAGCCTTGTATTCAACCACAACGCCGCCTCAACCCAAATTTGCAGTTAATTGTTAAGAAAGAGGTCATTAAGCTATTAGAGATGGGAATAATTTTTCCCATATCAGATAGTGAATGGGTAAGTCCAACTCAAGTGGTACCAAAGAAAGGAAGTTTCACAAAGTGAAAGAAAATGATAGAAATGAATGGATTCCAACAAGAGAAATTACAAGTTATCGAATGTGCATTGATTTTAGGAAACTAAATGATCATACTAAGAAAGATCATCATCCACTTCCATTCATAGTTCAAATGTTGGAACGGTTAAGTGGTCATAAATATTATCGCTTAGATGGTTATTCAAAGTTATTTTTCTGATTTTCATTCTGCAAAGAGGAGATAGTGAGAAGACTACTTTCACTTGTCCTTATGGAACTTTTGCGTATAAAAGAATGCCGCGTTTGGTTTATGTAATGCTCCAACACGTTTCAAAGATGCATGATGGCTATATTTTCCGATATGGTTGAGAAATTCTTGGAAATTTTTATGGGCGACTTTAGTGTTTACGGAGATTCTTTTGGTAAATGTTTATCGACTTAGAAAGAGTGTTGCAACGCCATGAGGATACCAATTTAATTTTAACCTGGAAAAATGTCATTTAATGGTATCGAAGGAATTGTTCTAGGCCATCGAATCTCGAAATAGAATTGAAGTTGATAAAGCTAAGGTTGAAGTAATTGAAAATTACCACCACCAGTTAATCTAAGGACTCTAAGAGGATTTCTTGGACATGCGAGGATTTTATAGGAGATTTATTGCAGATTTTTCAAAGATAGCGAAACCTCTAAGTCATTTGCTTGAAAAGAAGTACCTTTTAACTTCGATAGTAAATGTAAGGAAGCTTTTGGACCTTAAAAGCGAGATTAACTCATCGCACAAGTGCTAATAGCACTTTGATTGGAATTTACCGTTTGAGATTATGTGTGATGCGTTGATTTATTCAGTAGGAGCAGTTTTAGGACAAAGATATAACAAAATTCTCAAAGCTATTTACTATGCATCTCATACGTTAAATGCAGCTCAACTGAACTATACAACTACAGAAAAAGAAGCTCATATTGTAATTTTTGCCTTAGATAAGTTTAGATCGTATATTGTTGGTTCTAAGGTAATAATTTAT